>CAWUFW010010995.1:0-650247 GCA_963921515.1 Calotriton arnoldi
CAATGGGCACACAAATGCAGATACCCTGTGGAGACAGCAGATGTGAGGTGAACAGATACCATACCATGGCAGCAATGGGACACACAAACCATGATCACTGTGCTGACCGATGACCTAGGAGTCCCAGGGACAGCAGGGGAAACACACCAAACAACATACAGCCAATGGCACACCCAAGATATGCCAATGCAGTGGTGCAGATGCACAAACACAAACAGGCAGACCAACACTGTCATCATACACAGCAGGTGAGGGGTGGGGGTGCCAGTGTCCCCAGGCAACAACACAACACATGAGGAGAGCTGAATACCAATCATACAGATGTGCATACACTGCCACACTAAGGTAACTCATGGATCCAAATCCCCTATGTGGGCAAGCAGGCATTGACAGGTGAGAGGGAGCACAAAACACACATGTCACACAGGCACGTAGGAACAACAACTGACACAGCAAGTCACAGACACACCACAGCACCACCCCCAGGGCCCCCACAATGTGGTGACCCTGGGCTGAATAAAAATACCACTGTGATGACAAAGCTAAATGTCGTTCACACTGTGAACCACAGTCAGGTGTCCTGAGCAACAAACTACCATCACACCTACACAAGCACAAATCAATCAGCATGGCCAGTAAGCCAAGGCCAACATGGAGGCAGGGGACTAGCCGGGCAACAACTCTCATCTGCACACACTCAAGACCACACCCCTCGACCTCCAACAATGTGCAGCAGTGAAGTACACATGCACTGGTGACATTGCACATGCACCCATGACTATTCCAGGGTGGTGGGTGGGAACCAAGGTGTAGAAACACATCACACATGGACACTCAACAAGACTCCTGAATGTCTGACACACTGCACACTACGCTGTACATGGACATGACGGCAATACCACACCGACCAATGGGATCCCAGCCACAGTCACACACCAATGAAGAAGCCAAGGTCACCCACAAAGAACACACATAGACAACAACCAACATTGCAGCCCGGACCCTAAGGAGTGCCAGCAGTCACACACACAACGTGTCACAATCACTGAAAGATAACACAAACTGGAAATCACATGACCGGGGCAAACAACAAGTGCCAAAGGGAAACCTGACTGTGACCCATCTGCGTCTGCACACAAACTCTGCCCTGACAGCAAACACACCTATGGGTGACACCCTGATGACCAGTAATGTGCCATGCACCCACATCACAGAGAACACAGGGAGAAGACTTTGGGGGAACATAGCTCAAGTCAGCAAGCATCACAAACAGGTACAACACTAGGGATCACAGCATGCGCAGATGAATGGAAGTGAACACACAGACATGCACATACAACACACACCTTGGGCGCAGGCAATGTCACACGTGTACACACTGCCATGAGGGGACTCCACTCCTGTGTGAGGAAAGCTGTGCCATATGTTGCCTCAGTAGGGCCCCATCATGTCAGCTGAGCACTTGGTCACACAATCAACAATTAGCACCAAATGAGGGCTCCCATCACATCAGCCTGGTCATGGATGTGCCAACGGAATCATCAGCACAGATCCAACACACTTGTATAGCAATGTTGCACTGACTACACGGATGAGTCCCTCCCCATTGATGCCCAAACCTGCATGTCCACTGGAGATGGCAACACGGTCAGGGAAGTAGACAAATGCAACGATGGCAGGCACAACAGATGTGCAGGGGTGGAAGCCACAGATATGAAATTGCCAATGTAAGTAGGAAACCCATTGCCAAATACTGAACACATGACACCCTCAGATGCTGCTATTGATGACATGGATACACCACATGATAGGACACATTCCCCCTGGACCACATGGGTTCCTGCACAGTAACACTTCATAATCATGAGACCAGATATCACCATCACTGCAGCAAGGGCATGGTTAGCTGCACCAACAACATGTACATCTGAAGCATGAGCACTAGAGAAAAGAAAGTTGCTTTATTCAGCATATGTGTTGTTTGATAACGACGTCCAGAAGAAATTAGAGCAAAGGCCAATGGCCAGTCCATTGTCAAAGTTCAAACAGGGTGACACTGGCAGATGTCACCCTACGCATGCCTGCACAATACCAGGGACAATCCACTAGGAGGGGCAACCGGGGGGCAGGCCAGGCACCGCAGGGACAGGATCAGGGCTCACCAGGGGGAGTCAGGGAAGGGGTGGTGGGTGCTGGAGAGCCACTGACAACTGCAGTGGAGGTGTCTGACATGGTGTGTGCCGGCACAACTGGGGGGCATGACACAGATGTCGTGGGTGCCGGCACAACTGCAGTGGACCCTGCAGATGGGGTGGACAGGTCCGCCACTGCAGTGCCCAAGTCAGACAGGGCGGTAGTGGACTCCACTGCAGTGCCTACCTCCAGGGGAGGAGAATGGGGAACAGGCAAGGTGGGTTGGACAGAGGGGAGGACACCCTCACCACATCAGTGGCACAGACAAGCGCAGCGGGGGGTGTGGTGCTGGGAGAGCAAGTGGCAGGGGAGAAGGCCGGAGCATCTTGGGGATGGTATATCTGTGGGTGGGGGAACCTGGGGCAGGGTGTGGTGGGGGCACCTGTGCAGTGGGGGCCTGAGGGATGGAGGACGGAGACCTTGTGCCTGAGCTGCAGGGCGGTGGCGGGGTCTTGCTCTTAGCACTCCGGGGGGACTTGCGGGTGGGGGCCTCAGTCCGTCTGCGCCTGGGGGAGGGTGTCCGGGGGCGAGGGGCACTCTGCTCCGTGTGGGTGGGCTTCCTCTTCTCCCGGGATGCTGGAGCAGCTTCATCGGTGGGGAAGAGGCCGAGGTCACAGAGGAAGAGCTGCTGTGACTTTGGGGTTGCAGGTGAGGCAAGGGAGGGTGCTTTGGAGGGAGAGGGAACTGAGGACTGCGCAGTGCATGTGGATGCGTGTGTGTGTTCCAGGGCCCCATCCCCTGTGAGTCTGGCTTCAGTCCCCTGAATGTGCGTGCGTGTGCGTTTTGTCATTGGCGTGTGTGTCAGTGTGCTGGATGTGTGTGTGCTGGTGTGTGCCTGTGCCAGTGTGTGTGTGCCTGGGATGGGTAAGGTGCTGGGGAGTGTGGATGGAGCAGAGGCAGGAGGGGTGAGGGACCGTTTGAGGAGGGACACTGCTGCCGTCAGGGAGGAGTCCATGGACCTATTGCCCCTCTGTAGGTCAGACATGCCCGATGAGATGCCCTCCATGAACGACACCAGCTGAGTCAACAGCGCGGTGTGCGCATGGAGGACACTCAGCATGGCTGTCTGCCCTACATGGAGCTGGCGAAGGAGGTACACAGACTCCTCACTCAGGGCAGCAGGGGACACAGGGGCAGGGGTGCGGTGCCTGGCCCAAAGGAGACACGCTTCCGGACATGGGAGCCTCCACGGACCTGGGGAATGGGAGCCGATGGGAGGGCGGTGGTGGTGCTGGTGGTGGCGGGGACAGCAACACTAGCTGGGGTGTGGTGGCTGCTGACACCCGCCTCCACAAGGGAGTCATCCTCCGAGTTGCTCTGGTCCTCAGCTGAGGTGGATGCTGCTGAGAACTCCTCGGTGTGGCTCCCCTCGCCCTCCGTGCCACTGGGTCCCTCCGACCACTCCTCGGCTGCTGACCCAGTCTGGCTCTCCGGCTCCTCCTGGTAAGTGGAGCTGTCCCCTTCCGTGGCCGTGGATGTATCTGCAAACAATGGGGAAACAGACAGACATCAGTCACCTGCACATAACGCACACACCACTGTGAGCACAGCACATCACAGAGCAAGCCCTGGCATCATTAGTTGTACATTGCTAAAAGTGCACTAATTGAACAGGAGAAGTCAATTGTCAGTCTGATGCCAAGCATGGCACTCACATCCCACATGGCCTTGCACCCATCTGTCTGTTGTCTATTGGATTGCAACACCCCAGTGTTGACACATGCACCAAGTACACAGTAGTTGGACAGTGCAGAGGACACGGTGTGGACACATCACAGCTCTTGCCACTGAGTCAGTACAGGTTTACGGATGTAAGGGATGCCCAGAGTCAAATAGGAAATGCATGTGATGCATACCAGCGACAGACACCATGATGCACCCATGTCCTGATAGCCAGCGCCACTATGGTGTGCATGTAGCACATGTCACTCCCCTGCAGGATCACCAATCAGTAGACACATGCCATGGCGGAGGCATGACTGCAAAGTCATACATCACTGTCTCAGTGATGTATGACTTTGCAGCCAGACAACAACACTCTGCACTGTGTCACAATAGTAGGTCATGGGGAATGCAAGTCCTGGAGCTGCACAAGTGCACATGTACATCCCCCCCACAACACATCCTCTTAACCCTCATCTGTCCAGGTCATACCTATTGGACATATGGGAGACCTGTGACACTACCCTCTGAACCTGAGCCCTCACACTCTGCTGTGCATGGGGAACAGCTGCCTGAACTTCACATTTACATGCCCCATTCTGCATGGGCAGCTGATCAGACACCTATGTGTCACACAAGTATCGTCTCCTATGGTCACATCTCCAGTGGCATGCTGAGCCCCTACCAAGAAACTCCACAGCAGTCCTGGCGACTAATCCACAGCACACTGACACAGAGGCAGACACCTGAGGGGTCAAATCACTGTGCACAATGTGTCCGCTGATACACGGGAGTGGGAGTACAGAGTGTATTGTATGGCCTGGAGTAGGCATGACTGTCCAGCCCCACATGAATGAGGGATGAGCCCTGGACTGTAGGCAGCTGGCTAAGTATGTGTGACACACGTCATATACATACTCCTGGGGCCCAAACATTGTTCCCACCCGCAGCATGGGTGTGTGCCAGGTACCCCAGCCACATGTGGTGGATCAGCTCAGCAATTGGACCACAGATCAAAGTAACACGCTGAATACATGTCAGAATACAGGCATTGTGTAAGCAATGGACCCACCCATGATGCCCACCACAGAGTCAGGGAAACAGATGCTGTCTCCCACCTTGAGTCAAGCAAACTGCAAGGACACAGTCCTAAGTGACAGAATTCCCTGCATGTAAGGGCCACACCTGGGTATCAGATGAGGAGTGGGCAGTGCACAATAGAGGGACATGGCTCCTGGACAACATGACTGCTGTACTGTGGCAGTTCAACCTGGCCCGAGGAGGGCACATAGCATGTTAGACAGAGTACACAGTGCAGTCTTTGACTCACCCCCTCCTTGCTGCTCTCTGGCCTTCAGCTGCCCATCCAGGTCTGGAAAGACCACCGCCAGGATCCTGAGCATGTGGGGGGTCAGGGTCCGTGTTCCGCCCCTCCTGCGAGGAGGCGACAGCTTCAGCTGGACCCGTGCAATCCTCCGGGTCCAGCCCCGAAGGTCCTGCCACCTCTTTTGGCAGTTGCGGATCCGGCGCTTGTAGACCCCCACGGACCGGACAGCCCGGACGATGTCCTTCCATATCTCATGCTTCCGATGGGCAGAAGCCTGTCAGGATGACAAAGTGATAAGGCCATTACTACACATGCAACATATCCGTGCATGACACAGTTGCATATACATGTCGCAATCACAGGGGCACATGGTGTACCCAGGCAGTGCACGGCTGCCCATGGACAGTTTTCCAGAAGTCACTACATGGTATCATTGCATGGGGAGTAAAACCCTGTTCAGAAGCACTGTCACTGCACCATACCTGTCCAGTGCAAGTCACTACACACTATGGGGGGTGACAACTACTCAGTGAGCCTGCTAGCCAGTGGTGTGCTGACTCTCAGCCTTGCTAGTCAGACAAAATGCACATTCAGAAAGGCAGTGCACAGAACACTCACCTGCTCCCCTGGTGTCCCATACAGCTTGCTGTACTGTGGAAGTAGGCTGTCCAGCAGGGCCTGGTTCTCCTCAAGGCTGAAGGCTGGGGCTCTCTCCACAGTACGTGCCATTGCAGGGTCCAGAGGGGCAGAGACAGCAGCAGTGCAGTGGCAGATGTCGTCCTGGAGCATGTAGTGCAGGCAAGTGGGCTCTCAGGGGAACAGGCAGCAATATATATGTGCTGGAGAGGCAGATACTGTCCCTTGTGTCCAAAGTGATAGGTCCAAGTCGTTTGCATCTTCTGAATCTGGCCAATCCATGGAATAGCAGCACCAAAACACGCCCACAGCATCCTTCAAAATTTCAACTTCATGACATACATGATTTTGCAACATTGTTGTGGGTGACCAACTGATTTTCCAGCAACCGACTCGTTCGAAATTCGAAAACGCGTCCGTTGCCAGGCAAGCCCATTGTCAATGGGTGCGCACCGATCGGTCCATTGAGGTACAACGCGCACAGGGGTACAACGCGTACCCGCACACATTGAAAGCAATGGGCCGGCCGGAGGCACCGATCGGTCCATTGCTGTTCAACGCGCACAGGGGTACAACGCGTACCCGCACACATTGAAAGCAATGGGCCGGCCGGAGGCACCGATCGGTCCATTGCTGTTCAACGCGCACAGGGGTACAACGCGTACCCGCACACATTGAAAGCAATGGGCCGGCCGGAGGCACCGATCGGTCCATTGCTGTTCAACGCGCACAGGGGTACAACGCGTACCCGCACACATTGAATGCAATGGGCCGGCCGGAGGCACCGATCGGTCCATTGCTGTTCAACGCGCACAGGGGTACAACGCGTACCCGCACACATTGAAAGCAATGGGCCGGCCGGAGGCACCGATCGGTCCATTGCAGTTCAACGCGCACAGGGGTACAACGCGTACCCGCACACATTGAAAGCAATGGGCCGGCCGGAGGCACCGATCGGTCCATTGCTGTTCAACGCGCACAGGGGTACAACGCGTACCCGCACACATTGAAAGCAATGGGCCGGCCGGAGGCACCGATCGGTCCATTGCTGTTCAACGCGCACAGGGGTACAACGCGTACCCGCACACATTGAAAGCAATGGGCCGGCCGGAGGCACCGATCGGTCCATTGCTGTTCAACGCGCACAGGGGTACAACGCGTACCCGCACACATTGAAAGCAATGGGCCGGCCGGAGGCACCGATCGGTCCATTGCTGTTCAACGCGCACAGGGGTACAACGCTGTACCCGCACACATTGAATGCAATGGGCCGGCCGGAGGCACCGATCGGTCCATTGCTGTTCAACGCGCACAGGGGTACAACGCGTACCCGCACACATTGAAAGCAATGGGCCGGCCGGAGGCACCGATCGGTCCATTGCTGTTCAACGCGCACAGGGGTACAACGCGTACCCGCACACATTGAAAGCAATGGGCCGGCCGGAGGCACCGATCGGTCCATTGCTGTTCAACGCGCACAGGGGTACAACGCGTACCCGCACACATTGAATGCAATGGGCCGGCCGGAGGCACCGATCGGTCCATTGCTGTTCAACGCATCACTGTATATGTGACTGGCATAGGTCAGCATGCCTGTCTCAGATGGACATGTGCCAGCCACAGATAGCTCCCAGGGAGTGAGGGGCACACCTACATCACGACAGCCTGTCCAAACCTTATCATAAGGCATGTAAGGCTGCATTTCCTATTGTGTGTATGTTGGTGTACATGTTGTCCTGTGGGTGTCACCTGTGGGCAGCCACCCCCAGGCTGTGCACGTGTTAATGGGGACAGGATCCTGGGTGTTACGTGTACGTGACCACTGTGATGTGCAACTGTTCATATCTGTGCATGTGTCATGGTCACATTTCACAGTGGTGTTTGTGTATGTCATGTCACATACCCCGTGAGTCCCATGTGGGACGGTATGTTTGAGCCAGGGTGTCCCAGTGGCACAATAGTGATGGCCCTCCACAGTCTTTGTGCATGTAGTGTTTACAATGTCTCTGATTTCATGTGCACAATGGGAGACAGTCTCCACATCCACGTTGTGTGTGCATGGACTCTGATGTTGTGCGTGTGTGTCACAGACGTCCATGGCTCTCCTGCCATGGCAAGTGTGGCCACTACCTGTGGGGGTCATGTTTGTTTTGTTGTGGTGTACACATGATACTCCAGGTGATGCCAGTGTCCATGTGGCATTACAGGGTCCCTGGGAATGTGCCTGTCGTTGAGCTGTGGTGCCTGGGGCACATCTGTCCTCACATGTCACTGGGGGGGTGACTGTGACACAGCATCATGATATCCAATGGGCCAACCTGGGACAAATTGATGCCACCTGTAGGACCGTGTTGACAGATGTTGGCCATGTATGTACCATACATGTCGTTCCGGTACTGCACACTTCATGTAGTTGTGCCTCATGATGATGTATGTTGGGATCTTGAGTGTGTTCAATGCCGCATATGTGGGGTGACTGACGATCTTGCTTACTTCTCCTCTGCACTGCAGGGCTCCTGCTGTCCATCGGCCATTCCCAGACCTGGCAACGATGGTGGAACGGGACAGCATCCGACGGTACCGCTTCACCAGGCAGCTGATTGAGGATTTTGCAGTGCAGTTGTCCCCACATTTGCAGCCTGGCCGGCCGTATCCTACAGCGCTGACCCCCAAGGTGAAGGTGATGGCAGCCCTACACTTCTTTGCCACCGGTACCTTCCAACATACTGTGGCGTCTGCTGGTGGGATGTCACAGACCATGTTCAGCCGTGTGCTCCGCGATTTCTTGGCGGCAATGTTGCTCTTCCTGAACCGGTACATCTATTTCCCTAGACTGCGACGACTCACTGACGTGAAGAGTGACTTTTATGCCCTGGGGAGGATGCCGCATGTCATTGGCTCCATTGATGGGACACATGTGGCTTTGGTACCACCACAGGCCCAGGAGCAGGCCTACAGGAACCGCAAGCACTACCACTCGGTCAATGCACTGGTGGTGTGTCTTGCAGACATGACCATCACACACGTGTGTGCCCGTTTCCCTGGTTCAGCACACGATGCCTTTGTGATGAGGAGTAGTCGCATCCCCAGGTTGATGGCACAGATGCAGAACCAGCGTGCCTGGCTTGTCGGTGTGTACTGACTTTGTGCCATTGTGTGTGATCTGATCTGTAGTATTCCGCCCACTTTTCCAAGTCAGCTGATGTGCACTTGTCTGTCCGTAGGTGACTCGGGATACCCCAACATGCCGTGGTTGCTGACACCCCTCAGGAACCCTGTGACACCTGCCCAGATGCGCTACAATGAGGCACATGGTCGGACCAGGAGAGTGATTGAGCGGACCTTTGGTCTCCTGAAGAGCCGCTTCCGCTGCCTGGACAAGACCGGAGGGTCCCTCCCATATGCCCCTGCGAAAGTGTGCAAGATTATCATCGTCTGCTGCATGCTCCACAACCTGGCAGTGCGGAAGGAGTTGCCTCTCATCCAGGATGACGATGACCAACATCCGCCACCTGTGGAGGATCCTGGCCTGGACCACGATGCCAGTGACGATGATGATGATGATGGTGATGGTGATGTCCGCACACAGCTCATCACCAACTTCTTTAGCTGAATGTGAGTATCCTGAGGTGTCATGTGAATGATGTGAGTTGGCATGATGTGTGGGTGGTGCTCTGGTGCTGTTGGAGTGTGTCCATGGGCTACTTGACAGGATGTGTGTTGCGATGTGTGGTGACAGGTGGGCTGTACTCCCCAACAGTGTTGACATGCTAACTTGGTTCTGGGTGGGTATCTTGTAACATGTATTGTGCATGAGTTTTGCTGTTCTGTCCTGTACTGCATTGCTTTTGACTGTGTGTCATTTCTGTCCTTCACAGGGTACTTTCAGATTCGTTTGGTCAACTGTGTCCACCGACGACGTGATTGCACATCCAGGCTGGTAGCTGTTGTGTCCCTACAGGTGATGTGCGCCACACCCATGGACTTCCTTCTGTCTACAGTTGTTGACTGTGTGCCCGCTACCAGGTGGGGTTACCTTGCATCTGTAGTGGTTACGGCATGTTGCTACTGTGTAATAAACCTGTGCTTCACTTAGTGATGTGCGTTGTCTGTGGTCACACATTTGACTGCCATTTGCTTACTGCACCTGTGGGCTACTTGACTACAACTGGGAATGGGTGTGGTGTCTGTGCATTGCACCGTCTTCCCTGGCAACATCAGTGTAGGCAATGAGTCAGATGGCCTAGGTGTGTATGTGTTGTGTAGCCCTGGTGGTGTGTCTCCCTCATATGTGTCACGTTGCCTGTACTCACATGCCTGTGTTGTCCTTGCTGTTGCAGTTCGCATACACAGTGTAATTTTGCAGTTCATCATCCCCATAACAGCACTCACGTTGGAATCACGACAGAGGCAAGTATGGTGTATTAGTGTGTTTATTGTGATACATCTGTGATAATAGTGCATAGGATGGATTGTGCTGTACATGAATCTTGCAATCCCAAGTTCCTAGATGAATAGAAAGTCCAGGTAGACAGGATCCCCAGTATCGGGGCCACAGTTGTCTGACACATTGTTCCAACTTTTACTCCCCATGCAATGTGTGGGAGTAGTGTTGCCATCAACAGGGTGAACAGTCTGTGCACAAAGGCGAAAATCCAGAACAGGTTCAGGCTTCCTGGGAGTTGCGCTTGGCCATCAGCCTCTCACTTTCCCCTCCTCGGACGACCCCTCTTCTTGGGGGGGGCCCTCAAGTGCAGGCTGCTGCGGTGCAGGGGACTCTCCGCCAGAGTCCTCCTCCCTCCCTGTGGCAGTTGCAGTTTGTTCGGTACCAGATGTTGTTGGCACACAGGGAGGTGTGGACTGGTTGCTGTTCATCTGGCGGAGGCATTGTAATATGTCCCTGTGCACCGCCGTCATCTCATGTAGTACATCCCACTTGGACTCCACGCGGGACATGTGGGAGTCCACACGTGACATGTGTGACTCCACGTGGGACATGTGGGAGTCCAAGCGGGCATGATGGGCAGCCTGCTGCTGTTTGATGTCTCTGAGGAGCCCCACTACCTGGCTGAGCTCTCCGGTGCTGGACTGGTACGCATCAGCTATGCGTACCAGTTGTGGGTCTTCATGCACACCAGCAACGTCTGCAAGCAGCGACCTCTGTCTCCCACCCCTCCCACCACCCCTGCTGACATGTGCAGTGTGTGCAGTTGCACGCACAGATAACCCTGGTCCACCTTGGGGGTGGTGGTGGTGGTGGTGTCCATGGCCCCAGGTTGGTCCAGGGTCACTGCGCTGGTGTTGTTCCTTATTCTGTCCATGTCGGCAGGGATGGTATTCGTGGTGACAGTCGTTGGAGGGGTGGGTGCAGGGGGTGCAGCTGGTGGACCTGCTGGTGCTGCAGCTGGTGGTCCTGCTGGTGCAGCATGTTGACTTGCACCGGATGTGCCAGGTTGTTCATCGTCCGAGGAGGACAGAGGCTGTACGACGCCAGTGAGCTCGGCATCCTCTTGAGCCTGGGACTGGGACTCCTCAGCGTCTGCTGCTGTGTCCCTATCATCACCTGTTTTTGGGAGACACAAACAATGTATGTCATGTTTCTGCAGGCATCAGTGGTTGACACACCTGACAGTTGTGACTGTGCCTCGGGGTGCGGGCCTGTACATTGTATTGTCCTAAGTCGTCACAGTCAGGGGTTGATATTGGTGTGGCACATTGTCCTGCATTATTTGGGCATTTCTATGTATTCTCTGGGGTGTGAACATGGTCTGCATTGATTGTGTTTGGTTGACAGCCAGACCTCCTTCCCACCCACCCACCCACCCAGCCAGTTATCCCACCATGGAACGTGCTTGCATTGCAGGGAGTGTAAGTTGTCTCTCAGGATGTCAGTCAGTGGTGTCCTGCTGTTTGTTGGTGCACAGTTGGCAGCAGGGCCTTGTGCTCCCCACAGCAGTAGCCAGTGTCAGCCATCTTGTGAGTCCTTCTCCACTCCCTGTGATGTGAGCATGGTTCAGGGTGGTGTTGATGGGCCAGTTGTGAGGCTGAGCAATGTCTGTGACTACGACTCCCATCATGCTATTGCCTCCACCCCCCTTCCCAGCATGCCCATGCTTCCTTCCTTTTGACTCTGCTTCCCTGTGGGGTGGGCTGGCTGTGCTGACAGGATGGCTGGGAGTGTTGTCCTGGCAGTTGTTTGGCTAAGAGTGTCCCTGTGCTTCACACAACATAACCCAGGGTGGTGGTGCTTTGTGGGATCTTGTGTTAGGATGGAGGGCATTGCATTCTACCAGGTGGGTACTGTGGAGTTTGTGTGGGGGGGGTGTGAGGGGAGGTGCCGGTGACTATAGTCAGTGCTGCAAGTCCCCCTTCCCACCCAGCCAGCCAGATATCCCACCATGGAACGTGCTTGCATTGCAGGGAGTGTAAGTTGTCTCTCAGGATGTCAGTCAGTGGTGTCCTGCTGTTTGTTGGTGCACAGTTGGCAGCAGGGCCTTGTGCTCCCCACAGCAGTAGCCAGTGTCAGCCATCTTGTGAGTCCTTCTCCACTCCCTGTGATGTGAGCATGGTTCAGGGTGGTGTTGATGGGCCAGTTGTGAGGCTGAGCAATGTCTGTGACTACGACTCCCATCATGCTATTGCCTCCACCCCCTTCCCAGCATGCCCATGCTTCCTTCCTTTTGACTCTGCTTCCCTGTGGGGTGGGCTGGCTGTGCTGACAGGATGGCTGGGAGTGTTGTCCTGGCAGTTGTTTGGCTAAGAGTCCCAAGAGTGTCCCTGTGCTTCACACAACATAACCCAGGGTGGTGGTGCTTTGTGGGATCTTGTGTTAGGATGGAGGGCATTGCATTCTACCAGGTGGGTACTGTGGAGTTTGTGTTGGGGGGGTGTGAGGGGAGGTGCTGGTGACTATGGTCAGTGCTGCAAGTCCCCCTTCCCACCCAGCCAGCCAGATATCCCACCATGGAACGTGCTTGCATTGCAGGGAGTGTAAGTTGTCTCTCAGGATGTCAGTCAGTGGTGTCCTGCTGTTTGTTGGTGCACAGTTGGCAGCAGGGCCTTGTGCTCCCCACAGCAGTAGCCAGTGTCAGCCATCTTGTGAGTCCTTCTCCACTCCCTGTGATGTGAGCATGGTTCAGGGTGGTGTTGATGGGACAGTTGTGAGGCTGAGCAATGTCTGTGACTACGACTCCCATCATGCTATTGCCTCCACCCCCTTCCCAGCATGCCCATGCTTCCTTCCTTTTGACTCTGCTTCCCTGTGGGGTGGGCTGGCTGTGCTGACAGGATGGCTGGGAGTGTTGTCCTGGCAGTTGTTTGGCTAAGAGTCCCAAGAGTGTCCCTGTGCTTCACACAACATAACCCAGGGTGGTGGTGCTTTGTGGGATCTTGTGTTAGGATGGAGGGCATTGCATTCTACCAGGTGGGTACTGTGGAGTTTGTGTTGGGGGGGGTGTGAGGGGAGGTGCTGGTGACTATGGTCAGTGCTGCAAGTCACCCTTCCCACCCAGCCAGCCAGATATCCCACCATGGAACGTGCTTGCATTGCAGGGAGTGTAAGTTGTCTCTCAGGATGTCAGTCAGTGGTGTCCTGCTGTTTGTTGGTGCACAGTTGGCAGCAGGGCCTTGTGCTCCCCACAGCAGTAGCCAGTGTCAGCCATCTTGTGAGTCCTTCTCCACTCCCTGTGATGTGAGCATGGTTCAGGGTGGTGTTGATGGGACAGTTGTGGGGGGGGGCAATATGTGTGACTGCGACTCCCATGATGCTATTGGCTACACTGACTTGGCCAGCATACACAGAATTCCTTCCTTTGAGTGGTCTTCACTGTGTGTTGGTGTTGTTGTGGTGGCTACATGTGTGGATGTGTGTGTTAGTTCTATTTGTGCCACTGCCTAGCTGTAGTTGTGGTTGTGTTTGTACATGTGTTGTCACAGTTGGATGTGACTTTTTTGATGGCATGTGTTGTGTTTATCTGACTGACATACACATTTTGGGATGATTCTGTTCTAGTTGCTGTGTAATTGCTATGTGTGCATGGTTTGACTCTCCCCTTGACAGTGATGTGTGTGTTTTGTGGCAGTTTATTGTGTACATTTGTTGTGTACTCACCAGGCTCTGGGATGTTCTCTAGTCCATATACGCTCACTGGCGGAAGGATGGCCCGCACCTTCTCCTCCCAGGGCCTGAGGTATATTGGCTTGGCAGGAGGGCCACTGCCGGTATGTTTGCTGTTGATGTAGTCTATCTTCAGCAGGTCCCGTACCCTCCTTCGCACGTCATACCACCTGTTCTGGATGTCCGTCTTTGTGCGCCGACATGGTGATTGTGCGTTCACCCTGTTGATGATCCTCTCCCACATCTTGGTTTTCTGCGACATGGGGGTCTGTTGGACCAGAGTGCCAAACAGCTGTGGCTCCACCCTGAGGATCTCGTCTACCAGGACTTCCAATTCACAATCTAGGAACTTGGGATTCTTCTTGGGGGGCATGGTGATGGGTGGTGATGGTGAGTGATGTGTGTGTTGGTGTGCAGGTGAGGGTGTGTGAGTGTGTGTTTTGCTGGGTGTATGTGAGGTAGGTATTTGTTGGTGTGCTGATGGTGTGTGGCTTGTGTGAGGGGTGAGCTGTGGGTGTGTGGTTGCTTTCTCTTGGGTGCTGGCAGTGGAATGGCATTTGCAAAGGCTCATGGTAGTGATTTGTGTCCTTTATATAGGTGGAGTTGTGGGTGTGTCTTTGTTCTCTGTCCCCACCCCCCCAGTATTTATTGGCTTGCTAATTGCTTGTTTGGCCTTTTTTTGGGTGATTTTTCCTTTGTGCTGTTTGTGTATGTTGGAAACGTTCTTGTGACCGAGTCGGACCCTGCATTGGTCTCGTACGGTGTTCTCCGTTTCGTTCACGCTGTGTTTGTGCAGTTTTGTATGCTGCGTACGCGTCGGTCGCGGTGTATTGTGTTGCTTCGGCTCGGTTTTGTATGCGTGTCGGTCGTACGGCTTGTCCTCCGTCCGACTCGGTCGGGTTTTTCGCGCCTTGCATCGTACTTTGCGGGTTGGAGTTGGCGGGTACGATTCGGTCGGATTTGTTCCGGGTGCGTGTCGGTCGGTTGGATTCGCGTGTTTTTCCGGCCGGATTGCTATTTTCCGAGCGGCTCGGTCGGTCGGCTTGGTTTCCTGACGTGTCGGTCGGATTTATCGCGGCTTGCATCGTACTTGGCGTGTCGGGCGCCACTGGTACGTGTCGGTCGGTAATTTTTCCGGCTCCGAGTCGGTCGGTGCTTTTTCCGGCCCGAATCGGAATCGACCCCTTAGTGTCTTCCCTATACTGAAGTGGTACTGAGATTGTATTACACAATTATGTTGTGGTGAGCCCAGGTCGAGTGTTGGACTCAATGGTGGATGTTTTTGAGGTATTATTGCCTTTCCCAAGAGGAAACCTCAATTTTACTGTTTTCTGTAAATACTACTGCAACCATGTGAGCTGCTTTGCGCAATGTGCACAAAGCCCCTAAGCAAAGTCTATGGTGTTTCCTGTAGAAGAGATGGTACTGCATGGTCCTTGAGATCCAGGAGGGGCAACGCCCCCTCCACTGTTGAAAATATAATAGCTGTTCCTACATCGTTAAAGACAATTTCATTCACAGTGGACAAAAGACACGGTAGGATGTCCTTGGAACTAGTTCGCAGAGCTTATGCCCATGGATGACATGATGGTAGGGGAAAAACTGAAATTCACATACATATTATATGCATACAGTACCATACACAGTGTTTTTAGTAGGAGGAAAGGGAAGCGTTCAACCAAGGTAGCATTCTTGGTACAAGGCCTTGCGATACTAGTTTACCATAAGGCGTACATTCTTAGCACAAGCATGATGATGTCTATAGAGATGTGATATAGGTCTGGTTTCTCAGCGTCCTGGCCACCGAAATTAAGGAAACAGAAAATTCAGACTAAGGGAAGTGCATGAATCCACTTGCTTTCTGCCAGAGACTCAGATTGGGATGAAGGCAGGTGCGGCTGAGCTTCTGCAGAAAACCTTCAGAATCCACAGTCCATAAGACACACAGGTACACTTGCAGATAGTAGTGAACCCTCTTTCATTCGCAGATTCATTCATGTACAAGGAAGCGGAAAAACTGACCCTAGCAGGCCTAGGTGTGTCCTTCCCACACTCTGGAGACCACCGTCCTGTCCTGTGGGTGCTGAAAGGAAGGAGTAGGGCAATAAAACCAACAACAGACAATCCAAGCACGTAGGCCAAAATGTCAGCGTTACAAAGTCATGGCAAAAGTAGACAAGCAATATGTACAATCCCGCAGTGCTATCATTGATACAAGCTCCTAAAAATGGCAAAGATAAAATAAAAGATACTGAATAATGTACAACCGACTGTGCATGCCTTGAGCTCGGGATCACCCAACGCAAAATCCCAAGTTGGGGCCACCCAATGCAGATTCCTAAGTCTGGACAACCCAATGCAAAATACTAAGTCCCCCTCCTCTTGTAACCAGCGACACCCCTGTGTTACAATCAGACACAGTAGAAATCAGAAAAATTGAAAAGAAACAACAGGGAACTATTAACGAAAGGGAGGATATCCTGAAGTAAAGCTGCGTATGAACCAGGCAATGTCCGATAACATACAGTAAGCAAAACTGCAAGGAGCAGGATAAGGTCTAGGGCGGGTGGGGTGAGAACATTAAAGTCAGGAACCTCAGGGGAGGGCAGAGCTGTCGCTTCAGTGGCGGCACCCGTCCAACGGCCCAGAGTGAAGTCAGAAGAGACGCCGCAAAGCCATGTTCAGACCTTCCACCACCTAGAACTACAATCTTCAAGTAAAGAAACAGACAATTGTCAAATTTCATAAGCAGCTTTATTTGTGGTTCACGAGAACATGAGCAAAGCATCATGTCCAATTTGCGGTACTTTCTGTTGTTTTTTTTTATACCCATAAACCACAAAAGGTGTGCTAATACAGATCCAATCATGATACAGAAAAGGTGATTTCTTCAGCATACATGATGAGTTGTAGACCAGAGAAGGCAACAGTTACACAAGCATTAAACATACAACGAATTTCAGTGGAATAAAGAGCTTGTGATACAGAATGGTGACAGGTAAGGTATCTACATACCCTGATGGCTGAGATCATCAAATGTGGTCAATATAGGAGTTTACACAATACCTGGGCAACCAACTTTCAACAGTTGGCGTTTGCTGTGTGTGGGCATAGATTGACAGATTATTCGCTTGGATAGTGTGCAGCAACTTGTTACGGGAATTGTCCATCTTGTGACATGTCATTGTGTAAGCTAAATGAACATAAGTTCAACCTTAGGGCATATGACTTGTTCTGCACGTTCCATAGGCCAGGCCTTATTATTATTTAATGGCACATAAAATGGGTTTCCACAGTACATCTGTCTGTGTACATGGATGCCTGTGTGCTGTTTGTCCTATCTAATGAGTACCTGTATGTCTGTTAGTTTATGTGCATGGGTGCCTGTCTGTTGGCCTTTTCGCATGGGTTTTATGCATGTCTGTAGTTCTTTGTGTATTACTAATCATTTGTCTGTTTGTCTGTTGGTCTTTGTACGTAGTGTCTGATTGTCTTTTGGTCTGTGTGCATAACATGTGTGTGTTATTGATCGATCCACTCGATCCCTGTGGCTACTTTTGCGTTCTCGGACTATACATGCATTTGAGATCTTAACAGTGATTTCATGTATAAGGTCATGAACAGTGCATGGTGCAGCATGCATGAAGGTATCCTATTCCGTCCATCATCTTGTGTGTTTTGCATTTTGCCCTAAGTGGGAAGGGTATGCCCAGACGTGGGTCCCGTGCTCACTACGCCACTGGAGTCAAGCTATCCTGGCTGATGAGGGCTGAAAGCCCGAAACCGGTCCTAGGATGCTTGATTCCGGTCCAGGGAAGACATGGCTTGGCAGTTCGGTCTGGACTGTTCCCATGAGGCACAGGGTCAAGACTGATTTGCATATGGCTATGTCTGAACTGGGGTGGCGTGGTGAAGCAAAATAACGATGGATTAAACCCAGATCTGTGACTGGGGGTGAATGTTTGCCAATGTGCAACATTCCGTCCATCATCTTGTGTGTTTTGCATTTTGCCCTAAGTGGGAAGGGTATGCCCAGACGTGGGTCCCGTGCTCACTACGCCACTGGAGTCAAGCTATCCTGGCTGATGAGGGCTGAAAGCCCGAAACCGGTCCTAGGATGCTTGATTCCGGTCCAGGGAAGACATGGCTTGGCAGTTCGGTCTGGACTGTTCCCATGAGGCACAGGGTCAAGACTGATTTGCATATGGCTATGTCTGAACTGGGGTGGCGTGGTGAAGCAAAATAACGATGGATTAAACCCAGATCTGTGACTGGGGGTGAATGTTTGCCAATGTGCAACATTCCGTCCATCATCTTGTGTGTTTTGGTATCCTTTGCTAACCATTCATGGACAAGTGCCAGTGGTTTTAAGTTATAATTTATAGCCGGATCTCCAACTGTGTGTTTATATTTATCTATAATAATTGAGTGGTACTCGACACTGGTGCTCGAGACCGTAGCCCCCATGACTGGTGTAACCATTCCACATTGTCCAAGCCAGTAAGTCTCGAAACCTGAACTATGGCTCCAATGTAGGAGTCTAAAACCTGTAAATGTGTTGTTTATGGTCTGAGATTGTGAGATTTTCATTAGTGCACCCTACCTCTTCCAAAGAGCTTCTTAGTCACAAAATCTAACCTGGGCTCTATTCAGAAAGGGCAGAATTAAAAGTGAATGGAGAATGGAAGTAACATGTAGAAATGACAGATACAATGAGATGCAATATGATATGTAAGGTTGCATTTCCTGAACTGCCTAAATCATGTTTATGGACATTTATAGGCAAACGGTTCTGGAAAATTCACTTTTCCCACCATAGTTCAAATTTCTTTTAGAGCAGCTGAACCAACAACACACCTAAGGAGGGCCAGCCTTGATTGGCATTCGGTGAAATTCTGAACCTATCGCTTGTAGCAATTTTATATGAAAATAGTGCTGTACAAATGCCCTATCAAATAAAAAAAATTCCAAATGCTTTACTTCATCTAGTGTTTCCTTCTGAACATCAACCTATGCTGTCCCTGATGCACACCACCCTGTGCTTCTATTATGCATATCTCTATGGCCCCACTTTATATATGTAAGAAATTACTGCTCACATGGTGCTTAATTCCCAGTGCGTACCTGAGACAGAGTACTGGGGTACAGCATCCTGAACTCACCTGGGCTACAACAGACTGAGCTCCCTGCTACACGTCATCCTGTGCTCCACTTGATGCACTTCTGTGTATTGATGGCCATATGATTTTTTTTTTTTGATCATGTGAGACGCTATGTCTGCAGGTTTGTATGAGTTGACATATATGTATATATGTGTGTGTGGTGTTTATGCGTGTGCACATGCACATTCTGTGTGACCATATGGTGTGAATGAATGTCTTTATTGTATACAATATATTAAAATATTAATCATAATAATAAATACAGTAAATATATTAAGTCACACATATATCTACAAAGATTCCATAAGAACAGCATTTCAATCACACTTCCTTAAGATGACAGTAAGCATAATCTAAAAAAGGTATTTCCCAATAAATTGACAATCTGTTGTAGAAAAACAGTAGGCAACAGCTTCTTTGACTGATCTACGATTAATTAAATGCATTTATTTGAGGTATTTAGGTAGTTCTTTCATATGTCAAGTAAACAAGAACATAAGCCAATTAAATGCTTGATTGACGCCTTTGAGGGTAAGCAGTTAGTGTTCCACAACCCCTCAATTTGAGCTATTGGTATCAGCAGGAAATGAAATCTCATGCATTTTAGCTTGCGTCCTGCATTCCTATTGGAGGCTAAATATTCTTACTTTATTCTACAGTACGACTCCATTATATAGTGAGCATATCTATGTTTCTGTAATGTCAACAAGTCCGCAGCTCTTGCGTTACTCGAGAGAGTTTGGCTAATTAACCTTTTCCGCTCCAATCGGGGCAATTTTATGAGATCTGCAGGTAGTGGTAAATTGCTTTTCATGACTATTTTATTAACAGATACCAAATCTTGATGGTTTGTTACCTCATTGTAAATCAAAAATTTCAATGAGTCTTTGTTTGCTATTGCACAGTCGCAAGAGTAATTTAGCATTGCTGATGAGCTACGAACGATTAATTATATCAAGGATAGTTGCAGCCGCATTTTACATGGGGAAGGCGATAAATGAAGATTCATTAAAGATCTGAGCTTTTTTATGTACATTTTGTCCAGATCGTTAATGGATTTTTCAGGAAGAACTAATGCTCCATACAATAAGGTAGGTACTAGTTTTGTTTCTAACACCTTTAGAGACCGCATATTCTTCGTGGACTCTCATGATTTTTTTGACTGAGTGACACTATCAGGACCTTGGTTTTTAAGTTGGAAAGATGACTTGTCAACTATAATCTATTATCAACCGTTAAGCCCAAATAATTGTATGTCGATACTTCTTCCAGAATGTTGCTATCGATTTTTAGTTTAACATGTTTTTAGGTTTTCCCAAAGATCATAAACTTTGTTTTACTGGGGTTAACTTTTAAGTCGTTTTCGTTCTAAAATTGTTGTAAATTCTGTAATTGTGACTGAAGTCTTGAAGTGGGTCAATGAGAATAAAATAATACCATTGGCATATGCCAAATAACGAATTGGTTTACCTCCTAGCTTTAAGACCAGTCCCTCCGGACAATTTAAGAATTTTGATAGATCTGCAATGTACAGCGAAAAAAGAAGTGACAAGATATTTTTTGTCAGCTTAAACTGTAATCAACTTTTATTATGGAGCGATATTAAAAAGTGTAAAATTGTGGGACTGATCCCATAATTGCACAATTTCTCTCAGAGTTTTTGTCGATTAACGTTATCAAATGGCGACGAATAATCAATATAACATGCATATATATTGAGATTTCTTTTGACGGTTTTGTCGACCAATAATTTACCTGATTGCAGAATTGTCGTAAACAAAACATAAAGTGACTCACTCCAAAGCAGAAGGTCGACTTTAATCACATCAATTGGTATCCCATTCGACCCACAACTTTCAAAGGACGAGATTTCCTTATTAACACCTTTATTTTCTCCTTTGAAATCCAAAGGTCAGTGTTATAATAACCTGGTGTGTTCCCTTCTGTGCGCATGCACTACACCTAAGCCAAACCCACTGGCTTTGTGAATGCCTGCCTCACACATCAATCTGTAGTAAATATTGGTTCCCCACAATTCTGAGCTTTAAGACATTCTTTTTTCTTTACTGAATTTATTAAATTCAGCACAGAAAGCTAGGTAATTAGAATGTAAAGGAGCTCGCTGCAACCATGATTTTAAGAATAAACATGACGCAATCTCAAGTTCCAGATTTGACTAAGATTAAATTTTTCTTGTGGTAAATGTAATTAGAAAGACTTTTTCTCACCAAAGAAAAGACGATGTGAAATTGAGCATTTTAAATAATAACATACTTAAAACAGTAATGCTTAAAGACAGACCAAGATTCTTAACCAATGATATAGATAACGTTGTCAGAGCACTTAGTTTCTTGTCATTAAAAGAGCTTTGCAGATTTCAGTCCCTGGTCTTCCACCTTAGGTTAAATACAGTCTAGAAGGTTGTCTCAGTTCTCCGCATATGTTTTGAATACTGTAAAAGGTAACTGTGGAAGAGAAATTATATTATGTTTGAAGTTTGATAATAAATTAATAGCCATAAAATCAGTGCATTTCAAGACGTTTCCTTTCTTTGAAATCATGCAATATTTGTGATATTGTTTTTTTATAGTGTTATTTGTATGTGTTTTGTTGTAGGTGTGGGCACCAGGAATTACTACAGAAAGATTGGCTATGAGTTAGAAGGTCCCTATATGGTAAAAAAGTTGGACTAGCAGCAAGCAAGAGGAAGCCGGCTAAACAATGGCAAGCAAAAAGAAGTCGGCTAAAGAACAGCAAGCAAAAAGAAGCCAGCTAAAGTACAGCAAGTAAAAAGAAGCCAGGTAAAGAACAGCAAGCAAAAAGAAGCCAGGTAAAGAACAGCAAGCAAAAAGATGGCGGCTAAAGAACAGCAAGCAAAAAGAAGCCGGTTAAAGAACAGCAAGCAAAAAGAGGCCAGCTAAAGTACAGCAAGTAAAAAGAAGCCAGGTAAACAACGGCAAGCAAAAAGAAGTCGGCTAAAGTACAGCAAGCAAAAAGAAGCCGGTTAAAGAACAGCAAGCAAAAAAGAGGCCAGCTAAAGTACAGCAAGTAAAAAGAAGCCAGGTAAACAACGGCAAGCAAAAAGAAGCCAGGTAAAGAACAGCAAGCAAAAAAGGAGCTGGTTAAAGAACAGCAAGCATGAGAAGCCAAGGAAAAACACTTTTCAGTTCTAGACCATTTGATGGAGTAGAAATGACTCTCAGGGACACGCAACCCTGGACCCTTATGCTTTATACACATTTGCATCTCAATGGGGGCACCTTCACTAAATTACTTGCAATACCATGCCATGTTTCAGTATAGAAATGTACTATACCATATGCCATCATTTAACAGAACCCAAGGTCATGAAGGAAAAGCACAAGTACTTTGATCTAATGATAGTTGCTTGTAGATTTTGCATATTAAATGCAATGTTGCTAGACAAAATGGGAAAGCAGAGTTGCATCGCCGGTATCCTGCTGGGTAAGAAGTATAGGAGCTTTGTCAACGTTTTCTTAAAACGCGCGTTGACGCATTGCTACCCCCAGAGGGTTAAATTCAGATGTGAAGGTTTTGGCTTACTCCATTAAACTCATGGGGGAAGATGGTAACATATAAGCCTGCCCAGTGAGAAGCCTTTATAAATAGCACGCAAGGTTATTAAGACCAAATGGGTCCATAAAAACTTAAAATAATAGATACAAAATAAATCCCAAAAATACAAATCCAAGTCCATATTATGCCACCTCCAGTTTTAGAACTTAATTATAGTTCTGCATTAGATAATCACTCGTGTTTGTCGTCTACAGTGATCATGAAATTCGTGTTCTGGAAATTATGGTGTGAAGGATCAAAACTGCCTTTGTCACCGAGTCATTTGAAGACACATGAACTCATTGAGTTTAAGAGCTGGCCAGATGTAGTCTAACTATACACTTTTGCTAATTTACTGTAACACTTTGAAGTATTCAAGGCTTGTTTTAACCTGAACGAGCTTATGTTTTCACAGTACATCATGCCATCCCCATATCAGACAAGAACATTATGTAGCGCATATGTCCTGAGGGAGCCTTTCTACATCTTCTAAAGGCAGCACTTTACATGGTTCAAACTTTTGATTATGCCAGACTGGAGCTTCAGTTGAACAAACCAAAAAAGCGGTATGAGCACCATTATTTTGTCTTTGTTTTCCATTAGCAAACAAGAGCGGCTGCTTCCTTTGCCAATAGCAGCTATATTTATACGCATTGTTGGATTTATATTTTTCTCATTAAAAACTGAATAAAAACGCATCTTTATCAACCACTTTTCTTTTTATTATATTTTCCATTTAAAAGTCTCCATTTTCTACTTCAAAAGCTCATTGATACTTTTCCCATCGCGGGTTTACAAAACTGAAATGAACATTACTGTACAACAAAAAGTCTGAGGCAAAGTTGAAGGCGGTCTGCCACTAAGATAAATTGTTGCCTTCAATCTCTGGATACGCTTGTCTGCCTTTCCAGTTGTTCTGGTGTTTGATGCTGTGGGAATGTCTTCAGAAACTGGCAGCTTTGGACGGACACATGTGCAACTTGTCATTTCTATTCTATGCAAAAAATTGTCAAAATGTTTGAACTTTATAGTTAATTTAAGGCCATTTTGTATTGCCGGAATGGGGATCTAGATAAGTAAGCCATAAACGTTTGTTCCAGCGTCTACAAAATAAAGTTTAGTACTTTTTTACCTTCTGTGATTTTTTGTTGGAAACACTTTAGTATACTTTTTATATCCTAGTTCAAGAACAGCCCATGCCCCTTTCCCAGAATGCACAGCGGGGATTGACACCTACCTAACAGTAGGCATGTACATGATGCATGGAATTGCTCTGGTAGTCCCGGAAGGCTAAGGAAAATAAACATAGCAAGGTACTTGTTTTTTTCCTATGTAAAAAGCCATCCTCCATTTTGCTCTTACTATGAAGATCAAGTATTCTGCGGCGTTCTGGTCTTAAATTTCTAAAGGGCATATCTCTCCGTTGTCTGCAGCAATTGGGGTATCGCTCCAGATGTGCAAACAGCTGTTCCCTGTGCCTTGTAGTGGGTGAGAGTCAGATTGGAATGGAATTGAAAACTGTTTGATTGAGGAGGTTCAACCACTGTCTTATCTGAGATCCTTGACTGCTGGGCCTTTTCACCCCCAGTGCTGAGCCCTTTTTTGGCTATTTGTGGTAGTACGCACGTAGGGCTCCATGACTTTTTTTCCACATAAGCTATCAGCGCCAAATTTGAGTAATTTTTTACCCAGCATATTGGGGATTCTAAAGGTACCCAAGGTTTGTGGATTGCCCTGGAGGGGACCGAGACAATTGGCAAAAAAAGCTAACGTTTAAGTTTTCTGGGAAAACTAGAAAAAAGTGTTCTGGATAAAAGTATCTGTTTTTTCCCTAAAAAGGGCTTGAACAAATAGTTGTTGTGCTAAAGTCACCACCTTCTCAGCTTTCAAGAACATGCAGAGCTGAATAAAAAAAATATATATTTTTTTATCACAGTTTTGGCATGTTTCAAAGAGTTAGCCCATATTTCTGATTCTTTTTGTGCCCTCCAGCTACTTCCAGTTTGTGGCGGAAACCAGTGTGAAACCCATGGGTGATCCAGGAAAGCTATAGATTTCTAAAAAGTAGACAAAATTCTGAAATCAGCAAGTGGTCATTATGTAGATCCCTCAAGGTTTTCCCAAAGATACTATGTTTTGAAATAAAGAAATATTGAAAATGAGTAGGAAAAAATGGCCATATATGACAACATTTTCATCTGTAACTTTTTGTCACAGTGGCCGATTTACAAAAGCAATATACCATTACGTTGGCTAGACCCTTTTGGTTGCTGGTGTATATAGGGACTGTAGATTCTCCAATATTCCAAGGTACATAGAGCCAACAACTGAGCTACACCATACAATGGTTGTTCTATGTGTGCCAAGTATAGACCAAGTCATATGGTAAAATATGTAGAGTGAAAAATAGTATCAAGGAAACTTATGTATTTCTGAAACAGGCACAAGATATGGAGCTTAGGAGTAGCAATTATTTGTCAACCTCTGAATTTGTGGGCACTGATACTAGCCTGTGATTCAGAGGGCATTTTTCAAAATATCTTCTTTCTTACATACTGCTTACATTTGGAAGGCATAAATGCAGCGAAATCCAATTGGTAATAATGAATGAGCTATTATTCTATGGTCCCACATGTCTTCTGATAAAAATGGTACCTCACTTAATGTGGATATGCCTAGTGGCCGCAGCAGGAAACAGTCCAAAACGCAACATGGACACAGCACATTTTTCTAATGAAAACTGACCCTTTTTTCCATTGTGGGTGGCTGTGGATTATGGGCCATAAATCAGCTAGCACCTCGGAAAACCTAGCAAACCGGAACGTTTTTGAAAACTAGACACCTGGGGGAATCCAGAGTGGGTTGACTTGTGTGGCTCCCACTGTTTTCTTTTTTTTTTTACCCAGAATCCCTTGCAAACCTCAAACTTTGACCAAACAAAACAAGTTCTCACATTTCTGGTCTGGAATGTTGTGGAATCTGTGGGGAGCCACAGACTTCCCTCCACCTAGCATTCCCAAAAATCTCCTGCTAAAAATTGTATTTCACTTGTTTGGGTAGGCCTAGTCCCTGTGACAGGAAACAGCCCAAAATGCAACATGGATATAACACAATTTTCCACTCAAAACTGATCCTTTTTTTTTTTTTGCAAAGTGCGTAGCTGTGGATTTTGGGCTATAGCTCAGCTGGCACCTAGGGAAACCTAGTAAACGTGCACATTTTTTAAAACTTGGCACCTGGGAAAATCCAGGGTGGAGTGACTTGTGTGGCTCTCACCAGTTTTTTTTTACCCAGAATCCCTTGCAAACCTTGTCTAAAAAACATATTTTCCTCACATTTCTGAGATGGAATGTTCTGGAATCCGCAGGGAGCCACAAATTTCCCTCCACCCAGCATTCCACCACGTCTCCTGATCTGTGTGGGTTGCCCAGTGCCTGCGGCAGGAAACGACCCAAAACGCAACATGGATACATCACAATTTTCCACTCAACACTGACACTTTTTTTGCAAAGTGGGAGCTCTGGATTTTGGGCCATAGCTCAACCGGCACCTAGGGAAACCTAGCAAATTTACACATTTTTGAAAACTAGACAACCGGGGGAATCCAAGGTAGGGTGACCTGCGTAGCTCTCACCAGGTTTTATTTTTACCCAGAATCCCTTGAAAACCTCAAACTTTGACCGAAAAACAAATTTTCCTCGCATATCTGTGATGGAAAGTTTATGAATCTGTGGGAAGTCACAACCTTCCTTCCACCCAGCATTCCCTCATGTCTTCCGATAAAAATGGTACCTCACTTTGGTAGGTCTAGTGGCTACAGCAGGAAACGGCCCAAAATGCATATGCATACATCATATGTCTCCACTCAATACTGACCCCTTTTTTTGCAAAGTGAGTAGCTGTGGATTGTGGGCTATAGCTCAGCCGGCACCTAGGGGAAACATACCAAACTTGCACCTTTTTGAAAATTGGACAGCTTGGGGAGTCTAGGGGTGAGTGACTTGCGTAGCTTGCACTAGGTAATTTTACCCAGAAGCGCTTGCAAACGCCAAACTTTAGTAAAAAAACATATATTTTCCTTGCATTTATGTGACCGAAAATTCTGGAATCTGCGAGAAACCACAAATTCCCTACCACCCTGAGTTCCCACATGTCTCCCGATACGAACGGTACCCCACTTGTTTGACTGAGCCAAGTGCCCACGACACAAAAGGCCCTAAAGTACTACGTTGACAGATAAGCAATAGGGGTTGCTGTAGTATTGGGGGCTACCCATGCACACCTACGAAGCACAGGCATTTTTTAAAACTAGGCAGCCAGGGGATTCCAAGATGGTGTGCCTTGCATGCCATGAGGTTTTCTTACCCACAATGCCCTGCACACCTCGGATTTTGCCTGGAAACACGCATTTTCCTTTATGTTTCTGGGACTGAACTTCTGGAATCCGCAGGAATCCACAAAATTACTGCCATCCAGCGCTACCCCACTTGTGCCAATAGAAACGCTGCGCCACTTTTGTGGCTGGGCCTAGTGCTTGGGACAGGAGTGGATCAAACCGCTTGGTCACTTGTGGGCACCAGAAAGTGGTGCACACAAGTTAGGTACCCTTGTTATCTTGAGACTTAGGAGAATGCTTTGTGGTAGGAAATTTGTGGCTTCCTGCAGATTCCAGACGTTTTTCTTACATACATGAGGAAAGTATGCGTTTTACTCAAAGTTTGCGCTTTGCAGGGCATTGTGGGTAAGAAAATGTTGTGGGATCCACGCGAAGCACACCACCCTGGACTCCCCTGGGTGTATAGTTTTCAGAACTGTCAGGGCTGGTAGGTTTTCCCAGGTGTCAGGCTACCCAAGCCCAACAAGTGCAGCCATACGCCATTGCAAGTGGGACTATATAGGGAGTTAACCACACTCTCCTGGCTCGTATGTAAAAACACCCAAAGGAATTAAATGTTAAGTAAGTAAAAAGCTTATAAAGCGCACAAATGCAGAGGAATCTTGGTGCTGGGAGTGGCGAGGAAATGAGTGAAGAATCAGGTGAAAGCTTCATTCCAGTAAGGGGACTAGCCAGGTCTTAAGCATTTTCCTAAACAGGGGGTCTAGTAGGTTGTAGCCTAATGATGACCGGTAATTAATTCCAGAGCTTAGATGCTCGATAGGAAAGGCTTCTACCTCCCCATCTAGCCTTTTGTATTCTGGGGACCTAGACTAGACCTTTATTGGCAGATCTAAGATTACGCCATGAGGAGTGCCAGTGAAAAAGTTTCTGTAGGTCCGAAGACCCACCACCATATAGAGCTTTTTTGCACGAGGCATAGCGCCTTGATTTCATTGCGTTGCTTGACTGGAAGCCAATGCAGCTGCCTAATGCTGCTGGCAATATGGTGGTATTTAGGAATATTGAGCAGCATTCGCGCTGCAGCATTTTGGAGGGATTTAAGTTTTTAACAGATGGCGTTTATTTATGCCCAAGAAAAGTGCATTACAGTAGTCAATTCATGAGAGAATTAGTGCGACTACAACAGATTTTCTAAGGTCTAGGGGAATAAAAGGCAACATTTTGCGCAAGGTTTTTAGTAGGAAGAAGCAAGAAGATATCAAATGGTTGATCTGTCCTACAAAGTTTAGTTGGTCATCAAACAGGAAACCTAGGTTCCTGGCTTTTACCGCGGGGCTCGGGCAGTAACCTACTTCTGCCAGCCACCAGGATTGATTCCAGAGCGGTGGCCCATTCACAAACTCCATGACCTCCGTTTTGCCTGTGTTTAATTTGAGGTAATTCTGATGCATCCACTCCATAATGTTCTTCAGACAGCTGTAAAATCTCCCAGCCATGGTTTCCACACTCAAAGAAATAGAGGTGACAATCTGAGTGTCGTCGGCATTCGATACCAGCGAGAAACCGTGAGCCTTAGTCAGCTTTACCAGAGGTGTAACATAGATGTTAAATAAAGTTGGCGACAATGCTGAGCCTTGGGAAACTCCGCAGGGGAGGGAGAACCTCTCTGATTTAAAATAGTCCCAACACACCCTCTGTTCCCTCGCAATGAGGAACAAGGTGAGAAGGGTTAGGGCCGCCTCTTTGATTCCTATTGCCATCAGCCGCTGTGTTAATACCAGATGGTTAACAGTATCAAACGCGGCTGATAGGCCAAGCAGGATTAAAATGGCTCTTCCTCCCCTGTCCAGCTGTCTGCGTATTTCCTCTGTGGCCATGGTTAGAGCTGACTCGGTGGAGTGCCGTGGTCTGAAGCCATGTGGGGTGGAATCTAGAAGGTCATTGGCGTCGAGATATCCAGTTAGATCTTGGTTGATTGTTTTTTCTACAATTTTGGTCGCAAGCAGTAAGCAGGATATAGGCCGATAGTTTTTCACCTTGATCATTTCTTTAAGATCGGTCTAATACAGGCTTTATTCCAAGAGGCGGGAAAGGTTGCTGACCTGATGACATTGTTTAAAAGTGGGGCTAGTTGAATACTAATCTTATCGGAAGCCAGATGTATTATAGCGGGGGATAGGGGTCCGTCGGGGACCCTGATTTTGAGGATAGTAGCAGATAGTTTACTTTGTCCACTGATAAGGGTGTGAAACTGGTCAATTGGCAAGCAATGGTGTCTGAGGTAGAGTCCACAGTCAATTGTAAAAGGGGCGTGATAGAAGCAGGGACCTGCCCTGCAAGTTCCTCATAGACCGTTTGCACTTTGGTCTGAAAGAAATTGGCCACCTTATCGCAGAGAGCTTGATCTGGTACAAATTGATTCTCCTTAATCAGTATGGACAAAGCAGTGACGGTCTTAAAAAGCTCTCTCGAAGAGTTTTTAGCCGCCTCGATTTTGCCTGTAAAGTATTTCATTTTAGAGCTTTTAATGGCTTCCTTGTATTCAGCTAGTGCAAGTTTGTAAGTAAGTTTGCCAAGCTCACTATAGTCTGCCCTCCAATACCAGGGGGCTGGAGCTTTATTTCTCGGTTGTTTACTTATTCTTTCTGGGACCAACCAATCCATAGCTGATCTAATCCAGCTATCAAAGTTATCAGCGGCCTTGTTGTCGTCTAGCACTAACAAGGGTGTACTTTTATCAAGCGTCTCTACTAGATTCTCTTTCTTGATTTCATGCCATGGTCTAAATTTGGCAGGGGGCAGGTTCTTAGACTGTGACATATGACTCTCAAAATGGGGTTTGGAGAAAATAGCTTTGTGGTCTGTACAAGTTAGGGATAGTACTTTGTCCACAATAATATTAGAATTGTTGGTGAAAATAACATCAAGAATATGATGGGCCTTATGTGTGGGCTCTGAAACTAATTGTGTGAGACCGAAGCCTGCCAAACTGTGTAATAGAGTGAAGGTGTCTACATTCTTATCACATTCTAGATGAAAATTAAAATCCCCCAGTACCGTAAATATCAGGGAGTCCAGACAAGATTCCACGAGAGTCTGTAGACATTGAATGAACAAAGATTTCGGCTCTGGCGGCCGATATAGAAGTAGACCAGGGAAGGACAAGGTGTTAGAAATGTTAATGTTAAAGGTCATAGCTTCTGCACCTAGCAGCTGAATAGACTCAAAGGTGGCTTTAAAGATAGACTGGTAAATGATTGCTATGCCACCCCCCTTTTTGCCCTTTACTGTCTACACTGCCACCCCCCCGGATATGGTTTTCCTAACGGAAACCTGGGCAAATAAAACGTCAGAGCCCAACTGGGTTATAGCATTACCGGCATACATATCCTGCCGGTAATGCTATAACCCAGTTGGGCTCTGACGTTTTATTTGCCCAGGTTTCCGTTAGGAAAACCATATCCGGGTTTAACGTCTGCAACATAAATTCAAACTCGTATTTGTGCTTAATCACTGATCTAGTGTTAAGCAAGATGGCATTTAGCAAGCTCCCAACCGGTTCATGGTAATTATTTCTCCCTTTTAAGGGGTTGTGTGGAGGAGGAGATAAAGAAGTGGCTCTGCAGACTTCAGTAGATAAGTCTGGTGGATTATTATCCCTCATGGGAGAGCTGAGGCCGAAGGTAGAGGAGAATTAATTACATCAAATGAGGAGTTGCAGGAAGTGCACTGATATGAGAGAATATCCCTATCCCGACCCACGTACTAGTGTTGCAGCATTTACCCTTATTATATGCCAGTAACTGTGCCCTAGAGTATGTCTGGCGGGAAAAACGGGCAGGGGGTCCTGGTGCATGGCGCATTCCGGGCGCAGACGGTCTTACCTTTGGCATCAGCATGCTGGTTGTATCCCCCTTGTGCTTGAACAACTAGCACGCCTCCCTTGCTATGGGCGGGCCCGTTCTTACATACAGGTGCCGAAGGTCACGGGGGAGAAAACGCCAAGACAGTCTGTAGGACTGAAGAATTTAAGGTAAAGTGCAATGTGAGGATTCAAAAAGTTAAAAAGAAATGCTCTTCGCAATAACCTAGCTAGACAGCAGTAGACCTGAATTAAAAACGTTTCCAAGCTGTGCGGTTGCGTCAGCATGCTGGTTTTATCCCTCTCGTGCTTGAACAACTAGCACGACGACCTTGCTATGGACGGACCCGCTCTTACATACGGGCACCGCAGGTCGCTGGGGAGAAAACGCCAAGGCAGTCAGTAGGACTGAAAAATTTAAGGTAAAGTCCAATGTGAGGATTTTACAAGTTTAAAAGAAATGCTCTTCGCAATAACGCAATAACCCAGCTAGACAGCAGTAGACCTGAATTTAAAACAACGTTTTTCAAATATCCTCTTGTTTGCCATTGAAATGGAATTTCTTAATGCACAGGGGAGCAGAAAGATTAAGACTTTGGGGGTGAGGGTGGGGGGAATGTTAGGATGGGCCAGAACCACCCCAATATTTTATTTAAAAAAAATATTACTTTCTGCCCCGCAAGGTGGGGGGGTGCAAAGAAGAATGGTTTGTTCCTTTTTTGAGGGTGGGGGTGTGGCCAACGCAAGAGTGCAACACCCGCCCCACTTTCTTTTGCCTCAAAGGCAAAATCCCTGGTGTCAGGTGGACTTTCTACCCCCTGGGCTGACATATTTGGAGCAATCTCTCCAAGTGGGACACAACTTCTACCTGCCCCCGGGGAGGGGGGGACGAAAGACACTATTGCCCCTTCTGGGAAGGGTGTATGGCTAGATGCCTGGGTAGGCCACACCCTCCTGTTGTTATTTTTTTGGCCCGTTTTGAAATACCTGGTGTTTAGTGGGCATTCTGTCCCGTCGGTAAGCAGATCGGGGATGAATGTCCTTATCCACCCCCAGGGGTGGCAGAAAGTCTATTGGGTCACGAGGGGAGAGAACATGGACTCATGCCCAAGGAGGCCGCCTCCCCACAAAAATACTGCATAAATGTAGTTTCTGGTGTCTAGTTTGCTTCCTGCTCCCCTGGGGGCCAAATTGGGGAAATTGCCCCAATCCACCCCCAAGGGGGCCAGAAAGACTGTGCCCTTTTGGGATGAGGGCATGGCCATGTGCATGGTGGGCAGCCCCCACCCCTATGTTTCTTTTCCCCTGGTGTCTATGGTGTCTAGTGCGCTTTCTGCCCTTCCCCCCCACCCCCGTGGACAGTCACCCCATCTGCCCCCCAGGATGGGCAGAAAGACTGTCACCATATTTTTTTTAGGGGTGGGGTCATGGCCATGCCCACAGTGGGCAGCCCTACCCCTATATTTAATTTTTGTATTGACCCTGGTGTCTAGTGGGCTCTCTGCCTCTGGGGGTAATTTCCCCATCTGCTCTCTGGGCCGGCAGGAATAGTATCACCATATTTGTTTAGGGATAGAGTAAGGGGCATGGCCATGTGCATGGTGGGCAGCCCCCTCCCCTATATATTTTTTTCCTCTGGTGACTAGTGTTCTTTCTGCCCCCTGAGGGTTCAATCACTCCCATCTGCCCTCCAGAGGGGGGGGGGCAGAAAGAGTATCACCATATTTTTGCGCAAAACCGGCCCCCACCGCTCGAAAACTGGCCCCCACCCTTCCAGCTCACCGGGAATACGCCAGGTGTCTGCTACGGCCAGTCCGGCCCTGATGAAGGCTGTGACTTGGTGGTGGTGTATTGGTCTCCTTTGCGGAGTGTCAGGGGTGTCGATTATCACCCCTCCTATTTGCTGTAGTGTTGGAATCTCTGGCCATCCAAATCCGACAGGTGATGGCTGGATGGGAATCAGAGTGGGTGTAGTTAGTCATCTAGTGTCTCTATATGTGGACAACACTCTTTTCTATCTTTTGACCCCTTGAAGGTACCTTCCACTCCTATTACATTACTTGGATGCCTCTGGAGAGATATTGGACCTCAGGATTAATCACAGGAAATTGCCACTGCGCTGGGAGACGGACCAGTTCCAGTACCTAGGGGTTATCGTGGCACATACACCTCAGAAACACATGCAGTATAAAATTGGGAGGGTCACGGAGGGCCTAAAATCCTGCGTCCAATTCTGGAACTCCCTTCCACTCTCCCCCATGGGCCAGGTCGCAGTTTCTAAGATGGTGTTTCTCCCGCGTTGTCTGTATTCTATTCAGCATTTGTTAGCTACTCTTTCCCGTGTGATGTTTCGGCGATTACACTCCCTCATTACCACGTTGTTCTGGGCTGGGTGTAGGAGCAGAGTGGCAAGAGATTTCCTATTCCAGCCATTGGAGGAGGGTTTCTAGCGGTCCCCAACCTGGATCTATATTACGTGGCCACTTAGATTCAGCACACAGCATACTGGCTTGCAGAGGGGAGTAACTGGGAGAAATCACTTGTGCAGGGCGAGAAGAGGGAGTCCTCTCCTGCAGCTCCTGATGGCGGAGGTCAGGATGCAGCGCTAGTGCCATATTTTATTCAACACACAGCCTCTTTGTGGGAACGGATGGTCAAGGTAGTATTGGGGGAAGGCTCCATTCGCTAGGTACTTTTACTTTTGAGACTTACCAGCTTTCAGGAACCTAGCTGAGTCAGTAGACATGTCTGCCTGGTGGGAGGGTGGTTGTGAGACGCTGGGAGACCTATATCCCAATCAGTTTATTTCATTCGAAACAGCGCAGAAATGCTTCCAAGTAGGGCCTGGGCAATTCTTACAACATGCCAGTATAGCAGCCAAAGCTAGGGAAATATGCGACCCTCCTTCCCGGCAGCCCTATGCACGTCCCTAACTTTTCAGGGACTGTTAGAGTTGGGTGGGTGCCACCACTTAGTCTCCCAATTGTACAAAGCCATGAAGGCGAATCATGAACAGGTCCCATTTCCTGCTCGGGCAGCCTGGGAAAGTGATCTGGGGATGCAGCTTGAGGATGAGACTAGAGCGTGTGTGCTGATACAGTCCATATCATGCATTGCCAGATTTAAGCTTATACACTTTAATTTTATACACTGCACATATGTGACTCTAGTCCTTTTGCATAAAATGGACCCTAGTAGTTTGAGTAGCTGCCCCAGATGTCAGGCCCCTGAGGCTTCTTTTTTTACATTTGGCATGAGATTGTCCGGAAGTACATGCATTCTGGTTAACAGTGGTGGAGCGAGTGAACACTGGTACAGACTCCAGTCACAACAGACCCTACTGTCTGCCTGTTAGGTGACATTTGTTGGCGAAAGGGCTGAAAAATTAAGTTTGAGCCTTTGCTGCTGCTACAGGTGAAACGGCGGGTTGCAATTACCTGGATGCAGTGGAGGCTGGTAGGGAACGGTGGCGGGGGGCAGAGGGACGTGGGGGGCTGAGAAAATGTTAAAAAAGAAAGAATAAAGCAAACTTACCTGCCGGTCACCTCCCAGCCGCCTCCTCTCCTCGTTGCAGGAAGCACCCGGGCTCCCAGGCCAATGACAGCGCTGCAATGCAGTGTTGTGATTGGTTCCCCAAAGCCAATCACAACGCTGCATTGCAGCATTGTGATTGGTCTGAGCGCCGTAGTTCGGTGCTTAGAAGTGGACAGGGAGCCTGTGCATGTTCCCCACCAGGCTGTATTACACAGCCCAAGACAGCCGGTCAAACATTCATGCGCACTTGAGTGTGCTCACCACTCCTCCCCTGGCCCCAGCTCTGGCCAGCCCCACCCCTCCACACACCTAGGAAGGAAAAATAAAATGATAACGCTCCGTTATTGTCATTTCATGTATCCTCTGCACTGCTCATAAAGCAGTAGGGTGACGCTCCTCCGCCTTAGCCAAGGAGCCGCCCTTGTCTGGATGAGTTTGATAGGTCGCAGTGTGGAAAGATGGCTAACCGATGTGACTGAGTGGGCAGTGGCTGAAGAGCTGCGATTGAAACAATGTAGAAGTGATGATAAGATGGAAGAGGACTTGAGGGTGTGGGCGGAGCTACTGGCCGGTTTGTACACCAAGGGGACTCTCGATTTCTCACCTCGACTGAGGAGGGAGACTCTACTGATAAAGATAATGGCTGAATCATGCCCTAAAAGTGAAGACGTTTGCTTTGGGTGTAATGTTCCTGCGATATTATTGGATACGAGTTGTATGGTCTGTACCTATCTGTGACATAGTTGGAAATGGCTATTGTTTGTGTAGCTGTTGTCGTTAATTTTTGACAAAACCAATAAAACAAAGTCTTCAAAATACAACCCTGGTGTCTAGTGGTCTTTCTGCCCCCCCCCCCGGGGGTGGCCTCCGACATTTTATATTTCCCCCTGGCCTAAGTGGGTAGATTCTTGCTGGGGGATCGCTCTTGTGTGGTGATCCCTAAGCAGGGATCCACTGGGCAGCGGTACCATTGGAAAGAGGAGATTCATCGCTTTCCAACGATACCTCCCCCAAGAGAATCAGTGCTTGGGGGCTGAGATATTCCCCCGATCACTGATTCAGTGAATGTAAAACAACCCTATCGGCTCATTTTACTTTCAATTTTACTGCAATGATGTCAGCACGCCCTAAACGACAATCGTCATTGCAGTAAAAAAAATAAAAAAAAATACTCAGGCTGCTCAGCAAGCTCTTCCCGAGCAGCCCAAGCCAAAAATAAAATAAAGGCCTTTATTTATCTCCCTGTGTCTGCCAATGGGCGACAAGCGCACTAAAAGGGTCAGTGCTGTTGTAATCAGGCACATACTCTTCGATTGCAGGACAAGAGCAGCTTTTTGAGTGTGAAGTCCGTCTGTTTGAAGAAAACTGAAACTGCTTGTTCTCCCTCAGGAGATCTCAAATTCATCAACACTGAATTGCCCTTTCCATGTATGGGTGCCCAGAGCCCTTTTGAAAAGATACAATAATTATATATATTCTGTGAAAAAGTACAGTTAAAAACTGAGTTATGTTTTGGCTCAAACTTGAAAAATCATTGACAGTCGCCAGTTATGGTATGCAATGCACGCCATGACTCGCGTCACCCGCCATGTTTTACTTTTGCTAGATTGACTTTTTTCCTGTTTATTGGCAAACGGGTGTTTTGAGCATGGCAGCGACATGAGTTATGGCATGCGTTTATGCGTGTTAAATACAATAAATGGCGAAGTTCAGTTGGTTATCGTGTTCAATTCGCATCCAAAACCCAGTTTCTAGTATTGTTTTTCAATTACATTTCGAGGGTTGTTTTTATGATACAGTTTAATCTCAACGCTGCTGCGCATGTCTTTTGGCCATGCGTAGTGGGGATTGGCCACAGAGCACGTCCGCGCCCAACTCAACACATGCAACCAATGCCCTGTACCACTATAGGTAGCCACAGGCCCCTGTCTGCAGCCAGGCTTTTCTCCCACCCCTCTTGGGGCATGCTCGTTTTTGAGTGGTGGTCCTCGGGACAACCGCTTATCGGTGTGTTTTTTTTGATGTGTTGTTACATTTTTGAAGGTTATTTTTCCAACTTTTTTTAAATACAACTGTTGCGGCAAATGGGCCTGCACGTTTTTTTTTAAATTATGGAACCTTTGATTATGTTTCTCATCGCCTTTAAAGCGTTTTTGTTTGCAGCACCACATAATCACTTTGCACTCCATCCAATAGAATGCGCGCATACTCCGGTGCAAATTGGTTTTCTTTTGCTGCTACTGCACAATGTTTTCTGGTATTCTGGGCATTGATGTACCCTCCTGTATCTCAGATCCTGCTTTCTCCTACTGCCATCTGCCATATTCCTCTTATCCCCTTGTTGAAGTTCATTTTGCTCACTTTGCACCTGACCGCAGGAGCCTCTATTTGCTTCTCCTCCTCTGGGTGTGTAAAAAAAATCCCATATGTCCAGTTGTTTTTATTGTTTGAGTGTTTCCCCAATGCACTGCACGTTGTCCTTCTCCTACTGCACAGCTGCAGCCGATGAGCCTGGCAGCTCTGCCAGTCTTAACTCCTACTCTGGCAGCAAATCTGGGATACTATCATTAAATCACAGATTTTACTACGTGGGAGTTTACATTGCAGGTAAGTACATTAGGGTCTTTACATCGTGGGATTTTCAGTACTTTTTTACATTGTAGTATTTTAGTTCGTATGGAAGTATTTTTTAATTGTCATTCTATATGTTTGTAATATATGTGTTTAAATATATTTATATGTGTCAGTACACATATATATGGTTAAATGTATGCATAAATATTTACCCATGATGAGGAAAGGTGAATTTAAAATTAATAAATGTGTATTTATAATTATTATTATTCATTTAAGTAGTATAATTATTACATAAATATTTTTCATTTTTAAACAATATAATAATAAAAATCTAATATACATTATTCAGTAAATTATATACTAGACCATTAAAAAATATAATTAGTTAATATACATGAATGTTATCTTTAAAAAAAATATATTCATTAAAGGTGTAAAATATATTTTAAAATGTTTAGAATCCTATATTTTATCATTTAAATCTAATGTTTGGGTTTTGTGGGTGGTAAGGGAATTTAAGGTTTCAGGAATGGGCAGTGTCTTGGGGTAGGAAGGGTTTTTTAGGGTACAGGAGTAGGTAGTGTAGACGGATAGAAATGGATTTTTTGGATTCTGGGGTGTGTATTGTAGAGGGTACTAACATGTTTTAGAGTTCATGAGATATGATTATAAGTATATTATGTTAAAAAAAGAAATATTTTATTAAATCAATAAACTATAATTTATTTTAATGTAATCAGTATATTAGTTTAATATTCATTTTAAATGACATTAATATATGTATTTTTATATATATATCTCGCAGTGTCTACCACCTTAGGAAGAATTTTTTTTAGATTGCTGATAACTTTGCCGCCAATTTGATGAATCATCATAAAACTTTCTGAAAAAAGTGCATCCACCTCTGCTCCTTCTGGAAAGTTTCAGGGTGATCTGCCAAGATGGGGCAAAGAAAAAGGGGGTCCCAAAACACATTTTCCCCATACAATTTCCCATGGGAATTGTAGACAGCGATACAGAAAAAAACAGTTTAACAGAATTACACCAAACTTGGCAGAAAACTAGTTCACTCCTCACGGAACATGCTTTTTGTAATCCGGTGTAAATCCGTTCAGCATTTTTTGACAAATTAAGGTTCAATAGTTAGTCATATATTGACCGTTGGTTCTGTGGGAAGTTTTGGAGTACTGTAAACTTAAATAAATTACTGCGATCTGATTAGCCCAGAGGACTTTTTGTTTCCTGATGGCTGCTTTGGTCCCGGTCCTGCAGAACCAAACTCTCTGACTGGTTGGCCGCAACATTGAGAGAAATGTTGCGGCCGCCATTGGAGGACACTAGGACTCTGTGACCTATATAGGAAGGTCAAGGAGAGAGAATCTTTAAAGTAACAACAAAGGGGAGTGATCAGAGAGCACCAGAGTCTCAGTGAACTATTCCAAAGCTAGCTCAGTGACCATCTTACTCCGCAGGAAAAACATTTCTTCTCCAGGTGGTCTTAGAACCAGGAATAGATTATGTAGTCCATCTTGTAGCTATGTTGGGATCACCATATATATAGAGGCCTTAAATCCCACATGCCCCTTTCCTGCGCCTCAGGCATGGAGGTCGAACAATAACTCTCTAATGACCTATCTAAAGCACAATCAAACACTGCATTAAAATCCCCAGCAAGCCCCCAATGACCTATTGTAATATCAGAAATGTTGTGGAATACTGTGGAATAAAACTGGCTCCTTACCTCATTTGGTCTATAAACGGAAAAAGTGTAGATTCCAACCCACGTAGTTTCCTCATATTCCCATTAACCCCGGTCTAAACCCTTGGACACTTGATCTAGCATGAAGGGGGGCATCGCGTAGAAAGTAAAGCAGCACCCTCTCACCTTGGTGGAAGCATTTGAATGAAACTGTACATCCACCAATAGGAGCCAGCCTCAGCACGTGTTTTTTAAAAGATGGGTCTCCTGGAGTAATATTATGTCTATCTGCTTGATGTGGAGTCATCTTAAAATGGCTCAGCTCAGCAGGGCCTGAATGGCCAAGATGGCGGACGTGCTCATTTGAACTCCCATTCGGCTCCTGTAACGGAGTGACCATCTGGGTGCTAGCGTGCCCCTTGAGCAGCCCAAACAGTGTTCAGGGTGTCTGCCGGGCCCCCGAGAGAGTGGACGCAGTGAAACTCCCTGCAGAGATCCCGAAGGGCCAGGGAGACAAGTCGCATTCAGGGCAAGATGGCAGTTCGGGGCTGAAGGCTGTGCCCCGAGCAGAACCTGCGGCCATTGTGGTGTCTGTTGCGACCTCAGATGTCTGAGAGAGGGGGCCTGCCCGCTAAGGGAGCGGCTGAGACTTGACAAGGAGAGCGCGGCGTCACCACCAGAGCACCGTACAACCGTGGGGTTCTGACCAGGTGGGCCCTTTCACGAACGCAAAGCAGGAGGCGGAGTCTGAGCCCAGGGCCCAAATGCATCACCAGACCAGTGGGGACGAAGGCCTGGGAGCCAGGGTGCCCTCACTGCAGGCTCTCCGGGAAGCAAGCGGACTTTGGCCCATCCGCATGGTCTGCTGGGGCGATTGGGAGGCTCCTCCCCCATGACTGATATACGAGTTGCAGACGCAAAAGAGAAGCAACTGAGGATGTGGTGCAATCTCCCGAGCTAAGGCCACGACCCCCTACATGAGCAGCCTGTTGCCTGGATAGGAGAACTGGAGATTGAGCCTGCCAAGAGCACACGACCATGCTGGAGGCCCCTCAAACAAGCGGTGAGTGCTCCACAGGTAGCTCTGACTGCTTGTGCTGCCCTCAGCAACAGCTCTGGGCAAGAGGGTCAGGCCCCCACCCACTATTTGTTCTCATGGTGCGGTTGGAAGAAATGGAGAGGAGTTAGCCCAGCAAGGCTCAACGGGCAAGAGATCGCTTTGTGACGACCACCAGAAACGGGATTATACGGATGAGCGAGCAACCCAAGGGAAGGCCTCGGGCGCCAACACCAGTGAACAACAACTGCTGGCGACTGGACCCAGGGCCCTAGGACAGTGGTGGACTATGCCAGTGGCCACACTACACAACAAAAGTTTGTACGTCAGCATCACTGAATCCTACTGATGTACTTCTTTAGCACCACTCCATAAGTGGAGCCGGTGAAGGGACAACCATTCACTTCCCTAGTTTGTTTCAAGTTGTGGGGTTTGGCGACAGATGGTTCTTTGAGGGAGGAAGTATAGGGAGGGGGAGTTACGGTGATGGGGTGAAATGGGGTCCATTTCGTTTTAGTTATTTTGCTTATACGTGATGTTGAACTGATGTCATGAATGAGCTCACACTTCACACATCCGTGCAACAAACCCATCGAGCCATTCCATGGGCTTCACCACTATGACTTCTCTAGTATTGTAGGACCTTATACGTTCCCTCTTGGTCTGGCTAATTTGTCTCCACCACCATGCACGCCTTCACAGTAATGACGTGGAACATCAATGGGCTCCTGGAACGCATTAAGAAGGGGGACGTACTGCAATTCGCACACTGGCACACCCCGACAATCCTAATGTTACAAGAAACTCACCTCGGCACTAGCTGCCCACTTCTAGCCTGTCAGGGCTACGGCAGAGTGTTCCATGCCAGATAGTCCCGGGGCTCAGGAGGGTGGCCATACTCCTTCACAAAACTCTGCCCCTGGTAGTGTCCAGGGTATCCCGAGATGCATCTGGGAGGTACATGATCCTTGAAGGAACCTTGGAGGGCACCCCCTACAATCTAATTGCAAAGACTCACCAGGGCACCACAAATTTGAGAAAGGGATTGTCGGACTGGGCAACTAGCTCAGGATTTAGCGACATATGGAGAATATGGAGTCCTGCCCAAAGGGGTTATACATACATATCAGCGGCGCACGGCTCACTGTCCCACATTGATCATCTGCTACTCCCAGCCTCCTAACTCATGCGCACAGCCGCCTCTCACATTTCTCTGCGGGGATATCTGACCAAGCCCCTGTAACTACAAACTTCGGCATCCTTGACAGGGGATAGACCCATGTGGCATCTTAATGCATGGTTCCTGATAGCTAAGCAATTTCCCCTTCACCTAGCTGAGAAATTAAAGACATTCCTAGATATAAACATGGACTCACTTAGGGTGCTCTGGGAAACCTGTAAGGCAGCCATGGGACGAATTGCCCTCTCATACATCAGGGGCAAGGAGCGTGAAAGGCTGGCAAAAATTACTGAGTTAGAAACATCCATATTGTCCCAAGAATGGAGAGCACGGGCCAACAGATGGAGAGATGCAGCACCGCCTTGCTCTAGATACGATCTCTCTGCGACAGCTATGCTGGATAGCCTCCACCAGGTGCGTTTACGTATGGGGAGAGAAATCAGAGAAACTTCTCTATTGGATAGCCACTGACAGAAACCTGGGTGGCGCCTGGGGGGGGTGGCGAGGGTGGGGGGTAGATGTGATCAGAATGGTGGTAGAGATGTCCTCCAGGATCGCATTTGCACAATACTATGAGGCCCTCTACACGAACACACCCGCCCGGCGCGCGAGACCGAAGCTCGGTTAGTTGCAGAAAGACCATTGCCCTGACTGACCGTGGATAACCGAGATGAGCTAGATCAACCATTCATGCTAGAGGCGATGGGAGAAGCACTCTCTAACCTAAAACCGGACAAAACCCCCAGGCCGGACAGATTTCCAGTGGAATATTACTGCAAGCTTCGATCAGAGATCTCCCCCCTCCCTACTCTAGATATGTTCATGGAGGTAATCTCCAAGGAACGCTTCCCATCAGAGATAGACCAGGCAACGGTTGTGGTTTTGCCAAAACCGAGCCGTCTACCGGACCGCTGTGCCTTGTACTGTCCCATGTCTCTTATTAATATGAAGGTCACACTCTATGCTAAAGTGCTAGCTAACCGCCACTCGAGGGCTTTGACCCGCCTGGTCCGTCTGTACCAGTGCGGCTTCATTCTACACCATAGTACACCGCACTATATTTGAAGGGTACACCTGGCTCTTTCTCGCTTTTGATCGCTAGGCGAAAGCATTGGACATGAACTGGTCGTTTATGAAGTCTTAATTAAAATGGGCTTCGGCCCACAGTATCTTACTAACATTAGGGTCCTCCATACAGCCCCACAGGCCCAGGTGACAGTAAATGGAGCTTTAACCCCCGAAATTTCCCATCCGGAAGGGGCACCAGACAAGGATGCCTCCTGCCCTCCTGCGTATTCGCACTACCCATAGATCCCCTGGCAGCCTGGATCCGCTGTGATGCACAAGTGTGGGGCTTTGATTGGAGACGTACTAGACCACCGGACTACTCATTAACTGAAACAAATTTCTCCTGGTCCCCCTACAGGGCGACCAACAAGAGGAGGACTGGAACCTAGGGATCCCCATATGCCGCCTTAGCTTTTTATACCTGGGAGTTCAAATGTCCTGGCAACTGGAACTCACCTAGAGCCTGAATCTTCATCCCTTACTCCATAGGGGCTTTGAGAATATGACCCGATGGGTCAAGTTACCCCTTAATCTCATTGACAGGAGTGCCTTACTCAAAATGATGCTACTCCCCAGGCTGCTCTCGGCACCCCAAAACATTCCCCTCAGTATTCGGCAGACTTGGTTTAATAATTTGGCAATGTTCATAAGGTGGTTCTTTTGGGCAAATAAGCCCCATAGGGTCGCCTTTGGCAGGTGCATCTGCTCTACCTACGACGGTGGACTCGCCATGGTGGATATCCGCCTATACTACTGGGCACACACTCTAGTACTGAACGACTGGTTACATGGGGGCTGGGAGGACCTGGCGTACAAGGGGGACATGGCTCTGATCAGTCTGAATAACATAACAGGTATATTCTATGGGGCGCCTGTCGTAGAATCTCTCCCAGAACCGACCATGGTGCTTTTCCGGGCGTAGAAAGCGGTGCTGGCTGGACCAGTTGGGACTAAAGGCTCACGCTGGAGACATGTTATGGTCCCCTTCCCATATATTTCCCAGGAGCGAGATTCCAATTTGTTCCCACCCTCGGAATCCCTTCAGGCGCAGCACCCAATCCAGTTGGTAGCCCACCCACAGGGATTACAAGAGTGGGACCAATTTCGAAACTCGCTCATGGGAAATATATGGGAAAGGTACCATGAAAGGTCATTTCAGGACCTTCAGATTGAGTGTCACATGCATAAATCCCAATTCTTCTGAAATTTACAATTCAGACGCCCTCTCCGAATATCAAGAAGTACTTCGAAGGCTTCGCCAGGGTTCAGCTTAAACTCCAGTGACAAGCCCAAACTCAGCAGATCACTCTGCGGGAGGCTCAGGCGTTGCTCCTCGAGCAATCTCCTCCCGAAGACCGTGATGCCACCCACGAGAGGCAACTCACGTGTCTCCGGACCAAAATCAAACAGCTCTCCATGGAAGCCGCCAAACTCCCCTGGAGATCTTCCATAGCCAGGGTATATGGATGGGGTGACAAGAACGGGAAGATCCTCCATAGGCTGGCCACCTACCCAAGGGCCAACCGCATTATTCCCGAAATTGTGGACCTGGACGGTCTAATACACCGATCCCCCTTGGCAATGGCCCGAGCATTTGCCTCCTACTATCACACACTCTATTCGGCCCAACGGTCCAAAATCTCCCTTTCTGATCTGCTCAATACAGGCCCGTCCGCCTCCCTCGCCTTAGCACTACCGAAGCGGCCGCCTTGGACCTTCCTATCAACCACGAGGAAATTAATAACGCAATCACGCGCACCTCCTCGGGCAAGACCCCAGGTCCAGACGGGCTCCCGCAGGAATTCTATGCAGCGTACCGCGAAACTCTTGTCCCCCACCTCGCCAACCTCTTCGGAGAGGCTCTCGACAAGGGTTCCTTCCCGCCGGAGACAGATTTGGCCACTATTGTCGTTCTCCCTAAAACACAACCCCCGTCAACCAGTTGTGCAGATTACCGCCCAATTTCTCTTATCAACACTGAGATTAAATTATTTGCTACAATCCTTGCCCAGCGGATGAAGCCACACCTTCCTAAGCTTAGTCCACCCTGACCAATGTGGGTTTATGCCCATGCGGGGGACTAGACACTGCCTCCGTCGTCGCCACCTGGCCTTGGCACATCGCCATTTGCTTACCCCCTATTTGGCACTTCTTCTCGTCGATTTCGAGAAGGCATTTGACTCAGTGGACTGGCAATACATGGAAGACGTGTTGACGGAGATGGGTTTTGGACCACAGTTTCGTAATCTGGTGAGGGTTCTATACGCCCAGCCCCGAGCGCAGGTACTAGTTAACGGGGTGCTATCAGAGGCGTTTCCCATTCGCAGAGGTACGAGGCAGGGATGCCCCCTCTCACCCCTCCTCTTCGCCTTAGCAATGGAGCCCCTGGCGACTCTGATTCGCTCAGAAGACCACATCCAAGGCTGAAAGTGGCCCAACTCAGATGGAGATAAAATAGCATTGTACGCCGACGACGTCTTAATTTTCCTCGCGGAACCATCTCTGTCCGGCCCTCACTGTCTCCGGGTCTTAGAGTCTTTTGGACGAGCCTCCGGTCTTCGGCTCAATCCCAGCAAGTCCGAAGTGGTCCCCCTGCACCTAACAAGGGATTGCTACGACTGGCAATCCACGATACCCCTCAGGCGCCAGTCATTCAAATACTTGGGGATTTGGGTTGCCCTGCTCCCCGACCATGCCTGGTCCCTCAACATCACTCCATTAGTGAAGAAAGCGAAAGAAGACCTCGGCAGATGGAAGACGCTCCCCCTAAATCCCCTGGGGAGGGTCGCCCTATTTAAAATGATGATTCTCCCCAGATTCCTCTATGTCCTTCAAAATACTCCACTTTGCTTCTCGCGGTCCTGGTTCCGGGAGCTGGACGGCATGGCCATCAAGTTCCTCTGGGGGGGACGGAGAACCCGCATAGCTCTAACCCGCTGCCGGATCCCGCCCTTTGATGGAGGCATGGGAATGACCGACCTCTACTTGTACTACCTGGCGACCCGCCTCCTTACTCTCCATGATTGGTTCAATGGGGGACGGTCCGACCCGGCCTACAGGCTGGAGCTGAGTGAACTGGGCCTACCCCGTATTCAAGCCATGATGTATGGAGGACCCATACCACGCACCATACCCGAGGTGACGGGCACCGCGCTTTTGGCCTGGCGAGCATCACTGCGCCACACTCAGTGGACACAAAAGTTAACCCAACACACACCTCTGTGGCACGGCACTTGGTTGGGCGAAGTTAGTGGACTAAGGGGTTTTCGGTCTTGGGACCTTATAGGGATCTCCCAGCTCGGAGATGTGTGGGCCAGCAGTTACATAAACTCCTTCCAAGCCCTACAATCCGGATACTCCCTGCACCCGTTGCAATTCTACAAGTACTTACAATTGCGTCATGCCTTTCACTCGCATATATCGGATGGCACAGTGGTCCCAGAATACAACCCACCTGAGGCCCAAATTATGCTAGGGAACCTGGGAAAAGGAGGTATCTCCCGTATTTACCGCACGCTAACCAATAATACCCCAACTACACTCGACCGGCTCAGAAGCCAATGTGAAATATGGGTGGGCCCACTAGAGGAGGAGGATTGGAGAGTTTCACTGATGGCGCCTAAACTGGTCACCGCTTCGGCCAGACTTCGCATGATCCAGCTATACTATTTACACGCCGCTTACTTAACCCCGGCACGCCTTCATAGGGCAGGCCTATGCCCATCCCCCTCCTGCACGCGCTGCAGCCACGAGCCGGCAGATTTCTTTCACATGGTATGGGCATGTCCACATTTGGCGCGCTTCTGGCAGGGCATTGAAGAGGAACTCACCGGCATCTTGGGCTGGGAGGTCCACCATGATCCACGACATACTCTCCTGGGGATCACAGACGGGTTGGACGGATCCCGACACGAGAAACTGTTTTTTAACACGGCAATGGTGGTAGCCAAACGAGACATAGCTACCGCCTGGAAGCGAGCTACTCCACCCAACATCAGGACATGGCGGGAGGGGGTGGATTGGTGTGCAACGCAGGAGAAACCTATGTATGAGGCGCGGGGATGCCCAAAGAAATACCAAAGGGTGTGGGGCAAATGGCTGGGTATGGTGAATTAAATTATGCATCCTATCTAATGTCTGTACTGTTTGCAATTTAAAAGGTCGTGCGAAGCGAGATGAATCAAACAAGTGAATGTATAGTTGTGATCCTTGTGTAATGTGCTCTATCGCTGGATTTGTTCTCATGTTTGAAAATCAATCAAATTGTTTATCAAAAAAAAAAAAGAAGTACTTGGAAATGTCCCTGAATACAACCTGCCGTAAGCTCGATTACTTATGGGTCGCCTACGGAAAGAAGGGATCTCACACATAAATAAGACTTTGGTTATACACTCTCCCCACCGGATGGGACCTCTGAGAGCTAAATGGCAGTAGTGGGTGGGCCTCCTGGTCGAAACGGACTTGCGGGATTCTTGCATTGAACCCGCAATTTCTGCATGGCTGAAGCTCATTCAGTTCAAATACCTCCAACCAAGCCTACCTCACACCTCTCCGTCTCTGGAAGGCCCAGGCATATCCATCAACCAAATGACTCAGGTGCCTGGAGCCCAAGGGGGATTTCTATCACAGGGTATGGGCCTGCCTAGTCATACACCGCTACTGGCTAGGCATACTCACCACACTCTCCAGGGTGGTAGGATTGCATATTGAAGCTAATCTCTGACTTGCTAATTGTGGGAATCCTAGAGGACATGGGGGGGACCCTGAGGAGAAAGGACATTCTGGTGTTAGGTACACTGCTGGCCAAACGGGATATTGAGTAGAGTCAAGCTCCCAAATGAGTGTGGGGTTTATTTACAAAAGAATTGCTTGTTTAGTAGCATTTAGTACCACTAAGGTAGCGTAAATTATTCAGGAGTAAAATATACCTGAAATAAAAGTGCAATTTAAGCATAGCTTGTGGGCAAAAATGTCTTTGTGATTTGCATACTTTTTCACGAGCAATGTACTTTATGCTTAATTTACAATCGTAGCTCTAAGAAACATAAGTGAATACTTCAATTATTCAAAAGAGCCGAAGTAATGTTTGCATGGAGCTAGTTACTCAAATTTCCTGGAACCTTGCCCAATCATCTTCCATAAGTCTATATAAAAGTAGTCATTGCACAGCATCAGTAGACATTTTAAGTAATACGTTCCAATACCTGATGCCTCCAGGTAATGAGTCTCAACTAGACAAAAAAGACAGAACCACTAAATTGTGAAGCTTATATGAGCTTCAACGTATGTATTCTGAGTTTACCAATCATAGGAAATGACAATGACAATGTCCTGAAATAAATCTAAAAATATAGGTACAACAATATTTATACTACCATAGGCATGGGGGATCCAATTCGTTTTTCTCAAATTATTTCATAAATATCTTTGTAGTTGGGGGGCGTGGCCTGATGCCTATGGAGTGAGCAGCACTGCTGCGAGCTACGCTTGGCCAGACCCCATCCAGAATCATCCTGCCCCTCCATTACTGACCCCTCCCTTGGCGGTCACGAGGGGTCCTTGAAAAAGCCGACCGCCAATGCCGACTCCCCCCAGTTTGTCCATGTTAAAGCGAGGCCCGCCGTGAATCAAGATGGCAGCAGCCTCGAGGTAAAGGGGGGACGGTGTTGCCAGATGCCTGAGATGCAGGCCCGCTTTGAAGCGGTGCCTGGAGCGCCTGGCGGGTGGTTTACTGGACCCGGCTGTCAGCCGGCGGAGCTGTGGCGGCCTGCCCGGACCGATCTATGATCCTGGGCGATCCCCGGAAGCATAGACGACAGCGGAGCAGGTAGACAGGGCGAGGAGTGGAGAATGGTGTCCTGCCCTGGAGGTGGTGCTCTTCCCAAGTGGTACGTCCTGCCCGGGGGCCTCTCCCTGAGATGTACGGAGCTCCTGTGCGGCGGCCCCAAGGGTGGCCGTCCCGATCCAGGAGCGGAGAGCGGTGCTGCCCGCCCTGACTGGTTGTGGAGGGAGGACTTGAGGGTTGCAGCCCGACCGCTATCGACCGTGCTGGGGGGAGCTCTCTGAGCTTTTCGGCCGGCATGTCGGCGGGCCCCCCTCCCTCCCCTTGTCTTGTGATCGCCTTCCCTGAGATCCTGGTGATTTCCCACTGATCACCTGCACTTCGTTCTGGAGCTTGGGGCCTGACTCTGTGGGCTGCCACCTGGAGGCCCAAGACTGTAGATGTTAGGGCCCGCTGAGGCGTCCGAATGTATCAGGGAGCGGCTACCTCCTCCCCCCTGCAAATCATCACTACCGTTTACTGGTTGCCACCCTACTCTGTGTTGCTAATGGGTGCGCCTGGAGTCTAGCTGTTGTTCAGGCGAATCCTGCGCACTCCGAAAGGAGACCCACGGAGGCTGCACCAGTCTAGAGTATCTTAGCTGGATGTGACGGCTACATGTAGCGAACGTACCTATCACTGCAGATCGCTCCCTGTTGCCTGCTCCCCCTCAGTCATGAGTAAGGTCCCTAGGAAGCGTGACCTGGGCGCTGCCATGGCTACCCCCATAGCTTACAAGATATTGTTTTGGAACATTAGAGGGATGCATACCCCGACGAAACGATACAAAGTATTCTCCTATCTTAATAGATCAGGAGTACAGATAGCGCTCCTTCAGGAGACCCATCTTCTAACCAAAGAGGGAGCAGCGTTACGACGCAGATGGAGAGGGCACGCCTATTTTACCACATACTTGGCCTATGCAAGGGGGGCCATGATCTGGGTGCGCCCGGGGGTCCCTTTTCAATGTATAGAACAGATAGTAGATCCTGCTGGCCGTTATGTTGTGGTCACTGGCCGTCTAGAGGGGCGTGATGTGGCTATAGGTAGTATATATGGCCCGTATGTGGACCAAGCTGTATTCTTTGACCACCTTTCATGGGTGTTGGCTCCTCACTTGGTGGGCTCGATAATTGTGGGAGCAGACTATAACTGTGTGGCAGACCCCACTTTAGATCGTTCCCACCCACCATTGCAGGAGTCACCGACCCACAGAGTGGCCCGCGCGTTTACTGCCTGGCAGAGATAATGAGGAGTAGTGGACTCCTGGCGCTTACTGCATGCAGGGGAGTGCGACTATTCCTTTTTTCTGGCTTGCACAACTTGCATGTCTGCCTGGACACACTTTTGTGCTCACCGGACGTACATGCGATGGTTCGTACTACAAAGTACGTATCCCATACTATATCTGATCACAATCCTCTCTTATTGGGACTGGACTGGATGAGGGCCAGATCTTGTATTCTGGTGTGGAGATTGAAACCGGAATCCCTGGAGGACCCGGCATTCTGCGACACGGTCCGGAGCGCTATCTGTCGTAATTTTGATGAAAACGCTGGCTCTGGGTCATCCCTTTAGCAGAGTGGGATGCTTTTAAAGTAGTGATATGTGGGCCCTGCATTTCTGAATCAGTGGGCGTTCGAAGGACACTCTTATCGAAGGTCTCGTCCTCTGAGAAGGAGTTAAGGGTCCTGGAGCTACGTAGACCGGGACGCCCTGAACTGCAGCCCGAAATGCTGGCAGCTAGAGAGAAGGTTGTGGAGCAGGTGGAGCGGTTACGATGCTTTGACTATCGGCAGTATATGATACGGGCGCATGCTGAGAGGGACCGCACAGGATCATTGTGCTGCTGCTGACGGTTCTAGGCTATATCGGCAGGGTACAAGGGAACTATGGCACTCGGAGATGACGGGCTTCTCCTGTACCGTAAGGGCCGAGAGGGATTCTCTGGTGGGAGTACGTCCTCCCGAACTAGACACTATTCCACATAAAGTACTCCACAATTCTGTAAACCACGTTTACAAGCTCTCTGAAACTAACCCTGGTTAATTAGACATGGGAAGGATCTGAAGCATCCTAGTTGTTACCCACTAGATTGTGGGGAAGGAAACAATTCCTTTTGTTAATATTACCCTCACGCACTCTAGTAGTGTCATGCTTCATCCTTGTAGTTTGAGCAGCGCACAGCTGTGGGGCATCTGGAAAATTTCCAAACAGGATAAAAATCCAAGTAACTGAATTTTGGTCACAAGATACCACCCTTCTCACTCACTCACTGCACTTAGCACTGCCTTCGCCAAGCACACGGTACACGGGACATCTGGAGAAATAACACAGCAAAATGGCAGAGGCCCTAGGCATTGGCTACTCAGATGAGATGGCATCAGCCATCCTAGCGGCCCCATCATTGCTACCAGACACTAATATCAACCAGAGTCTCAGCCAGGCCCAGAATTGGGATGAGCTGAAAGAACTGAAACGGAACCATATGAAAATACTACTACACGGGGCCGTAATGACAGAGTACCTGCGGGGCAATGCTGCACCCTCAGGTCTACTGGTCACGAATACACCTAGGATATTTCTGGACGATCCCCTGTTAAAAAAGGAGTGGTCACTAATCGCGTGGCGATGCACACGCGATTGGCTTATCCTAATAATTAACACGACAAAATGTTTATCAGAAGCACTCCGGGTGAAGATAAAAACCAGTGAGGATGCACTAATGACGGAGATCAAGATTACCCTCTATAAAAAGAAATTAGAGGAGGTAAATAAAGAAATTGGAGAGCATAAGGATTATCTTATGCAGAGTAAAATAAACAAGCTCCAGAAAGATCTGAAAAAATTCTCCCATGAAAGGGTCTACCCATATATTAAGGATGACTACAAAGGACAGCAAGACTCGGACGCTGGATCCTCCAATCAGGGCAACTCAGGTACATCAGACTCTGAGCAAGAGGGGATGGTCCAGCGATAATTTCTCAAAGAGCTGGAGGGGAAAATCAAGACGATCACAGAGGGGTGGTTTCAATCAAGGATACCCATCACAACAAATGTACCCATGGCCAGGTCCATTTGGCCCACTCCCATTCCAGGGACCCCATCAATATCAAGCAGCACCTTTCTTTGAGCCCAGCTTCAACCAGAACCGTTTTTTAGGCCAAGGAGGGAGGAGAGGAAAACGTGGGAGAAGAGGAAACGGAAGGGTCCAGTGGGAAGACGACAGGACTAGCATGAACACGAGGAGCCAAACCAGAGGCCAACAGCCCAGCACAAGCACGATGAGGGACTAGTGGTCAACCTCACAGATGTAATCTTAAGTCCAGAAGAACTTTTGGTTCTCAATAAAGGTTTGGGATTTGTTCCCACTACCTTTTTGGATAAATTCCAGTTGAGGTGTGAGCTAAGTGAATTCTTTCACAAAATCAGAGTAAAAACATTCTTCATGGGGAAGGAAGAACCAGAGAAAGACACCAGCCATACAACCCTCCGACTCAAGTCCACCTTCTGCCCTCCTGCTTCACTCATGCCACCAGAGGTCATCGCGTTTGAGGAAGGAGTAACTAAAGAAATTGAACAGCTTCAACCCAAGAGGGATGTATATAATAATTTGAGCAGGATGGAACGGGAGGCTTTGAAATCCCTCAGCATCAGGGATGATATCGTTATAAAACCGGCCGATAAGGGCGGAGCAACGGTCATACTGAGTACAGTAATCTACAGAGAAGCTTGCCTGAACCTCGTGGCTGATGAAAAACACTACAGAAAGATTTAGAGGGACCCTACTACACGTCTCAAAAGAACCATTGAGACTTTGACAACAGAGGCTCTTGAGAACAACTGGATCACTAAGAAAGAACGTGACTTTCTCATCTCAGAAGACCCCAGGATTCCCCTGTTTTACACCATACCAAAAATACACAAGGGCAAAATCCCGCCCACCGGAAGGCCCATTGTGTCAGGGATTGGGTCACTTCTCGAACCTTTATCAAAGTATACAGACTGGTTCCTTAGACCACTGGTCACAAAGATAAGATCATACGTAAAGGACACAAAACATCTGCTAAACCTTCTTGCTGACCTCGAATATGACCTGGAGGAGAACACGATGATGTGTTTAGACGTAGAGGCACTGTACACCAGTATCCCTCAAGAGAAGAGCCTCCGTGTAATTAAGGAACTGCTAATCAAGCAAGAGTGGCAATGGGATGCCCCAGTGAATTGGGTGATTACTTTGATGCATTTGGCCCTCACGGAAAATTTCTTCAAATATGAAGATCAACTGTTCCTCCAAGTCCATGGGACTTCCATGGGCAGTACATTTGTGCCAAGCATAGCATGTCTGTTCATGAGTCAGTTTGAGGAACAATACATATGGTCCACTAATCCATTCTCGGACAAAATTTGCAAATGGTACAGATATATAGATGACATCCTTGTCATCTGGAAAGGGGATGGTCCCAGCATGGAAAACTTTGCAAGGTGGATTAACCAGCTCAACCCACACCTGCGATTTACTATGACATCAAATAAGGAGAGCGTATCCTTCCTCGATGTAAACATCATGGCGAAGGAAGGCAAACTCATGAGCTCTCTGTACTCAAAACCCACAGATAGGAACAGCTTGTTGCACTTTGATAGTGCACATCCACAAGCTCTAAAAGAGAATCTACCCGTCGGACAGTTCCTCAGGGTGCGTAGCAACTGTGCTGACTTAGAGGACTACAAGAAAGAAGCCGAAAAATTGACTAGCAAATTACAACAAAAAGCCTATCCTAAGAGAATCATAGATGGGGCACAAAAAAGATCACGGAACACCCCGAGAGCAGCACTTTTGGAAACTAATATGAGGCCGGAGATAGATTCACTGATATGTGTCACCACATATAATTCATCCTCAAATGAAGTTAAAAAGATCATAAATAAAAAATGGCCAATCCTGACATCAAATAAACTAACGTTTGAAAGACCGATGTTCTCTTTTAAAAGAAGCAAAAGCCTTAGAGAGACACTTGTCCATACAGACACATACAAGCCTAAGCGTACCAACCAAGTGACACTGTGGAACCAACCGATGGTTATGGGTCACTATCCATGTGGGTCGTGTGTAGTATGTCCATTCACCGAACATACTAAACAGATAAATCTAGGCTTAGGGTATCCATGGGAACAACGGGCGCAAACAAACTGTAATTCGGTCAACGTGGTGTACCTGATTACATGCCCCTGCGAACTGAAATATGTTGGATGACCAGCAGAAAGGTGAAGGTACGAATAAGTGAACATCGCAGTACGATAAGGCGATCTGTAACAGCAACAAAACTGACGGCACACTACCTAGACAAGGGCCACAGTGACAAAGACATAAAGTGGACCATCATAGAGAAAATCAAGGGGAGTGGAAACCTGACTAAAAGACTGCTAGAAAGGGAACAGCGCTGGGTTTATCGGTTGAGAACACACGAGAATGGGCTAAATGATTCCATCCCGTGGAATCAACTAAACCAGAAATGAAAACTACAGAGTAGGGGTACTAGCCTGAGATCAGCAATTCCTTGTAACTGCATGTAGCAATGAATAAAGTTTTTTTCAAATTGAATTGAAAAAATTATACAACAATATCCCGTTTGCTGTAAATAAATAACTACAAACGATAAACAATTTTTTCTGATAAACGTATGTAATTGAAAGACACGAACCCGTGAGGGGTGTATACAAGGTGAAATGGATTTGCATTTCCATAAAAAACGAACATGACCTGGTGTTCAGATACACCATGGAACTACAATTCCCAGATTCTGATAATGGGGTACTAGCCCGAGATCAGCAATTCCTTATAACTCATGTGACAATGAATAAAGTTTTTTCAAATTGAATTGAAACAATCATACAACGATATCCCGTTTGTAGTAAATAAAGAACTACAAACGTTATAATTTCTTCTGATAAACGTATGTAACTGAAAGACACGAACCCGTGAGGGGTATATACATGGAGAAATGAGTTTGCATTTCCATAAAAAACGAACACGACCTGTTGTGCAGATACACCATGGAACTAAAATTCCCAGATTCTGATAAGTCTCTGAAACACTTCCAGGGGACTACAATCCCCATAATCTGGGAAATCTCTGTAATACGCACATCCGTTACCCAGGTGTCTCGACTTGCAGATACACCCATGGGCGTGGTCTCCACTCGGAACAATGCGGAGACGCCGGCTTTAAGAACATGGATGAGACGTTCCTCGGGGCACACGCCCGGGGATGCAGACCAAGTAGGTGTGTTCACGGGGCAGGACCTTTGAGGAAGTAGGTACAAGAGGGGGCAGACTGCTGAATATCCAGCAAACAGGTATGCACTAGCACTCTAATGCTGACACGAATGACTAAAGGCAAAAGCGGTGCCTTTTTCTTCTTTTATGTCTCCCTCCTTCGTTTGGATTTATAATGGGCACACAACAACCAGTATGACTACAGGGCCACCCCTGATACGCTGCAATCCCCAGTGATGTATACACTCTCCCAAAGTGGGGTAAGGGAGAGAATTATGTGTGAAAAGTATGTGTGTGCATAATACAATGGCGATTGAGTGTAATGATGTTCGGTTTGATGCGAGTGATACTGGAGTGGTTTTTGAGCTGACTACACATGCACTAGGGTTTGAATAGTGGCAGAATGCGATTTTTATCGCCACTTCACGGTATATAACACAAAGCAAATAGCTGAAATTGAAGATAGTTCTGGAAAAACATACCGAGTTGGTATGATGTGTGATGTCCTCTACACACCCTCCCTGTTTGACAAGCATGGGTGTTGAAAAGCACATCACCAAGGGGAAGCGTTGATAATAGAAAAGCAAAGTTGCACTATGGTTTTCTTTTCTCTTCTTTTTGTATTTACAGATGGAGTAAAGAAACATATAAAGAGCAGGATAACGAATCTGATGCTTTTAACAAGGAGCAGCTATCTGCCCCTATAACACAGAAGTGGATAGGTACCATCCTGTCCGCGAAAACCAGGGAGGACAACCCAAAAACCCCCCTCCGTTTTTTTGCCCTGATGAAAGTCCAGGACCTGTTAGGCCATTTTTGGACTGAAACATGTCGGCACTAGGGTCATAGGACCATAAAACTCCAATTGACCCCCCCTTAGTTTTATATTTTAATATCCCAGACAGTTCCATGAATAAAGGGATACTGGGATCTGTCTGAGGATTTTTAATCTTTAACACCCTTGGTCACTTCTTGTCAAGAGCTCCCTGGAATACGGTCGAGCCCACCCTGGCCTTTAGGAGCCAGGGTGACCCGATGATGAAGCATGACACTACTAGAGTGTGTGAGGGTAATATTAACAAAAGGAATGTTTTCCTTCCCCACAATCTAGTGCGTAACAACTGGGATGCTTCAGAACCTTCCCATGTCTAACTAACCGGGGTTAGTTTCAGAGAGCTTGTAAACGTGGTTTACAGAATTGTGGGGTACTTTTTGTGGAATAGTATATCGGCAGGGTGCCATTAACCGGGAGTTTTTTGACTACTATGCTAATCTGTATAGTAGTATGGCTGATTGCTCATTGTTGGAGGTTGCAGCCTTCCTCACACCCGTGCAATTTCCCACTGTGTCCCCAGAAGAGGCTGAGGACCTGGGAGGGGATATTACTCTCCTGGAGATCCATGCGACCATAAAATTCATGGCTCGGAACAAAACACTGGGTATGGACGGGCTGCCGGTTGAGTTCTACTCCACTTACGTGGATTTCCTTGCCCCCAGGTTTGTCGACCTTTACAAATCCGCCAGAACTATAGGGTTGCTCCCTTTATTGACTAGGGAGGCTTTGATTGTGCCACTATTGAAGCCAGGGAAATCAGCATGCGATTAGAAGGCTTATAGACCATTGTCAATGCTCAACTTAGATTATAAGATACTGAGCAGGATCCTGGCTTCTGCCCACATGTCTACTCTAATCCATGCTGATCAGGTGGGATTTATTCCAGGCCGAAACACGACACTCAATATCCGCAGGCTCCTCGCACTACTGAAGGCAGACTCCTACGATAAAGCGCAGGCAGTGAACTTTGCGGTGGACATCGAAAAAGCTTTCGATAGTCTAGAGTGGAGCTTCCTCTATGATGTGATGACTCTTTTTGGCCTGGGGCAGGACTCTGTAAACTGGACCAGACTGCTGTATTCTGCTCGCTCAACCATGGTGAAGACGGGGCGCATTATGTCAGAAAGTTATACAGTGGAACGCATCACTAGGCAGGGCTGCCCCCGTCACCACTGCTCTTTGCCCTGGCTATGGAGACGTGGGCTTATCATGCCAGAGCTGGGAGTGCTTATGAGGGTATTAAGGTCGGATCCAAACTACATCATATTGCTTTATACGCCAACGATCTCTTACTCTTTCTGCGAGATGCGAAAGCGGCCCTTACGGGAGCTCAGGATTTGCTGGAGGGATTTGTCTCTCTGGGCTTCTTGTTATTTGGCAGAAATCTTATCTCTTCCCCACGTCCGGCCCTAGGGACCCGCCAGACGATATGGGTACTCTCCAGTGGGAGCCCAGATGTTTGCCCTATCTGGGGGTACAAATTTACCATGATCCAATGGAGTTACTGGAAGGGAATGTGGGACAGGTCATTCGAGCGCTTCACTCTAGTATTGCTTTCTGGAAAACGCTTCCCTTTCGGTGGCGGACGCGTGGCTTTACTGAAAATGATAGCCCTCCCCTGTTTACTGTGTTTCTTTGTGGTATTGCTGGTCTGGGCCCCTAGGGCACTATTCCGGAATCGGGATACGCTTGTCATGGGTTTCCTTTGGGCTACGAGTCGAAGACGGGTGGTGTTGTCCATGATGCAGCGGCCTAGGGAAGAGGGCTGCCTGGGCATTTCCGACTTCGAAGTGTACTACTTGGCGGCGCAACTACAATGGCTTACACAGTGGATCGCCAGCAGCATTACCCCTGGGGGGAGGTTGGGACCATCTGTACCTGATCTTCCCAATTTGATCAGGGTGCATCTCCAACTTTCCTGTCCTAGCCGGGCCGACCCTTTTGAGTTCATTGTGATGTCCCGCTGTTGGACTCGAAGTCTGAGACGGGCGCGTATACGACTGCCTTACTCTCCAGATATACCCTGGACATTCCTGGAGGTGCTACCGCAGGGGAGAGATTGGAAAATGTTAACGGATTGGGTGGAGGCGGGAGCATCGGCACTTGGGTCCCTCTTCGAAGATGGCAACCTCCTCCCATTCGAAGAGTTTCGATTCCGTTATGACTTATCGCAGGGCCAGTTTCTCCTCCAGTGCGCTGTAACAGTGCCCATTCGCAAACACTGGTGGGGAGGCGCATTGGAACACCCACATTACAAAAGTTGCCAATATTTGGTTACATCATCGAGGACGATTCGGGGTGATATGATCCTACCCTTAGAGGCCCTTAGGGGACTGTGGGAGGGAGATCTGGGGATTCCCATCCCAGAAGATGACTGGGGGGGTAATTCTACAATGCATGCCTAAGGTTTCCAGGAATGGCAGGTTTAAACTGATTATTTTCTATGTGCTTTATAGGGCATATCTTACACCTGGACGGATTGCTAGACACTTTACTGTGCAGGGTGCAAGATGCCCAAGGTGTGGAGAGGTGGGGGCCGAGTTTCACCGCATTCTTTGGGCATGCCCAGAGCTAGGACATTATTGGGAGGAAATTACTAGGATTTTAGCAATGGTAACTGAGCAGGAAGTACTGTGCATGCCTGGCCATTGCCTTCTACATTGGTGTCCACACACTGCTAAGAATAAGGTACAAGTGGGTTGCAGGATTGAGCCTTCATTTTAGCAAAAAAGGAAGATCACACGTAAAAGGAAATCTCCCAGGGACCCTCAAGTGAAGGTTTGGAAGCGGGAATTGGAGAGATGTGCGACTTATGAGTGTGTGGTGTTGTTGAGGGATGGTCAGCGAGGCCATGGATCACTGGATATAGCCCGAGCTTGGGAGTCACTGGTAGGTGCCCTGCAGAATCCTGATCCCCCATCGCGTGGAGGATTGTCGGGGACCCCCTAACTGTTTTTAACCCTGAAGGGAGCTTGCATCCTCATTAGATGTAAATATCAACATGTTAAGAAGCTGGGACTTTACACAGAACAATGCTGTACACCTGACTTGGCGTAATACACTACCCGAGACAGCACTGATAGTTGGCACCCCCCATTGGGGGCAGTATGTGGCAGGGCATGACCATGTTAAGGGAGGGGGGCTGCCTGTTGTGCGTGTTGAGCAGCAGTTACGTAGGACCAAGGTCCTGATGTTGGGCTGGTAACTGAACTTCACATTGAGCAGATTTGGATTCCACCGTCGTCCTCTTCCCCTCAGCCTGTAACAACGGGAGTCCCCCAGGGATCCTCCCTTAGCCCCCTTCTTTTCAATATCTATGTCACTCCTCTGATATATCTGGCGGGGGAGTTGGGGGCTAAGGTGATGGCTTACGCTGATGACACCCAGCTGCTTTTTACTTGGGATAAAGATGCGGACTCTGTACTCTTGGTCCAGCATTGCCTATCATCTATCTTTAAATGGCTGGCGGAAGCGCAGCTTAAGTGCAATGAAGAAAAGTCAGAGATTCTGCTATTTGGTAAATTCCCCCTTCATTTTAGAGAGCAGCTCTGGCCTCCTGAGTTTCCACTACCTATCTCGTCAGGGAAGCCAGCTAAAAATCTGGGGGTTTGGTTCGATGAATGTCTTTCCTTCTCGACACACATTAAGAAGCTGGCTGGCTGCTGTTTCGGCCTGCTTAAAACTCTCAGAAGATTCTTCCCCCTTTTGCCTCAGGCGGCGAGGAAAACGGTCACCTGTGCGCTGATTTTGTCACGGCTGGACTATGCCAATGCCCTTTATGCTGGTATCCCGGGCTACCTGTTGAAGAAGTTACAGGTGGTTCAAAATACTGCTGCCAGACTTTTATTGGGCATGTCGGCTAGGGACAGTGTTCGTCAACAGCTGCGCTCTCTCCACTGGCTCCCCATGGTGGATAGGGTTAAATTTAAACTTTTGACTCTGGACCACCGTGCTCTCCACGGTTGTGGTCCTCTTTACTTGCAGAGGCGTTTCTCCTTCTATGTTCCTGCGCGATCCCTGCGTTCTTCGTCCTTATGTTATGCTCAGGTCCCTCGTTTCAAGCTTCAGAGGATAGGGGGCAGCTCATTTGCAGTGAAAGCGGCGGTTGCATGGAATGCTCTTCCTTGTGCCCTGCGCACCATCCAGGACCAAGTTGCGTTCAGGAGGAAACTGACAACACATCTATTCTCCTGAAGCTCACTGCACATACCCCGCTAGGCACCGCGCCGGGACACTCATGAGTAGCCGTGCGCGTTATAAACTCATATAACATAACATAACATTGTTATTATGAGAGATCTTACTTTTCATTATTGTATTTCACTACCTAGCGGATTAAAGTACTCTGTATGATCATTGCTAGGTATTACCATGCCTAATGTGAGAGGCTTATGTTCTCAAAAAATAATAAAATTTGTTTAAAAAAAAAAACTTCTTTGTAGTTGCTGTAGAGTTGTGAGAAGCATAATTCCAAGGATCCCAAACATATTAGTAGCCTATGGAAAGACTGTAATTGTGTAGTGTGGGACCAATTTAAAGTAAAGTACTGATGGAAAGGCTTACTTTGAACCCGCTGTTGTATTGCAGCCAGTTGCTGGGACTCTAAATGCGAACACATGTAATCGTATATTACAGCGGCAACAGACAACATCTCATTGTTCACAATTGGGCTAAGACACGTGGAAAATGATTGTGTTTCTTTAGTGTCAGCCAACACGTCATAATGTGCAGTTGGATGAAGTCATTTTTCTTCTTTGTGATTTCAGAGCTTGTATGGCAATGCCCATTATGGTTTCTCGCCTAATGCACATTCCCCTATTTTATCAATATTCACCGATCGTCAGCAGACGCGGACCCGCGACGATGAATATCATTATGCTTTTATTCATTTGGAGAATCTTGCAAATGGCCTCCATAAATTACCCTGATTCCACCTGGTTAACCTCATTTGTTGTGCTCATCTTTGGCACAAATGTCAATGTTTCAGGGCTAATGATGGTTAGCAAGGATACATTTTGCAAAGGTAATTAAAAAGCAGATCATCATACATTAAGTAGGATCTATACAGATTTTTATACTCAAAATAAATTGATCACTATTGTGTTCTCACCAGGTCATCTGTCCTGATCTTCAGCTTGTGTTGTGGCCGAGGTGATTGTTTTCTGTTCAGTTCTTTCTTTGGGCATGTTGGCATGAGCCTTTTGCGCACAACTTTTTACCAGCCCAAATTTTAAAACGCTGATCAATAAAAGGAATTGGTAAAAAGGAAAAAAGACGCTAATAAGAATATAATTTTACTAAAAGTTTATTTGCTTGAAGAAACAATGCAACCAACATTGTTTCACAGTCGTTCCTGCACAAACGGGAGACAACTTCAGCCTTATACAAAAATAGCGAAGAATATTATTTAAAAAATCAATTGAAAATTACAATGCAAAAACTAAGTATAAAGCGCAAAGTGGTTGATAGCAACCCCTGACGAGCCAGCGCTTCACCCAGGCTGTGGGCTTTGTCATGGTCTTGTTTGGAGTGTGGGTGGAGTGTTAGGGCTGGGTGGAAATGCTGTGCTAAAGCTTTCATTCTCTATATCGGGGGCGTGGCCAAGATGGCGACCTAGACAGACGCAGGACCTCGAGGCTCCTCGTACCGGACTCCTTCTCCCAGCCAATTTGTGCATAATAGTCCCCAAATTGGCACAAAATTGGCTGTAAGACGAGGGGGGGCGCGGAGCTTTCTCTGGGGGCAACTTCAGAAGCGCCACATCCCTGGAAGACACCGATCCAGCTCAGAGCACGGAGCCGCGAAATGGCGCCCAGGCCGAACGGACATTAGCACAGACTCTGCTGAGTCCCCACCAGCAGCGACACCGGCGCTTCCACGGCAGCCAGCTGTCCACCGCCCTGACAACAGTGAGTGGGCTGCGGAGGAGGTGGGGTGGCGCATCAGAGAACCCACTGTAGAGCACGCATCGCACACCGGAGGGCCGCCCAAAACTCCCGGGCAACGACGCGAAAATCGAGGCCGAGGCTGTTGGGCCTGGGCGGGCGCGGGCGGGCGTCATTCCCCCTCGCGGCGAGGCGGGAGGCCCCAACACAGGACCCCAGACGTGGCATAGCTGACAACACATAAAGGCCCCGAGTTCGGCTGCCACTAGCGGAGCTTCACACGGCAACGAGATCCAGGCCTCGCTTGGTGGAAGGGTGACGAGCCGAGTGACAGGTGACGGCCCGCGCCTAGAAACCAGCGGGATTTACAAGACACATAAGGGCGCGGGGTCAGTGCCACCCTCCCTGATGGCACCCCCCCCCCACAAGACAGCGCAGCGCAGAGAAGACGGTGCAGACGGAGTCAGCGCACCCCGGGGGGCGCCCTGCATAGTGGCGTCGGAGTCACATCCACGGAGGGCTCAGCAGCGCAGGCGAACTGGAGCAGCACAGCAGGGCACTGGTGAGGCCACGGGGGAGCGGCAGGAGGGCCCCCATAGGCGAGGGCGGGGGTGCGGCGCCCACAGCCACAGCGGACTGACGACCTGCCACGGGCCCACAACGGGAGGTGCAAGACGGAGGGCGATTGAAACTGCCCCCGGGTCTCTACGGCACGGGGGTTGGGGAGCCCCGGGAGACCCGCTCACACGTAGATTAGGGGCTCGAACACTCCCGCGAAGCGCGTGTCCATGGTCCTCGCAGTGGGGGCACATCTGGATTCAAGTGCGTACTAACGGTGCGCGGACAGAGGACTAGGCCCGCAATAGCCAGGCCCACCAGGGTACCGTGAGAGCAAGGCCACCACCAATAACGCTGGTATTAAGGGGGACAAGGGGGGCCAAGCGGTGAGAGACACTGACGCAACCAACGCAGGGCCAAACACGGAGCACACAGCAACACTCACATCCTGTGAATCATCCAGGTCGGCCGAGCCCCAACCACACGAGAGGGACAGACCCAGGTGGCAAGAGCGTGAGCCTGCAGTGGAACTGAACCCACCCGCCACCCATCCTGTCGAGGCGAGGTGCGCCCTAGGGAATCTCCGAGCTCCCCCAAGAGTGGGCACAACTCTGGCTCAAGTCAAAGCACGGTGAAAACGCACAGATCCGAGGGGGGGGGGGGGAGCATAGCGGTCGCTACAAACTAGGGCCTACAGTGACAGCCCCCCTGAGGTGCCAGCGAGCATCGGGAACCGTCACTAAAGTTTGGGAACACTATCATGTCCACGACGCACAAGAAGGGGGAGCGCACGCTGAAAGACATGCTTATCAAAGGCCCCAACGCGGGTGCCGGAGGACCCCACACCCCCCCCCCACCCCAAAGCAGCAAGCAGACCACGGGGAAGGGAATGTGCCGATCACCCGAGCGTTCTTGGAGACACTTTTGAACTCTCTACGCGAGGACTTTCATACGCTCAAACAAGAAGTAGCAGGAGAAGTGAGGGAGATACGTCGCGAGGTGGACGGGCTGGGGGAGTGAGTAGCTACCATTGAGGACAATGACCACACCAGAAGCGAGGAGTTGGAACACCTTCAGCAGGAACTCATCCGCCTCAAAGACCAACAAGTGGACCTTCAAGCGCATGCTGAAGATTTAGAGAACAGGTCGAGACGCAATAACATCCGGGTCCGAGGAGTCCCATCGAAAGCAGAGGGAGCAGATGTAACCCACTATCTACATGGCCTCTTTTGGGAGATCCTCGGCGAGGGCTCCGACTTCGAGATACGCATCAATCGAGCGCACAGAGTGGGTCTGACGAGACGCGCACCGGCTCCACCTCCACACATCCTGGCCTTCCTGCCGGACTTCCCACTGAAGGAGCGTATCCTCCGGGAGGCAAGATCGAAACAGCCTCTTCAACATCAAGGACACTCAGTGGCACTATTCCAAGATCTGTCCTCCATCACTCTTCAAAAAAGGAAAGCGTTCAAAGAAGTCGCCTCCTTCTTAAGAGCCAAAGGGATACCCTACTCCTGGGGCCACCCCTTCCGCTTGATTTTCAAGTGGAACGGCGCGTTGCATCAACTGAGTTCCCTCCGTGAGACTTGTGTTCTCCTGGGCCTCGAACATCGCGAACCGGATGCCTCCCCAGATGGTTCCCAAAAATCGCCGAGAGGAGTGTGGCACAGAGTGGGCCGCAGACGCCCGCCCACAGCAGACTTGAAACCGGATCACATAACTATGTCACAGGAACGTGCATCGGCCCTAGACGCGGTGACCAGAGACACCTCACCTCTTGATTGATTTGATCTGCAAATGGGGACACATACGCACTGATTCACAGCTGGCTGGGGGGGGGAGGGGGCGGGGGGGGCCGGGATTGCTGGGGTTGCCCGCTCATACAGGTAAACTCACCATATGCCTACAACACAGGATGGCGGGCATTGGACTATGGTTGTTTGTTGGGGAAGTTCAGGGTGGCGGGGAAAGGGGCACTGGGTAACAGAATGGTAAACGTGATTCAGTTTGGGGAGGTAGTTGGGGTTGGGAGGGCGGGCTGGGGGGGTCCGGGGAGCCGTGGGAGGGGGGAGGGAACCGGTGTGCCACCCGGGGAGAGGATCCAGGCGAGACACCACGCAGGGGCAGACCCCCACTGACAATGCTGTCCCTCTGTACGCAGACAGTATGACGGGAGCCACCCTGAAAGTTGTTACCCTAAACGTGAAGGGGCTCAATAACCCCATTAAAAGACGGGCCATTTTATCGTACCTAGAGAACTCTGGCGCCTCGATCTGTCTCTTGCAGGAAACACATCTCCTGTCCAAAGACTGGCATAGAATGAGGTCCCGGGCATTCCCTCAACAGTTCTACTCCTCTACCAATGACAAGAAGTCGGGGGTAGCTATATTGTTTGCTAGGCACTTCCACGGCCAGGTGGGAGATAGAGTAGCGGAAATTAAGGGTAGGCTGTTGGCATACACTATACGGGTGGGTGGTACTTCCATGGTCGTAGGGTCCCTTTATGTCCCTAACTCAGGTCAAGAATCTTTTCTCAAGGGCGCCCTGTCAGAGACCCTGAGTCCCCAAGAAAGATACACCCTAGTGGGAGGCGACATCAAGTTGGTCATGGACCCGGAGACAGACAGATCAGGCCACCGCTTAGGCTCAACGGGAGCGATCTCGCCGGAGGGGAAGAACTGGATGGCCCACAGGGGACTGGTGGATTTGTGGCGGGAGGCGCACCCTCAGAGCACACACTACACATTCTACTCTCACGTGCACCATACATATGCCAGGCTAGACCACTTTATAGGTTCCTCGGAGCTCAACACACTAGTAGACGAAGTGGACATTATCCCAGCTGCCCTCTCAGATCACGACGCAGTGTTAGTGACTATAGCGGTCCCCCGGACTAAGGCACCTGGGGGGAGGTGGCGACTGCGGGAGGCCCTACTACAAAGAAAGGGGGTGGCTCAACAGTTACACAAGCGCATCACTGACTACTTCACAATCAACGACAAACCGGACACACCCCTGACCGCGGTCTGAGGAGCACTTAAAGCAGTAGTGCGAGGGGAAATGATAGCTATCTCGGTGGCGGAAGCCAGGGAGCGCAAAGAAAAGCGGGAATCACTTACAGCTATGGTGGTCGAACTCGAGAGGGTGCATAGTCGCACGGGTGCACCCAGGATATGGAGGCAAGTGAAGGCTGCTAGGGCGCAACTAGCCGGCATGGACCTCGACCGCGCCGAGTACGCAGCCCTACGGCTCAGACACACATACTATGCGGGAGGCGATAAAACGGGACGTCTCCTCGCAAGCAAGCTTAGAGCTCGAGTTCAGCGGTCTAAAATCACCACCCTCTATAACGCTCAGGGAGAGAAGCTGGATAATGACATCCAGATAGCCGAGGCCTTTAGGGAATTCTACGCATCGCTCTATAGCGAGGACCCGTCTATTGACAAAGATGGGGAGGCCTACTTAAGTCGGGCAGCGACGACAGCCCTCAATGCAGCTGGTGCCGCCTCGTTAGATGCGCCTATCAGGATAGAGGAGGTGGTTGGCGCGATTTCCCGCTCAAACCCCTGAAATCGCCTGGGCCGGATGGCTTCTCAGCCGGCTTTTATAAAACCTTTTGCCCACTCCTAGCGCCGCTTCTAACCCGACTTTTTAATTCATTCCAGGGGCCCGGCTCCATACCTCCTGATACGTTGGAGGCGGATATCATTGTACTGCCTAAGCCAGGCAAAGACACCACCCAATGCGCCGCTTACAGACCGATCTCCCTGCTTAACCTAGACCTCAAACTTTTCACAGGGGTTCTCGCTACTAGACTCGGACCACGACTACCTGGCATCATTGAACCAGATCAATCTGGCTTCATCCCCAACAGACAGTGCAGCGATAATACTAAACGCCTCATGCACTTAATAGACAAGGCTCACTACATGGGGACAGATGCCATGCTACTGTCGGTAGACGCCGAAAAGGCGTTCGATCGGGGGGACTGGGTTTTTTTAGATAAAACGATGGCACACCTTGGCATCGGGGATCGCTTTAGGGCATGGGTCGCAAGTTGCTACGACAAACCAATGGCAACGATATGCGTTAATGGCATAGGCTCACGGCCTTTCGACATTAGGCGAGGCATGAGGCAGGGCTGCCCGCTTTCGCCCCTCCTCTTTGCGCTCTACGTAGAACCCCTAGCACAGAGGATTCGAGACAACCCCGACATCGCAGGCATCCCCTTCGGGGGGAACAACACACAATTAGCTTATACGCGGATGACATCTTGGCTGCGCTGGATAAGCCCAAACAATCAGTGCCTGCCTTCTTGGGGGGCTGGAGGCCTTTGGGAGGGTGTCCGGCTTCAAAATGAATAGGGGAAATCAATGCTCCTACCTTTGGGTTGCAACGCACATCAGCTAAATGGCGCATCTCCCGACTACGGGGGCCTGCAACCCCATGCCTCGATCCCATACCTGGGGATAGTCCTAACCCCGTCCACCGAACAGACAGCTGCTCTGAACTACACGAACCTCACTTCCCAAATACAGAGCGACTTGAGGAGATGGCAGAAACAACCACTATCACTGCTCGGCCGGGTCGCGGCGGTGAAGATGTCCATCCTACCCAAAATTCTCTACATCTTTCAAACCATCCCAGTAGGTCCTCCCATGGGAACCATATGTAGGCTGCAAGACGCGGTGCAACAATTCATATGGGCCAGGAAAAGACCAAGGATGCGAAGAGACCTATCCCACCGACCTCCTGACGAGGGAGGACTGGGGATCCCAAATATACTGCGATACTTCCAGGCGGCACAATTAAGATACTTGGTGGAATGGAGCCGGCCCGAATCGGAGAAGAGATGGCTCTTCCAGGACAGAGCGATGGCGCAAACTTCGCTTTGGAAGATACCCTTCCTGAAGCGATCGGACAGACCGGCCTACCTCAATAAATCCCCCATCACACGCACAGTATTGCGCGTGTGGGACACAGTGGCGGTCAAGAGGGGGCTCACCACTTTCCCTTCACTGATCACGCCCTTATTCGACAATCCTGAATTTACTCCGGGGTTGGAGAGGCGGGCGTTCCCGCAGTGACGAACGTCGAGCTGCAGGTCCGCGGGCCATCTATTCAACCTTGAGGAGTTCCTCCAGTTCTCCGATCTACCACAGCATTACAACATTAAAGCCCCGAAACAATATCAATATTTTCAAATTAGACACTGGTTGACACAGCCAGAGATACGTCCCCTAGTCGGCAGAAAGCTGACGACTTACGAAAAATGGCTACTTACCAAGCAGTCAGACTGAAAGCTGATCACGGAACTCTACAAGATGATCGGTCCTCCAGCTCCCTCGCGACACTCGGCCGGTCAGAAACGCTGGGAAAGAGAGCTGGGAAGAAACCTCTCCAAAAAAGACTGGCAAGCTATATATTATAGAGCCAACCACACGGCCAGGAACACTGCCAGCAGAGAAGCAGCGGTTAAAGTCGTGACCTATTGGTACTTGACACCAGTCAGATTAAATAGAGGCAACCCTAACCGCAGTCCAACTTGCTGGAGGGGTTGTGACGAAGAGGGCACACTGACCCACCTATTATGGGAGTGCAGGGAGGTGGCGGGATACTGGACGGCAGTCCTCAACGACATCGACAAACAATTCGACACAGAAGTTCCCCGGTTTCCCGCTTATACACTCCTAGGGCTGCCCAACGCACTCACATTCCCACTGAAGTCACTCAGGGGGAGACAGATGGGACTGGCTATGGGAGCGGCTGTTCACCACATCCTATCGCTCTGGGGTACACAAACTTGCCCTACACACACGGGATGGCTACACAAATTATGGTACACTGTTGGTATGGAGCGCATACAAGCCACTCTTACGCAGTCTGTGGCCTCCTTCAACACTATCTGGCAACCCATTCTGTCCCTCCTGGCGATGGAATTCAACGAAATTACGTGTCCGAAGTATCTTCGCCTCCTGCGACTCACTGACACATTGACCCCAGAAGAAGGCCCTGAAAGTTAGACATCTGGCAGTCATCACATATGATGTCCTAAGACGGTAGGAACGTGGCACACCGGTACGGGGCGGGGGGAGGCTCAGGGGGGAGGGATATTTTCGTTTTTCCTTGGTTTTTTGGGAGTTGATAATTGGTTATCTAACGGGAGCCTCGGCTCCTCTTGCAAGCATGGGCACTCGCCATACTGACGAACTCTCGCTGACTTGCAACGTTATAAGGGGAATGGGTGGGAATCGGGGGTCAGCCATCATTGTTCCTCAACGGGAGTACACGAGACTTGTATTGTGTCCGCTTCACTGTCAAAATTTAATAAAACAAAGTTAAACCTAAAGCTTTCATTCTATGCATTCTGTTCCTTTGAAGCGTGACTCTCCTTGTATGCATCTGTCGAGGTATTTGTGGTGTGGAAACTCCGTTTCAGAAAAGTTTACATTCGCTAAATAGACTCCTTCCGGTGCCTTTCGATAGCAGCATTAGAGTCTGCATGGTGTCCCCATTTGATGAATGCATGTTTCCGCATCCTATGTCGCAGAAACCATGTATCTCTGTAAGCATTCTGCCAACCATTGAGGTTCTGTTAGGCGCTATGTAAAACAACAAAATCTATAAATATGAAAATGATTAGCTTTTAATGTTTAGCTGGATTTTAGGAGACGCCCGCCCTCTCACCTCCTAAGTGAAGTAATCCAAAGTAACCTTCACTTGATGCAGGCCAGGGGCGGGGAGGAGGGGTTGCTGGGGGGGGTCTGTCTGTCTGTCAATCAGTCAGTCATAGCTGGAAGCAAACAGCCCCCTACAAGAGCCACACACACACTAGAATTGAATCTCTATTGCGCACCAGGACAAAAAACGCAAACAAGGGTATACAACAAAATTCCACCTTGCATTTGTCAGCTGCCTGCATGTTCAAACTTCCTGTGTAGGAAATCATCTTCTAATTTATGAACCTGAAAAGAAATTCTAAGAAATGAATTACTGGTACCTTTAGCTCTCAGTGTCACCAGCCTCTTTAACTGACCATTGTACTCTGGGGAAAAGATACCTGTTGATGGCCCTGCAGTGATGAATTTGACCGGGTAATTAGAATTAAGGCTATGAATATTCATGAGACACGTTTAACACAATAGATCTGTACGGGGCATCTTTTGTATATTCACTGGTTATACCGAACATCTTCTCTGGTTGCCCCAGAGGCCTGTCAGTGTATACCAATGCTGTATGGAAACCCTCAGACTAATTTACTCCAACCAGCGACCTAAGGTCGGACTCTGTTACCCTAGTAGGGTCAAGTCCACACTGTATAAAACTTTATAAATGAAATAAATAAATAAGGTCAGGTTAGCAGGTTTTGCAGTGGGCGTTCATCCCTGCTACCTTGTCGCATGAAGAAAATCCTGACGGCAATCCAGAATAATTCTGTCTAGTATATCAGACCGATTTGACTTTACCTGTAAGGCAGGAAACTGTAGAAAATTGGTTAGAAGTTTAAGGAGTTCTTTGGTGTTAATTTCATTATGTCTCTTGCCACTCACTGGGGTTCAACAGAAATTGGGGCTGTTTCTCAAACTTCTCTCCTCTGAGTTCTTTTGATCCCGTTCTCAGCCAGCGACTGATCGAAGTAAATATGTGGAATGGGTTGAGTGGTCTCAGCTTACCCCATATCCAATGTGCTATACGTATCTGGGTGTTAATTCAACCCTCATCACCAAGCGCATCCCGCCCAATCAGCACATGTGGAACATTGTCTTGCCTTCCAATGGAAATGTGAAAAAACAATGGAGCAAGGAGAGAAGTCTTCCCCTTGCACCCATCTCAATCTGGGTTCCGGGCACAAGATTGCACTGAGACAGCACTATTGGAGATTTTGAAATCCATTAAATCAAGCCCCAATCCTAGGACTCAGTGTGGCCGTAGTGTTGTTTGATTTGTCAGCAGAATTTGACGCAGTGGACCACAACATCCTGTTATATAGGTTGGAGTCCATGGGAGCAGTTGGAGCAGCACTGAGCTGGCTAGGTTACTTCCTGTAACACAGAGAGCAAGTGGTCTGGCTGAAGCCCTTCTCTTCTAGAGTGCAACCTTTAAAATGGGGTGGTTCCACAGAACTCTTCCTTGAGCCCCACTCGATTTAATGTTTATATGGCTCTGCGGGCATTCTTGGATGAGTCATTCGATATTAAGGTCATATCATATGCTGTTGACACACAGCTATTGCTCACAGTGGCGTAACAAAACTTGAGGGGCCCCCTGCAAGGTACATGGAGGGCCCCCACTCCAGATTTACTCAGGAGCTCTAGGGCCAGAGTACTGTCCTGAGCGGGCCCCCGACAGCTCTGGGACCCATGCACCGCAGGGGCTGCGGATGCCTGTGTTATGCCACTGATTTCTGAAAACAACACAGAGATTCCCTTCTCCTGGGATTCAATTTATAGAGTTTGGATCCAACTGGTTCTGAGACCCAAATGACTTAACAGACACAATCAATCAAACCGTGATCTAAATCAAATATAATGAATAAAATAATAATCAAAAGGGTTTCCAGGTCTCTAAATTACAAGTTTCATAAAAAAGCAATAATATCAAAATAAATGACAAATTCTAAAAGGGAATGCTGTATAAAAAGAGATTTTTTTATTGTTACTATTTAGCAAAAGCAATATTTCATACATAAAAATATCATGGGCTTCATGTGTTTGACTAATTCACATTATTAAAAACATTTTATTAATTCATAAACATTTGTTAAAACACATTAAAAACAAAGCAAAAGAAACAGCGTTTCGGTGTACAGGTGTTTCGTCACCTTCTTCAGGACAATAGTTCATTTATAAAAACAATCTAAACAGACAACATAAAAAACCTTTGTTCGAAACTAAATTTTAATGCAATTTAATCAAAACATTCCCTTTTTGCAAATTATTGTTTTAGCGGCGTGGAAATGTTTTACTAAAATAAATTGATTCACGGAAATTCAAGGTGCCTGGTAATCAGCCTTAATTCCAAGGATGGACATTTACCACTTAACCCCATAATGTATCCTAGTTGCATGCAGCGAGCTTATCGTAGTGTCTAATAATCATTCTTGATTAATAATCGGGGTCATATCTCACCTTGCACCCCCTGCACCGTGCTAGCCTACTCCCATGTGGTAAGCTGGTCTCATGGGCATTAGGTGTAAACACTAATTGTAGATACCTTAAAGCATGATGCTGTGATCCCTTATTAAGGGTATGGGCTCTCGAGAATGGTCAAACCCACAAGTCTTCTTCTTTATTTTTGAGGACAATGTGGTCAATTCTGAATGGAGTAAAAAAATATCATTCAAATAGCTCCCCACAATATTCCGTGTTGTACGGAATAAATATAACAATATTTTTAAAAATTAGTGAAACAAACCTCAGCGGTCTGTATTTCTTAACCATACGGCACAGTTTTTCTTATTATAAGCGCTTCTGGGCAGTAAACATGCTGCAAATAAATCTAAAGAAAATATAAAATGGTTTTGTAGCTGTGATTCTCATTCGCACTATAAATTTTGTGCCATAGCGAATGAAGAAAATATAATAATTATTTTATGTATATAAAATTATATTTTAAACAAAGGGGCATATTCCCACCTGTACTTTCTCTTGTATAGCTCTCTACAGACGTTGCGTTATATATTCAATATCGCGGATTCACTGCAACAAAAGAGTCTTAATTTCAAAGATTTTTATGGTAATTTCTATGTTATCGTTAACGTACGCAAAGCTAGTTGCCATGCCTCACCCGAGTTGGAGTTAGTAAAATGTCATATTCAATTTGTGATATTTCACTATTTTCAGGTAAATTTCTTGAATCGTCTATAAGAAATAACAATAATATTTTATATGTGGATGGACTTTGGCTTCAGAGATCATTTAGATAAACTAAATCGCCAACATGGTTTTTTTTATAATATATAAAAAAGTGTACCTTAATATGGGAAGATATCAATTCTCCCATCTTAGTATGGGGTGTTTGCTGCCTCCAACCAGTACATTTATCTGTTTAAAATATACAAAACGGAAACGGTCAATGCATCCCGATTGTTATCCATGTGCCTCCCAACTTTCTAATGAGGCTGATTTATCCTTTTACAAAACCGAAACAAAAATAATTAAAATGTTTAAAATTCTAACTGACAGGCATTGATTTTCATCTTTAAAACTATTGTTTAGAGATAAATGCGTCACTGAATGTTCGCTATATCTCCCCTCTAATACCCTTTACATTTTAGTATCTAGTTCAAGGCTACCTATTTGCCCTTACGTAGGGCTGTTGATTAATGGCTTACCTCGGAAAGCAGAAAGAGGTAGCGACCGTCCGTATCGCCTGTCCACCGTCAATGTTTGACAAGTGGGACTAGCGCGGGGCGGCTTTTTATATACGCATGTAAGCGTCGCTTAAGATTAGCGTCATTTTCTAATTATGTGCACCTGACCTAGTTGTCTTTACTGATGTTATGGTACTGTTGCAACAATGCGTTTAAGAAACGGCGGCCATCTTGTAGTAGGTTACTCCTTTGTTTTATGTCGATGTTTATTATTAGCAAGCCGTCCCTTCCCGCTACATTTGTTCCTCTGTTTAAGTTATTCCCTTATTGGTTTTACTTGAAAACAACCTGATAATCAAGACTAGATGTTCTAATGGTTTTTAGTGTTTTACACCCTTGATTATTTAACATCAAACATGGCGACTATTTTGCCTAACCGGGAACAGATTATAATCTTACTCTGCTATGCAAAATTGCAAATTTACTTAATGTACTGATGCTCCTGCAGTCACTCTAATGTTAAATAAAACGAAATTGTAAAATAGACTCTGTGTATTATTAAAGAAATTGTAAATATGCGTTTACGTGAACATTGAGAAAACGTGCATGAGCAGATGAGGCTGCCGGTTGTGGCTCCTAAGGTAAAGGCACAAGCATTAGTAATATAACATAATGGAAGGGTTGGTACTAAAAGTCAGCTGGGTTTATATAACAGGGGTTCTTTGGGAGATTGTCAGTAGTTTTAGGGGATGATATTAGGATAATGAGAATCTGCACATTAATTTCTGTATCAGTTCACCGTTTTTTATTTTTAGGTAGGAGATTATTTTGGTCAATCGAGCTGGGGTTGAGTTTGTGCGTAGAGGGAGGGGGTTTAACATTACGTTCTCGTTTTCAATCATGGATGTAATTTAAGCACAGATGATGGGGGTGAGGAGGGTTTGATGTGGGTAGTTTAACAGAATTTATAGAATTTGCATGGAGTTGTTGGTTTAGACGTGTCTCATTTTGTTGCAGAGACCCCTGACCAAGGGCCTTTCAGGTCCGAAATGCATTGGGAGTAGTGAAATGAGCACACTTCATATAAATGGTTTCGCTGAACATGTCGCTGTTTAAAACCTGGATGGGCAAGCAGGAGACATTTGAAAATGCTGTAATATGAAATATGTAAATCTCTGTGTTGTTTTCAGCGTATATACCCATCCCTTTTCCTAGCATTAGGGTACCTCCTCTATATTTTGACAATGCCACTGATTGCTCACATATGAAGGTGATTCAGATAGGGCAAAACAAACGTTTACACTCTGCATGGATGAAGTGTTGGGTAGGCTTAGAATGAATCAATTACAATTCCTGAAATCGAATTGGATTTGCCCTTTAGCCACCCCTCCCTAAGAAAGTGCATTCTTTGCAGAGGCAGTAGGCAGTGCCACTGAAGTTTTGGAATTACAGTTGCCCACATGGAGATCAAGACAAACTTACTGACTGAGATCTTGCAACCTGAATTATTAACAATGACCCTTTACATACATTTAAAAAAGTTCTAACTGAGGCTGTTACGGCCATCTGTTCCAAGTCATGTTCAGCACCATCTGTAATCTGCCCGATTGCTCTGCGCCTCAGGCCTGCTTTTGTGGACCCATCCTTCTTGACACAACATCTGACTCATCGGTCAAGCTTTGGGGAGCAAGGTGGAACATAGTGCTTTCCCTACTGCTACTCCATATAGAGGATCCAAGAAGAGTTAATGTTCTAAATATATATATTTTTCTGCCAATTTGGCCATATGTTTCCCGTTAGACCTGCCACCTTTAGCATGGTATTATTCCAGACCTTTTGCTTTCCCTACCCTGTTTTTTGTTGAATTCTTATTTGTTGTCATAAGGATTAATGGTGGGCAGCAAACTCCGCTCCGCTGGCGGAGTTTGTGAAGCTTTTTTCACTTGGAATGCAGAGTCCGGGGAAAAACTCCGCCTTCCACGTAGCATTGCGGAGTTTACCAGTTCCGGCACACCCCTAAGGTTAAATCATTTAATATGCTGTATGTACTCTCTATAAAGCGCTCTACCGCTACTGTAACCACCTGTCCTCTACTTACAGAGACCCTCCGTATATCCAGCCTCATGCCTGTCCTCCGTTGCTGATTTTTTAACGGATGTCAGTCCGTATTTTAGCACTTCCAGGTCGCATGACAGCCACTCCTACGGCTGAGAAGACTGTGAGACTCGTCTTGGAGTGGGCAGTACTGGTGCTCTGTAAAATGCCAGAGTATTGGAACATTAGCAGGTCCACTGCCAATCCTAGTGCACAATACAGATTCCGTAGTGCTTATTGGTTGTGGTATTCGCATGTGGCTTTGTCTAGCCCGTCCTCTTACGGTCGGCGGGTGCCTCCTAGATTCGGGATATAGGGGAGTAGCTTCTTGTGGGGGTGTGTTAGTTACGGACTGCCGGTGAAAGAGTGTCCGTGGCTTGCCATGGAGGCTGAAGCCACCTTCTGTTCTGGATCAGAAAAAGAGAGGGAGCCAAGGGAGGGGGACCGAGTGGAGTAGGGCACCAGGAGATGTGGGACACCCAATGAGCCAGACATGAAGCAGAAAAACTTGAGGTTAAGCTGCAGAAACCTACCAGCGTGTAACTGTATAATAATACCACACAGCACTGCAGGACGCTGCAAATCAATCTGGCAGTGTTTGACGGTATAGCACACTCAAAGAATCAGAACCCATACCTAGCAACATGCAAGAAACTCACAGGAGCAGACACAGTGTCAGAATCCCTGGCAGCACGTCATCATAGTTCCGAGGCAAATTGGTGCGCATGGCACTTCCGGATCACAAAACCTTCTTGACACAAAGTATGAGGTATGCTTTTCTTTATTACGCAAAGTATGCCTCACGAAGAAGTAAAGTTCTGGTAATGCTCACATGTTTAGACATGCCGATAAAAGTAAAACATTATTTATTGTCTTCTCTCGCTTTGGAATGCACTCTCATTGACATTTAGCTCCACTGCATCTCAACCTCTTATCAAAAAGCAGCACAAAGATCACCATTTGTCAGCAGCCTTTCCGTGACACTGACCTATTGACATTTTTAGGGCGGAGCGGAACTCTGCGGAATTCCACTGAGTTTTTATGCAACTCTGTGGAATTCCGCGTAGTGCAACTCCGCAAGCTGCGACCACCCTTAATAAGGATTCTGTGTACTTTGCCCCAGCTAACTAGTGCTAAAGTGCTTGTCCTCTATCCCTTAAACATGGTAACATTGGTATACACCCAATTGGCACATTTAATGTACTTATAAGCCCCTAGTAAATGGCACTACATGTACCCAATGTCTTTAAATTAAATGCTACAAGTGGGCTGCAGCACTCATTGTGCAACCCACTAAAGTAGCACTCTAGAACATGTCTCAGGCTTGCCACTGCAGCCTGCAGTGCAGTTTTAAACTGCCATTTCAACCTCAAAAAATAATTTGTTTGCCAGGTTAAAACCTGCCTTTTTAATACTTATAACTCACTCCTAAGACAGGCCCTAGTAGTTCATAGAGCAGGGTATTTAAAACGTAGACCATGTGTACTTAAGTTTTACATATCCTGACAGTGTAAAACTTCTAAAGTCGCAAGGCTACCTCTCCCATAGACTAGCACTCGGTTATCTTATTACACTTAATAAGTGATAACGTTAAGTTACTATTGTGAAAATGCCACATTTTCTTGCCTAACCAAATGGTCCTTTCTGCCAGTGTCCTTAGTCACATGACTTAATGGGTCTCCTGTGGTGTGATGTGTATTCCTTCCGGACAGGGGACAAAAGGGTCTTGGGAAGGTGTTCCTCTCCTGAGCAGGATGACCTGGGGGGTTGTACTCAGTCCTTCCTGAGCTTCAAAGGGTTTCCTGAGGGCTATGCCCACCCCCTTCCTGACTTCTGAAGCTGCCTGTACTGTCACTGGCAAATGCAGACCACACCTGGCTCTGCCTGCCCTTTGTTACTCCAGTAATGTTGAAGTCAAAGAGAGGGTAGACAGAGAGGGGACCCCATACACATGCTGGCACTGGGGATACGTTGCATCCTTAGAACCTCTCATCAGAATACTCCTGGACCTGTGGAAAGACTGCCCTGCTGTCTGAAGAAGGAAGACTGGACCTGCTTGCCTTGCAACCAGGATCCCCAAAAGTGACTCTAAGGTTCCTGTTTGAGCTACAGGGACACAATACGCTTCCAGAGGCCTTCCCTGCAACTGCCCAGCTGACCAGCACCAACTGGACCTGACTGTGACCTGCTGATGACCTCTGCTGGAGTGAGTCCTGACCCCCCCAAGAGGTATCCCCCAGATCCTGGAGCCTTGGCTGGTGTAAAAGTGCACCCCACCTACTTCAACACTGCAAGAACTGGACTCCAGGTGAAAATCCAGAAGTCTTGGGTTCTTTGGGATTGCAAAAGACTGTCTGCATCTCCTGCCAATGCAATGTTATGACAGTGACCTGCTCTTTGCATCAGCAATGATCGCCTTTGCCTCCTACCAATGTGAAGCTTTGATGGTGACCTGCTCTTCACGCTAACAACAATCTGCTCACAACACCCGCCAACGCGAATCTCCAGCTGAGGCTCCTCATGTGGAACTCGACTGTGTGAGAAGGTTAACTCTTTACCAGGACGAACCTGGTCCCTGTATTCGACCGTGCTCCATTGTGGTTGGCCTGAACTTGTGACATTGACCCGGTCCTGTATGACCAGATAACCGCGAGCAGTATTTTTTCCTGAAACTTAAATAATTCATATCTCCAATTCTATTTATTGGATTTTGTTGTTTTAGTGTCATTTTATTTATTAAAATTTACTGTATTTTGCCAAGTTGGCTTGGGATTTTCCTTATGTTGTGTTTTCACTTTAATTCTGTTTGAGTGCTGCATAAATACTTTACACATTGCCTCTAAGTTAAGCCTGACTGCTTTGTGCTAAGCTACCAGAGAGTTAAGCACAGATTTATTTACTGACTTTTGTGGTTCACCCCGACAAGGATTGTATTCAATATTTGATTGAGGCTCTCACCCTTCACAACTAATAACTCAATTACTTACATTCCCTGAATGTTGTATGCCTCTTGGCCCATTATGAACACGTACTTTGGGACATAGTGAGATCTTATCTGCTGTTCCTTTCGTAGTTCATTTGCTCATCCTGTAAATTATGGTCAGGGTAGGGCCAAATGCATCCTTAGGGCTGGCCTAACTCTAGGGACTGTTTCGGCCACGCGCTCACTGTCACTAGCATCTCTGTCAGACAACATGCTTGGATGTGTGTTACCCGGTTCTCTGGAGATCTCTTGGTGTCATTGATATGCTGTTTGATTTTTGTATTTATGGAGCAAAGGCAGATTCTGCAATGGAGCATTTTAAGAATATCTGGGTTACGGCCCTTTCCTGGGACTACATTCCCAAGTAGTACAGAATGTTCCTGGGGTACTGAAGGGGCCATGCCTGTTGACAGAGGCATCCTTTACAGCCTGTTTAGCCTTTTCATGGCCCTAGAGAGGGAGGTGGTGGCAGAGGCCACCAGTAGATGCAACAGTCCTTACCCTCTTCAGCAGCAGCTGTTCCCTAGCAGCTTCAATTCCCACTCGGATTTCACCATCCTAGCAAGAGAAGTCAAGCGATCCATCAGAGTGGTACCCGAGGCACACAGGTTACTCTCTGTACTTCTTAGTCCCCCAAGAAATATGGGGGTTTGAGCCCATTATTGAATTTCGGGCCAAGTTCAAGATGTTGACTGTGGCTCAGGTCCTGGTGACGGTTGTAAGATAAAATATCCTCTACAGAAATATTGTGACTCAGTGACATCCTGTCAAAAATGTCAACAAAAAATATTGATGCCCTGATTTACAAAGCACTTGTGTTGTCCTTGCACCACACAAGTCATCGCAAGGTCACACAAGTCCATATCTGGGATTTACTAAGTCATTCCCAGATTTACTAACAAATAATTAAAAACAATAAAGCAAAATAGCAATCAATGCAAAAATTCACATAATTAACAATTAATAATCTAATGAACAAACACAAATAATTAAAAATACAAACAATAATTTATATTTAAAAAAATTCCCAATATAATAATAGTAATCCCATACTAACCCAATAACCTGCTACTAAGTTAAATATTACCTATAAAACTTTATAAATTTTAAAATATGGTGTAAAAAATTACAAACTATACAAAAAAATAATACTGATACCTTGTAATAATAAAATAACAATTATATTAAATTAATAAAAAAATATTTTAAACAACTATATTAAAGAAAGTGATATTATATACAATATTTAAAAAAATTATTATAAACCTACACAAATATGATTACCTTCTATATTCTGTCCCACAATGTTTTTGAGTTGACGGTATTTTTGAAATGATAATGTTGCATCAATACTTTTTTCTGCAATATTTTGGTGAGTACCCCTGGTGACATTGGATTGCTGAGATTGGAAAGTGTCCTTCGATCTTCAGGACACATATTTTCATGTACTGGGCCTGTATTCCCACAGGCAATTTGTCATAGGGTAGGAGCCTTTCCAGGTCACTGTCCTGTCCTTCTGTCCTTTGACCTTATGTTGGACCCTGGATGTTCACAAAAGTAATGTCAGTTGTTGTGGCTCATGTTTGCATGTCTGGAATACATGTAATCCCATATTTCAACAACTGGCTGCTAATGGTGGGCTTGCCTCAGTCAGTCTGAGAGCCCTGAAAATGACAATTCCATTGCTGTTCACCCCTGGATTCTTCATCGTCGAGCCAAAATCCCATCTTTAGCCTTCATAGAGAATTCCCTTTATAGGAACCTTCCTGGAAATTGTGACTTTGAATGCCTTCCTGCCCCCATGATCCGGGTACATTCAATCTATGATCCTGATGTTTCAGGCTCGAACCTTGATTCCTGCTAGTATGGTTCTGAGCGTTCTTGGTCTCATAGCCGTTCGCATATAGTTGGTGCCTCATGCCCATTGGCAGATTCAGGCTCTGCAGTGAAACCTTCGCCTTCAGTGGGGTCAACATTTGAGGTGCCTCTCAAACAACATCTGCATATCAGAAGAGGCAGTCCAGGACTTTCAGTGGTGTATGGTGGATGCAACCTGACATGTGGCAGACCGTTCTGCAGATCCCATCTGTACTCACAATAGGGACAGATGCTTCACCTTTGGGTTGATGAGGTAAGCTGGACAAAGTGGAGATAACAGGTCCCTGGTCTTGGGTGGAACAGCACCACCATATCAACCATCTGGAGCTGGGTGACATACATCTGGCCCTCAAGCTCTTTCTACCAGCGTATTAACCATCCACAATCTAGCTACTTCCTCTATCATTCACGGATTGTCTCCAGATTTGAACAGCACTCCAATAGCTATTGGATCGGGTTGTGCTATAGAAATGCCATATACATACATGTATACATACCTTCCATGAGAGGTACATCAGCCTAATTCCTAACAGACAACCTGACAACCATGTGGCAGTGCAACAAGCAGGGCCGTGTGCGGGGTCTTGTGCACTCTGTCCGAAGTCTCTGAGTTGGTGGCTGGATCACCAAAGAATCACTGTGATGGTCAGTCATCTGGCTGGTTCCTTCAGTGTCAGAGCAGAACTCATCAGGTGTCGTTGCTGATCAAGAGTAGCTTCTGTTTCCGGTAGTACCCAAGGGCATCTTTGCTCGATGGGGAATGCCTTTAATAGATCTTTTTGCTACCATGCGAATGCTCAATGCTTGGCCTTTTACACCTTTCAGTTTACTGGTTTTGACTCTTTGGGAGTTGAGCACCACCTTCAGTGAGACTCCAGTCTTCTTTATACATTACCGTACTGTACAGCGCAAGAAATGAGCCAATGGCTTGGAAGTTAAATGTCATATGTGGGCTGCAGTGTGTATTTAGACTATCAATATAAGAAAAAGTACTTGTAATATAAAGGAAACCTATTTCTATATCTTAGCTACATCACCTCTAAATTGTGCATTTTAATCCCAAAGGGCTGGGGCTAAATATATATAAAAAAAAAAAGTGGCATACTAGACTACACATTGAGAATAGTATGCCATTGCCATGAACAGTTGTTCTAAAAGCTCTGTAGGTACAACTGCATTTTTCATCAACATGCCCATCTATAAATAAAACCAATATTTTATATCTCCACCTGCGAAAATACTAAAGTGATGATTAGAAGTTTTTTTTCACTTAGTTTAAAACTCTTAATTCTATGGGGAAAATAGATGCTCAATAACTTTAGTGGTAATGTAACTCTAAGAAAGTGTGTTTTTAGTGGTGTGGCTTCTCCACCAGGAAAATAGTTGCCTGATGCCATAGCTCCTCAATAGTTTCTGTGAAAAAGATTGGTGGCACCAAAGGGTATATGTATTTAACCTTTTCAGTAGAGTGGAGCAGCAGGGGAACATTAGGGGAGGTCATAGATATGCTTTGGCGAGGCAAGTTTAGTCATTACATCCTTGATGTTGTCAAGTATTGTCTTGCTCTGCTCGGCCCACCCACCATCTTAAACTTGCACATGTGGCTCCAGAGGATGCAAAACTGGTGATTCTTTTTACATGTAAGGAGAATGAAACCTCAGACGCGCTTTTCACTTTTTCCCACAAGGTCTGCCTAATGTGGGCATTATTAGCCACTTCATCTGTGCTTTTTTCATTGCCATGTACGTATTCTAGTGATTATTTCCATTGCTAAGTAAATGGGCTTACATAAAGAAAAACCTTTACTTTCTCAGCCTTCCTTGACGGATAGCACGTCTTATGGTAAACAGCATGATTGTAAGACTGTCCAGCTTTATGGGTATATATGCATTATAACCGAATGAATTGTGATTTGTCCTTTTGTCCTTGTGACTCTGTTATTGATGGCAATTCTTTAGCATCTCTCACTCCTTTTTAGGTCTCGCCTAGGCAGCGCAAGCGCTGTCTCTTCGAGACATGCTGCAAATACTCTAGGGGCTTTCATCATACCCATCCATTTTCAATTGTTCCTTCATGTGCCTTTCAAAATTCCTTTCTTTTTATTGGTGAAACATTGCTATTTGTCCCGCCTTTGTGTGTGTTTTTGACATTCATGACTACTGCCCCTGTTGCATGTCTCCCTACCCTTTTGTTTATTTATGGTTTGTTTGGTGCACTCTTTTTTTGTTTGATGTGGGCTTTTCTTCCTGTGCGCATTCACCCAAAGGGAGTTCAACCATTGCCAGTGCAGATCGGCATTTGCAGGTTGGCATTTGTAATTTTTTCTTTGATGTGACCTTTTGTTCCTGTATGCGTTCACTGAAGGGAGTTCAACCATTGCCAGTACGCATCGGTATTTGTAATTTTGTTTCCTTTATGTATATTGTTTAAATTGCCTTTGTTTAATTTTATTTGTTCTGATCTGCATATTTTTTGTAGGAACTGGGAGAGCTGACGCCGAGACTCGAACCGAGTTCCCCAGTCCCAAAGTCGGCAGCTCTGTACATTGCGCCACCCCATCTCAGACTGCTAACTTGTTTAGCTTTCACAGTGTTTATACATCACAAAGGCACATGCAGACTTGACAGCCAGTAGGCATGTCCTAATTCCTGCAGCGCACATGGATTGGCAGTGGTAATACGATCTCATAACACGGTAGTTGTTTGTTATACATTTTGGGTTGAACCTGGAAGAGCACAGCTTTATTATTCTTTTACCTATTAAAACTGCCACGAGCGGATTCCTATCTAAGATGGCCACTGCACTGGTAGCTCTCTCTTTCGTTTGCATCCCAAGCATTTAATGTGCCCGATTCCGGTTCAGACCTCCAGCATGTCTCTTGTTTAATTTGTTGTGCCCATGTGTTTGAAATGTCAGCTGTATGCATTCACCCATCTGATTGCCTGTACTGCTAATGAACTTGAGGCATTTGTTTACAGCTTTCGCCATTCTTTTATTTAAATTTTTCAGATGGGCATGTCTCTGCATTTTTGGTTTTTTTGTAGACATGTGGCCGACGCCGACTCAAACCCAGTTCCCAATTCCAAAATCGGCAGCTCTGGATGTTATGTGCCATCATCTATCTCTCTAAAACAATCGCCATTTTTTTTAGGGTTGTTTGTCTCAGTTTCCTTTACCCCCCCCCCCCACTATGCACCCATCCTTAACCCCTTCTTCCTTTTTATTTCCCCGACTGCCCCCACTGGAGTGTTGAGGCGCTATTATTATCCATTTCAGTGGCTTTGAGCACCTTGCCTTGAAGCCGTATGCTTGAGCTCTGTTTAGAAATTTACTGTCAAAGTGAGACTATGACAAAGAGCCAGAAAACACTTTTTTAAACTGTGTTTTGAATATTGGAGGAGAAAATGTGACACATGGGAGAGAAAAAATACATAATGCTTTCAAAGCGAAAACAGTGAGACAGTGGCAAGGTGCTCGGTAGAAGATAAGTATGAAGAACAAGCGGCGAAAGTGATGCGGGCAGCGTTATAAATGCATGCATAAGCGGAATGTCTTCTTTTTGAAGTCGGCAAAACATATACAGGCCCACACAAATACTAGTGCACACAGCACTACGGGGATCACTTTACCCATTCTCAGCGCACCCTTGACGATCTCTCTCTCAGCCCATGACCTTGCGCCACAGGATGGGTTTAGGACCAGGCGCCATCAGTGTGCAGGAGGTAATCGCCATATTTTCTCCGTGGGTTCGGGTGCCTGTTGCAGAGAACTGTGTGTCATTTGAATGTCAGAAGTTTGAATCTTTCAGCATGGTCATCGTGGACTTTCATCCGTTCAGGGGTCGATTCAATGAGTACTGTTGAATCGGGTCTTTTGTAGCAACTGCTATCAGAGTGAGGTGCTTATGAAGCGAATGAAAAATTTCCTAGCTATCGTAACGGAAAGTTTAAATTCTATTAAGGAGTTGGAGGCGAGGATTATGCTATCCTTTCTCAACTTTATTGAATAGCAGCCATTTTAAAGTCAAACTCAAATACCTACAATTACCATGAGTCCTTGGGAATGTTAACAAAAACAACAATAGAGTTCAACAGGATGAGCGTCCCTCCTTTTCCACCCAATCAGGAGTCTCCAATCCAGTTCATAGTCCCGCATCACTGGCCATTCCTCCTCTTTCGTCGCGCAAGATCAGCCACTGCCGTCAATTCACAAGTCCTGTTTACTTGCATCCATTCCTGCAATCAAAGGACACATTTAGCACACGATCATGGCTAATGTTTAAGCCTGAGAGGGAAGAGGGCAAAGATCATAGACCCACAAGTAAATCAATACAGTTAAGCATGGAACATTAATGTAGGAATAAAATTCCAAACTTGTTTACTTACTCAACAAAAAAGGGGGGTTCTAGACATAGGTGAACTTGGTTGGGATAATCCTCGCCTCTGAGTCCTTAATAGAATTGAAACTTTCCATTACGATAGCTAGGAAATTTTTCATTCTATGTCAGGACCGGAGGCGAGGATTATGCTAGTTTAAAGCTTACTTACCACCAATTGGGCCTTCTGCAGTACCAGTTTGAAGTAAAACTGTTTGAATGTGGAGTCCGAAGACCAATCTGCGGTGTTAAGTATATCTTCCAATCGAGTCCCCAAAGTAAATGCTTTCGAAGCCATCACCCCTCTTGTGGAGTGAGCTGTGATCAACCGCAGATCAATGCCTGCTTCCTGCATCACCCACCGTACCCGCCGGGCGATTGTGGGGGAGGAAACTGTTCTGTGAGGTTTTTGCAGGGCAATGAGGAGCTGCCGTTCGCCCGGAGGGTGAAATTCCTCCGACATCTCTTCATAGGCCTTAAGACAAGACACTACGCACAACTTTGGGGACTCGACGAAGGCCGGATACGAGATGGTCTTCATCCCGAATTTGTTCCGTCTACGGATCGTGAATGTCACCCCCGCAGGGGAAAAAATCTGATCGGTGATAATCAAGGCTCTGACATCCCACACCCGCCTGCAAGAGATCAGGCAGAGTAGCATGGTTAGTTTCGCCGAAAGTTGCTTTCTCAACAGCAATCTATTTGGCTGCCAAGAAAGAAAAAGGTTGAGCACCTGGTTCACATCCCAGAGCGCCGAGTATCTCAGTTCCGGGGGAAGGGACAGGCTGATTCACCTCAAGAGGCAACAAACAAAGGGGTGCACTCCAACCGGGGCTCCGTCCACTGCTGCATGCCCGCTGAGATAGCAGATCAGAAGGTATTAATGGACCTGTAGGCCAACCCCTCTTCAGCCAGAGAGGCCAGGAAATTCAGAACATGGATCACATCTGCTGCCACGGGATCGAGATCCCATCGCATACATCAACTGGACCATCTTCTCCAGGTAGACCTATAGCGCTTGACTTTGCTGTCCGCCCAGGCTTTGGACATGAACTTCTCAGCTGTGCCGGAAAGGCCTGGGACCGACCATCGTCCCCTGTAATCTGCCACACCATGAGGGCTAGCGACCCTTGCAAGATGAGCGCATGAGGCTGTTGTGCCGGATTGAGAAGCAGTGCTGGGAACAGGGGGAGAGGGATTGGAGAATCCCAGGAAAGTTCCAGAAGAACCGGAAACCAGACTTGCGATCTCCAAATCGGGGTAATTATCACCACCTACGCCGACTGCCGCCGAACTTGGGCTGATACCTTAGTGATCATGGCAAACGGAGGAAAGGCATAGCCCTGTTCCTCCTTCCAATTCTGGAGGAACGCGTCCGTGGCCACCGTCAGGGACTCCGTTCTCCAGTTGAAGAACCTGGGCAATTGGTGATCCAGGCTTGAGGCAAATAGATCCACCGAGAAGGGACCCCATTTGTCTTGCAGGTCCGAGAATACCCCGCATGAATCTTCCACAGGCTCACGTCCAGGATGTGACGGGACTGAAAGTCCGCTGCCTTCAGCCTGAGCGGGGGTCCCATAAAACTCTATCTGGAACTCTTGAATTGTCTGGAGTACCCAGGCGTCCCCCGTGATGGAATTTCAAGCCTGGAAAAAATTGCCAGCCGGCCCCCTACCTTTACAAGGGAAGAAGGGAGAACATTCACCGGAACTGTTGGAGGCAACAGCGCCTCTGGCTCCACTGCCTCGCCTCCCTCTGCTGGGGTAGAAGTTTGCAAATCTGCCCTGGTCTTGGTACTGGCCTTGGTGGGAGCCTTGCCTGCTGGGGTTGTACTGGTTATTGGGCCTGCCTGCCGAGCAGCCCCTGCCATGACCGGCCCCGTAAAACCCGGGAATGGAAGACCTTTTTAATAGAGGATTGTGCTTTTTTCAAGGAGGTGAAGGTATTCACAAACCTCCCCAATTCTTTGATAAAGGGCTCCCCAAAAAGGCCACCATGCGCAATCGGACCTGCTTCAGAGTCAGCCAGGTCCCCAAGTTTGGGGTCCACTTTAATGAGCAAGGACCGACGTCTCTCGGTAGACAATGCACAGTTGGCGTTGCCCAAGACAACGGCGTGCTGCACCCAGGCTGACAGGGTATCCGGGGAAATCAGGGAACCCGATGTCTTTGCCTCCTCCGCCATATCCAGGATTTTTGTGAATGGGCCCAGAGTGTCCAGCAGCTTGTCCTGGCAAGCCCGCCAGGATCTGTCTTTCCCTTTTTTAGGGTCCTTAATGAATTTCTGCAGGAAGGTGGCCATCCGTGGGTCTATGTCGGGCGTTAGTGGCACCTTGCCCTTTAGTGAGGGGCGGGGACACTCCGCCCTAAGACAATTCCGGGAGTCCTTCTCCAGGGGTTTCCAAATGCGGCCCGCCACATACTGAGCAACCTTTTTTTGACTGGTCCTTTCGGAAGACCTAGGGTGAAGGATCTCATCCGGGTCCAACATGTGAGAGCATAGGCCCTGGTCATCAGTAGCAGGGGGTGGAGCGGGGAAAAAGGGAGCCAGGGTTGAGAGGGGCCCGCATCGTCATCTGTGTCCCTATGGTCCCCATCAGTGGGGTCAGGGGGGTAAACTGGGGGGGCAGTACTGGCCAAGAATGCCTGCTTTAACCTAGCAAATGCGGCGCGGTCTACCCCTGCCTCGCAGGGACGCTTCGCTGGTGGCAGGTGCAAATCTGGGGGTTGGGGAAGAGCATTTGGCAGCGGTGGCTCTGCGGGGCCCAATCGGCCTCTGTCATCTTTTCGCAGCCCTGTGCTGTTTGGCACAAGAGGCGCTCTTCCAATGGGGCCATAGCCTCAGATACTGCCCTATAGATTGATGCATCTACCGCATCGTAGAAATCATCATTCCACGGGAGCCCGCTCAGGGGTCCTCCTCCCCTTGGGCATCATTGAAGGACTCCATCCTGGGAGATATGCCCTGCTGCCCTTCACACGTGATGTGGGTTAAGGGCACCTTAGAATACACTGGGGCAAGGCACTGAGAGAGAGTGCTGGATGTTGGGGGCTGGGTGTCAGCCTAACTTCAGTGTGGGGCAAGCCTCAACTTAAGAGGGCCGAAGCCCGGGGATCCCGCATCCCTGGTGCACAATATGTGGGGCAACTTTGTCTAGGTGGGTGTCCCCGCAGGTTAGAGCCTGCTAATCAGTACAGACTCCCTCCCAGGGGAGCGTCTGGCACACGTGAGCAGTACAGAATTTGTTACCAGGGCGTAGCGATACTTTCTGCCTCTCTGGCACTCCAGCCCCTTAATAGGGCATTGCTCTCCAGACGGGATCAAGGCTCCTACACCGCAGCGTGCAGCTCCGATTCCCTGAGGTATGCGCGGAATGCCAAGAGCGCATCACGGCCGGCCAGCGCCAATTAGGCGCCCCTTGGCGGCAGGAGGACCGCACCGTGGAGCTGCACCAATTATCAACGGCCACGAAGGAGCATTAGACGTTCCCGCGGCCGGAGTAAGCACTGACTGTTCAGCGGTTGTTAAAAAGGGTGAAACTGATCACAAAAACCCTGCGTGACTGCAGACAACAAATTACCACAATTACAGGGTACACGTTATCTACATCGATATTCAAAAGCATAAACACCGCGTAACCGCTGATGTCAAACAGTATAACCACAGGATATCCAGTATAAAAGAAAACATGCTTTACATCGCAATTACGTGAGGAAAGAAAAAGACCACTTTTCTCTGGCTGCGAGCAGCGAAGAAAGAGAAGGAGTGGCCAGTGATGAGGGACTATGAACCGGATTGGAGTCTCCTGATTGGGTGGAGAAGGAGGGACGCTCATCCTGTTGGACTCTATTGTTTTTGTTAACATTCCCAAGGACTCATGGGAATTGTAGTTGTTTGAGTTTGACTTTAAAATGGATGCTATTCAATAAAGTGGAGAAAGGATAGCATAATCCTCCCCTCCGGTCCTGACAGAATTGAGATGTGAACCTCAAATTTCTTTTGACAAGAAAATCCTGAAATGGAGCACATATGTTAAGTGCGTTTATATAGCAGAATTTTACCATTTGTATGGCTCATGGCACTTAACACTGCAGCAGGTGCAGTATAGACTAATTTATTGGGTAATGATGGTTTTCAATGCAGGGCCACTGGAATATGCTGTTTTGTGGCGGCGGTTTTTCTGTGTCATTATGGAGTTTCCACATAATTAGGGCTCCCGGTTTTATGGTATTTATATTTTTGTCGTTTCCGTCTGTATTTATCCATATTTATCTTTTGCTAATTTTACCTGTATTTATACATATTTATTTTAGGTTTGTGAAAAAATTAAGCTGGAATGTGTATATTTCTGCATTTATTTAACCAACTAATGTACATTCGTGCCTGAATGCCTGACAGGTTTCAATGATATATGCACACTTAGATGATAAACTATGCACTTATAAGAAAACTTGCACATTTTAGTACCAAGGTTGTGCAAATCTATTGCTGTTTAAGGCTCTTTACCAAAGTTCCTTTATTTGTTTAATCCCTTGCCTGTCAATCCCCACAGCTTTTGGCCTGGCAGTCATGATTGACAGCATTCAGAATCATTAAAAACCAACCCAATTTCCGTTTTTACCCACATTTAAAAATTAATACAGACAGGAAAATAAATGGTTTTCTGTCTGTATTTATCTGTAAAAATTTGTAAAAACGGAAAACAGGGAGCCTTACACATAATCTATCATCTTCCTCGTAATTTGCAGATTTTAACAAAAAAAGTGTTTCACGCTCAAACATCACAAAGTTACTAAAACACTGCAACCCGAGATGCTTATGTCGCATAATTCCGGAGGCCCTGATTGTATGTGATAGTGGCTGCTACCTCATGGTTGGGGTCTGTGTGGAGCATTTGACATAGACCCGAGTGCCGAAAGAATGTGTGTCCCTAAGACCACTGCATTTGTCAGCAGAGAGCGTTCTATCACTGAGCCATGCTGTTATTTGCTTTTTTTTTTAAAGCAATTACTTGCAGTATTGATCACTATACCAGCATCATAATAAAGTCCGGCATGGTTTAATGATGACACAAGTATATCATTTGTACCATTATACAGCACAACTTTTAGAGATGTCTCAGCGAGCTGATTACACAATCAATATATCAATCATTTATATCAATACATGAAGTTACACTGTCTTTCGGACCTTAAATAGCATTCTGTTTGTTCTAGCTGCCCATTTTAGTGTTACTGATTTTCTTGACCCCAGAAAGACGAAGGACTAGCCTCCCTCTTACACACACCTAGCTTAACAATATATGCATTAGCCTCCTGAGCTATCACGCAGTCTCAGTGAGTCCGTTGCAGCATCTCTGATTAAGGAGGGCGCGGCCTCGATGCTGGTTGGGAGGTCCTCCATAGCTGATGGTGAAACCTACTCATGGCCTGTCTGAGGGTGAAGGAATTTGGCTATTTCTGAACAAGTTCTGGTTCCCTTTGCCTCAAAGGCTGCACCCCGAGGGTTATTAAATGTGAGCTGCAGGTGCTATCAAGTCACCCCATGTCGTCTATGGTATATTCTGCCAGCTCCAACTGTTTGGTCAAAAGCACGTAGCATAGCACTCTCCATGAGAGTGCATGTGTTTTCCCACTTTTCTCAGCACATTTATTTACTTAACATTATAAAAGTAATACTTTTAACAAGTTTTCCCTTCGAGCTGCCCTCAGTGCGTTTACAGTTTTGTCTTTCCACTCTCTCTCCTGTGCACTATGCTCAAATCATCTCATCTAGGGCCTTTCCTATACTTTTACGTGCTCTCATCATTTTGTATGTGCTCATGCCTGTGTTAAACCCTGCACCTATCATTTTTGTTTTTTTATATAGCACGAACTCGACCTGAAGGTATTGGAGCGCTTTACATGAACAGCAGTTACATTACACAAGGCACATATATATTTTTTTGTTGGTATGGGGCGATTAAGTGATTTGCAGAGAATCACAGGATATTGAGGCGATGCCGAGATTTTGACCTGGTTCCCATGTGCTCACGTCGCCACATTCTCTCACCAATTCAACAGCAGTGTAAGCAGCAGCCTCTGGCATTTTTGTTTAATATGGGAAAAATGCATGGGTCTTTATTAAGGGCAAGCAAACTGTTTTTGAGCCACAACCTTCCTGTAGGAGGACTGAGGCACCACAGCAGCAGTATGTTGCTTTTGGTTTTGCTAAGGACAATCTGCCACAGTAAGCTGCTGGTAGGAACACTGCAGCCTTCCTCACCTTTAGGATGGTCAGTAGTTGTCTTTTAGAAATGTTAGGCCCTAGTAAACCTCTGAATTGTAAGGCATGCTGTCAAGTTTAGGAGACTATTTTTCTGAGCACATTAAGCTCTATAACCAGTATGAATTTTATGCGCTGCACTGACGTGCATTTTAAGGGCTTTCTGTGCTCTGTATTCTCGCTATGCTGCTTGTATGCCGATTGCAGATGTTTTGATTTTAAAGAACTTCTGCCTCTGGTAAAGCTGTGCACAAATGCCTCTGGATCTCGATTGTTGCACTGCTGAGTCTGAGGTAGAGCTGTCTTTGCCGGATCATCCCATATTGGGCTTGTAGGACATCTGCAGCTTTCTTCCAAGGGTGCATTAGTTTCCTGATCAAATGGCCCCTCAATGCAGCCTGCAAATGCATACAAGCTTCCTGCATGCGTCTACATTCCCCTTTATGCTGCATTGCTTTCAATGGCAATGTCTTTGAACAAAGAGCACAGCTTTCTTTAGAGCTCTGTAATTATGCTGCCCTTGCCTCATCCGCACATTAGCCTGGATTCTCATGAAGGCACACTTCAAATTTCGAAACTTTTTCCTTGTTATGTAGCCACAATAAAAAGCATGCATTGTTACTGCAGATTTGAACATACACGCTTCTTTCTTGGAGCGCATATTTCTTTAAGCAGTTTGCAACACCACAAAAGCAGAATATATTTTGTGGTAAACCAACACAACTCGTTTCGTAGCAAAGTGCTCTCTGTAACGACCTTGGATCACACTGGCAGCATTTCTAAATTTTGTGAACCTACGCAGCGGCTGCCGCTTCCTAACATGGGCCTGTAACGAGATGATGTAGATTTTCACATGTAAGAAGTGTTGCCTCTCCCGCCTCATTCACCAGAGTGACTGAAGTAGGCAGGTTGCTCTGACTTGCTTTTGTAGTTGGCGAGCTTTCAATGCTCTGAAAGCAGTATGCAGATGTATAACTGCAGTGCATTTATCAAATACTCCTGTCTTTCATACTTCCCTTATAGGTATGCTTTGCTGTACCATTGGAGTGTAATTATGTGGCCCCTTTTTAGGTTGAGCCTGCGAAAGGGTGCTCTCACTTGCAAGACTTTTGTGTCTAATAATGAGCTTGGAACCCACCCATAGCTTACCATTAGTTGGTAAGCTATCTATCTACCATGCCACATAATTCCACTACACAAATCCACTCTACACCACACAATTCCACCACACACAATTCCACAACTAACAATTCCAATCCAACCCGCATAATTCCATATAATTCCACTTCACACTACATACATCCACTCTACTCCAAACCAAAACACAGGGGTAAAAGACATTGCCATTTACAATGCAAATAACTAACTCTTGCAAACGCGAGTCCTATTGGCATTCCCAATGCTTGTTTATATTACTGGAAGATCTACTAAAGCTAAGTCCAATACTAACACTTCTTCTTCGTGGTATAAACAGCCCTCATGAATTTCAGCTAAGAAAATCTGAACATTTTCCCCTAATGTGGGCAGCCTGTTCCTACCTCTTCCAAGGTTGAGATTTAGGCTTCAGGAATACCTAACTCTGGTAATTTTATTACAACCTCAAAATGATGATTCTGGAGATCACACCAAGAGGCTGATTAATAATCCTATATGCACATCTAAATCTCTACAGCCACTTACATTACAAAATCTCTTAACATAAATTAAAAGTCCTAAGCCTTTTCTGGTGGAGACTAACAATTGCCTACAAAGAACTGAGACAAGATGGTCAAGTTTTGAGCAAAGAGTGACAGAGGTTGAGCAAAGATTGCTGCTCAGGACGTATTAGCTAAGGACAACACAATGGTTAAAGAAGCTTGCAAGTGGAGGCTTTAGCGAGTAGCAACAGGAGGAATAATATTAGAATGTATAGTATTCTGAAGGGGACAGAAGGTTTCAGTTTGGCTACTTTCCTGACACTGTACATTCCAAAATTGTGGGATCAACTAATGTTTCAAATCTATATAGGTAAAGAGCGCACCAACTTGGTCAAAAGGTAGGTACTAAAAGTTTTAGACCAAAAGGAATCATTATCTTTTTTCTACAATATACCGATCTGATGAAATTCGTATCTGCTGCAAAGGGAAGTATGACGGAACCACGCATACCATTACCATGCATGCCTTTACAATGTGGTCATTACAATGTATACGTCTTTACCACACATGCCTTTACTACGAACGTTTTTACCACGTATATACCTTTACCATGAAAATGTAAGTATTTTTATAGGTAAGTATAAACTCTTTATATCTATATATAAAGGGTTTATATATACCTGTGTAATACTGATATAAATATCACAAGCACTCCATTCGCCACTGGGCGACTTCTGCACAAAGATGGAGCACGGACCACGAAATTGGTGCTGGTAAGTTTTTTTATTCCGTTTCACATATCAGCCATGACGCGATTCAGCCCCGGAGGGCCTTGATCACATGACGCGCTTGACAGTCAATGGTTGATTTTTATACCGTTTTTATTACCCTCTTTTTTTTAAAGTGACGTCCAAATTAGGTTTGTAGCCATAAACATGAACAAAATACTACATATATATGCAAGAACCTTTGTTTGTGTGTAATACACTGTGCAACTTTGTGCAAAATATGTAAATACAATACTGGTAATACGCTGTCATTATCTGATCGTCATGACTTCGTAAAAAGTGTTAAAATGCATGCATAAATAACGGTTTGAATACCAGCTATTTAAAAGCGTGTTTGGCTCATCAGCATTTTAGGTTGCGTACAATAAAAAACAATCATATGGTAAAAGGCCCTGCTAAAAACTGTCATAAGAAACATTGATATACAATATAACCTGTGCAAAATATTGCCATATACAGTACTGGATAGCCTGGATGATCAGGACGGTCCCGTCTTGATCCTCTAAAGTGCTTGTACATATAACTATGAGTATATTGCATGATGTAAACTTTGACTACAATCAGTGCTGAAGTGCTATGATTATTCTGTAAAGTGTAAGTGCAATAAAACTCAATGTGAAAGTGCTAAAAAGAGTTAAAAAAATGTGTTATAATTTTTAAAAGGAAGTGACTGTGTTATCGATTGGCCGGGCAGCTGTGTCCCAATTGTTGTAATAGGCTAAAAGACATTCATTGTATAAATACATATAGATTATGCCCCCCTATAGTGTCCTTAGCCTATTCGCCTTATAAACCTCTGATTCTGACTACAGGCATGTGTACAGATCTTCAGTGGTGTTCAACCCCCCAGGGTGCTTGGAGTCAAGCTCTAAGATGTATCTTGTCTCTAATCTGCGTAGGGCCTTTTCTCTATTGCCTCCTCTTTTGTTTACTGGTATGGTATCAATCAGATAATATTTGAGTTCTTTGGGGTCAGATTTATGTATTTCCCCAAAATGCCGTGCCACCGGGTATGTCTGATCTTGATTTTTAATGGCCCTGATATGTTGCAGTATTCTCTTGTGCCCCTGCAGTTTGGTACTTCCCACATACCTCAGTCCACAGGGGCACTCGAGAACATATACAACATTATCAGTCTTGCAGGTGAGAGCCTTGTTGATAGTGTGCTCCTGGTTACCAAAAGGTGTTACATAGGTTGTCTTGTTGGTACCATGTTGACAGGCTTTGCAAGATTTACATTTGAAGAAGCCTTTTCTTTGTGCAAGCCATGTGGTGGCTATCGTACTGTCAGGGTTGTTTTGCACCAGGGCATCCTTCATGGATGGAGCTCTACTATGTGTGATAGCTAGTGTGGGTGATAGCAGATGGCCAATTATCGGGTCATTTAGAACTATTGGCCAGTTTCTACGAATTATTCTATTGATTACTTTATCTTGTTTGCTATACCCAATTATTATTCTGAATGTTTCTCCTCTTAAATCTTGCCTACCACTAGCTGTCGTAGATGGCTGAGTATGTGCCTGGTGTATTGTTCCTCTGATTAGGTCCTCCCTGATATATATATATATATATATATATATATATATATATATATATATATATATATATATATATATTTATAAAACCTACTGGCGGTCGCCAGTAGGTAGTTATAGTTAGGACCTAGTTTTCCATAGGAAAAGTATTTTTTGTTTTGCCAATAACTTTTGCGCTGTTTGACGAATCTTCATGAAATTTTCAAAACTAGTACGATGCTCACTTCAGCCGCTATCTTTAAAGTTTTAGGGTGATCCGTCAAGCGAGGGCCGAGTACCAGGGGGTGCTTAAAAGCACAGTTTCCCCATGTTAATTCTTACAGGACCTTTAGACACGCTACAGCCCAAACCGCTTAACAGAATTACACCAAATTTGGCAGGAAAGTAGATGTTGGTTCAGGGATGTGCCTTTTTGTGATTTCATGTAAATCCGTTCAGTAGTTGCAGAGAAATTTAAAGAAATTCCCAGTAGTATACATAGGGGCACGCTGGACCCGCAACCCCATCAGTGATGTCATTAGTGATATCATTTGAGATGTCATGAGGGATGTCACTGACCATGTCATGAGTGATGTAATATGTGACGTCATCAGCAGTGCATTGCGTGGGCGTGAGTTATAGTTACCTCAACTAACTATAACGGCCGAATTTCTCTGGTTTTGTACGAGTGAAATGTCCAACTAACTATAACGTCCCTGAAACCTATGGTTTTGTCAGTGAATTTCTAAGGTTTTGTAAATGCTAATTTCTAACTATAATGTCCCTGAAACCTATGTTTTTTCAGTGAATTTCAAAGGTTTTTTAAATGCTAATTTCTAACTATAATGTCCCTGAAACCTATGGTTTTTTTCAGTGAATTTCAAAGGTTTTTAAATGCTAATTTCTAACTATAACGACCCTGAAACCTATGGTTTTTTCAGTGAATTTCAAAGGTTTTTACATGCTAATTTCTAACTATGCCTACATAGGTAGGACATATGCAGAAAGAGGAAGAAAGGCGCAGAAAGAAGCAAGAGAAATGCAGAAAGAGGCAACAGAAGTCCAGAAAGACAAAGAAAGGTGCAGAAAGAAGCAAGAGATATGCAGAAAGAACCAACAGAGGTGCAGAAAGAGACCTTGTTGCAAAGTCATCCTGTGCCCCCAACTTTTTGCTGACGGGTACTGGTGGTAACTGACTCTGACTAACCAGGCCTAGAGCCAGTGCTATGCTAAAAGACACTTAGAAAACAGTGAAAACACCTACATACACTAGGGTACACTATGGGTTGGGGTACCCCTGTGATTGGCATGACCTCCCCTGTAAGGCCATAGCACATAATAGGGCAGGGGGATTAAAACTACCTCTAAGTCAGAGGTGCAGAAAGAAGCAAGAGAAGTGCAGAAAGAAGCAACAGAGGTGCTTAAAGAGGGAAGAGGGGTGCAGAAAGAGGCAAGAGCAGTGCAGAAAGAAGCAAGAGAAGTGCAGAAAGAAGCAAGAGAGGTGGAGAAATAGGGACGAGGGGTGCAGAAAGAGGCATGAGGGATGCAGAAATTTGCAAGAGAGGTGCAGAAAGAAGTAAGAACAGTGCAGAAAGAACTAACTTACATTGCAAATGCTTCTTGAACTAGTAGTCACGTTTGCAGAGTGGTAGAGAAAGGGTGCTGGGCCTCCGACCAGCGCTCAGGAATTCCGCTGCGTAGGACTTACAGGAGGTACCAGGAGGGCTTCTTGGCTCCCAAAGTCCCTCAGGAGTAAAGTGGACTTCATCCCCCATCCTGTAGTCTGCCAGGAGGCGTGTTTGCAGAGTGGTGAAGACAGGGAGCGTGGCCTCCGAAGACTTCTTAGCAATCCTACTGTGTGGGACTTACTGGAGGTAACAAGAGGGGTAGTTGGCCCCCAAGGACATCCTTGGGGGCCAACTACCCCTCCTATTACCTCCAATAAGTACTACACAGCAGGATTGCTAAGTTCTCATAACAAGCCACGCCCCTTTTGCCCACCACTCTGCAAACACGCTCCCTGGCGCGCTCTTGGATGGGGATTGAAGTCCCCTTCGCTGCTGGGGGTCCTTAGGGGCCAACTAGCCTACCTCTTACCTCCAGTAAGCCCCACACAGTGGGATTGCTGAGAGGTGGACAGAGGCCATGTCACCTTTCTCCACCACTCTGCAAACGCACCTCCTGGTGCGCTCTTGGTTGGGGGATGAAGTCCCCTTTCCTCATGAGGGTCCCTGGGGGCCAACTAGCCCTCCTGTTACCTCCAGGAGGAGGTATTATTTTTTGGGCCCTGGGCACCTTATCCCCCAGGGCCTGAGCATTTTTTGTTGTTTTTTTGTTAAAAACAAAAACGGGAGGGGGGCCGCACGGCCCCCCCTCCCATGGCCGATTTTGGCCCTGGGGACCCCATCCTAAGAGTCAGGAATGAAGGGGACTTAATCCCCCAAATTAGAACGCACCAGGGGGTGCGTTTGCAGAGTGGTGCAGGGAGGGGGCGGGCCTCTGGCGATATGCCGGCTTTTTCTTTATTTTGGTTTTTGGAAGGGGGGCTGTGTGGCTCCCCTTCCCTTTATTTTTTTGGGCCCTGGGGACCCCATCCCCCAGGGCCTGAGGATTTTTTTGTTGTTTTTTTGTTAAAAAAAACAAAACAGGAGGGGGACGGCGAGGCCCCCCTTCCATGGCTGATTTCGGCCCCGGGGACCCCATCCCCGGGGCATGGCCAAATATTTAATCTTTTTATTAGTGGCCCCGGGGACCCCATCCCCCGGGGCTGTGCCTCGATCTTTTTTTTTTAATTTAAGGGTTAATTAGGGAGAGGGGCCGCGTGGCCCCCCTTCCCTGGGCCACTTCTAGCCCCGGGGACCCCATCCCCTGGGCCTGGCCTCCGCATTGGGGACCGTGGGGGGAGCCCCAATGCCCCCACGGTCCCTGCCGGCTCCCCGCCTCCTGCGGGAGCCGGCATTGCTTTTGGGCAAGGGGAGCTGCTAACATGCAGCTCCTCTTGCCCAAAGCTAATTCTGCTTCGGTTCTTAGAAGCGAGAGCAGGTTTCCTGCTCTCGCTTCCAAGAAGCAAAGCAGTGTTTGCTATGGCAGGGCGGGAGCTGTGCTCCGCCTGCCATAGCAACGGCAATGTCCCGAGGGTGGGCACCCGGGACATTGCAGGAGCCGACCCTGGGGGTGGCGGTCCCCAGGAGCCAAGGAGGGCTCCAAGAGGGGGGCCGCGCAGCCCCCTCCCAACGTATGCAAAGCCCCAGGGAGGTGGTGGTCCCCGGGGCCCAGGGGTCCGCAACGGATCCCCGTATTTAAATAATTAGTGCCCCGGGGAGGTGGTGGTCCCCAGGGCAGTGGGTGGGGCGAAGCCCCCCCCACACTTCATCATTTTAATTTAAGCCCTGGGGAGGTGGCGGTCCCCGGGGCTTGGGGGGGCCCACGAGGCCCCCCGCATATCATGAACAATGCCCAGGGGCCCCCCATGCATTTTTTTTTAGAAGCCCCGGGGAGGTGGCAGGCCCCCGCTACATATTTACTCATTGCCCCTGGGACCTGGCCCACCCGGGGGCTTATAGAAAACGAAGCGCGGGAGCCCGCGCTTCGTTTTTTAACATTTTCTCGGCCGGATTCGCGCACCCAGCGCGCATTTGGCCGATTTAAAAACAAAAAAAATGCTTTTTTGGCCCTGGGGGTCTTTATGGGACCCCTGAGCAGGCCTAGGGGGTCAGGGTGTTTCTACCCTGCCCCCTTTTCTTGTTTTTCATCTTTTTTTTACTCTTTTCTTGTGACTCGGTTACCGAGTCACAAGATGGCTGCCAACACTTTCTGGTTTGGAGTGTTGGCAGCCAATCAGAATGAAGCTCGGGAGGAGTCGCAAATCCTCCTCGGTGATCAGATATATACATTTTTATTTTTTGAATTTCTCAGGAACTACTTAACAGATTTACACCATTTAAAAAAAAAGGGCACTTTCTGAACCAAGAGCTACCTTTTTGCCAAATTTGGTGTAATTCCGTTCAGCAGTTCAGGCTGTAGCCTGTTCCAAAATTCCTATGGAAAAAACATGGGGAAAACGCGTTTTGGGACCCCCCTTTTTTCTCGGCCCCCGCTTGACGAATCACCCCGAAACTTTCAAGGCAGGAGCTGACCTGAGTGAACCATTAGTTTTGAAAATTTCGCGAAGAATTGTCAAACGGCGCCAAAGATATTGGCAAAAGAAAAAACGCTTTTTGAATAGAAACGAGGTCCTAACTATAACTAACTACTGGCGACCGCCAGTAGGTAATATATATATATATATAACGTCAATTTCTTGAATGCGCGTCCAGGCGCAGACACAGACCTCAATGGATGCTAAACAGATTTATTGCTGTTGCTTGGTCACCGTAACGTGTTTCGGCTGTGGTGAGCATAAAACTAAAGAAAATACTTTTCCTTCTTTTTTGTACAAATTTTTCATGGTGTGTTCATAGTTCAATATTTTTCCACATTGTTGTTTATGCCATTGATACTACATATATATATATATATACGCAACACCAGTTGTCTTTTGGGCTTTTCCTTTTCAACCGCAACAGCCTTTTTGTGTAGCATGGCAAGTGCTATGTGGATGAGCCCCCAGAGAATACGCCGGGACGAGCATCATAGGATGACAGCAGTATTGGGAGGCGGTGATCTTTGGAGCGCGTCGGTTTGGTGACTGCCAGCACAGGATCTTCGTTTCCCCTGACTTGAAATGCCTTACTCTGCAGACCGGCGTGTCTTTGGTGACTGGGCACCGTGGATGCTTATGCGGAAGCGGTGAGGACTCATGGGGCTTAACAATTTTTGTTGACTGGTCTCCTCTGACCCCGCGTTAAGACTTTTTAATATTATGTGTTGTAGTTCATATGGAGACTTTTGTGACATTAACCTGTGTTTGGCTTTAACCCTATGTAGCAATTTGATGTACAGGGTTTTTTCATTGAAGCCGATGTTTTGATATATCGAGGGAAGGTCAGGTTTTCCTCGAGGGACGTGTGTTACAGGTTCCCTTAAACTGCCTCATTAGAATATACGGATTTACGAACTAATCCTCCAAGTGGAAGAATGTACTCTTCATACAATACCTTAGCCAATTATTTTGGTTGTTTAAGCCACATCTTGCAAGGGATGATCATGGGGCATTATGGGATGTGTAGTCCCTACAGGGTATCGTTAAAATTCAGAGGTCGACATCTGAGCTTAAAGTACACATTTGGTGTTTTCAGTCACTCAGTCTGTTCCTTTGTTCCCCTGTGTAATGATGTATTGCCCCCCGTGCTGCTCTATGTGGCTTTGTTTCGATTTGTTTCATTTGGTTAGAGGTTAAACATGGCTCATAAGGCAGTGCACTAATAAGAATCATTGACTCTATTTAGATAACACAGCATGTCCCACATTTATAACACAGGTCACTACCGCCTTTTTTAAAAAGTGATTAACTAGTCATCTGCAACATGTTTGTTTATTGTAATGTAACCCGAAGTGGTTCTGCGCGCTAAATAGGTTTTAATTATTTTAACTTTTCACATTTCCCTGACTATATCAATTTGATTTCATTCATGTTTGCTGATTTAGATGTGAATTTTCACATTTAGATGGAGGGGGTCACTGATGTATTTTACATTTAATATGTGTTTTACAATTGCACAATGTGTGCTCATGTTTTTAAGTGACTACTTCTCCCAAGATTCATGCTTTACATGTTTCCATGAATTTCTTCTATATCCAAGATGGGGAAGTGTTATAAATATTTGAATGTGATTGGCGCAGGCTAGATTGAGAAAGGTTGCTTGGCGCAGCTGAGACGCGTCTCTTTGGTCGCTGGGTCGAAGGAGGCCCTTTTAATAAAGAAGCCTTAAACCTGCAGTCCTCGAGTGCGTGCCTTCTTCGTGTGAGGAGTAACGATTGTGTTGGATATATATATATATATATATTATCTACTGGCGGTCGCCAGTAGATAGTTATAGTTAGGACCTATTTTCCATAGGAAATCCACAACATTCTATTTGAAATAACTTTGGCGCCGGTTGACGAATCTTTGCCAAATTTTCAAAACTCGTGGGGCGCTCCGGTCCGCTCCTATCCTGAAAGATTCGGGGTGATTCGGCAAGCGGGGGCCGAGAAAAAAGGGGGGTCCCAAAACACGTTTTCCCCATGCAATTTTCCATAGGAACCTTTCATCGCAGCTACAGCCCGAACTGCTGAACGGAATTATACCAAATTTGGCAAAAAGGTAGCCCTTGGTTCAGAGTCGTGCCTTTTGCTTAAATGGTGTAAATCCGTTCAGTAGTTCCTGAGAAAATCAAAAATAAAATCACATATATATCTATGGCCGCTTAGGGTCCGCGTACCCTCCCGATCACGAGCTGCATGCTAATTGGCTGTCAAGTGGCTGTCAACACTCCAAATCAGGAACTGTTGCCAGCCATTTTGTGCCTCGGTAGAACCGAGGCACCGAGGCACAGAAACAAGTGCACAAAACGCAAAAAGGGGGCAGGGTAGAAACACCCTGACCCCCTAGGCCTGCTCAGGGCCCAAATTTTTTTTTTTTAAATTGGCAAAAAACGCGCTGGGTGCACGGATCCAGCCGATAAAAAAAAAAAAACGAAGCGCGGTCTCCCACGCTTCATTTTTAATTGGTCCCCGGGTGGGCCAAGTCCCGGGGGCATGCGGGATTTATCAAATTTATGTATGGGGGGGCCTCTAAGGCCCCCCAAGCCCTGGGGACCGCCACCCACCCAGGGCTTTAAAAAAAGAGTGCGGGAGGGCCCTCGGCCCTCCCGCAGCCCCGGGACCGCCACCCCCGGAGCTTCTTTTTTTTTAGTTAAATTACCTGTGTGGGGGCTCCAGCCCCCACACGCCCGAGACCGCCACCTCCCGGGGCACTAACAATTTTAAAGTGGGGTCCGTTTCGGACCCCGAAACCAGGGACCACCACCTCCCGGGGCTTTCAACTATGTTGGGAGGGGGCCACGCGGCCCCCTCCTGGAGCCTGTGACGGCCCTGGGGACCACCACCCCCAGGGCCGGCTCCTCCAGTGTCCCGGGGTGCCTACCCCGGGACACTGCTGTTTGCTATGACAGGGCGGGAGCCTCGCGGCTCCTGTCCTGTCATAGCAAACTTGCTTGAATTTTGGAAGAGAGCAGGGAAACCTGCTCTCTCTTCCAAAATTCAAAGCAATTCTTTCCACACGGGAGCTGCATCTTAGCAGCTCCCCATGTGGAAAAGCAATGCCGGCTCCCGAGGGACGCGGGGAGCCGGCGGGACCGTGGGGGATTGGGGACCCCCGCAGTCCCCAACGGAGAGGGCCAGCCCCGGGGGATGGGGTCCCGGGGCAAGTAGTGGCCCGGGAGGGGGGCCACGCGGCCCCCCTCCCCCAAATTACAAAATTAAAAAAAGGCCGGCCCCGGGGGATGGGGTCCCCGGGGCCTAAGGAGGCCACGGGAGGGGGGCCCACGCAGTCCCCTTCCCGTTCTTCTTTTTTTTTTTTTTTTAAGTAAAGGGGTGAGGCCCTGGGGGATGGGGTCCCCAGGGCCCAAAATAATTTTAAAAGGGGCCACACAGCCCCTTTTTAAAAAAAAAAAAAAAAAAAGACTGGCATCGCGCTGGAGGCCACGCCCCCTCCTTGGCAGCAATCTGCAAACGCACCCCCTGGCGTGTTTGCAGAGGGGGAACGAATTCCCCTTGAATACTGGGGGTCCCTGGGGGCCAACTAGCCCACCAGGAACCTCCAGTATGCGCCAGGTGGCTGTGTTGCAGAGAGGTGTACAGAGGCCACGCCCCTTTTTACACCTCTCTGCAACGCAGCTCTGTGGCGCTTTTTGGAGGTACATGGTGGGCTAGTTGGACTCCAGGGACCCTCAGGATTCAAGGGGACTTAATCCCCAACTTAAAACGCGCCACGGGGCGCGTTTGCACAGTGGTGAAGGGAGGGGGCGGGGCTTCAGGTGACATGTGTGCAAACAGGCCCCGTGGGGCGTTTTAAGATGGGGAATTAAATCCCCTTCAATCCTGAGGGTCCCTGGGGGCCAACCAGCCCACCAGGTACATCCAGAAAGCACCACAGAGCTGCGTTGCAGAGAGGTGTAAAAGGGCGTGGCCTCTGAACACCTCTCTGCAACGCAGCTCCTGGCGCATACTGGAGGTACAGGGTGGGCTAGTTGGACCCCAGGGACCCTCATGATTCAAGGGGACTTAATCCCTCAACTTAAAACGCGCCACGGGGCGCGTTTGCACAGTGGTGAAGGGGGGTGCGGGGCTTGAGGTGACATGTGTGCAAACAGGCCCCATGGCGTGTTTTAAGTTGGGGATTAAGTCCCCTTCAATCCTGAGGGTCCCTGGAGTCCAACTAGCCCACCAGGTACCTTCAGTAAGCACAACAGAGTTGCGTTGCAGAGAGGTGAAAAAGGTGCGTGGCCTCGGAACGCCTCTCTGCAACTCAGCTCTGTGGTCCTAACTGTAGGTACCTGGGGGGCTAGTTGGGCCCCAGGGACACTCAGGATTCAAGGGGACTTAATCCCGCAACTTAAAACGGGGCGCGTTTGCACACATGTCACCTCAGGCCCCCCCTCCCTTCACCCCTGTGCAAACGCGCCCTGTAGCGCGTTTTGAGAGGTAGTTTTAATCCCCCTGCCCTATTATGTACTAGGGACTTACAGAGGAGGTCATGCTAATCACAGGGGTACCCCAACGCATAGTGTTCCCTAGTGTATGTAGGTGTTTTCACTGTATTCTAAGTGTGTTTTAGCATAGCACTGGCTCTGGTTAGTCAGAGTCAGTTACCACCAGTACACGTCGGAAAAAGTTGTGGGCACAGGATGATTTTGGAACAAGGCCTCTTTCTGCTCCTCTGTTGGTTCTTTCTGCACATCTTTTGCTTCTTACTGCACTTTTCTTCGTCTTTGTGGACTTCTGTTGCTTCTTTCTGCATTTCTTTTGCTTCTTTCTGTGCATTTTTTCTTCTTTCTTCACATGTCCTACCTCTGTAGGCATAGTTAGAAACTAGCATTTAAAAAACCTTTGAAATTCACTTAAAAAACCATAGGTTTCAGGCACGTTATAGTTAGAAATTAGCATTTAAAAAACCTTTGAAATTCACTGAAAAAACCATAGGTTTCAGACACGTTATAGTTAGAAATTAACATTGAAAAAACCTTTGAAATTCACTGAAAAAACCATAGGTTTTAGGGACAGTTATAGTTAGTTGGACATTTCACTCGTACAAAACCCGTGAAATTACCCCGTTATAGTTAGTTCAGCTAACTATAACTCGTGCCCCCGCAATGCACTGCTGATGACGTCACATATTACATCACATCATTATTGACAATGGCCCGCAAATGCTGCAATATTCTGACATGCACCTGTAGCTTGGTGCTGCCCACATATCTGAGACCACAGGTGCAAGTCAGAACATAAACCGCAAATTCAGTTTTGCAATTAAAACTTCCCCTAATCACAACCTTGTCTGGACTAAAAGGCGTTAAATACGAGGTAGTATTTATCCCGAACCTACATGCTCTACAGGAAGAGCACTTAGTGAAACCTTGCTTCGGTTGTAGCCATTTTTTTGCTGTCGCTAGTTCGGGAAACGTCTTCACAATATGTGTAGTCATGGAAGGGCCCTTCCTATATGTGATCGTGGGTTGTGATGGTAAAATTGGAGCCAATACTCCATCTGTCATAATAATAGGCCAGTTACGCCTAATGATTGACCTGATTCTCCTCTCCTGTTTACTAAAAGCCGTGATTAATCTTGGTGCATTCATAGAGGTATCTATCTTTTCTGTATGTTTCGCTTGAGACAAGAGTGTATTCCTAGATTTCATATTAACTTTTTGAACTGCCTCAGTCAGATCGGTTTCACTGTAGCCCTAGCTTTAAATCTTTGTAAGGCCTCTTGTTTGCATACAGTGAAATCCTCATCTGTACTGCAGATTCGCTTGAGGCGTATTAATTCTCCTAAAGGGATGCTTTTGATAGTATGCTTGGGATGCGCACTGCTGGCATGTAAGATTGTATTGCCAGCTGTGGCTTTTCTATGAAGAGTTGTTGCTATACGCCCATTTTTAATGTATATTTTGACATCTAAAAATTCCACCTGTTGTTTACTAATCTGAGAGGTGAACTTTAAATTGGCAGTATTGACATTGATTCTATTAATGAAATCCTTAGCACTTGTTTCATCCCCTCTCCAAATAATAAAAACATCATCTATGTAACGCCACCATTGTGCTACATGCTTACAGTAATCAGAATGGAATGTGCGCATCAGGACCCGCTCCTCCCACCAGCCAACATGCAAACATGCATAACTGGGGGAGAAGCAGGCCCCCATCGCCACACCCCTCTTTTGTACAAACACTTCATTGCCAAACAAAAAATAATTGTTAAAAAGACACCAGGTTATTAAATCTAAAAGCATCTTGTTATGAACATAGCAATCCAATGGTCTTGTATCCAGAAAGTGTTGTATAGCATTTAGGCCCGTTGCATGTTCTATACTAGTATATAACGATTCAATGTCTAACGTCATAAACAGCAACTCCTCAGACCATTCTATACCCATTAACTTATTCAATAAATCACTGGTGTCTTTTAAAAAAGAAGGTAGTTGTTTTACCAAATCCTGCAGAAAATAATCCACATACTCTGTTACATGTTCCCCTACACTTCCGATGGCCGAGATGATAGGTCTGCCAGGGACTGGGGCAATCTTCTTGTGGACTTTGGGAATTAAATACAGTCTGGGCAATATAGGATGTTCTACGTGTAGGAAATTATATTCCTCTGATGATATACTTCCATCTCTCTTCCATTGTAAAAGCCTCATTTTTAAATCGTTTTTGGCTGTATGATATTTTTTCATATCCACCTTTTCGTAGCAGGTATGGTCCTCAAGATGTTTTCGGGCTTCTGTTTTATATTCCTTTTGAGGCCAGATAACAATATTACCTCCTTTGTCAGATTTGGTAATTATTATTTCATGATTGTCACCAAGTCTTTTCATTAATTTCGAGTACTGCATTTCTTGGTAGCTTTTTTGGCGTCCTTTATGTTTGGTTTGGTGATGTAGCTTTTAATCTCCTCTATGACAACCTCATGAAAAATATCAATAGCATCTTTCGGCATTGTCGGGATAAAACGAGATTTTGGCTTGAAAGGACTGATGCCCGCTCCACGTTGTTTAATTTGCATCATGGCTAGTCTTTCCTGTGTTGGCAACATATCTGTGCTATCAGAAATTTGAGTTGGCGTTTCCTCAATAAGATTATGTAAAGTCAAGAGTGCGGAAATATCTCTGGCTTGAAGTCCCCCACTGACATTGGTGGTGCTGTCATCAGATTGTACTTCTTTCAAACCTTCCTTGATGGAAAAGAACTTTTTCAATTTGAGCTTTCGAATGAAGCAAAAAATGTCAACTCTCGTGTTTGTATAATTGAAATCACTGATGGGGCAGAATGATAGTCCTAAAGCTAATAGTTGTTTCTCCGCCTCTGTAAGAGTGATAGTGGACAGGTTGACGATGGTATTTTCATCCAGGTTTACTTTTTGCGCCAGTACGTGTTTTTGATACTTTCACGTTTCCGCCTTTTGCGCCTTTCCCTTCTTCTTGCATTTTTACTCCTTCGTCTTTCCTCCTTGGTAGTCTTGGTCTTAGGGTCTGGCGGCGATCCGTCGCTAAAAATCTACCTCCTCTCCAATTTTCAGCACTGTACTCTGTGCCTGTTCTCCTCGACTACTTTCTCCATCTGATGAGAACTCACTCGCCAGTGAGTCAACATCCGAAGTACTCGGCAGTTCACCGGCAATTTCTGCATCCAAAGTGTCATGTTCTTGTGTTTTATTGCCTTTGCTGTTGAACTTGACCTTTTTTGCTGTTTCGTATTTCCGGGCAAATGTGAAAATACGACCTTGCTCGTAATCAGCTTTATCTCTTCCGAATTTAAAAGCTTTACGAGCTTTGATCTTGTCTTCTTGTTTGCTCAAACGTTCCTTAATTTCTGCTCGTGTTTTTGAAATGAAGTCATTGGGTTCCAATTTCTTTAAGCTCTCATTAATTTGGTCAATCTCTGCCATTAATGCTTCCCGATCTATGTCCGCATATTTGACCAATATTTTCACCAAATTCATCGATGCCGATAAGTTACTTAGTCCCCATTCCGTTAGCATGTTAGGATTGGGGCATTCGTAACTTGGAGCCAATAAAATCCTCAAACCTCGTGGCACTCTTTCTGCCTCCACATATTTGGACAATGATTTTTGTTCCCACCATTTAGCAATTTCCGCTCTCATGCATTTTTCTAGCTTTCTCAATAGGGCTTTGACATCCCCCCTCTTTGTCTGTATTGCTATTGGTGGGTGTATTTTTAGTTATGTTCGTCTTGATTGAACTGCTGAAAAGCTCCTCAGCCGCTAATTCTCGTTCGCGAACAGTTTCTGCTGACATGTCGAGGTGGTGATATTAAAGTTATAATAGTACTGTCTGTTACGTTCTCAAAGTAACTACAGCTATGCCTCTTGCTTCTCCCCTCCTATGTATATACTTCAGGTTGCACTCACCGCCTTGGAAGGTTCTCTGCAACTGATCAGCCGACCGCGTTGTGGATTTCCTTCCGTCAGGCTGGTGAGTTGATTTCCGATTGCGATAGGGGGCCGCCGTAAAATGTTCCTCTCTCGGATTAGAAGATATTTTTGGTTGAAAAACGGCAGCCAACTTCACGGGGAGTGGGTTCGTACACAGAAGCAACCAACTTCTGCAATTGTATAAAATGCTCCAAAATCTCTGCACTTCCATGCAACTGGCGAACAGAGACACGAGCCCAACAATATGAGGCTAGATGTTTCTTTATTAATGCAACCTCGAACCTGACGCGTTTCCAACTAACTATAACTGTCCCTAAAACCTATGGTTTTTTCAGTGAATATATATATATATATATATATATATATATACACACATATATATATATATATATATATATCCAAATAGAATCCCAAAGCGATTGGCCCCAACGGTGCAACACAAGGGCACAGACACCAGTTGCAGAGTTAATCCGATATTCTTTATTTCAGCATTAGTGTCCAAAAGACGCGTTTCGGCCGCGGGACTGCAGCCTTGATCACATGGCGCGCTGGGAGTGATTGAGTGCTATATATAGTGTACCAGTAGTGTTTCTACTATGTCCACTGCAAGTGGACAGTGAGTAGGCATTTTTACAACATAGTTCCGTCAGCCGTAATGCACCCGACCCTCTACGGTAGTCGGTGAGCCATATGCAAATGACCCAGTGGAACACAAGTGATTTTACCGTGAGGACATGTATCAGATAACAGACTGAGCATACATCCTTCAAATAATGATATGTCTTAAGATAGTATAGTATGGATTGTGGGTCCATTGTTGACATCTGCTAAGTTAGCATGAGCTTCGCTGCCATGAGGCTGCTTTTGCGCACGACACTGAATGCTTAGATTTCGCAAGACTCTGTTTGCGCCCTTTCACATGAGAACTGTCTGCTTTTCGCATTATCTGCCGTGCTCTGAGGTTTGGTCTGCACACAATGTACAAGGTCGCTCAACAATGCCCCTTGTTATTCTGTTCTGGTCAGGTCCTCGAACCTAGACATAACATGACACACAGCTGCACTACTGAAAATCGTATGTTTTAATATTGCAAGCTAAACATGTTGTGCACGCACTTGGAGAGATTCCTTTCCGGAGAGAAGAGCTGTGCTTGTCCTGAGATGTAAACCTTTCATCTAGGCCTTGAGGTATGGGGTCTGCTGACAAAGCCCAGAGGTCTTCTTTTTTATAATAAACTATTTCTTACCATGGGGAGGGTGGTTAGGTATTGTAGCCCTTTTCCACTGTCTTTATAAAATGATATCCCCGTTTGTATTCTATGGAATTGTGACAATGCTGACTATATTGTGTTTATGCATTTTGCTGCTAGTAATGGCACGTGTACTGTACCATAGAGCGCGTTAGTTAAAATAAACATTTTAAACTATACCTTGACTCTGATTACTCGCATTGTGGACAAGTATGAGTGAGTGAGCGAAAGAGTTGTCTGGCTCCCGCGATTCCTTAGGGAGTGTCGTGTTCTGGGTTGTCTAGTCATTCATTGGTAGCTTCGCTGTTAGTCGGAGAACAAATGAGACACTATAGCTAGTCGGTTTGGAATTTTGGGTACTAATGTGGTAGGTTGGTACACCCCTATTCACTGAGGTCTTGTTTTCCTGCGCATAGTTCTGTATATGTGCAGAATCCCTGCAACATGGCGCCGCCAACGTTTGGTCTGGTTCTTATCTGCGAGACGCTTGAGTAGTGCTTGTGCTTGTCCACAATACCCTCACTTTTGTCTCCGGAGACAGCTGTGATGGTGTAACCTCCTATATTGATGTTTTTATAGGTTCTTTCAAGCTTGAAGTTTAAATAAAAGGTTTCTTTCTTTGTTCTTAACCCATTGTTGTGCTGCCACTTATTAAGTTGTTCTTCTTGGCTTTTCGAGATGGCGGTTAACATCCCGCCACCTAGCCGCGCACCGCTCAGGGCTCATTTGACACTACATGGGTTCCCTGGTGTTGCGCTGATTTTTGTAGTAGAAGCGGATCCAGCATACTGCTTTGAGGTGTTTTACTCTTGGGTCACTTTTCCGGCGGTAGACGGAACGGATAATCTGTTTCATGGATACACTGCCACGGCTGTTCCTAATGAGTATCAGCCCTATCGGGCTCTAGAGGTTCCGCTCAAGCTTGGCAACACCGAATTTGGTTTAATGGCGCCCTTCCTCACCCGCTCACGCCGGTCCGTTTAGGTCCTTTATCAATAGATGGGGCCACATGGCCCCTTTTTGGCTGGATTTACCCCTCACCCGCGTGGGCTTACAACAGCTACGCTGGCAGAACTTCGCGTGTTACATACTTCTTTAATACGTGTGCATAGAACGGTTATTCAGTTCATGTCGCGCAACTACCAGATGGGACCTCCTGGCGTTGTTGCGCAGCCTGCTGGACCTGCTGGTATAACCATCAGTCCTCTCATGGTTAATTCCGTAATGGGCAAGCGCCCACAAAATAAGGATGATTTACCCTATTGGCTTGCTGAGAAATTTGGACAGGTTGAAGCTGTTTTTCCCAATACAAATCCTGTGTAGAAACACAGGATATTGACGATAAGTTTGCCTAAAGACTTTCTTCCTGAGGTGGCTGATTGTAACACCTGGGGCAGGGTGTTTGCAGTCGTATATTCGAAGTGTTTCGGCACTCCCTCTATGACTGTACTCCCTGCCGTGATTAAACGTGTTCAAGATGAACACGGTGCTGAAGCGGCTGTAGAGCTGGGGATGAGACTGGTGGGGGTGCTTGACGTGGTTACTGATCTGATCCTTGCCAATGTCAAGGGCGATGCAGTAAGCTTTCAAGTCGCTAACGGCTTGGAGGCTGTGCCTGATGCAGACAAACCACGTGAATTACCGAAGATTATTGCAAAGGCTTATAAAACAATAGGCCGCAATAGTTTGGGAGTTAAGCCTTTTACTCAAACGCAAACACAATCTCAAACACAACACAAAGCTCAGTCTGATAAATTCGGGCATCCAGTCTTTCCTAAAAAGAACTGGAAAAATAAGAAACAGGGGCAGCAACAACAGAAGCAGGGTTTGCGTGCTGGTTCACCGACGCCTGACACTTCTGAGCGTACTTATGACTTGCAAGACCGCGCAAAAATTAAGACTCCTGATAGATTTCAAGTCCCTGATCAGCGTTCTCCTCGTTCTTCACAGGACACATCTGGCTCTCAAGTCGGTGGTGGGGATCGCCAGGATCGTGGCAAGAGTCATCCTGCGCCACAGGGACGTGATCAGCCTCGTCAGTTTGACGTCAAGGGGAAACAAGAGGAGCAACCACACTTCCGTGCCCCGTTTCAAAAGAAAAAGGTTGCCGCTTTGACAGCGAGATATGTCTCAGACGGTGAGAACCCGACTGCTGGATTGGAATTGGGCGGTGACTCTGCTCGACAGCTCAGTGGAAGTTACCATAGTGCGGGAGGCACTGCGTCCTTGTCTGGAGGCTACAGCAACTGAAACTTTCATTACAGTAGAGACAGCTGACACCCGGGTTGCCCCCCCGGATAGGCTGTATAACATAGTTTTTCAAATTGAAGGTGACATTGAACGTGTGGTCACAGGGATTATTTGGGAGAATCTGACCGCTTCCTATGACATTTTGTTAGCAGAGGCAGATTGGCCCCCACCTTTTGTACTGGCCGCATCAAGAGGGGAGGACGTGATACTCCCGAGTTTTTCGCGTTACGTCCCCAAGGAGCATGCAGAGGCTTTTGCAGCTGAGTGGGCTTTGGCCCTGGCGCCGGCAGTGTACCGTAATCAAGTGGGCTGGGATAAAGATTCTCCGCCGCATGAAATTCCATTGCGGTCTATGCCTCAACCTCAACCCCAATATCCCATCCGGCGGGAAGCCAAAGGTCCCTTTTCTGATGTTCTAACTGAGTTGGAGTATCAAGGAGTGATTGAGACGTGTGTCACCGATGAATAATCCTCTTTTTACTGTGTCCAAACCCGATGGGTCTTACCGCATAGTTTTAGATTACCGGCATTTGAACTCTCATTGCCGTACTTGTGCGGTACCGAATACCCATAGCTCTGCTCTTGTGGACAGTATTGTTCGTAAAAAATATAAAACGACTCTCGACATTTCCAATGACTTTTACAGTCATAACCTGGCCCCAGAATGTAGTCAATGGACCGCATTCACGGCCGGTGGAAAACAGAAAAAATTCGGCGTTTACCTATGGGGTATAAGAATAGCCCTGGGGTTTTCGCCGCGCGTGTTGTCTCTTTGTTGGACAGCATAGACCCAGATGCATACTCGTATGTTGATGATATTTATCTCACAGACGACGAATTATGGCCGCATCTATGCCGTGTTGACCGCATCATCCTTGAGTTTGCGGACTACGGATACAAATTTAATTTTGCTAAATCTCACATCGCTTGCTATGCGGTGTTTTTTTTGGGCTATGAGCTCACAAATGAAGGTCGGGGCTTGGCACCCCACTTTTTGGAGAAATGCGCACGTTTGCAATCTCCAACTACCCTGAAAACACTTCAGTCTTTGCTGGGATTTTTAAATTTCGGGAGGTCTTACATTCCCGAGTATGCCCAGCGTATCAAGCCTCTTTATGCTTTGATACAACCTACCTTTTCAAAAGCCAGCTGGCTCCCGGAACATTCTGCTATTTTGCATTCTTTGCAGTCTGATTTGCTTGAATCTAAGTACTTGTTGACACGTGATAACCACACAAACCTGGTGATACGAATCGTGGCAGGCGCAGTGGGTATCACTTACTTGACGTACAATGAAGGCGACACGGTACCTATTGCATACAAATCACATTTGTACACTTCAGCCAAAATGCAGTTTCCGCTGTCGAGAAGGTTTTGACAGCTGTGCAGATGGCAGTCCTGAAGAAACGTGCACTGGCACAGGGGAAACGCATTTTGGTGGTTACACCTTTCCCTGCTTTGGAAGCAGTAACTAAGGCGAGTGTGCCAAACTCTAAAGCATTACATCCCTGTTGGATACACTGGGCTACTTCTTTGACGTCTCCGGATGCCACGTTTATCTTTGAGCCCTCTCTTTAGACGCAGGAGTTCTTGCAGTATGAACACGTTCATCCACCTCCTCTGTCTTTGCTTCCCTTAGAGGAGTACACATGTATCATCTACACCGATGGTTCGGCGCAACCGGCCACTGGTTCTAAACATGCTTATTCAGCGGCTTGCACTATTATTGTGGCTGGTACAATGGTGAATGGAGAATTCAAGTCTAGTGTAGTGCATACACAGGCGCTAGGGGACTGTACTGCCCAATTGGCCGAGCTGCGCGCTTTGGTTCTTGCTCTCGAGTTTGCAGATCCGAGTGTTTCTACACTCATTGTGTGCGATTCATACTACTGTGTTCAGTCTTTCAATGACAACTTATTCTTTTGGTCTCAAAATGATTATCGAGATTCCAAAGGCAGCACAATTAAGCATAAAACGCTTTGGGTTTGAGTGGCGGATCTTAAACAACGTCTGCCACTCACACATGTTATACATACTCTTGGCCATCAGCGTGTGGGAGCACACGCTCTTGGAAATTGCTTGGCTGATGAAGCAGCCAAATCTGCAGTAGTCACGTGTTCCGTAGCAGCCGTTACAAGGTCCATGACTAAAATTGATAATGACATTTTGGCAGCAATTGCTGCAACTGCGGAGGGCTCTAATTATCCACGGGGTTTCCCTTCAAAGTATTCTTTTTTTTTTATAATTCTTTTTATTAAACATACATCGGTTCCAATAAACATTACAGAGGGTTCGCCAAATCATACATTACAGTCGGTACAGGAGGAAATACGTCAGCTTTCTACATGATAGAGGAATGTTACAGGGTGTGGGGGTCATTTTGTTCGGGACAATCAGGAGGCATACATATCTCTCCCCGGTAGGTATTCCAGGGGCTCCATATCCGAGACCATTTTTTGGGGCACCCTCTTGCCAGGTAGACTGTTTTCTCCCGGAACATGCACCAGTCAAGGTTCTTCTCCCATGCTGCCAGTGTGGGTGATAGTGTGGCCCCCATAGTTGAGCAATGTTGCGTTTTGCCAGCATGAACCCCAGTGTAGCCCACCGTGTCTGATTTGTGTTGAGATCCGTAGGTTCCCACAGATTGAGGAGGCATCGTCGTGCCTCCGGGCGGAGGTGAACCTGTAGTACCGCATTAATAGTGTCATGGATCTTGAGCCAGAAGGATATGATATGTTCGCACTCCCAAATTATGTGTATGAATGTCCCCACGTGACCACATTGCCGCCTACAGTTCCCATTATCTGACCATCCCATGTGTACCAATCGGGGTCCTGTCATATAAATTCTGTGGAGGATTTTAAGCTGTACCAGCCTCAAACGTGCCGGGATAGCAACCTCCCTGGGGGAAGCCACCGCCAGCTGCCAGTCCTCATCATCCACCTCCACCCCATCCTGCGTCCATTTCTCACGGAGTGATTGAAGGGGACTCTCCATGTTGTTGATTAACTTTTTGTAAATCAGGGAGATGGTTTTCTCGGGAAGGTGGCCGTCTAATATTCTGTCCTCCAGCGGAGAGGCCTCTGGAGGGGACGTCCCCTTAGGCAGCAAAGATTGCAGTGAGTGCAGGACCTGCAGGTATCGGAAATACTCGGTGGCTGCTAGATCGTAGTCCGCCTGGAGCGTGTCAAAGGATTTAACCCCTCCAGCCCCCCAAAGGTCCCTAATGTGTGAGATACCGATAAGGTCCCATCTGTCAAAGCCCTTCGATTTCCATAAGTCGCCCAATCTTTCTGAGTCCCAAAGTGGAGTGGCTAATGTCAGCGTGTTTTTCCATCCCAGTGAGGCGATAACATCATGCCAGATCTGGACAGAATGTTTGGTGGGGCCAGTCAAGGTGTATCGTCTGGGCCGTGAGTATAGCGCCCTGTTATAATTACCATCTGGGAGGAGCCATTTATCCATGGCGTATCCGGGATCGTCTGCACGGCCATACATGCCGTGGTTGATGGCTGCTAGGTGAGCCGCCCAGTAGTATTTCTTGATATCTGGGAGGCTAATACCACCGTCATACCAATTCAGTGTTAGTTTGGTCAGGGCGATTCGAGGTTTTCCATCCCACAACAGGTCTCTCTGCAGGCCCTCAATTTCCTTGAAATATTTGGCGGGAACAGGATCCAGGGTGTTTTGCAAGGTGTATAGGAATCTAGGCAGGGACATCATTTTGAATAGGGCGGCTCTGCCCAGAAGGGAGAGGGGTAGCGACCTCCAGTTGGCAATATCGCTTTTAAGTTTACGAAGGGGGGGGAGAAGGTTTTGAGTATACCGGATTGCGGGATCTAGCGAAATGAAAATCCCCAGGTATTTGAAGCCTGCCGTGTTGATTTGTATGGGGCAGTTCTTGGGAGGGACAGGTGGATCGCCCCACAGAGGAAACAAAAGCGACTTACTCCAGTTGATAGAGAATCCAGAGTATCGTCCAAATACCGCCAGGATATCTAAGATCACTATAAGGGATTTCCTAGGAGAGGCCAAATAAAGCAACAGGTCGTCTGCGTAGAGGGAGATTCGGTCCTCCCAGCCGGGAGACCATTCTAATCCCCGTATCCTGGGATCTCTACGGATCCAGGCTGCCAAAGGCTCCAGGGCCAGGGCGAAGAGGAGAGGCGAAAGTGGGCAGCCCTGTCGGGTTCCCCGACTCAGCTGGAAGGTAGCTGATAACTTATTGTTGACCACCACTTGGGCTAGGGGTTCGTTATACAGAAGTCGTGTCCAGTTTATGTAGTTAGGGCCGAAACCCATTTTGGCCAATACTGCCCAAAGGTAAGGCCATTCAATAGTGTCGAATGCCATGGTTGCGTCCAGAGACGCGATCATTGCTGGCTCTCGGAGAGTATATGCTCTAGCTACTACCCCATGGACTCGACGCAGATTCAGGGCCGTGCTCCTGTGCGGCATAAAGCCGGATTGATCTGGGTGTACTAAGGCACTAATGACCTTGACCAAGCGATTGGCCAGGAGCTTGGCGAGGATTTTGGGTTCGGCGTTTAGGAGGGAAATTGGCCGGTAGGAACTGCAGTCTGTTCTGGGTTTCCCGTCTTTATGGATGGTAACTATGGTGGCTATCCTCTGTTCCCTGGGCAGCATGCCCGTCTCCAGTGATTCCTCAAACATAGATTTTAAGTAGGGGGAGAGTTTATCGGGTCGCAGCTTATAGAGCTCGATGGGGAGTCCATTGGGGCCGAGTGCCTTTCCAGATTTTAATGAACGGATCGATTGCGCTATCTCATCTGGGGTCAAGTCACTGTCCAGGAAATCCCGATTTTCTAAGGAGAGGCGGGGGAGTTTGATGTCATGCAACAGTTCTTGAGAGTCCTCCTCCGTATAGGGGGCCACTGTCGTATAGACCGTTTGGTAATGGCTGGCAAAGCTATCGACTATCTCTTGTGGATTTGTGACGGGTATGTCCCCTTTTACTCTAAGCTCTGGCACCAGCCTGCTCGCCCATTCCCGTTTATCTAGCCATGCTATAAGCTTCCCTGCTTTGTCACCCAGGTCGTAGAGTCTACCCAGCCGCTCCCTCCCCAAGTTTTTGGCTTTGTCTGTGACTAAGGCCTTATAGCTGTGCTGCTTCAGGCTCAGGAGGTGAAGCTTCTCTGGCGTCACCCCAGACTCCAGTTCACTCTCCAATCTATCGATTTCAGCCTCGATGTCCAAAACTTCTTTCTGTTTCTCTTTCTTCGCACCCGAGATCAGCGATAGCGCCTGTCCCCGGATTACAGTCTTAAATGCTTCCCATAGGGACTTGGATGAGGAGACCGTCCCTTCGTTATCTAAGAAATAATTATCCATGGCTTCAATAAGGGCTGTGCGTATTTTGGGATTGTGGAGATACCAGGGATTGATTGGGGCTAGTCTTCCTACTTTGTTCTGATGGAGGACCATGCGGAGCCATATCGGTGAGTGATCGGAGATGCCTCTCGCGAGATGTTTGATTTCGTGTATGAGGGATGCTTGTGCGGCTGGCAGCAAACAGTAGTCTAGGCGGGAAAGGGTATGGTGTGCCCCGGAGTGAAAGGTGTGCTGTATCTGGTCTGGATGGTAAGTTCTCCAACCATCAACTAGCCCCATAGTTTCTAGGAAGTCAGGTAGCCAGCGGGAAGCGGACCCCACCTCACGCGGGGGATGGCGGTCCAGGGTGCCCGAGACCACCGCATTGAAGTCCCCTCCGAGGACCACAAGGCCGTCTGGAATGGAGAGGAGGACCTTACCCAGGTCCGCAAAGGTGGTGCCCTGTAGGCCTGGCGGAACATAGATGGACATGAGAGAGATAAGACGGCCCTCCCAAGTTCCCGTAATACCAATGTATCTGCCCCGGTCATCCGCCCATGTGGAACTTATAGCGAGGGGGAGTGTGTTTTTTATCATAATGCCCACCTCTCTGGAGCCAGACGTGAACCCCGCGTGTGCTACCATTTTGTATCCTCCCCTATGCATTGCTTTACACAGATTACCAACCAGGTGCGTCTCCTGGAGCAGGACAATATCTGGAGATCTCTGTTTCAGGTACTGGAGAACTATGCTCCGCTTAATCTTGTCCCCAAGCCCGTTGACATTCCAACTTAATACCTTAATTGTCCCGTCCCCCATAACCTCTGTCGTGCAACTTGATAGATTTTAAAATGCCAGGAGAAACAAAGTCGACATCCCCTCTGTGGAAGAAACCATAATTGACACCGATGCAAAATTTCCAACAAATTATGAACAAAAATTCCCCCACCCAACAACCCCCTCCCTGCTGCCCTGCACTCTGGGCGTAGAACTGCCCATTTCAAACTTGCAGAGTGCCTGTCGCCCTAGCAAAAAACTAAAGGTAGAAAAAAATAGGGGTGTGGCTGTCCGTATCTCTGCCCCCTATAAAAAGTAAAGTCTGTAACCCCAAGGAAAGGGCACCCCTCGAGGGTTGGAGTTTAAACAGTCTCGAAGAAGTCCCCTCCAGATCAAATGCGCAGCCGCCCAGTGCTTAACCTAGCTCGGATAAGGGCCAAAATGTCCCAGTGACATCCACTCTCCACCACCGTGTCTCATCCTGTAGGGGTCAGCGAAGTCTCCTCTCTGGGTTGACTATCCGATGGGCCCGGAATCTTCCTGCTTTCAAGCCAGTCAGCTGCCTCTTCAGGATGCTCGAAAAACCACGTCCGCCCCTCCGCCTCGACCCGCAAACGTGCCGGAAACAACATGGAGTACCTCAGGCCCCGCTCTCGAAGCTCCCTCTTCACCACAAGGAAGGTGCGCCTCATCTTTTGCACTCTCTGTGTAAAGTCTGGAAAGAAGGTGATGCCTGCGTTTTCATAGTGGAGTGGAGCTCCTGTCCTAGCATTTTGGAGAATTACGTCCCTGTCCCGGAAGTTCAACACTCTCGCCAGCATAGGGCGCGGAGGAGCCCCGGGTTTCGGACGCCCCCCCGGTACCCTGTGGGCCCTCTCAATAACAAAAAATCGGCTGAGGCCCTTGGGTTGGAGGTGCTTTAGGATAAGGTCTTCCACGAAGAGGTCCGGAGATTGCCCCTCCACCCGTTCCGGAACTCCCAGAATGCGTAGGTTGTTGCGGCGTAGGCGCCCTTCATAATCATCCAGTTTCATTTCCGTGAATTTACGGAAATCCTGTAGGTCCGAGACCTCCCCTGGAGCTGTGCGACGTCTCCCGTCAGGCTGGTCGTAGCGATTTCCACCTGTTTGACCTTTTCCTTAAATGTGGCTAGGTCTGCTCTTATTAGGTTTACGTCAATCGCGATAGTGTCCATTTTATGTTCAAGAGAGGTCTTGACGCTTGTGATGGCCTCCATGACGTCTTTAAGGGAGAGTTCTCGCTCCTCTTCTTCTGGGTCCCCCAGGGGTGTGCCTCTGGATTGACGGCCCTGCAGCATGTCTTTGGGCATCGTGTATCGATCGAGTTTATTGGTCTGCGTTGGTTTAGACCCTCTCGTTCCTGGGGGCTTGCTTTTCTCCATTGTGTCCGCTCCTCGTCGCACAAAGGGCTTGTGGTGGAATTAAACGAGTCGTCTATGGCCCCGGTAGTCAGGGGGTGCCGACTGGTAATGTGCCCGGCCAGTAGTCTAATGGTGTAGGCGGGGGAGGGGGCCCACGACTGTAGGATCTCGGTATGTGGTCCACGCGCACTCAGATCACTTTATGGTGGCAGCGCTGATTCAGGAGGCACCAAATGGGGGAGCCCAGCGCTCGCTTCACCCTGCTAGCTGTTACAGAGGCCCACTGGTGATAGGCGCAGGGCCGGCCGGCTCAAACACTCTCCTCGCCTCTTCGACTGGGCTGTGGCTATGAGTCCCCGGCGCCACCTCACAGTATGCCAGTGAGGGGGGGGAAACAGGACCCGCAGCTGGTTGCGGACACTTCAGCGAGGGGGGGGGGGGGAAAGGACAAGGTCCACCGATGATTTCACTCGGGGACACCGCCCCAAGACACTCGGGCCCCCCGCCTCACCTCAAGGTCACGCCGCAGTGCTCCGGTCCTGCCTCGCGGAGCAATGGCGTCTTCAGGCCCCCGAGTCGCTCCTCGGGACGGTGAGGGCTGCTACAGGTGCTTCCTGCCTGGACCGCCTGACGCCCACTCCGCCGATGCCGCCGCAGAGCGCGGGTGATTCTCAGGGCCCTTCGCCAGGCTCGTGGCTACGGCCGGGAAAGGCGGCTCCGTCCTCTCACCGCCGCGGCCTCACCGGCACTGTGCTCCCCGGCTTCAGCGCTGCGGATAGGCCCCACTCCGTTTGCTCCGGTTTCTCGGGGCACAGACGTTCGCTGGTTTCGGGGTCCGAGGGAACCCCCTCCGGTATGCCTCCGGTGTCTTTTCTCCTCCTCGGTGGGAGCGGATCAGTGTGGCGGATAGGCGTATGGGGACAGGGTTTACGGAGCTACAGCGTTAGGCGGCCATTACGCTTCGGTGCTTAGCCACGCCCCCCTTCAAAGTATTCTTATCAGTTAACTCCAGAAAATGTTCCTTTTGCTAGAATACCTGACGTTGGAGATCGGCTGATTCCCAACGCGGACCGCAGACACACTTTAATCAAAACAGCACACGAAGGTATGGCTTCGGCCCATGCTGGAGTGTCCGCGACTGTTTCTATCTTGCAGCAACGTTATTGGTGGCGTGGTTTATATAAACAGACCCGTACTTATGTGCTTTCTTGTGACATCTGTCAACAAATCAAGCCTTCTACGGTAACACGTCCACCACAAACACAGCTTTTCATTGCAGATCGCCCCTTTGCTTGTGTATATCTTGATCACTGCAGTCCATTTTCTTCTGATACTGCATATACATATATTTTGGTTGCAGTTTATTCGTGCACTAGATTCCTCTGGGTTTGGCCACAACGCAGTGCTGACGCTCGAAATGTCATCAGGGATGTGCGTGTCTTTGTAGGGATCTTTGCCTGTGGCACCTTTCATTCAGACCAAGGTCCAGCGTTCGCCTCTAAGGCGTACAAGGATGCGATGAAGTCTTTGGGGGTGCTGGTGTAGTTTTCGTCTCCATACAGGCCTGAGGGCAATTCAATTGTGGAGCGAATGAACCGTGACTTAAAGCAATCCTTGACAGCTAGAGTCTTAGGTACTGGCAGGAACTGGCTGGCCCACTTGTATGGGGTTCAACGTGCACTTAATAATCTCCCTAGAAGACCTCTGGGTGGGCGGACCCCATACGAGATGCTCTTTGGCATCGCGCGACCTTTGACGTAGATAATCATTCTACTATGTTACAGGACCTACAAGAGACCCGTGCCCGTCTTGCTACTGAACATTTGCCTTCGGCAACAGAAGCTGCACTGCTGATTCTGGTGGACAGCTGGCTTCCGAAAGTTGGTGATCTGGTCCGAGAGATGTTGGAGAACAAAAAAGAATTTGGTCCCTCTTATCGTGCACCGGTTCCAGTGCTTGGCTTAAAGGGTACTCGTACAGTCATTTTACCACCGCTTCCTGGTCGCAAGGACAACAGATACATCTCAATTGACAATGTCAAGCTATAACATCTGGCCGATTCTGAATAGTGTGACGCCTGCTGTTTCTTGTCCCACAATTTCAAGAAATCCTGGGGTTAGCGCATCTTTCAGCTCACCTAATGACACTGTCATCGAGATGGACCCTGTTGTTGACCATTTACCTGTCCCTCCTGCTCCCTCCTGCAACGAAGAAGTTGAGTATACTTATCCCACAAGTGAGTCTTTGCAAGGCTTACCCAAAGGCCCTTTACACCATGGCAGCTTTTCTTTTGACTCGTCTTCCACCAGTTCACTTGGCCCTACCAAATTGTCTATTTTTGTTTCCTGGTTTAAACAGTCTTATTTGGTCCCTCCTTGGACATACATCTGGTTAACAATGATAACGATTTTTCTTTTCATGTCAATTGGGTTTGTGACGGTGTTCTTCCTACTCATCAATGGTCACTACTTACCAGAACGCTCTGCTGTGAACTTGGTTGATGGTATTCTGGCCCCTCACTCATCTTCCCACATCATGAAGCGTGACCGATCTCTTGTTAACATTTCAGCATTTCCAGTTGCGGATGGCATCATCTGGGATACAGTGGATTATCAGGTCCATGGGCTGACGGAAATTATTAACGTTCCATACGTGTTTCGTGTCTCCATGGGTGATGTGGTGTCTCAGGACATATGCTCAGACGACTGGGATGTCCATGCAATACAATCATTGTTTTCTGATTTGAAGTATTATGCTGCTTTTAATGCTGAAGATTTATATTTAAATTCTGCCAATTATGCCGATTTATTCTGTTATCAACATTATGGGCAACATTACGCCCTGTTGTCAATTACACACAGTGGGAACATTGCCCAACACCATTACAAGGTAGTTCGAAAACTGTTAGAAATAAATTTACATATTTGAAAGATTTTGATAAGTCAACACCCGAGTCTTATTATTTTAAATAAATATTCCCTCATCTCCCAAAGTAATGTTGACCCATATGAAATTTATTTATTCAAATTCTTTCAGACAGGATCTGTCAGTCAGGGGTTATGATCACTGGAAGGCCACCATTGATTTGAAATCGATCTGGGGTTCTAAAACCTGGCAGGTGCAAGGCACTGAAGCCTTACATCGTGCCTGCCTCATCCCAACACAAATTTTGTTTTTAAATGAAACAGTTTACCAGACAACGTGCTTTGGTTTGGCAACTGCAAAAAAGTTGAACGCCCCTGCCATTCCCTCATTAGCCGAGTATAATAATTGGTGCTTATACACGAATTATACCATTAATGCCTTACAATCTTTGTTTTAAAATAACACGTTTAATGTATCTCAAATGGATCCTTCAGGTTGACTAGTTTGGCAGACGAATTCGAATGCCTGCCAACTCCGTTTTCATAACACCAGTACAGGTTATATGCAAGACAGACCCGACCCGAGATTTCCAGAAACATTCGGTAACAACCTATTCGGTTGGAAAATTATGTCAACAGTGGTTGCAGCACTCTACACTATCGTCCGTTAAACAACATTTATCGTTGTTGTCCAATAACATTAATTTGTCCGACTTTGTCTTGGGACCCAGGGTTCCTAGAACAAAGAGATTCTATTACGCAGCTTACAATGAAATATGGAAACTTTCACAGATTGAAGCGGCGTCACGTCTGCGGGAAATTGACCAAGCGAACTTAGAAAAGGTTCTTGCTGTTGTCGATAATAGTATTAACACACTATCTTTCCGCATGTATACATTGGATAATATTGTTTCTTCTGTTATTGATACTGCGCAAGAAGATGTGTCTCTGTTATATCATGGTCAAAATCAATTGCGTTCTGTAATGCAATTCGCATGGACTTTGCAAACTTTAAAAATGGGAAAAGTACCATGGGATTATTTAAATGCGACTGCTTTGTTTTTACCATTTAATTTGACTGACAAACAGCAGTTCATGTCCATGAAAGATGCAATTTACACTCTTCTACACATAAAAAAATAGACCCTTTGCCTTTTTCTGTAGCGGAAACTGATACTGCTGTTTGGCTAATTCATGGGGTTATATCTTTGCCTTTCTCACTGTTCCAATTCAGCTCATGTATGAAACATTACCCACTAGGCCGCTTTGAACCCCTAGGTAGCGCTTTTCTGCATGAACTGTGGTCTTTGCCTTTTACCTACCGATGTTTGCGGGAAGAAACTGAAGTATACCTTACGGGGGAGGACTGTGATTCTACAGTGGGTCATTCCCCTGTTTGCAAAAATATCAAATTGCACGGAGCATGTAATATGTCAGCTCCGAACCTTGCATGTGTCTTGAAAGATAATCCGGTTCCCGCAATAATTTCCACGTTCACTCTGCTTACTAACGGTAGTTACCTTATTCTAAATAACCAAGAATGCTGCGGCTTGCTGGCTGGCATACCATACATAGTAACGGTTTCACAGCGCGTAATTTGTTGTAAAAATGTGCTTTTTCCTCCCCCGCATGGGCAGCTCGATAGTTCAATTTGGCCTTCCATACCAACTTTGAAAGCAGATTTCAACAAGTTGAGCAGATTAAAGGCGCTTTTAACCCAACAAAAAGTCGCCCTTACTTCCGCACGAGAAACCTTCAACCTGCAGGTGGCTAGCGCTGCTAGCGAAATTCAAACACTTTTAAACACTAACCTCCCACTGCATTTTGGGGAGCTAATACACTGCATATTTAATGCGTCTATTACAAGTGGCCTTGCACATTTTTTTTAAAGCTGTCGGCTCTGGCCTTGTGACTACTTTTCAGACAATATTTGGTGTCATACCTGCATTCATTCATTCTATTTTTTCCAGCGTCTTTGGTGGATTCCCTTTAATACTGGCATTAGCTGCTGGAATCCTGCTTCTACTGTGTCTGCTGCGCAATGGCTGCTCCTCTTTTGGTGCTGCACAGACAAGACCGGCTGCGATTGCTTCGTGACCGTATGCATGAATGCTTCGGTACACTTCCACTGGCAGCTCTCAGTGTGTCTTATGGGTTGTCCTTCCGCTTTGCGTACTTCACTTGCGTGCAACCTGTCTTTTCATGTCTAAAAGCATTAGATTTGTGCCTCTCCAATTCGTCATGTCCGGACCCGGATTTCGACCAGCTGGTGGGTCCCTTAGTGGCCCATGAGCGGGACTGTTCTGGGATTGGCTTTATGGCGCATGCGGCTGCACTTGGGATCTTGGCTCAATGGGATGTCTGTGAGGCTACGCAGAATCTCCTACTTCAAAGTCACATCGAATATCACGCAAGTTGTCCGGAGATGCTAATGGAGGCACCCGCATATGAGGAGCACACTTATTCATTCGATTTGATAAATTTGATGGCCTCCCTTTTCGCTACCAACGACAATGATTTCCTTCTGGACGGTGTTGCATTTTTTTGCTCCTACACTCTGATGGATTAAATTCACCGGTCCTTGGATTTCTGATGCCCTTTAACAAAATTACTTTTTTCCCAAATAGGATTTTTTTCCCTTTCACTCGCCCGTTTTGAACTCTGCTCGCACTTTTTGAACTCTGTTTTCATACTATGTCTACATGCAATGACCTTACCAGGGGAGGGTGTAGTATGGATTGTGGGTCCATTGTTGACATCTGCTAAGTTAGCATGAGCTTCGCTGCCATGAGGCTGCTTTTGCGCACGACACTGCATGCATAGATTTCGCAAGACTCTGTTTGTGCCCTTTCACATGAGAACTGTCTGCTTTTTGCGTTCTCTGCCGTGCTCTGAGGTTTGGTCTGCACACGATGTACAAGGTCGATCAACAATGACCCTTGTTATTCTGTTCTGGTCAGGCCCTCGAACCTAGACATAACATGACACACAGCTGCACTACTGAAAATCGTATGCTTTAATATTGCAAGCTAAACATGTTGTGCACACACTTGGAGAGATTCCTTTCTGGAGAGAAGAGCTGTGCTTGTCCTGAGATGTAAACCTTTCATCTAGGCCTTGAGGTATGGGGTCTGCTGACAAAGCCCAGAGTTCTTCTTTTTTATAATAAACTATTTCTTACCACGGGGAGGGTGGTTAGGTATTGTAGCCCTTTCCCACTGTCTTTATAAAATGATATCCCCGTTTGTATTCTATGGAATTGTGACAATGCTGACTATATTGTGTTTATGCATTTTGCTGCTAGTAATGGCACGTGTACTGTACCATAGAGCGCGTTAGTTAAAATAAACATTTTAAACTATACCGTGACTCTGATTACTCGCATTGTGGACAAGTATGAGTGAGTGAGCGAAAGAGTTGTCTGGCTCCCGCGATTTCTGAGGGAGTGTTGTGTTCTGGGTTGTCTAATCATTCATTGGTAGCTTCGCTGTTAGTCGGAGAACAAATGAGACACTATAGCTAGTCAGTTTGGGATTTTGGGTACTAATGTGGTAGGATGGTACACCCCTATTAACTGAGGTCCTGTTTTCCTGTGCATAGTTCTGTATATGTGCAGAATCCCTGCAACAAGAGACCCACAGTGACAAATAATGACTGATGCATCAAAATGCGATCTAAGCCCGTAATGTAAATCGGCAAACTAAGTCAGCTTGGGCAATAATTATATACCAACAAGAACAAAGGAGAGCCCTAGTCATAGTGTCTGTATGATTAAACAAATTGCAGCCAGGGTGAACCGACTCTGTTTATGGCTGAGTGTGACAAGGAGGCGGCGGTGCCAAAGGCACCAACCTGCGTGAAACAGTGAGTATTGACACTAGAATACATAAGTGTATGGACTAAAAACTGTCACGCGCGCAGGAGAGAAGTGTGCGTCCCTGCGGGTATGCCTCCCATGTAGTTAGTTGGGAACACATTATGATTGAAGCAACACTACCGTGACTCTATGTGCAGTATGTGCAACGTGGGTGGTGAAGCGGGAAATAGAATTAATAATGATAACGTGCTGAAGCAGTGTGCACAGACAAAGCACGTGTGAGACGAGTTGATCACATACGTGGCAAACCTAAACTAATGTTTTAAACATTGTGCAACATGTGCAGTGGTGAGTTTAAAAAGTAGTAATGTTTAAATAGAACTAATTCTGACCCGGCATAGTGGACTAAGGTCAATGAGGACAGGATCAAAAAGACAAAGAATGTAAATGTGCAGCAACTTCGCGGCCACAGCCGTGGCATAAGAGCAACGTCCAGCCGGATGAAGGCGGGCAGTAGGTATATACAATATTTACAATCATCACGATATTGCTATGTGTGAGTGTTGGTGCGTGGCCAAGTCAACGGCCAGAAGGGCTGCGCTGAAGGCGGAATTATAAAGATCAAGATCACATGTGTGCAAAGGACAAATGGTGAAAACATAGACTGAACGCTGAGCACAGTAAGTGCAGCGTCAGGGTCCAGCAAACAAGCTAAATACCTATTAAACTCAGTGATTGGCCTAATGCTAACTCCTCCAAAAGAGCAAAATACAAACTAGTATATAACAGGCAATGCATCATCACTAAGTTAGGTCATAGATATTCTATTGCGCACATTAACAGATACATTTGTACTTGGCAGGCAGCCAACATACACGGCAAGGCTATATAGACATAATGTAGGGCGTGTTCATTAAAAATGCAGGTCACAATGTGCTACAGGAAATTATGTAGGTCCTCACTGGTGTTGAGGCCTGCAGGTGCCTTGGTGTTAAATTCAAGAATGTACCTGGTTTCCAGCTGTCGGAGTAATTTCTCCCTGTTACCTCCACGTCTGAGTGGGGGTATACTATCCATGACAAAATACTTTAGGTGGTCAACGTTGTTGCTGTGCACCTCCTTGAAATGTCTGGCTACTGGTTAGGCAGGGTCATTATTAACAATGGCCCTGAGGTGCTGGAGGATGCGGAGATGGACTTGCAGCTTAGTGCTGCCAATGTACCTTAGTCCACATTTGCATTTGAGAATGTAAACCGCGAACTCAGTTCTACATGTGAGCCTTTGTTTGATGATAAGTGGCTCCCTCCTGAAGTTGGAATCAACCTGAGTAGTGTTGCACCCAAATTTGCATGCTCTGCAGCTGCTACATTTGTGGAAACCTTTGATATCAGACAGCCAGTTGGATTTGGTAATGACCTTCGGACTGCTCTTCACCAAGGCATCGTGCATGGAAAATGCCTGTCTGTAAGTAATATCAGGCCGTTGGGCAACAAGAGGACCCAAGGTCAAATCAGTTCTAATGATCCTCCAGTGTTTGTTAATGATGGATCTGATGGCACGTTCCTCTGTGTTGTGTGTAATGATAAGGCGTGTAGTTACTGTCCCTGGACTCTCAATTGTAGTACCATCTGCTGTGTCAGCGCTAGAGTTGGCCTTGGCCATCCCAGTAAGGAGTGCCTCTCTTGGTATGGAGTTGGCCCTATTCATGGCTATAGTGATGTTCTGTTTGGAATACCCACGGACCCTGAATCTTTGATATGCCTCCCTTTGACATGTAGCCAAATCTTCTGGGGAACTACAAATTTTACGTAGGCGCAGCATCTCACCGTAGGGAATGCTGGCAATCAAATGCCTAGGATAAAAGCTAGAGGCATGTAAGGTTGAATTGCCTGCCGTGGGTTTTCTGTGGAGTTTAGAGTGTAAAGTGCCATTGGAGACATACAACTGAAGATCAAGGACCTCAACAGCAGTAGTGCTTATGCTAGCGTTAAATTCCAAATTGAGAGTATTGTCGTTAACTTCGGCTAGAAATGACCTGGCACTGTCCATATCCCCTTTCCAGATAACAAAAACATCATCGATGTATCTGAGCCAGGTAACGGTCTGATCGCCCCATGTCACGGAGTGTGTTGCCATGAGAGTCCGCTCCTCCCACCAACCCACATGGAGACATGCGTAGCTGGGAGAGAAGCAGGCTCCCATGGCAACACCCCTGAGTATATATATATCACATTTCTGTAATTTTCGTACTTCAAAAAAACATTGGTTTGCATATATCATATGTACATCAATATTTTTAGTGCCCAACTTGTATATATCCCTATCACACATAACAATTTCTTAGTTTATTCCTTTCCCACTTTGGCTGATTTTTATATTGCGGACATAATTAGTGTCTTGACACAGTATCTTAAGTTATAATTCTTAAACAGGACCTGTCTGATCTATGTTACATCACATTTCTTTCCAGCAGGTCTTATACCAATTTTATTAAACTAAGGGGCCGATTCTGATGCGGGTTGGAAAACCTTCCCGACCGATGGCCTGATTCTGATGTGGTTAGAAAGGCCTCCTAACGGCATTTGCTCCTTCCAAATCGGATCGGGAACGTGTCTTCCCGACCGAGGGTCCAATTCTGATGCGGTTAGGAACAAATGTTCCCATTGAAGTCAATGGGAGTTCAACCAAATCGTATCTGGAAACATCCGGATGCATCCTACTCTGCCGGTTGGACTTTCCCGATCCGAGTGGGTCGGAAACCATTTCCCAACCGATTCGGTCGGGAAGCTTTTCCAACCCGCATCAGAATCGGGCCCCAAGTCGTGAGATATAAAATAAACAATTAATGAACAAAAATAAAGGTAATAACACTTCTAAGGAACCCGGCGTAGCGGGTTTAGGAGAGAGCTGAAAACATCAGAAGAATTGCCCCAAAATTATGCAGTCTATATTTTGCGTTCTCCTCTAATGTGAAATTGTGTAAGTCCTCTTCCATATTCAATCCATTAGGGAATTTTGGATCAAAGTTGAGGATATACATACTCTCCAGTCGTCGTAGGGCTTTTACCCTCCCTCCCCCCTCTGATCAAATTGGGTATGGTATCAATCACAAAATAGGACATTTGGGTCACATAACTTTGGTGGATTTCGGCACAGTGCCTAGCCACTGGGTAGGTCAGATCCTTGTATTTTATGGCACGCATGTGTCGCAAAATACGTTTATGTACTTGCAAAACTGTACTGCCAATATATCTCTTATTGCAGGTGCAAGTTAACACATAGATAGCAAACTCATTTTTGTAGTTATAGCTTCCTTTATAGGTATAGGTGCATAGACAAATGGAGAATGGTACTCCTTAGTGTTTATGCCTATTGTGCAGGCTTTGCATCTAGGACATTTATTCTTCTGATCGTCCAATTTCTGGACTGGATCTTACCAAGCTATCTCTCATAGATGTGGCTCTGTGATATGTTAAGCAGAGTTTAGCCGGTACCTTCGTACCTATGATGGAATCTGCACACACTATGTACCAATTTATTCTAACTGCTAAATCCAAAGAAGCCTGTGTCAGTTTACAAATAAAATGCTGCGGTCTCCGGATCTGGGCTGTGAATATTTAATTAAAAGGCCTGTGTATGAATTTGGACAAAAATAATATCGTAGTAGGGAAAGATGCTATTGTGGCATTACAGACATCATACTGCTAGATGAACAGTATTCTGGGAAATGTAGTACACGAGCACACAGGCAAGTGATATGATTGGTATTTAAGCACCTGGGACTTGGGTAAGTTATAACTTACCTGTGAACAAAGCACCCCACCGAAACACGTCAGGGTGAACAACGAGTTGCTTTAGCCTGTGTCAGTTTACAAATTAAATGCTGATATCTCCAGATTTGGCCTGTGGCACTTTCTTTCTTTGGATTTAAATTATGGGAATGTCTGTCTCTCAAACCCACGGCCGCCCTGCAGGGTTGGGGGCCCCCGACAATAGAGGAGCTGTCGGAGATATATATATATATATATAGAGATATATATATATATATATATATATATATATATATAATGCAAAAAAGAAGCAGAGAACTCTGGGTAGTTCCCAAGTGAATAGCACTGTGCTAATCCTACGATTAAAAACTTTGATAGAAAAACAGACATTTGAGGTGAGTAAATTTAGATTGTCGCTGGTGTTGAGGGTGCTGTATACAGGAGCTGCCTTCCACCTAAACTTGGGAACTACCCAGAGTTCTCTGCTTCTTTTTTGCATAATGTATGCGTCACTCTATGCCTGCAAGGGTATTATTTTGACTTGTACTGGGTGCTCCCTTGTGTCTGGACAAAGCTAAACCTCTCTGAAGAGTTGTAATGACAGAGAAACATGTGTCAGGGGTTGCTTTTATTCATTTCCGGGTGACTTGAATGGTATTTTACCAATACAAAGCTGTAATACTGCGCCCGGAGTGGTAAATGGCGTTTGCCATTTTACAGCTCGGCATGGATAGCACTGTGCTAATCCTATGCTTAAAGACTTTGCTGTAGAAATGGCAAAAGACTTTGTCCCTTTCTATCTCGGCGTGGACATCACTGTGCTAATCCTACGCTTAAAAACTTTGATAGAAAAGCAGACATTTGAAGCGAGCAAATTTAGAATGTCGCTGGTGTTGAGGGTGCTCTATACAGGAGCTGCCTTCCACCTAAACTTGGGAACCACCCAGAGTTCTCTGCTTATCTTCTCTTTTTGCACATATGTATATGTGTGTGTGTATATATATATATATATATATATCTATCTCAAGTCCTTCAGTTTAAAATTCAAAAAACCAACGCCGAGCCCAATTCCTTAGGTGAGAGTGATGTTTATTTAATTCATGTAGCGAAAAACACCCGACGCGTTTCGGAGCAGCCGCTCCTTGTTCACGGGTTAGAGTGAGTTTGTTTACATCAGTACCTTATAGTGCACAATATTAAACATGAAAATAGGGCTACTGAAACATCATTACATTTCGAGCAAAAAACTGCATCCATTTTGTAATGGTAATTTATAACATTCCAGTCTACCATTGAGCTGAAAGCTAATGCATGATAGATTCTTTTATTCTAGATTTGATAATCAATTACTTCACTGATAAATTAAATCATCGTAAATCAACAATATTTACAGGATTGCATATTTTGAAAAACCACTTTCAAATATAAACCACATAACTGTATACTTCGATTTTGTAAGGACAATTCATTAAGTCCTATACACATGAATAGTTGGAACAATTAAGCCCCAGTGGGCAATTCAATACATGTTATTAAATGTTATAAAACAACTTGAAAAATCGCCCAAGTGGGCACAGTCACCATGGTTAAAGTCATATTTGCCCCAGTGGGCTATTTATTGCGTGGTTTTTAACCTCGTACAATCCAGCCCTAGTGGGCATATCATACTTATTAATCCATTCTGTAATCAGATTCTTCAAGAAAAAATATTCTTCAAGAAAAAATATCACCCATGATGTCAGTCTTTTGCATTCCATCTTCATAACATGCCGATGGCCAGTCTCCTATAAAAAATATAAAAACCATGTGCATGATCACTAAGGATCCCAATATCCCATTAAAATCACAAATTATACCCTACTAGAAAAACAATGAAACTCATGATACAAAAGCTGCTTCCAAATATCTTAACAGAACTTGACGTTCCTCTAGCCAAGGTGAACCGACAGTTCCTCATCCTTATTCAATCCTGTGGGACACATAGATTCATATTTGATAATCATTCTCGATTCCAATCTTCGCAAATCCCTAACGTTGTTTCCCCTCTCTCTGAGATCGGAATTCTATCAAAGGCACAATATTTTAACAATTTGGGATCTTTATTGTGAAATTCCTTGAAATGTCTCGCAACCGGGTATTGCTTGTCTTCCCGGGTGATACCTCTCATATGTTCTAATATACGTTTCTTCACCTTGTGAATGGTGCTCCCTATATAGATCAAAGAGCATGGACAGATTAATGCATATACGCAGAAGTCCGAATTACACGTGAGATGTTTATTTATAACAAAAGGTTGCATTAGTTTAGATAGTAGTATTTGTTTACAGCTGGTACTGTGCTTGCAAGCCTTACACTCACCACAGATCTAAAACCCTTTTATTTGTAGTGGGTCTCGCATCGGTTGTATGGAGCTGGAAATTAACATATCTCCTAAAGACGTACACATTCTGAATGTAACTTTAGGATTCTCACCTAAACATTCTTTAAAGGTATCATCTGTTCCTAGAACCTGCCAGTATTTCAGACGCTGTTCTGCTTTGAGACGGTCCAGGTGCAGGCAAAACAGATTTACGATCGCGTAAGGTAAAAGGCGCTGTGCATGAATCGGCAATTTAATGACACACACAGTGTCAATTACTAAGTTCAGGCACTCCCAACATCTTTCTAATATTATGATCTCACTTGGTTTTAGAAGCCCCAACTGGATGTATGCAATTCTTATAATTAGCGAAACAGAGCATCCGCCCCTCGTGCCCAATTGAACCACCGTGTTCCAGCATATGTACATAGAGCCTGCACCTCCAGCGTGCAGACACACCCATTTGGGTAAGTCTGCATTATCAACATTAGGCATCCAAAGCATATAGATGTTGTGACAGCATTTATGTACAACAGTCCATCGTATATGCCCCCCCCTTTTTCTCAATAGAGCACACACCAGGTCCGCACACCCATTGTGCCTTCTTAAACTCTGCATGTGGATTTTTCCCGATGTGCCATTCAAGCGTTTTGCCAGCCTACCTCTACCCTCACACGGGGTAAGTTCATCACCTCTGTGTACCAACTAAGTGTAGTTTTGTAAGTTTAATAACCTTTACGTATAGGTCTGACTATAACACACCTTATTTTCTCACATGTATAGCGCCCGGCTGGGTCCCATGTGAGTATTATTTTCTTCACTACACTCACGGTGCCACTCCTGCTACACTAGGCTGCGCAGACCATCCTTCAGGTACTATACAATCTGTTCTTTCCTATTACAAGCAAAGCTGTTTCATTACAGCCACATACTGACGTTATCCCTCCCTCCTTTTGTAGGTGTCCCTACACCCCTAGGTCCTGAAGAGACCCTACATTGCACACAGGGTCGAAACGCCGTCGACTGTTTACAAAAGCGAACCATTAAAAACCAGCACTTATCATTGTATAAAGCGCGGTTCATATACTGTACACCTCTTAAATGGTCGTTTTTATAATATACAGGAAACCTTGTACATATGTCACAAATATGTCACCACTATTTTAGGTTCCATTTTTTACTGGGACACCACTCACTATTGTTGGATTATTATTTAAATACCATGTGTGTATTTTATTTCACAAAACTGTATAAATAACTGTTTATGAATTACAAATTTAAGGTGTGTTCGGCTGCCTCTCCTTCTTACATCACATTAACCCATTACATTGCTATTGAGCATTACTATATCAAGATTTAGTTGCCATTAGTCCACAGGAGCCATTGTTTTTGATAATAATTTCAGTACCCTGGTTCCATGTGAGTAGGGTTCCCTTGTTTTTGTTCTCAGTATTTCTTCAGGCATCTTTTTATTTCCCATGCCTGATTACAGAAGGTGGTAATAAATCTAATCAGCATCTCTACTTCCTCTTCCTTAGTTTTTCACAATCAGTAAGTCTTCTCTTTTAACTTTAGTTACTGTCTGTTCTATCGTTTTGCTAGAGTACCCTCTTTCTTTAAATCTGTCTCTCATTGTATTTATTTAATCAAAAAATGAATCATCAGAGCTACAATTTCTACGGGCTCTAAGGAGCTCTCCGTACGGTATGCTATTGATTAAGTTTGCCGGGTGACAGCTATCCGCATATAATAAGCTATTACCTGCAGTTGTTTTGCGAAATAACAAGCTTTCCAGCCGGTTGTGTGACACCCTTACTTTTACATCCAAGAATTCTATCTCTTTGGGGTGTACGTCACAGGAAAATTTCAAATTTAATTCATTCGCGTTAAGAGTATTTACAAAGTCAGTGACCTCACTCTCTGTTCCCCTCCAAATGCAGAAGATGTCGTCAATATATCTGACCCAGAGGAAGACATGTTGATCAAAGGCCATGATGTTATTGACCACCTGCTCCTCCCACCAGCCTAGGTACAACCCAGCATAGCTGGGGGCGAAGCAGGTTCCCATTGCCGACCCCTGGGTTTGTTGGTAGATTTCATGATTGAAGACAAAGAAGTTGTTGGTCAAACAAGTGTGCATCATTGACATCAACATCTCTGTATGTAACAGATACAATACAGATCTTGCTCTTAGGAAATGGTGACACGCCCTAATGCCCAGGTCATGTGGTATACATGTATACAGGCTATTAACATCCATAGTTAACAACAGTAGATCATTGTCCCATCTTATACCATTGATAAGTCTTAAAAAATCCCCTGTGTCTCTAACATAGGACAGGAGCATCTGTACAAAAGGTCTTAAAAAATAATCAATATACTTGGAGGTGTTCTCATATGTGCTACCCATGGAGGAAACTATGGGTCTCCCAGGGGGATTTTCTTTGTCTTTATGTATTTTAGGCAGCATATACATAGCTGCCAATTTGGGATGTTCACAACTGAGAAACTTGTACTCATAATTTGATATCAGACCCTCATTTTTCCATTCCTTCAAATTTCTCCCATATCTTACATTACTCATTTCATAGTTGTTATGATCTCATTTACGGTAATTGTCAGCATCTTCTAGTTGTCTCATGCCTTCTCTAAGATTCAGGTCCAGGAGCCACACAACTACATTGCCCCCCTTGTCAGATTTCTTTATGACTATCGTTTTGTTATCTTGTAATTATTTTATAGCCTTAAATTGTTCAGTGGTTAGATTACCCTGTTTGAGTTTATGTCTACTCAATTTTTTTAATTCATTTTTTACACCTCTTTCAAATACCTCAACTGCGTCATTATGTATTTGAGGTACAAACATAGACTTGGGTCTCAAATCACTAATGGCAGCTCGATCAATCTCCAATTCCTCACTCATCAGACTAGACAATGGATTATCAGTGAGTCCTTCACTTCCCTCTAATGATCTCATAGTGTGTAAAACATCTAAATCCTCAATTGTGAGATTAGATTCCGTGCTACTGGATTGAACTCTGGTTGTTTTGTTGGTATACCACTTTTTTAATTTAAGTTTCCTCACAAACTGGAATAAATCAATTCGACTGTCTGTGTAGTTGAATCTGTTAGTCGGACAAAACGATAGACCTAAAGACAATACATTCATCTGACAGTCTGAAAGTCTGATATCAGATAAGTTTACCACAGTCATGGCGTTCCTCATTTCGTTGCCGATTTGCCTCTCATAGTCATACCCATGTAGCCATCCAAATTCCCTTGTTTTTTTGTGCCTCGCTTGTTGCCTCCTCTGGCGCCTCGTCCTCGACCTGTATGTTCCTGGGGGCCCGGGTTTCCCAATCTTTGTCTGCCCTTTGCCATTAGATTGAACTCTTTTAAAATTCTGGATTTTACTCCAGACTGTCCTGATTGGACTGAGGTATCACTTTCACTGGCTTCACTTTCATTGCGTTCTCTCGATTCTCTATTCGTTTCACTCTCTACTTCCAGTCTCCGCGCTGTGTCATTACTCTTCTCAGTTGGTTGACTTTTTTCTCATTTGTCTTGATTTGTTTCTCTCAAGTGATCAAATTTCCTCCCAAACGTGAAGATTTGTCCTTTTTCATAGTCTATCTGGTCCCTATGAAATTTGCGTTGTTTTTTTAGTTTGAGTTCTTCCTCCGCTTTGTCCAATCTGGTGTTCAGTAAGGAATTGGGCTTGGCGTTGGTTTTTTGAATTGTAAACCGAAGGACTTGTTATATGGGGTTCGCGACCCCGCCGTGAGCCCGCCACCTGCAAGTGGCAGGAAAACCTGCGAAAGTTATTTGGATATATATATATATATATATATATATATATCTACGCTCCACTTGCACCATGCCAGAATCACTTGCGGTCGGGTGCTTTTGTTGCGGCGATGCCATCCGCATATATTAAAGCTCAGAACTTCCTCGTATTCAGGAAATATAAGCACTCACGGGTAGCGTTATAACAGGTCTTTTATTTTCAGAACAATTCTGAGCTTTAATATATATATATATATATATATATATATATATATATATATATATATTCACTGAAAAAACAAAGGTTACGGGGATGTTATAGTTAGGCTCACATTCCACTAGTACAAAGCCAGTGAAATTCAGCTAACTATAATTACGCCCCCACAATGCACTGCTTTTGACCTCACATATTACATCACTCATGACATGGTCAGTGACATCACGGATGACATCATCCAGTGAGTGTGAGTGTTTTCTAAAGGTTTATGAGTGTTAAACATATATATCAAGTTAAAATAGTATACTATATGTACTACTAATGAGTGATACTATTTCTAACATATATTATGTGAGTTGCTGTGTGACAGTATGTATCCATGTGTGAGTGGGTGTCTGAGTATCTGTATAGGTGTGTGAGAGTGGATGTACTCGCAACAAAATTCCCAACGCGTTTCAGAGCTTCGCGCTCCTTGCTCACGGGGAAGCTCTGAAACGCGTTGGAAATTTTGTTGCGAGTGTTTAAATAAACACGCTTTCCCATTGGAGCTGCAGCACTGTGGTTTGTTCGGCATCAATTTACGAAGATTGGGCCATACCTACAGGTTGTTTGTTGGATATTTGGGGTTTGCTACCCCGCTGCGAGCTCCCCGTGGAAAGTGGCTTGGGCTTAAAGCGGAACTTTGGTGGATGGATATATATATCCAGTGAATCACCCACTCACACATCCATGCAGGGAGTCACACCCCCCCACCCACACAGACACTCAGGCACCCATACAGGTTCTCAGACAACCAATCATTCTTCAATATACCTTGGCATATATAGATATAACGTTCTTGAAATTTTTAGAAACACTCAGTCACTGGATGATGTCATCAGTGATGTCATTTGAGATGTCATCAGTGATGTCACTGAGCATGTCATGAGTGATGTAATATGTGACGTCATCAGCAGTGCATTGCGGGGGCGCGAGTTATAGTTAGCTCTGCTAACTATAACAGCCGAATTTCTCTGGTTTTATACGAGTGAAATGTCCAACTAACTATAACATCCCTGCAACCTATGGTTTTTTTTCAGTGAATTTCTAAGGTTTTTTAAATGCTAATTTCTAACTATAAAGTCCCTGAAACCTATGGTTTTTTCAGTGAATTTCTAAGGTTTTTTAAATGCTAATTTCTAACTATAACATAGCAGTCGCGTTTGCAGAGTGGTGTAGAAAGGTGAGCGTGGCCTCCGAACACCTCTTAGCAATCCCACTGTGTGGGATTTACTGGAGGTAACAGGAGGGGTAGTTAGCCCCCAACGTCAACCTTGGGGGCCAACTACCCCTCCTATTACCTCCAGTAAGTCCCACACAGTAGGATTGCTAACTTCTCATACCAGGCCACGCCCCCTTTCTCCACCACTCTGCAGACGCGCCTCCTGGCACGTTCTGGGTTGGGGGATTAACTCCCCTTGAATCCTGAGGGTCCCTGGGGGCCAACTAGCCCACCAGGTACCTCCAGTAAGCCCCACACAGCTGGATTGCTGAGAGTGGTCCGAGGCCACGCCCCCTTTTTACACCACTTTGCAAACGCGCCTCCTGGCGCACTGCTGCTCGGGGGATGAAGTTCACTTGTGTCTTGAGGTCCTCAGGACACAAGAGGACCTCATCACCTCACCAGCAGTGCGCCAAGACGCACGTTTGCAGAGTGGTGTAAAACGGGGCGTGGCCTCGGACCACCTCTCTGCAATCCAGCTCTCTGGCGCTTACTGGGGATACCTGGTGGGCTAGTTGGCCCCCAGGGACCCTCAGTATTCAAGGGGTCTTAATTCCCCAACTTACAACGCGCCAGGGGGCGCGTTTGCAGAGTGTTACAGGGAGGGGCCTCCGGCGAGATGCAGTTTTTTTTTTAATATTGTTTTAGAAGGGGGGCTGTGTGGCCCCCATTCTTGTACTATTTTTGTGTCCCTGGGGACCCCTTCCCCCAGGCCCTGACCCCTTTTTTATTTTAAAAAAAAAAACGGGAAGGGGGCCGCGCCGCCCCCCTCCCGAGGCCAATTTCGGCCCCGGGGACCCCATCCCCGGGGCATGGCCTCCTTTTCAAAATTTAACTATTGGGAAGGGTGGAACCTCCACCCCTTTCACTTGGCATTCTGGCAATCCTCAAACCATTGGGTCCTCCAAAATGTCAAGCAAGGCTAAGCTCTTTCCTTCCAAGAGATGTTGCCTCCCCTTCCTTCTGTGCCCTATGTCACCTCAGATGACGACGCCCACATTCTGTAGCAGGTTCTTGCTCTGTTAAGCAAAGGGATTGTGAAATTTCTCATAGATAACAATGTTGGGCAAGGATTCAATTTCTGTTATTTTCTTGTTCCCTTGAAAAATGGTGATCGCAGTCCCATTTTGGAGCTTTGTGTTCTGGATTCCTTACTCCAGATGCTTTCTCTCATTCTGGTTCTTCTTTTTTTCTGGACCTGGAAGACTGAATGGTGTCCCTCGACTTTAAGGAGGCATACTTTTATGCTCCTTTGATCCTGGGGCCGCACAGGAGGTACCTGCGCTTTTGTGGTTGGCTGCACCAACTATCAGTAGGCAGTCCTCCCTACCTGTCAAGTATCAGACCCCCTGAATCTTCAGCAAGGTGATGTAAGTAGTCATGGCACTACCTCACCAATGGGCGGCTGAAGGCGGGATGGCGCAGCTAGTGTTGGACCACTTGTAGACCACCCTCCTTTTCTTCGACTTGGGGTTTTCTATCAACTTCCCTGAGTTCTGCTCAAGGCCTCCCAGTGTCTCCTCAACACTTTCTTGCCTCCCCAGTGAGTCTGAACATTCAGGCTATCATTCTGATGTTTCGGGGCAGAGCTCTGCTTCCAGCCCTGATAGTCATCCATCTCTTGGGCCTATTTGCCTCTTGCACCTTTCTAGTAACCCCCCGATCGATGGCATATGTGTGCATTCCAAAGGAGTCTCAGTTTATAATGGGCCCAGCACTGGGGAGTCCTGACAGACAACATTTGGATTCCCCAGGACCAGTAGCGGTCTGTGGTGGGAGTGCTGCGGGGCGGTGACGTGGGGCGGGGGAGGGGCAGGGTGGGGGGTAGTAAAGTACGGAATACGGCCGAATAGAGGTAAGTAAACATATAAATAAAACGAATTTACGAAATTCGTTTTATTTATTTATGTTTACTTACCTCTGTTCGGCCGTATTCCGTACTTTACTACCCCCCACGCTGCCCCTCCCCCGCCCAACGTCACCGCCCGGCAGCACTCCCACCACGGGCCGCTACTGCCCAGGACACATCGTGAGACCAGCTGTGAAAGGACCATCTCATGTGGAAGCCCTTCTGGCCCTGCCAGACGTTTCCACAATGGTTGCCTTCTCCCTCAGCTGGGAAGTCATATTGATACACCGGATATCAGAGGCCTCTGGCATTCTATAGATCAGGGGTAAATCATCACTCTCCTTGAGCTCCAGGTGATCTGCCTGGTTCCAAGATGAGCTCGTGCATGCATGTGCATGTATGTATACTGACACATCAGTAGCCATTTTGAAATTTTCTTTTTCGACTTCGTGCAAATTCAAAGCAAACACCCATTGGCAAAGCCAATCACTGCGCTCCTGATTATTAAACGCACAACCATTTGGCTTGGCAAACTTTGTTTTGCAATTCTAATCAAGCTTATCTTTTGTCTAACTAGGAAATGTGTTGGTGTAATTCACACAGTGCAATTGCCGTTGATGCCAGTCGACAAGCAAAATCATGTGCGGGTTTCATTTGTCATTGTGAACTACGGTGGCTGTTAAGGTGTATGTGAGAAAGCTTAAGGTTTAAAAATTCCACTTCAGGATGATTTTATGTTTTTTAGTTCTCTTGATTACATAAATTATAAGTAATATATATATATATATATATATATATATATATATTCTCTCACTCGATAAGAGCTTCTTTAGTTTGTTTGTTGTCACCAGACTGAGTCTCACTCGCTCTTAAGACATCTGCATACTGAATAATAGCATATGCTCTTCATGGCTAGTCTAGAGAAATGGGCACAATAAATATATTGATACCATCTCATTTCTTCACTTTGGCATGCTGCTTTGTCTGCATTCTGTAATGTTTGAGTCCCCGATGAGCAGAACAATAATTTGCAGAACAGCCTCAAGTAAGAAGTCTGTTGTCTGCTTCTTTTCTCAGGGGTAACCCATGTTAATAATGAGGAGCCCCCAAGGGCTGGAGGCTTGCTAGTAATAATGGTAATAATAAAGGCGAGCCTCGCGCTCTATCAGCTTCATCCACGGTACGTCATCGGCTGCAGATTCCTCTCAGGCAGGGAAGCTTGTCTGTACCGTCCTGTGTGCAGAGCACAGCCCCGTGAGCTGCTGCTGAGCTCTGCAGACGGACTGGCCCCTGCCCCGGCTCCATCAACGAGGCAACCGTGTGAAGAGGCGAGCAGTCCCCGAGCTGGAAGCGCGAGGTGGCGATTCATTTAAGAGGCGCCCGAGCGAGGAATCTCAATTTACAGGAGGTCAGACGGCTTCCGGTCTGTCTGTCGAACACTGAGCTCCCGTCACATCAGCTGGCACGAGAAATATAGGATGAAGTCTCCAACAGAACATGACTTATGAGCTACTCACTCACATCAGCTGTGCCTGGTGACGAACTGTTGCCTTGTATTATAATTGCATTTATATAGTGCTTACTACACCTAACCAGGCACTGATAAGTTTTATGGTGAGCTGATATCAGTTTTTTATCATAAACAATGAGAATACAAGTACCCCCTTCCGAACAGAATTGTTTGTAAACTGATCTCATTGCTATTGCTAGTGCATTATGTTTAATGCGCGACTGGACAGGCAGGGCCTTCTGGGATGATCAGTGAGTGCCCATGCACTAGGATTGGGTTGACCAACGTCGCTCCATGGCGGATGCATCCACGCCACATTTGTCAGATAACCAATGCAGGAAATTGGAGTATTACTTGGGGGTTGGTGTGGGGCGAGGGGGCGGGTGCTGGAAACGCCCCTCAGTTATTAAGCACAATCCTTATCATGGTGAACCACAAAAGTCACTAACTAAACCTGTGTTTTATTTAACATTTCTTTATTTGCATTTAATTGTGTAAATACAGAGGACCCAATCCTACAGGTTACATAGTTATTAGCTTCTGATGCACTTTGCATAGATAACACCATCATCATCGTCTTAGCCCTGTTTTTCTAAGGGGTGGGTGGGAATGGGGGGAAGGGGAGAAACGGGGTAGGAATAAGTGTATTTTCAGCAGTATTACTACTTTCCCAATAGGTCCTGCGAGTGCTGTAACAAAACATTTTCACTTCACATACACTGGGTGCCTCATTAGCCAGAAGCAATATCCATAGCACCAACGTCCAGAGGTATTTTCCAACCTTCCAAGTGGTCGCCTTTACTTACATCGGCATGTTTTATAGGATTTCTCATTTTCTCAAGGCCTGCTGTCTCCAGCTTAAACCTAAAAGCTTTGTTCTCCTATGATTATCTGGGGGGTGGGGTTTGGGAGTGTCTGTCTGCACCTAAAGTTCGGCGCGGTGGATGAAAGGACCAAACTACCTTAAATTTGAATAATTGTTATTGTATCTTACATATTTGCCTCTCATACATGGCTAACCTGAAAAGTTCCGCCATCCACTGCTGGTGTGTGGGTATGTTTGGGAAGCCCCAGTGTCTGAGTATACAGAATAAACCTGTGCTTAACCCTCTGGTGGTTTGGCACTAAGTAGTTAGGCTTAACTTAGAGGTAATGTGTAAAGTACATATACTCAAACAATAATAAAGTGAGAACACAACTCAAGAAAAATCCCAAACCAATTGAGAAAAAAAGAGTAAATTGTAATAAGCAGTATGACACCATAAAAACAAAAATCCAATAAGTACAACAAGCGATATGGATTTTTAAAGTTTGAGGTAAAAAATAGCATTAAAGAGCCCAATCTCCACTGGACTGGGTCAAAGTCACATGTTCAGGCTGACCAGGATGGAGTGCGGGTCCTCTCGGTGGAAAGTTTACCTTCTGACTTTGAAATTTTTATGGAGAAAAAGTGGCTGTCAACAAGTCATCAGCGGGGCAAGCTGCAAGCTGGATACAGAGCAGGATCAAACACGATGGGGGGGCAGGGTGCTGAAGGGGGGGGGGTCCGGAGTAGTCGTCAACGACAGCGGGAACACTCTGATCGGGAGAACTCTGAAATCTTTGCCCCATAAAGTCTTGATGTAGATGGGTTGCTGCTCAGCGTCGGTCCACATGAGGCCGTCTACTTTCAGATTTGGAAACCTTTCTGAAAGTCAGATCCCATTCAGTAGGGCAACCCAGCAAGCTAAGGTTGACCAGCAATTCAACGACTGCGGATTTGATGGTGGTCCTGGTCTCCGATGGCTCTTCAAGCAGAAAGTTGGCAAAAAGTTTCTACGTCCAAGATCTTGTAGTTTGGGGAAAGGATGAGTACACTCTAACACCAACCAAAGGTCCAGGACCACTTGGAGGTTAGGACTCACTCCAACAGAGGCCAGCAGCAGAGTCATGGACAGGTCCAGTTGGGGAAAGGCCTCTAGAAGCTTGTTGTGTCCTTGTAGCTAAAACAAGAGGCCGGCCAATTGACCCTTGGAGTCACTTCTGGGATCCGCGTTCAAGGCAAACAGGTCCAATCGTCCTTCAGGTTTCGGTCAGCAGGGCGGTCCTTCTTCTAATCTTCACAGGTCCGGGAGAGATCTGAGGAGGGTACTGGGGATGCCACATTTATGCCCAGTGTCTACTAGACATCATGAGCATGATTAGAATGTTCTTCAAGATGGCAGCGAAGGCAAAGGGTGGGTCCATTACAATCAGTCTAGCAGAGTTTTTTCTTTTGGATTCAACAAGTCCTTTGCCAAATAGGTAATGCATGCAAATGTTTGTTATTTAACTGTTTGTGATGTATATGTTTTTCTGGCTGTAAGCCTTTGATTGTATTGTATATTATTGTCTTAATGCACTCACATTTTTTATGTATCTGATGAGTTTGTTGACTCCCCTGCAGATTGGAATGTAGTGTTTAATCATTATTTTGCTATTTAACGGATTGCTCAGCCTGTTTTTATCTGTCACAGGTTTTAGTAAGACTAGCGTTTTTTAAACTGTTGTTTTAAATTATTGTAAGTCTGACAACTGAAACAATAAATAAATTAATCAAAATTAAAATTGGATCTTCAATTTACAGAATTGGCATCCTCGGAGGAGGGTCCTTCTGCTAAAGGTCTACTGTTTGGAGATAACTTTATGAAAGAAATATCAAAATATGTTGACACACTAAACTCTATTGATGAAGCCCAATTATCTCTTTAAAAAGTATTTGGCAAGCAAGGTGCAGCAAACAATGGGGCCATTATCCCGGCCAGACACAATTTGACGCTTGGTCCCAGTTAAAAAACAATAGAGGTAAATTTGGGTTTCAGTCCAACAGGCCCACCTTCTACCCAGAGAGACAAAGGGGCAGCAAGAACGAATTCAGAGAACCAACAAGAGCAACCGTTGTAAATGGTAAGTGTAAAACCAATTCAAACACTATTGGGGTTGTTTGAAATGCTTTGGACCACCAAGCATGTCCACAGTTGTCCACAGATTCCTGATCCTGCAAACAGTCACAGGGTACCACACAGCATTTTATAATAATCCTACTCAAACTATCTTACTGCATTCTATGCATCTTTCATGAACAGACACCAAGTTCATTTCCCAGGAGAGTCAAGATCTGTTTGTGATATAGAAGAAACTATTTTCAATCTGACAGAGTGTTTTTAATCAATATCTTTCTGGTGAAAAATAAAAAATGATGCCCAGTAATAAACAATTACCTCTACGTCCCTCGTCCTCGACCCAGTCATAACAAATGAGGTATATTCCACTGACAGGAAACAAAACAGGAAACGCTTTTAGGCTCCACCCACCCTCCTGCCAGGGGCTATAACAACATAGCCAGCAGAAAGCACTGCCTGTTTTGTTTCTGGTCGGTGGACATGACGGGGGATGCTGTAAGGTAATTGCCGGGCTCTTACCTGGTGGATGTCCTCTGGTTACCTCCTTTGCTGGGCTCTGGGGGTGCCTCTGGACCTTCGTGGGAGCAGCTGGGGTCGGGACGTGTGACTTCCTGGACTCGGTGAGTGGCTCCGGGTGCCTGGGTTGCTGGGCTTGTCGGGCCTCGGTTGCCTTCTCCTTTTCCGACTGGATGGTCGCTTTCATTGCTGTGGGGAATCTTCACCATTACGGAGGCATTCTGCCCTGCTCCCACCCTATTAATTCTGGTACGGGCGGGTGGACACCATCTGTGGGCCATATGAGGCATGGTGTGTCTCCGGTATGTGTCAGCACCTCCCGCGAGGTTCTTTGGCGCAGTGGGGGTGCTGACATCTATTACATTTTGGTCCCCGCTGGGTTGGTATGTTTGGGCCGTCCTCGTGGAGTTCCCTTCTCCGCTACTGTATGGCAAGGGGGCATCGTTGGTGCCGGCTGGTTGTCTTCGGACTTCCATGTGTTCGGCCTCCCGGTGGGAGGAGGCTGTTCTGGGATGGTTCAGGCCCATGTCTGTGTGGCAATGGGAGCTCCTCTCCTTAGGGTGTGGCCTTCGGCAGCCGCTTCCTGATCCCTTTTCTGCTATGGCGTGTAGTCCTACGCCACACCCTCTTCACTCCTCTCATTCCTCGCGTCGGCGGTCAGCTGGGTTGAGCTGCCTGTCACGATATGCAGTTATGAATCGCAATGTACCCCAATATAGGCTTGGGTAGTCTCCTAACGTTTTACCTACATTTACCCTGCCATTGTACTACATAACGGCTTTTGGTGCTGACCCTTTACCTAGTTAGGTGCTGCATAAATGTCGTGTGGTTTTCCCCGAAAACTGGCATCATTATTATGCATGAGGATTCTCAGAATCACAGCAGGTTTACCATCTTCTGCATAATAACTGTGTATAAGGTTCATCACCATCGTCATCCTCGGCCGACATGACACAGCAAGGTATTTATTTATTTATTTGAAAAGTTATATATAGCGCTGGCTAGACCCGGAGGTATCAGAGCGCTTTACATGAGATAGGACATTGTTTCAGAACATTGTTACATAGTTACATCAGTTACAGTTACAGTTGCAGTTACCAGTATATACTTAGGAGAAAAACGTGAGCTTACACAATAATATAAGGTATTAGCGCGTAGCATATCCAAGACACACGTCTTATGGGGAATGGAAGGTAGTGGGGGGAAATGGTAAACAGGGGAGAGGAAAGCAGACAGAGTAAAGGAGACCTGAGGGGGGAAAGTACTCCTGGGGAAACAAAGCAGTCAAAGCGGTCGAAGAGAGAGACAGATAAAACCGAGAAGAACCGTGAAAAACAATGTCCGATGTGCGGCTGGGTAGGTGACGGCCGAGGGGGAGACTCAGAGCCCGACTCCTCTATAGCTGCATAGGACAGCTCCACCGGGCAGCAGCCAAGGGTACTCGGGCTCCGCAGTAAATACCAACAGTTATAGTTTCAGCCTGTGGGGACATCGTCATAATTCCAAAGAAGGCATCAGTCCCGGTGTTACTGGGAGGCGCCGTCCGCCTCGTCCTCCAGATCGCCCCCAGGTCGGAGGACGTAGGGAGAGATCACTGGCGATGTCAAAGAAAAAGGTTCCCTAGCGGTGGAAGTAGTGGAAACGTCACGCTCAGAGGGGTGTTTTGTATGTAGAGGGACGGTGCGTAGCCACAGCCAATGACTACGATTCAGGTGCAGCTAGTAGGCAACTAATAGGCACTTCTAAGTCATAAACAAAGATAAGTAACATAATAAGTAAGGGAAGTGCACAGAACTAACAGATCAATAAGGATTGAAAGCTAAGAACCACGCACCAGTCTTCAGATGTATAGAGAGACTGAGCAAACAATATGTGCAATAGTATGACCAAACAGTGGAGGTCCAGGCAAATACAGAAGACAGCATACGGTACGTTAATTATTGTTGCGGCCACAAGGTGGAGCTCCAGGCGTAGACAATCAAGCTCACATGTTTAGGTACATAAAGACCTAGAGTAGTGTAGTTGCAGTGAACAATGGAAAATGGCTGCCATGAGGGGGAAGACACAAGTATTGATGCAGCCTGATCACAAATTCCTGAGCATGCAGCAAGTAGCTATTCATCCAGGGGGGAGGTAGAGGGGGAGCCTCACCTTAGGTAGCGTCTCGAGAAGGCAATCGCACCCCCTCTCTGCTGCCCTCACTTAGCAGCCACACTGGAGGAGGCGCCGCAGCCTGAGGCGTCAGCCAGCGTTGGACCACAACCAGTTGAGAGACACCAGACCGCATCCGGCATGTCTCGCTGCAACGTGAAGAGGAAAGGCAGCCACATACCCTACACAAAACAATGGCCAGCAGCCTGCAACCCGGCAGGCGGCATCGGTCTCAGGGCAACGGCAACCGGGCAGAGGCACGGGGTCACGACCGTGTTCAGAGCCCCTAATAGGCGGCTGTAGCACAAATAGCGGGTCCGACACCAACGCAGTCGGCTAAACACCCACCAGGTTACTAGTCCCATGTCCTGGGACCTCGATGGCTCACTGCAGCCGGCTCAGCCCACACAGCTCTGTGGCCACAGGTCGGCGTTCAACTGGGCAGGGGCACGGGGAGTCTCGTCTGTGCCAAGAGCTCCCGATGGGCGGTATCGTCGGGAATAGCGGTGCCGACACCAGCGCAGAAGGCTGGTTACACCCGCCGAGTCACAGAACCTGTGCCCAGGAGCCTCGATGATGCATCGGAGGTTTAGCGCCTCAGCGGTCGCGGTGTCCGGGTGGGTCCGGCCATCAGCAGAAATCTTGGGGCGGCATCATCGACGTCCGGTCTCGGGGGACGCTGCAGGTCGGGCTCGAGTGCCCCTCCCCTACCATCCGCAATCATACCTCAGAAGCAGAGCGGGTAAACGAAATTGCACAATGCAGCATAATCTCCCGGGGCGGTCAGCAAGCAATTCGAGATGAGGGCCGAGGGGTGGGGGCGTTGTTTGCTGGAAAGAACAGAGGTCGGCGGCATCACGGTGCACTTCATTCGGCACTAGGCGCGTTCTCACAGCTCCCCGGTCGCCATCTTAGCAAATTCACTGGCAGGGAAGTCACGTCTGATATCTCAGGGATGCTCGATCGGAGAAGGGCGAAATTGATCTCCAGGTGATCCGCCTGCATTCCGGTTGCGGAATCGTTGTTTTGGGAGGGAAAACAGTGCGGCGGAACGTCGCTCAGGAAGCTGGATAGAGGGTTCACCGCGGAGCATCAGCTCCGAGCGGCCATGATGGGGGCTGGCTCCTCCTTCATCCCCCTGAGTGTACCTTTTGGGTATATAAGCACCATATTTTTTGCTGTGGCAGGCAGAGGAGAAAGACTTTACTTTCATGCTGACACGCTGACACGCGACGCTGAGGTTCCTGCACGCAGACACTCCAGCACGCAGTGGTCTGACATCCCTTGCGGGGTGTCCATCTCGAGACCAAGACGGGGTCCTTCGCTCTCTCACATCTGGTAATGGGGTTGGCTCTATCTTAGGGGGATTCTTGGCTATACACCTACATACATGCTAGGTACATTTAGGTACATTTAGTTAGGGTTAGCATCGTAGGAGTACGCATTATTACTGTCATGTATTTATATGCCAGCATATATCCATTGTTTTAGCATTATGGTAGAATTCTACCATCTATTTACTCTGTTGGTACTTATACCAGTATATATCTGTTTCTGTCATATGGTTGTTGCAGCACACGTATTTTACACTAGAATGACGCTGGTTCACTAAATGCTTATTGAAAACGTTCCCCATTGTTTATTGTGTGTACCTCTCTGAGACAAAGTGAGCACGAGTGACTGAGCGAAAAGTACTGTACTGTTTCTACCATCCCTGAGGGGACAGGGCTGTCATGTTTGATAGTTGCCAGAAACTATTCGCTCCTTGGTAAAAAGGAGTTCATAGTGGCATTGTGCGATAGATGGTATACAGGCTAACATATCCGGTGGGGGTGTCTGGAATCAGTCCGGACACCGATCCCACAGTTTATGTTGTCTAAACGCACACATCCTATATAGATTTATAGGAACTAGACGACATGGGGCCGCCAAAGTTGGTTTGGTTCTTATTTAACGGTCAAATCTCAGTAGTTCAGTCGTGCTTTCTCAGAGACCCCTACTCACATCTACCCAGAGACGTCTGGAGTGGGAAGGGAAAGATCCGTCACAGCTGATTAGGCATATCCTATGTATTGGCTGTAGGTTTATTCAAGCTTGAAGGATTATAGTTCCCTATTGTGCATAAAACCTTATCTCACTTTTCCTTGAAACTCTTTCAACAATATCTGTCGAAGAGAACGCTGCACCAGCATTACATGCGAATGCAGCAGGGGATGGGGAGCAGGAAGGTGCTATAAAGATTTCAGAAAATGTCAGAAATGCACTTACTTTAAAACTAGCAGACTATGAAGTACCAGCATTAGGTGGGACTGTAACATTCGTGATTGAGGCACACAAGTCATTCAGGACAGAGGTATTCTATTCATGGGTCAAATTCCCATCTGCAGACGCACGCACAAAAACATTTCATTCTTACACTCCGGATGAAACACCAGAAGAATACTGTCCGTACGAGGACATTGAAGTTCCACTCAGTTACCAGGAGCATATAAATTGGTTTAAAGGCACCCTCCCACACACCACAGAAAAAGTAAGACTCGGTCCGCTCAGCAGAGACCGATCGACTTGGCCGGTCCTAGCGGCTTACACACCGCATCCAGACATTGACACATTGCCAATAGCAGACTTACGTCCACTTAACAAAGAAATAATAAAACTTTACACAAACTTGACACAGTTCGTTATGCGAACACTCACACTTCAATCTACAAGGGTTACACCAGCAGGTCAACTACAAGGGACTGCAACTAAGATCACCCCACAAACGCTGAACGCGGTTATGGGAAGAATGCCCACTAAACGTGAGCAAATGCCATACTGGATAGCACAGAAAATTAGACAGTTAGAGGCAGTGTTTCCACACACAGGCCCACAAGAAAAACACAGAATACTGACAATCTGCTTGCCAATGGGTGTAGCTCCCCCGATAGAGGATTGTAGCTCTTGGGGTACAGTCTTTGCTCCATCTATACCAAAACTCATGGTATCCCTTCGATAGCAGTGATACAAGAAGTATTAAGACAAATACAGAATGAGTATGGAGCAGAACCTGCTCTGAACTTCGGGATGAAATTATTAGGCAATTTTTCCCAGGTATCCTCAATGATGTTAGCAAACATAAAAGGGGAAGCAGCAGCAGTGGCTATACGCCAATGCTTGAGGGAATGCACTCCTGCACAACAGGAGCAAGAATTACAAAAAATATCGAAGATGCATTCACCGAATTAGGTAGAGATAATTTGGGAGCCAGAGCTATGAAACCACAAGTAATGGGTAGTCCTGAAAAGGATAACACAAAGCAAGCACCTTATCCTTCAAAGAAGAAATGGGATAATAAAAAACAAAAAAATAGAGAGAATAGATCACATTCAAAGGCTGGGTCTCCTCAGCAGGAGCCCTCCGAAAGGAGGTATAACCTTAGAAATCGTGACAACATTAAAAAACCTGATGGGTATCAGGATACTGATACACGTTCCTCTCGTTCCGTTCAGGGTTCAACAAAAAACTCTGAGAGGGAAGGACGATCAGAACACAGATCAGAAGAGCGAGCAAAGTCCAGAGATACACATTGTATTTCGGACTATAATATCAAAAAAGAAGATAAACCAAAATCAAAACCTCAATTTAAGAAGAAGAAGGTAGCAGGCCTTAAAATAAGAAATGCCCAGGCTACTGAGGACTCAGCTTCTGAACAGGTAATGGGCTCTGACGATGCTAGACAGCGCAGCAGAAGGAACAATAGCACGGCAGAAACTGATGGAATTTCTAGTGACAGCGGTGTTAAATGAACATATCATACCAGTTATATGAAATAACGCTCCATATGGAAGGGGACATACCTAGGAAGGTTAAAGGTCTCTTTTGGGAGAACGTGTACTTTGGATACGACATTCTTTTAGCAGAAAAAGATTGGCCGCCTGAGTTTGTTATGGATTGCCCAAAAGGAGAAACGGTAATTTTACCAGCCTTCTCTGACCTCTTTCCAGAATCAGTGAAACATTCATACGCGCAGGAGTGGACGGTAGCACTAGCTCCTGCATTATACCGCGATCATGTAGGGTGGGATGCTGAGTCACCTCACCATATAATACCAGTGAAAACTACTCCAACTCCACAGAGACAATACCCAATAAAACATGACGCCAAAAAACAAGTCAGGGGGATCTTAGATCAACTTGAATATCAAGGTGTAATAGAAAATTGCACCTCCTCCATGAACAATCCTTTGTTGATGATGAAACCTGATAATTCATATTGTCTAGTTTTAGACTACAGGCATTTAAACACATGCACAAATACATTTGCAGTACAAAATGCACACAGTGCCGCATTAATGAATAACATTGTGCGGAAAAAATACAAAACAACACTAGATATCTCAAATGGATTCTTTAGCCAAAATATAGCGTCTGAAAGCAGAAATTTGACAGCATTTTCAGCCCTAGGCTCTTAGCATCAATTCTGTCGACTGCCCCAAGGGTATAAAATAGCCCCGGACTGTTCTCAGCACGAGTAACAGAGTTGCTCCAAAATTTTGATGAGGAGGCATTGTCCTATGTAGATGATATCTATCTGATGGACGATGAAGTATTGGATCACCTGACCAGGGTGAACAACATAATTTTGGGGTTCGCCTCTGAGGGCTAAAAATGTAGCTTTAAAAAATCTGAAATTGCCCACTTCTATGTCCTATTTTTGGGATATGAGCTATCAAGTGAAGGAAAAAGCCTAGCAGCCAACTTTTTAGAAAAGTGTGCGCTGCTGCAACCTCCAAAGACATTTTAGATTACGCAGAAAAAGTAAAGCCTTTCTACGATTTAATCAGACCTGATTTCGCAATTCGCCATTGGACACAGGAACACACAGAAATCCTACGTTCCCTACAAGCTGATATGATAGCTTCCATACGCTTACACACACGTGTAAACACGACGAATTTGTACACAAACGCTGAGATGCGTACAGACTGCTGTAGTGAGACAAAGCTTTACAAAAAATAGAACCCGGCAAACATTTTTCTTTTGCTGCTATTTATTTCAGCAGACTAGGGGCCAATATTTATAATCCTTGGTCCTGGCTACATTATTTTGCCATAATTTATACATTTTTTAAGGAACATTTCTACAATTTTATACGTCTGAAAACATGTGGTGATACACTTTCAAATCAATATTGCTCTGTGCTGATTTTCAAATGGTCAAAACATAAGACATTCATAAACAGTACATTTTGTCAAATAAAACAATTGTGCTTAAGTTCAGTGCCTGTGTAGATCAAAACAATTATACATAAATTCAGTGCCTGTGTGAATCATACTAACAATTATAAAATTACACCAGTTTATAATTTATACATCTATTCTATTAAGGAGCACTCTCCTTGAACCGAACAGGTTTCCTCTTTTAGAGAGTTGCTCTCCTTGAGGAGAATATTCAGTATCTGTGGGGATAATTCAATGTTCAGACGCGTTTCAAATCCCTGTTCTACTCAAGGGATTATCTTCAGGGCAATAACACGGTGTAATCTGAAATTAATGAAGATTTAAAAAAAAAATGAAAATATTCAGTGTTTTATGTCCCTTCTCTCTATCACTGCTTGTTCAGTATAGGAAAGAAACTCTGGTACCTGAGTTGTGTTGGAAAACAATCTTCCTGACTTAAAGGTAAATTTCTTTTCTGGGTTCTGGTTTTTGTCACTTTTTAAACGCTCTGAAATAATGAACAGACAGTGTTGTTTGTTCTTGTATTTGTACTGAATGAAAAGAACATTTCACAAAAAGAAGAAATTCGTTTTGTGCTTACTTAAAGAGTTGCTTTATGTCCGATAAAGTTTGTATTGTAGCAGGCCTCTCGGTTGCACTGTGAGCTTGTTAGACCAAGGCTGCCGGTTCTTTTTATACTCAAGTTCAATTTAAAGACTTCTGCAATAGTAAGAGGCAACATTGTATCTTCGTACAAATATTCCACAGTGAGACAAGTTGTTTTAATTGAAAATGCGAGACAGCTCTCGGAAACTTACTCAGAATTGCAACATTGTAGTCAAGTTCTGTTTTGTTCTGTCAAGGGCCCGGTAAGCCTGCAGTGACGCTTGTGAATTAAATCTGAGGCAGGAGAAAGGAACATCATTTGTGTAGCCTGTTTATCAAAAGTACGGAGGCTTTTTAGATTTACTGCTCCCATTCACTTACTTAGGATTTGCACGATGAACTTTACAGGCGTCCTCTGAGGTTCAGTTTCTTTGCCGACTGAATCCTTTGTGTCAGCTTTTCCGGTTTGCAGCACATTTTTTCTTTTGTTCTACTTTTGAACAGGAAGTGCTTTATTTGGTGGTTTCTGGGCGATGTAGTGCTTGTCTTCCGCTTGTGAAGTCCTAATGCACATTCTTTCTATTTTTGAGTGGTGATCTGCTAATTTATGGTTTTATTCAATTCGGACATTTCGTTTAACCCTTTCTGGGTACAATTGAATTTTAAAATTAAATATGCCTCTTTTTTCAGTAACATGGTTTCCACATTGCCACCCCGTGGTTGTTTCAGTATAGATAACACTGTCCATACAAAGTCTTTTTCTGAGTGTTTCTTTTCCAGAAAATGAGACACCAGAGGGGCTGTCAGAACCTTTTTCTTAATCCTGGAGCGGTGTTGCACTATCCTTTGGTTTATTTGCTGGTTTGTTTTCCCTATATATAGTTTAGGGCATGGGCACTGAATTGCATACACTGTGTTTTTGGTTATGCAATTTGAAAACTCTTTAGAGTCCATTTTATGGACTCATGCGTGAATTCATAACCTTCAATTGTGTTGTCGCAAACAGAGCAATTGCCACATTTATAGTGGCCCTCGATGGGTCTCATGTGCCATTGCGCTCTTAGGTCTTTTTTCTTGGTGGACGATGTGAGATCTGCCCTTATGATTTTTTGACCGATGCTTTTACTTTTTTTCATTGCGAACAATGGTCGTTCATATGGGCATTCTAATTGCATGAGGAGATGCCAGTTTTTCAAAATCATCTGTCGAAATTTGTTAGTATGTGGGCCAAACGTTGAGACGCAGACTAGTTTATCTATAGGTTTCTTTTCTTTTTTGACGAGCAGCTCTTCTCGAGGCATATACCATGCCCTTTTTGTCGCATGTTTAAGCATTTTGCTGGGGTAGCCTCTCTCTTTTAGTTGGTCACAGAATACCCCTGCATTGATCATGAAATCTTCTTTTCTTGCACAGTTTCTTCTGATCCGTAATAGTTGGCCATAAGGGAGGTTATCCCTGAGATTTCTTGGATGGGAACTTTGGTAGTGTAAGATTGTGTTTCTGTCCGTCGGTTTGCGATGTAGGGTAGTCATCAATCTTTGTTCATGTGGAATGACTTCAACATCAAGGAAAATCAAGCACGTTTTGCTTTTAGACATGCTGAATTTGATGTCATGATGTCTTGTGTTTAGCCATCCATGGAATTGTTGGAGTTCGTCTTCTGTGCCATTCCAAAGGCACCATATGTCATCTATATACCGGTACCATTGCTGGATATGTTTTACAAAAGGGTTGTGATTGATAATAAATTTGTCCTCAAAGCGCGCCATGATCAATATGGCCATTTCTGGGGCGAAGGGGGCACCCCATCGCGGTCCCTTTGATCAGCATGAAGAATGTTTCATCGAAATTAAAGTAGTTTTTCTTTAGGGCTAATCCTGCTAGTTCAAGTATGAAGTCCGTTGGTACTCTGTGGGGCCTTTGTCTCGTTTCCAAATAGTATTCCATTGTTTGGAGGGCTTCCTCTTGAGGAATCTGGGTATGTAGAGAGATAACATCAAATGATAACATCCATTGCAAAGCAGGGTCAAATGTATGGCCTTCTATTTTATTTATGAAGTCCATCGTATCCCTCAGATAAGATGGTATTTCATCCATAAAGGGCTTCAGGAAGACGTCAACGTATTTTGCAATAGGTTCCAACACCGAGTCGCAACCGGAGACGATTGGTCTCCCGGGTGGTTGTGTGAGGCTCTTGAGACTTTTCGGGAGAAAATAAATAACTGGAATCCTTGGGTGTGTTTTATTGAGGAAATCAAATTCCTTTGGGCCTAAAATCCCTTGCTCTAATCCAACTTTTAGTTTGGTGGAGATCTCTCCTTCTATTTGGTGTGTGAGGTCTTCCTTGAGCTGTCGGTACCATTCTTGGATCAAGATTTGACTCTTTGCTTCAGCTAGATACATCTCTTTAGGCAAAATGACAAGGGCCCCACCCTTATCCACTGGCTTGATAATTATTGTGTCGTCTTTTTGTAGGTCTTTCATGGCTTTCTGTTGGTTCCTATTAATATTCCTTTTGATGTACAATTTTCTATTTTCCAATTGGCTGATAGAGGACAAAGCTGCCTGTTCAAAGGCGGTTACTTGTTTTGGAATACTGTATGGTGGAGGATTAAAATTGGATTTTTTGGTTAATCCTGAAGGTTCAGTGTTGCCCATATTTTCTTTTCCATGGAAGAACGCTTTAAGACGGATCTTACGAAAAAATTTGAATGCTTCAATTTTCAAATTTGTGTAGTCTGTATGCTGACTTGGAACAAATTTCATACCCAGCTCCAAAACCGACTCCTCTGCTTTGGACAATTGTTTGGTCGACAAATTTATTATTGATGTTTTACTCAAATTTTGTAAAAGTTTCTCCTTGTCCTCATTTCCCATGGTTGTTGTTGTTTGAACCTTACTCGGTTTCTTTGATCGCCTTTCTCTAAAAAAGAGCTCTGTCTTTTTGACGGGCCTTCTCTTGGATCTGAATCGCCTGTCGAATCCGATGATGAGGATTCTGAGAATGTTCAAAATCTGTTCTTTGATCTGCCTTGATACTCAGATAAGGCTCTACGTGAAACCACTTTTGTGTAATAGTCGTCCTTCAAGTAGGGGTAGACTGTCTCTATGTTGAAAGATTTTGAGCCTTTTTCAAATTTAGAAGTTTAAAAGTTGATGGTGTTGCCTTTGAAGGTCTGAATCTTTGTCTATTTTCTCGAGTACTGCCTTTGCTTCAGTCACGTTATGATTGTTTTTGATTGTTTGAATTACATTTTCAAGTTCCTCGACCTCTTTCTGGCAAATTCTTTGGGCTGTTTCTATAGTATGGACCATGAGGTCACGACTACATTTGGTGCTTATAAAGCTAAAACCTTTTTTATACTCAGGATCATCAATGAATATTACTGGAACATTTTTAATCTGGAGGCCCCAAGGGATAGTGCCTGCTTTTAAATGCTCCAACAAAAAATGTCCATGAAGCTCAGTTCTAATATGCTTCTTGTCCAGACGAATGAGTTTCTCCGATTCATTGTGCTGCTTAGCTGTGGTGCTCAATGATATTGACGAGAAGGGAGAAGGTGTGGATATTAGATTCTGAATATGGGTTTCTGAAAATGAGAGTGTATCTTACTCAGACATTTTGTTTCACAGCGAGGGTGGTAGTCCTACCTGTGTGATTCAATCTTAGGCCGTATAGGAAAGCTCAGTTTCCTGCTTAAACCCTCGCGGGATGCCCCGCTCTAAATTGTGAAGCTAAGAAAGGGGGTTGCGTCCTATATTGGTGGCTAGGTGGGGCGTGAAAAAAGCTTTACAAAAAATAGAACCCGGCAACCATTTTTCTTTTGCTGCTATTTATTTCAGCAGACTAGGGGACAATATTTATAATCCTTGGTCCTGGCTACATTATTTCGCCATGATTTATACATTTTTTAAGGAAACATTTCTACAATTTTATACGTCTGAAAACATGTGGTGATACACTTTCAAATCAATATTGCTCTGTGCTGATTTTCAAATAGTCAAAACATAAGACATTCATAAACAGTACATTTTGTCAAATAAAACAATTGTGCTTAAGTTCAGTACCTGTGTAGATCAAAACAATTATACTTAAATTCAGTGCCTGTGTGAATCATACTAACAATTATAAAATTACACCAGATCTATTCTATTAAGGAGCACTCTCCTTGAACCGAACAGGTTTCCTCTTTTAGAGAGTTGCTCTCCTTGAGGAGAATATTCGGTATCTGTGGGGATAATTCAATGTTCAGACGCGTTTCAAATCCCTGTTCTACTCAAGGGATTATCTTCAGGGCAATAACACGGTGTAATCTGAAATTAATGAATTATGTCCCTTCTAAGTCCGTTTTTATATAGCGCAGCTACTCACCCTTACGGGTCTCAAGGCGCTGGGGGCCGGAGTGGAAATTAAGTGAGCTATTGCCCAGAGTCACATGGTGCTGAGCTGAGCTGAGCTGCCGCCGGAGCCGGGGATCGAACCGTGAACCCTGTGCTCCGAAGTCAGCTGCCCTGGCCGCTGCACCACACCTCTCCACCTTCTCTCTATCACTGCTTGTGGAGTATAGGAAAGAAACTCTGGTACCTGAGTTGTGTTGGTAAACAATCTTCCTGACTTAAAGGTAAGTTTCTTTTCTGGGTTCTGCTTTTTGTCACTTTTTAAACGCTCTGAAATAATGAACAGACAATGTTGTTTGTTTTTGTATTTGTACTGAATGAAAAGAACATTTCACAAAAAGAAGAAATTCGTTTTTGGCTTACTTAAAGAGTTGCTTTATGTCCGATAAAGTTTGTATTGTAGCAGGCCTCTCGGTTGCGCTGTGAGCTTGTTAGACCAAAGCTGCTAGTTCTTTATATACTCAAGTTCAATTTAAAGACTTCTGCAATAGTAAGAGGCAACATTGTATCTTCGTACAAATATTCCACAGTGAGACAAGTTGTTTTTATTGAAAATGCGAGACAGCTCTCGGAAACTTACTGTTGTTCATGGTGCGCTTTGAGGAGAAATTTATCATCAATCACAACCCTTTTGGAAAACATATCCAGCAATGGTACCGGTATATAGATGACGTATGGTGCCTTTGGAATGGCACAGAAGACGAACTCCAACAATTCCATGGATGGCTAAACACAAGACATCATGACATCAAATTCAGCATGTCTAAAAGCAAAACGTGCTTGATTTTCCTTGATGTTGAAGTCATTCCACATGAACAAAGATTGATGACTACCCTACATCGCAAACTGACGGACAGAAACACAATCTTACACTACCAAAGTGCCCATCCAAGAAATCTCAGGGATAACCTAACCTCCCTTATGGCCAACTATTACGGATCAGAAGAAACTGTGCAAGAAAAGAAGATTTCATGATCAATGCAGGGGTATTCTGTGACCAACTAAAAGAGAGAGGCTACCGCAGCAAAATGCTTAAACATGCGACAAAAAGGGCATGGTATACACCTCGAGAAGAGCTGCTCATCAAAAAAGAAAATAAACCTATAGATAAACTAGTCTGCGTCTCAACGTTTGGCCCACATACTAACAAATTTCGACAGATGATTTTGAAAAACTGGCATCTCCTCATGCAATTAGAATGCCCATTTGAACGACCATTGTTCGCAATGAAAAAAAGTAAAAGCATCGGTCAAAAAATCATAAGGGCAGATCTCACATCGTCCACCAAGAAAAAAGACCTAAGAGCGCAATGGCACATGAGACCCATCGAGGGCCACTATAAATGTGGCAATTGCTCTGTTTGCGACAACACAATTGAAGGTTATGAATTCACGCATGAGTCCATAAAATGGACTCATAAAGAGTTTTCAAATTGCAAAACCAAAAACACAGTGTATGCAATTCAGTGCCCATGCCCTAAACCATGGGTACTCACAAACTTTATCTCGGGGGCCAAATTTACAGTGTGGTTTGTGGCCGAGGGCCGCACCGGTGGGGGCGGGGTCAGTGGGGGAGGAGGGCGGGGCTAGAGCAAAAAAAAACTATGACCATGAGGTTGAACACAGGCCCCTGCAGTGGACGCCTTCCTCCACTGAGCCACCAGACCCGGCATACACACATCTCTCTATCTATCTATCTATCTATCTATCTATCTATCTATCTATCTATCTATCTATCTATCTATCTATCTATCTCTCCCTCCCTTCCTCTCTCTATCTATCTCTCCCTCCCTCTCTCTATCTCGTCCTCCCTCTCTCTCTCCGTCTCCCTCCCTCTCTCTATCTCTCCCTCTCCCTCCCTCTCAACCCTCTCTCTCTCTCTCTCTCTCTCTCTGTCTCCCTCTGTCTCCCTCTGTCTCACTCACTCTGTTTGTCTCCCTCTCTCTCCCTCCCTCCCTCTCTCTCTCTCCCTCCCTCTCTGTCTCCCTCCCTCTGTCTCCCTCCCTCTGTCTCCCTCCCTCTGTCTGTCTCCCTCTCCCTCTCTCTGTCTCCCTCCCTCTGTCTCCCTCCCTCTGTCTGTCTCCCTCTCCCTCTCTCTGTCTCCCTCCCTCTGTCTCCCTCCCTCTGTCTCCCTCCCTCTGTCTGTCTCCCTCCCTCTGTCTCCCTCTATCTGTCTCCCTCCCTCTATCTGTCTCCCTCCCTCTTTCTGTCGCCCTCCTCCCTCTGTCTGTCTCCCTCTGTCTGTCGCCCTCCTCCCTCTCTCTGTCTCCCTCTGTCTGTCTCCCTCTCTCTCTCTCTGTCTCCCTCCCTCTCTCTCTGTCTCTCTCCCTCTCTCTCTGTGTCTTCCTCTCTCTGTCTCTCTGTCTCCCTCTCTCTGTCTCTCTGTCTCCCTCCCTCTGTCTCCCTCTGTCTGTCTCTGTCTGTCTCTGTCTGTCTCCCTCTGTCTGTTTCCCTCCCTCTGTCTCCCTCTATCTGTCGCCCTCCTCCCTCTGTCTGTCTCCCTGTGTCTGTCGCCCTCCTCCCTCTGTCTGTCTCCCTCTATCTGTCTCCCTCCCTCTGTCTGTTGCCCTCTGTCTCCCTCTCTCTGTCTCCTCTCTCTCTGTCTCCCCCTCTCTCTGTCTCCCTCTCTCTCTGTCTCCCTCTCTCTCTGTCTCCCTCTCTCTCTGTCTCCCTCTCTCTCTGTCTCCCTCCCTCTCTCTGTCTCCCTCCTTCTGTCTCCCTCTCTCTCTCCCTCCCTCTGTCTCCCTCCCTCTGTCTCCCTCCCTCTGTCTCCCTCCCTCTGTCTGTCTCCCTCTCCCTCTCTCTGTCTCCCTCTCTCTCTGTCTCCCTCTCTCTCTGTCTCCCTCCCTCTGTCACCCTCTGTCTCCCTCCCTGTCTCCCACCCTCCTTCTCCCTCCCTCTTCCCTCTCTCTCCCTCCGTCTCCCTCTCTGTCTCCCTCTCCATCTCTCTGTCTCTGTCTGTCCCTGTCTCTGTCTGTCTCTGTCTCTATCTCTGCCTCTGTCTGTCTCTGCCTCTGTCTGTCTCTGCCTCTGTCTGTCTCTGCCTCTGTCTGTCTCTGCCTCTATCTGTCCCTGCCTCTATCTCTGTCCCTGTCTCTCTCTCTCTGTCTCTATCGCTGTCTGTCTCTATCGCTGTCTGTCTCTATCGCTGTCTGTCTCTGTCTGTCTCTACCTCTATCTGTCTCTACCTCTATCTGTCTCTACCTCTATCTCTGCCTCTATCTGTCTCTGCCTCTGTCAGTCTGTCTCTGTCTATCTCTGTCTCTGTCTGTCTCTGTCTGTCTCTGTCTCTATCTGTCTCTGTGCCTCGGGCAGTGCACAAGTACTGTGTCTACACGTCCCTGTCACCAGCCCAGAGAGAGCGGAGACCAGGCCTGAGCTCCCTGGCCTTGGCTCAACCCTCTGACTACAGGCTGGCGGTACACATCACATCACAGGTTCTTAACGCACACCTCACCCGGCTCTCACTCCCTGCTGCCCTCCGTCACCTCACCCGCTGCTCTCACTCCCTGCTACCCTCTGTCACCTCACCCGCTGCTCTCTCTCCTTGCTACCCTCTGTCACCTCACCTGCTGCTCTCACTCCCTGCTCCCTCCGTCACCTCACCCGGCTCTCACTCCCTGCTACCCTCTGCCACCTCACCCGCTGCTCTCACTCTTTGCTGCCCTCCGTCACCTCACCCGGCTCTCACTCCCTGCTGCCCTCTGCCACCTCACCCGCTGCTCTCACTCCCTGCTGCCCTCCGTCACCTCACCCGGCTCTCACTCCCTGCTGCCCTCCGTCACCTCACCCGGCTCTCACTCCCTGCTGCCCTCCGTCACCTCACCCGGCTCTCACTCCCTGCTGCCCTCCGTCACCTCACCCGGCTCTCAATCCCTGCTGCCCTCCGTCACCTCACCCGGCTCTCACTCCCTGCTACCCTCTGTCACCTCACCCGGCTCTCACACCCTGCTGTCCTCTGTCACCTCACCCGGCTCACACTCCCTGCTGCCCTCCGTCACCTCACCCGGCTCACACTCCCTGCTACCCTCTGCCACCTCACCCGCTGCTCTCACTCCCAGCTGCCCTCCGTCACCTCACCCGGCTCTCACTCCCTGCTGCCCTCCGTCACCTCACCCGGCTCTCACTCCCTGCTGCCCTCCGTCACCTCACCCGGCTCTCACACTCTGCTGTCCTCTGTCACTTCACCCGCTGCTCTCACTCCCTGCTGCCCTCCGTCACCTCACCCAGCTCTCACACCCTGCTGTCCTCTGTCACCCTCTGTCACCTCACCCTGCGTGTGTGTCAGCCCGGGCTAAGACAGCTTCCCGGGAACACACACAGCCGCACCCGAGTTCTTCACAGGTCTTTAAAAGACCATTCACTTGTTAATGAGGCTTTGTTGTATTTCACCTCTTCTTAGCGCCCCTGCATCTCCACTCAGTCAGAGTGGAGATGCAGGGGCGCTAAGAAGAGGTGAAATACAACAAAGCCTCATTAACAAGTGAATGGTCTTTTAAAGAATTGCCCGGCCCCCATAGAGCAGAGTCTCTCAGAGTCGCGCTGCTGCAACCGGCAATGTTTGCTGACACTCTTAAAAAAAAACAAAAAAAACCCCAGGTACGATGTCTGCAAGGTCCGCGGGCCGCCAAGGAAGGCTTGCCGGGCCGCTGGCGGCCCGTGGGCCGTACTATGAGTACCCGTGCCCTAAACTATATATAGGGAAAACGAACCAGCAAATAAACCAAAGGATAGTGCAACACTGCTTCAGGATTAAGAAAAAGGTTCTGACAGCCCTTCTGGTGTCTCATTTTCTGGAAAAGAAACACTCAGAAAAAGACTTTGTATGGACAGTGTTATATGTACTGAAACAACCACCACGGGGTGGCAATGTGGAAACCATGTTACTGAACAAAGAGACATATTTAATTTTAAAATTCAATTGTACCCAGAAAGGGTTAAACGAAATGTCCGAATTGAATAAAACCATAAATTAGCAGATCACCACTCAAAAATAGAAAGAATGTGCATTAGGACTTCACAAGCGTAAGACAAGTAATGTTTTGAACTACATCGCCCAGAAACCACCAAATAAAGCACTTCCTGTTCAAAAGTAGGACAAAAGAAAAAATGTGCTGCAAACCGGAAAGGCTGACACGAAGGAATCAGTCGGCAAAGAAACTGAACCTCAGAGGACGCCTGTAAAGTTCATCGTGCAAATCCTAAGTAAGTGAATGGGAGCAGTAAATCTAAAAAGCCCCTGTACTTTTGATAAACAGGCTTCACAAATGATGTTCCTTTCTCCTGCCTCAGATTTAATTCACAAGCGTCACTGCAGACTTACCGGGCCCTTGACAGAACAAAACAGAACTTGACTACAATGTTGCATTTCTGAGTAAGTTTCCGAGAGCTGTCTCGCATTTTTAATTAAAACAACTTGTCTCACTGTGGAATATTTGTACGAAGATGCAATGTTGCCTCTTACTATTGCAGAAGTCTTTAAATTGAACTTGAGTATAAAAAGAACCGGCAGCTTTGGTCTAACAAGCTCACAGCGCAACCGAGAGGCCTGCTACAATACAAACTTTATCAGACATAAAGCAACTCTTTAAGTAAGCACAAAACGAATTTCTTCTTTTTGTGAAATGTTCTTTTCATTCAGTACAAATACAAGAACAAACAACCCTTTCTGTTCATTATTTCAGAGCGTTTAAAAAGTGACAAAAACCAGAACCCAGAAAAGAAACTTACCTTTAAGTCAGGAAGATTGTTTACCAACACAACTTGGGGTACCAGAGTTTCTTTCCTATACTGAACAAGCAGTGATAGAGAGAAGGGACATAAAACACTGAATATTTTCATTTTTTTTCTTTCTTCATTAATTTCAGATTACACCGTGTTATTGCCCTGAAGATAATCCCTTAAGTAGAACAGGGATTTGAAACGCGTCTGGACATTGAATTATCCCCACAGATACCGAATATTCTCCTCAAGGAGAGCAACTCTGCAAAAGAGGAAACCTCTTGGGTTCAAGGAGAGTGCTCCTTAATAGAATAGATGTATAAATTATAAACTGGTGTAATTTTATAATTGTTAGTATGATTCACACAGGCACTGAATTTAAGTATAATTGTTTTGATCTACACAGGTACTGAACTTAAGCACAGTTGTTTTATTTGACAAAATGTACTGTTTATGAATGTCTTATGTTTTGACCATTTGAAAATCAGCACAGAGCAATATTGATTTGAAAGTGTATCACCACATGTTTTCAGACGTATAAAATTGTAGAAATGTTTCCTTAAAAAATGTATAAATCATGGCGAAATAATGTAGCCAGGACCAAGGATTATAAATATTGGCCCCTAGTCTGCTGAAATAAATAGCAGCAAAAGAAAAATGGTTGCCGGCTTCTATTTTTTGTAAAGCTTTATACACGCCCCACCTGGCCACCAATATAGGACGTAACCCCCTTTCTTAGCTTCACAAGTTAGAGCGGGGCATCCCACGAGGGTTTAAGCAGGAAACTGAGCTTTCCTATACGGCCTAAGATTGAATCACACAGGTAGGACTACCACCCTCGCTGTGAAACAAAATGTCTGAGAAAGATACACTTTTATTTTCAGAAACCCATATTCCGAATCTAATTTCCACACCTTCTCCCTTCTCGTCAATATCATTGAGCACCACAGCTAAGCAGCACAATGAATCGGAGAAACTCATTCGTCTGGACAAGAAGCATATTAGAACTGAGCTTCATGGACATTTTTTGTTGGAGCATTTAAAAGCAGTCACTATCCCTTGGGGCCTCCAGATTAAAAATGTTGAAGTAATATTCATTGATGATCCTGAATATAAAAAAGGTTTTAGCTTTATAAGCACCAAATGTAGTCGTGACCTCTTGGTCCATACTATAGAAACGCCCCAAAGAATTTGCCCGAAAGAGGTCGAGGAACTTGAAAATTTAATTCAAACAATCATAACGTGACTGAAGCAAAGGCAGTACTCGAGAAAATAGACAGAGATTCAGACCTTCAATGACAACACCATCAACTTTTAAACTTCTAAATTTGAAAAAGACTCAAAATCTTTCAACATAGAGACAGTCTACCCCTACTTGAAGGACGACTATTACACGAAAGTGGATTTACGTAGAGCCTTATCTGAGTATCAAGGCAGATCAAAGAACAGATTTTTAACATTCTCAGAATCCTCATTGGATTCGACAGGCGATTCAGATCCAAGAGAAGGTCCGTCAAAAAGACAGAGCTCTTTTTTAGAGAAAGGCGATCAAAGAAACCGAGTAAGGTTCAAACAACTACAACCATGGGAAATGAGGACAAGGAGAAACTTTTACAAAACTTGAGTAAAACAGCAATAATAAATTTGTCGACCAAACAATTGTCCAAAGCAGTGGAGTCGCTTTTGGAGCTGGGTATGAAATTTGTTCCAAGTCAGCATACAGATTACACCAATTTGAAAATTGAAGCATTGGAATTTTTTCGTAAGATCCGTATTAAAGCGTTCTTCCACGGAAAAGAAAATATGGGCAACACTGAACCTTCAGGATTAACCAAATAATCCAATTTTAATCCTCCACCATACAGTATTCCAAAACAAGTAACCTCCTTTGAACAGGCAGTTTTGTCCTCTATCAGCCAATTGGAAAATAGAAAATTGTACATCAAAAGGAATATCAATAGGGACCAACAGAAAGCCATAGAAGACCTACAAAAAGACGACACAATAATTATCAAGCCAGCGGATAAGGGTGGGGCCCTTGTCATTTGGCCTAAAGAGATGTATCTAGCTGAAGCAAAGAGTCAAATCTTGAACCAAGAATGGTACCAACAGCTCAAGGAAGACCCCACACGCCAAATAGAAGGAGAGATCTCCACCAAACTAAAAGTTGGATTAGAGCAAGGGATTTTAGCCCCAAAGGAATTTGATATCCTCAATAAAACACACCCAAGGATTCCAGTTTTTTATTTTCTCCCGAAAATTCACAAGAGCCTCACACAACCACCCGGGAGACCAATCATCTCCGGTTGTGACTCGGTGTTGGAACCTATTGCAAAATACGTTGACGTCTTCCTGAAGCCCTTTATGGATCAAGTACCATCTTATCTGAGGGATACGATGGACTTCATAAATAAAATAGAAGGCCATACATTTGACCCTGCTTTGCAATGGATGGTATCATTTGATGTTATCTCTCTACATACCCAGATTCCTCAAGAGGAAGCCCTCCAAACAATGGAATACTATTTGGAAACGAGCTAAAGGCCCCACAGAGTACCAACGGACTTCATACTTGAACTAGCAGGATTAGCCCTAAAGAAAAACTACTTTAAGTTTGATGAAACATTCTTCATGCAGATCAAAGGGACCGCGATGGGGTGCCCCTTCGCCCCAGAAATGGCCGTTTTGTTCATGGCGTGGTTTGAGGACAAATTTATTATCAATCACAACCCTTTTGGAAAACATATCCAGCAATGGTACCGGTATATAGATGACGTATGGTGCCTTTGGAATGGCACAGAAGACGAACTCCAACAATTCCATGGATGGCTAAACACAAGACATCATGACATCAAATTCAGCATGTCTAAAAGCAAAACGTGCTTGATTTTCCTTGATGTTGAAGTCATTCCACATGAACAAAGAATGATGACTACCCTACATCGCAAACCGATGGACAGAAACACAATCTTACACTACCAAAGTTCCCATCCAAGAAATCTCAGGGATAACCTCCCTTATGGCCAACTATTACAGATCAGTAGAAACTGTGCAAGAAAAGAAGAAGATTTCATGATCAATGCAGGGGTATTCTGTGACCAACTAAAAGAGAGAGGCTACCCCAGCAAAATGCTTAAACACGCGACAAAAAGGGCATGGTATATGCCTCGAGAAGAGCTGCTCGTCAAAAAAGAAAATAAACCTATAGATAAACTAGTCTGCGTCTCCTCGTTTGGCCCACATACTAACAAATTTCGGCAAATGATTTTGAAAAACTGGCATCTCCTCATGCAATTAGAATGCCCATATGAACGACCATTGTTCGCAATGAAAAAAAGTAAAAGCATCGGTCAAAAAATCATAAGGGCAGATCTCACATCGTCCACCAAGAAAAAAGACCTAAGAGCGCAATGGAACATGAGACCCATCGAGGGCCACTATAAATGTGGCAATTGCTCTGTTTGCGACAACACAATTGAAGGTTATGAATTCACGCATGAGTCAATAAAATGGACTCTAAAGAGTTTTCAAATTGCAAAACCAAAAAACACAGTGTATGCAATTCAGTGTCCGTGCCCTAAACTATATATAGGGAAAACGAACCAGCAAATAAACCAAAGGATAGTGCAACACCGCTCCAGGATTAAGAAAAAGGTTCTGACTGACAGCCCCTCTGGTGTCTCATTTTCTGGAAAACACTCAGAAAAAGACTTTGTATGGACAGTGTTATCTGTACTGAAACAACCACCACGGGGGGGGGGGCAATGTGGTAACCATGTTACTGAAAAAAGAGGCATATTTAATTTTTAAAATTCAATTGTACCCAGAAAGGGTTAAACGAAATGTCTGAATTGAATAAAACCATAAATTAGCAGATCACCACTCAAAAATAGAAAGAATGTGCATTAGGACTTCACAAGCGTAAGACAAGTAATGTTTTGAACTACATTGCCCAGAAACCACCAAATATAGCACTTCCTGTTCAAAAGTAGAAAAAAAGAAAAAATGTGCTGCAAACCGGAAAGGCTGACACGAAGGAATCAGTCGGCAAAGAAACTGAACCTCAGAGGACGCCTGTAAAGTTCATCGTGCAAATCCTAAGTAAGTGAATGGGAGCAATAAATCTAAAAAGCCCCTGTACTTTTGATAAACAGGCTTCACAAATGATGTTCCTTTCTCCTGCCTCAGATTTAATTCACAAGCGTCACTGCAGACTTACCGGGCCCTTGACAGAACAAAACAGAACTTGACTACAATGTTGCATTTCTGAGTAAGTTTCCGAGAGCTGTCTCGCAACTTACCTTTAAGTCAGGAAGATTGTTTACCAACACAACTAGGGTACCAGAGTTTCTTTCCTATACTGAACATGCGGTGATAGAGAGAAGGGACATAAACACTGAATATTTTCATTTAAAAAAAATAAAAAAATTCTTCATTAATTTCAGATTACACCGTGTTATTGCCCTGAAGATAATCTCTTGAGTAGAACAGGGAATTGAAACACGTCTGAACATTGAATTATCCCCACAGATACCGAATATTCTCCTCAAGGAGAGCAACTCTCTAAAAGAGGAAACCTGTTGGGTTCAAGGAGAGTGCTCCTTAATAGAATAGATGTATAAATTATAAACTGGTGTAATTTTATAATTGTTAGTATGATTCACACAGGCACTGAATTTATGTATAATTGTTTTGATCTACACAGGCACTGAACTTAAGCACAATTGTTTTATTTGACAAAATGTACTGTTTATGAATGTCTTATGTTTTGACCATTTGAAAATCAGCACAGAGCAATATTGATTTGAATGTGTATCACTACATGTTTTCAGACGTATAAAATTGTAGAAATGTTTCCTTAAAAATGTAAAAATCATGGCGAAATAATGTAGCCAAGACCAAGGATTATAAATATTGGCCCCTAGTCTGCTCAAATAAATAGCAGCAAAAGAAAAATGGTTGCCGGCTTCTATTTTTTGTAAAGCTTTATTCACGCCCCACCTCGCCACCAATATAGCGCGTAACCCCCTTTCTTAGCTTCACAAGTAGTGAGAGAAAGAGCACTGGCTCAGGGAAAACGAATAATTGTCGTAACTCCAGTACCAACCTTAGAGGCTGTTACAAAAGCTAGCATTCCAAATGCTAAAGCACTGCATCCACAATGGATACAATGGGCTAATTCTCTCACTGCAACAGATGTAGACTACAAATTGGACTCTACATTGAAAACACAGGCATTTCTGCAGTACGAACAAGAATATCCTGTCCCAAATGAAATAATGCCTCTAGATCAGTATGAATACATTATTTACACTGACGGATCTGCTCAGCCTGCCGTAGGAAGTAAACAGCAATACAGCGCAGCATGTGTGATTGTAAAGGGTCGTATGCGGGACAGCAAGTTCTGTCCTAGCAATACGCAGACGCAGTCTCTAGGAGATTGCATGGCTCAGCTGGCAGAACTAAAAGCCCTAGTACTGGCACTAAAAAATATGGATCAAGAATTCCCCACACCTATTGTGTGTGATTCATTCTATTGTGTCCAGTCATACAATGAATATCTTCACTACTGGGTTCAAAATGGGTTTAAAGATTCAAAAGGTTGCCCAATAAAGCATAAACTGTTTTGGGACCAAGTGGCAGAGCTGAAAAAAGGCTTGCCGCGGGCTCATGGGATCCATACGCTGAGTCATCAACGAGTTGGCGTGCACGTTGAAGGGAATTCATTGGCTAATGAAGCCTCCGAGGCGACAGTGCAAATTGCTGCCTTAGCTGCAATCATTCGCTCTCTCAGGAGAATAGACAGAGACATCATGGTAGCTGTTACTGCTTCACACAAAAACAGCTCAGGCGTGCCAAAAAGCTTTCCACTCAAGTACTCCAACAAGTTAGATGCACAAAATATACCGTATGCTCAAATTCCAGGATTGAGGGATAGAGTAATACCAAACATGGATCGCAGATTAGGTTTAATTCTAACTGCACACGAGGGTCTGGGTTCAGCACACGCAGGGATTAATGCAACAGTTTCACTATTGTAACAACGCTATTGGTGGCCAGGTTTAATGAAACAGACAAAAGCATTCATCCTTAAGTGCGACATCTGTCAGCAGATGAAGGGTTCAACCATAGCACGCCCACCACAAACACCACTATTGATTTCAGACTGCGGCCCCCTACAATCTGACGGGGTTTACAAGTATATCTTGGTGGCAGTGGATTCATGCTCTAGATTCCTGTGGGTTTGACCTCAGCGCTCGGCTGATGCCCGAACTGTTATAAAGGATTTGCGGGTCTTCATAGGGACATATGCAATTGGCACATTACATTCTGGCCGTGGCCCCGCGTTTAGCTCTCGGGCTTACAAGGAAGCCATGGGAAGTTTGGGTGTAGCATTGCGGCACTCCTCTCCGTATCATCCCGAGGGAAATTCAATTGTGGAAAGGAAAAAACGGGACTTAAAGCAATCCTTAACAGCAAGGGTATTAGGCTCGGGTGGCAGTTGGGTCAGTCACCTATATGGGGTCCAGAGGGCACTTAATAACATGCCAAGAAGTTCCCTGGGAGGCCGTACTCCTTACGAGGTCCTATTTTGGAAGAGAATGTGGGTACCCAACCTCGATTGTGGCAGCACAGTGGTTGATGAAAAAGGATTTAACATAAATGATCGTTTGGCTGTTTAACAGGAACTCAATGAATTCCGGGCATTACAAAGCAACGTCCAAGTAAAATGCACTGCCACTGGGGAAGTTAAAGCTGTTCTGGCAAGACCTACCTGGGTCCCAAAGATCTTGGACCTGGTCAGAGAAAAGATTGTGGACAAAAAAGAATTTGGGCCATACCTGTCCTGGCTGTCAAAGGAACAAGAATGGTACTTCTTCCGCCTCTTGCCGGCAAAAAAGAAAAGAGATGTGTCTCCATTGATCTGATCAAACCACACTATGTGGCTGATACTGAATAGCAGGCCGTGTGGGCTCCTGGGGAAGTCGCCGATCTCCTCTCGCTACCATACAGGGGGTTCAGACAGAAAGACTAATAACATTTGAAGACTCTACTCTATGAAGTAACGGAGTTGCAAACAATGGAATGGAACTCCTGCCTATTGAAACTGAACATCAAAGCACAAATGAAACACAGATCTCAATTCAGCCTAATACCGACATCTATGTGAATATGCCTCAAAATGAGTCATCTGCCAGTTCAACAAAACTTGCTGAGCTACCAAAGATAGATTGAACTGCATCTGGCTATTTCATCGATTTTGATACCTTCTCACTGGATCCAAGTGACCCTGAGTCACCGGCAGCGCCAGTTTCCCACAAAAAACAACTTCAGGAGTTCTACCTTTTTTTTTTTTCTTCACAACAGATTGTTGAGAGCCAGAGCAAAAGGAATGCCTCATGCGGCACCCATGATACACATATACAATAGCAAAAAGGGTCATCAACATTTTTAGCATGCTCATGACAATGGTCACACAGAAAACTAATTACAGGGAAAAAGAATAACCAAAAGAAAGCAAAAATGTACCACGTTGCTTCTGTCAAATAGAGAGAAATGTCGCATGTGTACGGAAAGTCCATTCCATTTGAAATTGCATCTTACAATTATATAGTACATAGTTCAGTGCGCTAAATTCACTGCAGTAGGTCCAAGATGTTGGGCGGGGGGGGGAGGAGGCTCCAAGTAGAGACCTCTATAATCGGCCCACCTCTTCCAGATCTTATAGTGTTTCTGGGGGCACCCCCTCGCTTCAAAGACAGGAATTTCTAGGCCCATACAGAAGTCCAAACCCCGTTTCCAGAAACCAAGCAAAGGCGGGGACTCTTCCTTCCATGCCCGGGCAATGTCCCTTTTGGCCAGTGTAAGATCTAAGAATAGAAGGTGACGCTTGTATTTGTTTCCACCCAGATCCTCTGTGATATGGAGCATGGCCAGCTTCGGGGAGGAGGGAACATCCCACCCTAGTACCTTGGACAGACAAACAAGTATCCCCCTCCAGAACCATGACCATGCAGGGCAGGACCACACGGTGTGTAGGAAGGTCCCCTCCGACGACCCACAGCGCAGACAGTGTGGAGATGCAATTAGCCCAGCACGCCATAGCCTGTGTCTCGTAAAGTAAGCTCTATGGAGATATTTAAACTGAATAAGACGTAGGCGGGCTGCGATAGCCGCACTCCGTGGGGACTCCAGGGCCTCCACCCAGTCGTCCTCCTCTGAGGAGCCCAAGTCCTGTTGCCACGCGTCTCTGAGTTTATGTAGGGTAGTAGGTGTATTGTTGATAATCGTACAATATATTTTTGTGATCTTATGGTCTCCCAATTCCCCCATAAAGACCTTCACCTCAACCGGGTTGAACTCGGGTATTTCCGTTAGGTGGGATATATAAGGGGTAAAGGCATGTCTGAACTGCAGATAGCGATAGAATTGTGTGCGAGGCATATCATATTCTGCTTTCAGATCAAGAAAAGACTTGAGGGTACATCCACGCATAGCCGCCCCAACTGTGTCTATGCCGATGGCCCCCCAACCCCGAAAACCAGGCAATCGTGCCAGTTCTGGCAACTGTCCATTATCCCATAATGGGGTTTCTCTAGTGAGTCTCCCCCACCAACCCATCTGACGGAGTGTAGATTTCCAGGTGCGGAATACCGTGACGGTGGCAGGCGGTAGCACCTTCAGCAGTGCCGTTGAGTAAAGTGCCATGTGCAGGGCAGTATCCCCCAGCAGCCATCGCTCCACGCATATGCCGGGTCCCCACGATCCCCATACCATCATTCATTAAGGACTAGCAGGTGCGAGGCCAGGTAATACCCATGAACGTCCGGGGTAGCCACGCCACCGGTATAGGTGGACTGAAAGCAGGTTCGCAGCGCAACTCGCGATTCACCACCCCCCCTAGAGAAATCGGGCAAGAATAGCATTCATTTGGCGGAACCATGTCTGCTTGATCGGGTGTGGGTGGTTCTGCAGCTGATAAAGGAGGTGGGGGGAGAGAAACCATCTTAAAAATAGCTGACCTGCCAAAGAGAGACAGGGGCATATGGGACCATATACGCGTCTGGTCGCTTATCTGCGTCCACAGGGGGGCGAGATTTTTAGCCCACGCCTCAGACTGGGACGCCGAGAGGAAGACACCCAGATATTTGAAGCCATCCTGGACCACCACGACTTACCGTGACCAGCTGCCCAGCCGATCTCCACCCCGCAGTGGCCACAAAAACGACTTCCCCCGATTCATGTATAAGCCCGAGGTTTCACCAAATATTTGCATAATACGAAGGAGGCGTGGGCCAGTCCAGTCAAGGTTGGTAAGAAAAAATAAAACATCGTCCTCGTACAATGCTATGCGGTAAGAAACGCCCGGTGCCCACTCAAAACCGCATATCTGGGCATCCACCCGAATCCAGGCCGCCAGCGGCTCCATAGCAAGCGCGAAGAGGTACGGGGAGAGTGGACAACCCTGGCGCATCCCCCGTCGAATAGGAAAGTGTTTGGAGGCCGAGTCAGCCACCCTAACGGAGGCGGTTATATCTGTGTATAGGAGGCGAATAAGCTTCAAGAGTCGGGGGCCGATATTCAGACGGCTAAGTAGGGCGAAGAGATAGGTCCAACTGAGAGAGTCGAAGGCCTTGTTCATATCCGCCAAGAGAAGTACGGCGGGGCACCCAAGTCTGGCAGCCGCGGCTATAGCATTGTGCGCATGTCTGATGTTATGTCGTGTGGCACGACCCGGCATAAAGCCCGCCTGGTCTGGATGAACCAGCTCTGTAATGTATGGGACCAGGCGATTGGCAATCACCTTAGCCAGAAGCTTGGCTTCTACATCAAGTAGTGAGATCGGGCGGTAGGATGAACATTTTTCCGGGGGGCGTCCAGGTTTCAGGAACACAACAATTTCAGCATGTCTACAGTCGGGAGGGAGACTGCCACTCTCTGCAGAAGCCTCAAGAGCCGCCAGGTACGGTTTTAGGAGTTGCGGATGATGCTTTTGGAAGAACTCACAGGGAAAGCCACTCGGTCCCGGCGCCTTACCTGTTCGCATACTGGTCAACGCAGTCAACAGTCCTCTAGTGACACAGGGACGTCTAACGTGTCTCACACCTCGTCGGACAGGGCCCGAGGTGTAAAGTCATCTATAAATTTTTGGACAAGTGCCGCGGGGAGGGCCTCATGGGGGGCATATAGGTCTGAAAAATAATGAGCGAAGCCATCAGCAATGGCAGACGGGTCCGTAAGGGCAGCACCACCAGGACCACATATACACGGGAGTGTCTGAGGGCGCAGTGTCTGTTGACATAGGCGATGCAACAAGGCGCTCGACTTGTCTCCCCACTGGTATATCCGGCTACGAGTGGCAACCCAATACAACCGGGCTTCATCAAGGAGTTCTTTAGCGTACGTCTGTTGTGTGGTTACCAGTTGTCTGCGTGCAGCGCTTCCCTCCGGGTCCCTGCTCGCACGTTCCAAGGTGAGCAGCTGGGCTTCGAGCCGAATTAGTTTGTCACGGCACTGTCGGCGCCGCACCGTAAAAAAGGCAATATCTGCTCCCCTGAGGGTGGGTTTCAATGCTTCCCATAAAATAGCAGGGGAGGCAACCGAGCCCGCATTTAGGGAAAAGTATTCTGAGATGGATTTATGAATATGTGCCCTATACTCAGCATCTCGGAGCAACCATGGTGAGAGTCGCCACCGAAATTGGGAGCGCCTGGGATCCAGGGAGAGAAGAAGGGAGACCGGTGAATGATCCGATAGCCCCGAGGAAGAATATCCGCTGCGAGCAGTCTGAGTATGCGCCCCGGAGAGAAAAAGGTAGTCCAGCCGCGAGAAGGACTCGTGTGCGCCCGAGAAGAATGTGTACGCAGATGCAGTGGGGTGTAATGTTCTCCACGTGTCAACCCATCCCAAACTCTGCACCAAGGGTAGTAATTTAGATTCTTGGGTCCCCGTCGTACGAGCCACGGCCCGCCACCGGTCCCGTGACGGAGAAAGAACATCGTTCCAGTCTCCGCCGACCAGAGTTAGCCCCGACGGGAGCTCAGTCCAGAGTGTCGTTAAGCGTTCAACAAAGGACCACGACAGGGGGGGGGCATAGACACTACCAAGAACAATGGGTTCGCCATAGAGAGTCCCATAGATCACGACGAATCTGCCCTGGGGGTCTGACCACGTTTTGTGATGAACGAAGGGGACACAGCGGTGTATAAGGATTGCAACCCCCGGGAGCCTCTAGTAAATCCTGCATGGTAGACATGTGTGAAGCCAAACCTCCCCAAGCAAGGTGTTTTGGTTCCCGCTAAGTGAGTCTCCTGGAGAAGGAGAATGCCCGCCCTATGGCGTTTAGCTTGGCGCAGCACCGCTCTCCGCTTGATCTTATCAAGTAGGCCATTTATGTTCCAGCTAAGGACTCGAAGCTCTCTACCCCCGCCCCGATCTAAATCTGATGACATGATTGACAACAGTGTAAAGGCACAGGAAGAGCGAAGTAAATGGCATTAATAATTCTTAGGTCACATATGACAGAGAGCATAGTGGCGGCAACGAAGTATAAAAACAAAACCCGCATAGAATTCCCAACAACCCCCCCACCCCAATACCTCATAAACATAGAAGTATCTGTCGCGGCATGGTCCAGGCCAAAACCCCAACAGGGGGTAGCAGCTAGGAGTAGCCAATGGATCCCCTGTGCAAGTCTCCTACCCATATAGAGACAGAACAAGAGGTGGTCAGAGACTCGCACCATAGTGGAAGCCTGCAAGAAAACTACTTCGTGCGTGACATAGAGTAGGCATAGTTACAGTTTCGGAGCTATAGTGTTCAGGACACTGAGAGTTTTGGTTGATCGTCAGGGAGCTTCTTATTAGATTTGCTGCGAGCCTTAGATCCCCTCCTAGATTGTGATCGACGTCGCTGTCTACCATCGTCTCCCGGGGGTCCACTAGATGAAGAGTCTGAGTCAATTCTTGGCAGGGGGTGAGGTTTAGGCCAAACCCTCTCCTCGAGCCACTGGAACACTTCCTCTGGGGACTCAAAGAAGTGGGTGCGCGATTCATAAATCACCCGCAGGTGGGCCAGATATAGACGGGAGTATGGAAGCTTAAGGCCCCGAAGGCGAGCCTTAGCTTCCAAGAAGGACTGTCTGCGCTGCTGCACGAGTCTAGTGTAATCCGGAAAGATGAGAATGCGCTGGGAGTCATAAAGGAGAGAGTCTTGCGCCCTTACCTGTTGAAGGATGACATCTCTGTCCCTGTAGTTAAGCAGACGAGCAATGATAGGGCGGGCACCCGGAGGTGGTTTCTGCAGTAGTGCTCGATGAACGCGCTCCAGGATGAAACATGGAGAGAGTGATTCGGGCGCCAGCCAGCCCTTGAGCCACGTGGTAAGGAAATCCACCGCATCTTTCCCTTCACATCCTTCTGGAAATCCAATAAAGCGAAGGTTGTTGCAACGGGCGTGCCCCTCCGCATCCTCAACACGCGTGGGCAGGCCCCGCGTAAGAGATTCAAGGTTAGACACTTTCTTTGTCAGCGTGCCCACAGTGTCCTCCACATCCGAAATGCGGGATTCCGCCTCCGTGATCCGCTGCACCGCATTACGGAGATCCTGCCGGAGCAGCATGACGTCCACGCCCACCGCACCTATCTTGGAGTCCAACATGTCCCGTGACTGTGTGATCGCCGCTAACAGAGTCGCATTGTCCGGCACCTGGGACTCCGTGCCTCCCAATGACGGCCCCGAGGCCACAGCCCCAGTAAATTTATCCATGGAACATTGCTTGGAGGATACGCCAGGCTGTTTGACCTTGGCCATAGCGGCGACTCACAGGGCCAGAGAGAGCAAATCTGCCGTCCGGGTGATGCCGTTGCTCCCAATATGCGCCAAGGATCACAGGCGCTGCGAGTCCAGCACAGCAGCCACGACATCCGGGAGGGGAGGGCCCGACCAGGCAGGGCAACCGTGTCCACAGGCCGCACCAGGCCTATGCCTGGCCACTTCCGCGGGCACTGCAACCTCAGCCGCCCCTAGTGGGTGTCAAGGCACAGCTCCCACCCCCCACAGCAGCAGGAGTGTCAACGGCACGTGGGGGCTCCCGATCACCGGTGTCTATCACCACAGCCAATCACTCCAGCCGGGGAATTCCCACGAGGACGCCCGGGAGGCGCAACAGCGCAGGTAAACGGCAGCAATCTGAGAGTTTCAGATATGCCCAGGTATCTCAGGGGTTGAGGTAAGTGGTAAGGTCTCTCGGGCCCAGATCAGTCAGTTATGCCCATGTGGAGCATCCCGAGCCTCAGGATTTGCAGCCAGAGCCCCCGTGCATGCAATATCCGCCCCGCACCGCAGCCGGCCACCAGGCAAGGGCGGGCAGGAGTGCCGCGCAGGCACCACCTCGGGGCCGAGATCCGGTGATCACACCACAGCCCCAAGCCACCACCTACCCGGCCAGCCACGGTACGCGAGCAGGACTCGTCTTCACCAGTGCGCAGTGCTCACCAGGGCGGGGGCTCACAGCATGACATCCGCAGCTCCACCCGGCCGGTGTCAGCCAAGTCGGCGCATCTCCAGAAGTCGGGCCCCCAGGCAGGGAGGTCCACACCAGGATTCAAGCAGCACCCGGATGTCGCCACCTCGCCTCCGCGATGTCCACCGTCATGCGCCGGGCGCCAGTTGCCCACCTCCACAGCTGCGCCGCTACCGCCCCAAGCTCCGCATGGAATGGGGTGGCGATGACCCACGAGGCAAGGGTGCAGTCCGCCGCAGAAGAAGTGCCCCTCGAGCCAGCCCCGACCTCAGCCTCCCGGCCAGGCAGACATATGGGAGCTCCTCCCTCCACTCTCCAGCACTTAGCTCGATTGTAGGCCCCCACGGGGGACGGCGCCAAGGATAATGAGGTGGCGGCAGAAGGCAGCAGCGCAGCTCACACGCACCAGGCCGCTGCTCTGCCGCTCCGCAGCAATCTGGGGGAAAACAAGTCGGAAAACGGCACAATGGTCGCAGCAGGTACTCCTCAGGTCACCTACAGGCTCCGAAGTAGTAGATTAAGCACTCAGAGGCAGGATAAATAAAGGATTCAGAGCAGGCTGCCGGAGCTGTGCTAAAGCACGTCCACCATGTTAGGCTAAGCCACGCCCCCCAGGAGTTCTACCTTTGGTTGGGAAAGACTTACCTAGTTTCACCATGGCTGCAGCTCTGGATAGCAATTAGTCTACTGTTCCTAGTCCTCTGGATAGGTTTAGTGGCTGTCTTTTCCTTGCTACTGAATGGACATTATCTTCCAGAACGCTCCGCAGTATCACATGTGAACGTGGTACTGAAACCACATACATCATCTCACCGTGAACAGAGAGACCTGTCCTTTGTGAACATTACAGCAGTTCCAGTTCCTGAAGGAATACTTTGGGATAGGGTTTCATATGATGTATTTGGTCCCACTGAACTTTTGAAAATACCAACCACATGTATTTAAAATCTCTTTGAATGAGATCATCACCTCCAGTACATTCTCTGATGATTGGGATTTTGAAACTGTAAATAGTATGCTGTCTGATACAGAACAATCAGTTGCATTCTCGAAAAATGAACTGTATGATGATACATCTGATTTTGACACCATGTATTGTTACCAACATTATGGTCATCATTTTCTGCATAAAGCAAGTACCACACGTAATGTTTTCACATACCACCAATGGGAACATTGCCCAACACCACCGAAAGGTAGTTCACAAACGTTTGCACAAAAGTTTGCTTATTTTTCTGGGTTTAACACATCAGATCCACGCTCATATTATTATAAGCTTGCACCTATATCTGTGAAGATCTATGCTTACTAACACAAAAGAGACATACTCTGCATCCTTTATTTCCCAACTGTCTGAACAGGGTTTCGACTTATGGAAAGCCACTATAGACATGAAATCAGTCTGGAGACTAAGGAATGGCAGGTTCAGGGAACTGAGGCATTATTTAGAGCATGCCTCATACCACAGCAGGTTATCTTCCTGAACGACACTGTGCAACAGACCTCCTGTCTTGGGTTAGCCAAGATTAAGGATTTGAACACACCTCGTATTCCCTCGCCTTCACACTTTGAGGGATGGCAAAATTATATAGAACACAGTGAGGGTACATTAGATGACATCATGCATGACGTTTCATACAATTCATCAGACCCCGATTGGAAGGGATGGTTAGTTTGGCCTATCAACATAAATAGGTGTCAGTCAAGATTCAAGGGTACCTCCGAGGAGTTGAGTAACCATAGACCAGACCTACGCTATGTACAACGAGAACATCCTGGGGTGATGACATCCTACAGTGTTGGGAAGTTATTCCTAGATTGGCTGAGAACCTCAACACTGTCCCAGGTGAAGCAACACTTGTTCTTACTCTCAGATGACATGAATTTAAGGGATTTCTTGCTAGGTCCTCGAAAGCCACGTTGTAAACGCTTCTTATACGCCATTTACAACGAAGTTTGGAAAATCTCTCTACAGGAAGCTGCGGAGAGGTTGCGTGAAATTGATAGGGTTAACCTAGAAAAGGCTTTGGCAGTGGTTGACAATGGAATGACCACACTAACATTCAGGATTTATTCACTGGCCCACATTGTGTCTTCTGCTATAGATATAATGGAACAGGATCTGTCCATACTTCAACATGAGCAATCACAGTTATAATCGATTCTATTATTAAGCTGGACGCTACAATCATTATGCTCTGGTGAAGTGCCCTGGCAACAGGGGCGGCTCCTCCACATAGGCGGAGGAGCATCGCCCCACTTCTTTCTCGCAGTGCGAGAAGCAGAAACATAAAATGGTATAAATACCATTTTATGTTTGTTTCCCGCACTGCGAGAAAGCAGAAGAAGGGTTTGATTGGGGGCGGGCGGGTCGGGAGGAGTGGCTAGCCCAATGTTGTGGGCGCTGACTGTTTGGTCGGCCCCAGGGCCGACCAAACCAGTCATGCACACACTCCCGTTTTCTCCATGTAGGCTCTATGCAGCCTGCATGGAGAAAACGGCCTCTCCGTAGACGCCTGTGCGGTCGACATCCCAGCCAATCACAACGCTGCCACTGCAGCGTTGTGATTGGCTTGGTGGAGGAGAGGGAGGCTGCCTGCTTCTGCTTCCTGTGAGCAGAGAGAGGAGACGCGACCTGGGACCGGAGGCGAAGTAAGTTATAAAACCCCACCCGTGAGTCATGCTGGCCGCGCATGCCTGACGATATATTAACAGTACGTCTTTGTTTTCTGCTTATAACTTATCGGAAAGGCAGACAAGAATGGCACAAAGAGATGCAAAATATACAATGGTGCACATTGAGAAATTAGACCAATTACCTTTCACCGTGGCAGAGTCACTGTCCACAGAATGGTTAATTCATGGCCATATAACATTGCCAGTAACAACTTTCCAATTCCAATATTGCCTAGAAAAACACCAGGTAGGCAGATATGAAGCAATGCGGAAGGACTTCATCAATGAATCTTGGGAATTACCGTATAGATTTAGATGCAGGAATGGGGACACGGAAGTGTTTCACAGCGGTACAGACTGCAAGACTTCATTAAGTGGGTCTCTGATTTGTCAGTATATTATGCTTCATGGGGCCTGTAATGGTTCAGTTGCAAACTTATCCTGTCATTTAAAGGGATCCCCAGCTGCCGTGGTTAATCCAGTGTTCAGGCTGTGATCAAGGTTGTTGTGGTATGCTTCCAGGCATTGCATATCTAGTCACAGTAAGTTCCAGGGTTACTTGTTGTATGCAAGTATTGTCTCCACCGACCCACACACTCAGGGAGGCGCCGTTATGGCCTTCGTTGAATGTTTCCTTTATATGGTTTGATTCTCTGAGCCGACTGAAAGCCATGCTTTTACAGAAGGAGGTGCCCTTAACGTCAGCCCAAGAGACTTTTGATCTTCAGGTTGCAAGGTCCTCAGCTGAGATACAGGCACTGGTATGAACAAATTGCCCTTTCTATTTCAGAGAAATGGTACAGCGTATCTTTAACATGTCTGATACGAAGGGTATAGTACACCTATTTAAGACCATGGGTTCAGGACTGTTAAGCACCTTTTAGACAGTCTTCGGAGGGATTCCAGCTTTTATACACTCCGTGTTGGGAAGCATTTTTGGAGGGCTTCCGTTAATCCTGCTACTGGTAGGGGGTATCCTGATTTAAATTTTTCTGCTACGCAATGAACATCCCAGTCACCAAGGAGATGGAAAAAACGCTCTTGGAGCGACTTTGCCGTGACCGGATGGTACTCCATCTGGGCACACCTCGGCTGTGGGAACTGAAGAAGATCACCTTTGCTCGATTGACCTGATCTGTGAGGTATTACAGGGACCGTCGTCTGCGAAGGCAAGCAGCAGTGATGTTGCATCTCCCACACAGGATACATAAACATTTGGCTGTCCGTGTGCTGGGAACAATTCGGCGTCTTTTCCAAAACAACCGAAAGTGAAATTTTAAAGAAATCTTTTTCTTTTCTCGCTTTTACTGAGCACCATGGCTTTCAGGAGTGCTCAGTTGCTCAAACTATATATGCACATATTTTAAAGGACTTATAGAGCTTTTTTAACATATATATAAAGGACTTATAAAGTTTTTAAGCATTTTTAATACTTTTAGACATTTTTATTCTGAACATTTAACAATGTTTTTATGATTGATTATAAGGACATTCCCTTTTTATTTTTGTAGTATATCGTCCAGTCAGTTGAGGAGTGGGTGTTATGAATCGCAATGTACCCCAAAATAGGCTTGGGTATTCTCCTAACCTTTTACCTACATTTACCCTGCCATTGTACTACATAACGGTTTTTGGTGCTGATCTTTTACCTAGTTAGGTGCTGCATAAATGTTGTGTGGTTTTCCCCAAAAACTGGCCTAATTTATTATGCATTCTCAGAATCACAGCAGGATTACCATCTTCTGCATAATAACTGTGTATAAGGTTCATCACCATCGTCATCCTCGGCCGACATGACACAGCAAGGTCGAACCCCTGAGGGTCCCTTTTGGGTATAAAAGCACCATATCTTTCTGGGGCAGGCAGAGGAGAAAGACTTCCATGCTGACACTAGACGCTGAGGTTCCTACACGCAGACACTCCAGCATGCAGTGGTCTGACATCCTTCGCAGGGTGTCCATCTCGAGACCAAGACGGGGTCCTTCACTCTCTCACATCAGGTAATGGGGTTGGCTCTATCCTAGGGGGATTCTTGGCTGTACACCTACATACATGCTAGGTACATTTAGGTACATCTAGTTAGGGTTAGCATCGTAGGAGTACGCATTATTACTGCATTGCAGGCATATATCCATTGTTTTAGCATTGTGGTAGAATTCTCCCATCTATTTACTCTGTTGGTATTTGTACAAGTATACATCTGTTTCTGTCATATGGTTGTTGCAGCACACGTATTTTACACTAGAATGACACTGGTTCAATAAATGCTTACTGAAAACGTTCCCCATCATTTATTCTGTGTATCTCAGAGACAAAGTGAGCATGAATGACTGAGCGAAAAGTACTGTACTGTTTCCATGATCCCTGAGGGGACAGGGTTGTCATGTTCGATAGTTGCCAGAAACTATTCGCTCCTTGGTAAGAGGAGTTCATAGTGGCACTGTGAGTTAGCTGGTATACAGGCGAACGTATCTGGTGGGGGTGTCTAGAATCAGTCTGGACACCGATCCCACAGTTTGTTGTCTAAACGCGCAGATCCTATATAGATTTATAGGAACTACATAACAGTGCGATACGACTGGTTTAAGGCTGCTTATTCTAGTAAAAAAAATATTAAAAGTACAGGGATATTGGTTCATTTACATAAAAGGGGGGAAATAATTCCTTACTTAGGAGGCTACTAGAGTTTTCCTTGGTCACTTGCATTTGTTTCACTATGGGGAAACATCATCAGAAGCGCAGGCATGTTGCTCCTGTTTCTTCTCCGTCTTCTCGAGGGGGCAGTGTGGATTCCGCCCCTCCTTTAAAGCAGAGTAAATTGGATGATAACGCTCGTTTGAAAAAGCTGATTTTGAAGACTGCTAGTGTGCGTTCTGGTGGGGGTCATGACCTCTACTCCGATATTTCAAGCTCTGAGTCTTTCGATGGTTCTTCCTTGAGTGCAGTGAGCCTTAAGGGGAAATATATTTCTAAGGATATGTTGCCGGACATTCTGTCCCATGTCAGTGATAACATGGGTTTCCCTGATGAGGAGGTTGCCAGCACGTCCAGGGATACAGTGTTGCGCCAGTTTCGGAAGCAGGCTACGAAGGGTCTGCCCATTCATCCCTTGATGATGGACGTGCTTTTGAAGGAATGGAAGGAGCCTGACCACATTATGGTGCCTCCCTTCATGACGAAGCTCTACCCATTACAGGACATGGAGGATACTATTCCTGAGTCGGTTCATGTGAACTCGATTGTGGCTAGTCTGGTGGGGCGTCCTTCCATGGCTGAAGATAATATCCTCAAGGATGGTGCGGATAAGAAGATTTGCTCTTCTTTGAATAAGGCCTATGTGGGGTCGCATCTCGCCATCCGTTCTGGGGTGTATAGGGCTTATGTCGCTAAGTCGTTGTTGTCCGACTTTAAGACCTTGTTCGCCGCCATGCAGGAAGGTGGTAGTTGCCCTGACTTGTTGGAGTCCATGGAGCATCAGGCTGAGTTCCTATCTGCTATTGCCTTTGACTCTGTGCGTGATTCGGCCATGTCTTGTGGTGCGTCCATTGCTGCCAGGCGGAACTTATTACTGAAGGGATGGAACACTGATGCGGCTCAATGATCCATGGGTTTGCCTCTTACTGGTCCTTGGCTTTTTGGGAAAGGCCTTGAGGAAAAGTTGCAAAAGGTGTTCAAAGAACGGAAACATTCCTTGTCCTTCCCGTAGCAGCTGCGTCGTAAGGAGTCATTCTTTTCCAATGCTAAATCTTTTCGACAGCCTTCTCGCCTGCAGAGGAATACGTTCAGGAATAAGAAGGCCCTGGAAAAGGTTTCCAATGGAGGTTTCAGAAGAAGCCTCCTCCCGATGTGGGCCCTGGTAATCAGCGTTCCTGACTATGCCGCCTCCCGGCTCATTCCGACTGGAGTGCTGCCAGAGGTTGGTGGGAGGTTGCACCATTTCCTGGCAGCTTGGTGTCTCTCGACGTCGGACCAGTGGGTCCTGGATATCCTGGAACGGGGTTACCAGATCGAGTTCATATCCCCTCCCCCCTGCATCAGGCAGGGTACAGACCCCGATGCCAAAGGAGGTGTCACGTCATCAAGCCATGTTGGACGGGGTTCAAACCCTGTTTCAGAAGAAGGCGATTGTGCCTGTACCCCGGTTGGAGTGGGGTCAAGGGACTTATTCTGTCATCTTCCTTGTGCCGAAGGTCACGGGTGGCTTTCGGATCGTGATAAATCTCCGGCCTTGTACGGAAGATTCCCTTAAAAATGGAGACCCTGCAGCGTGTGATACCGATGATTCAGGCTGGCTGGGTGATGTCTACCTTGGATCTTCAGGATGCGTACCTACATGTGCCTGTGGCCCTGGAGTTCCAGTGGTTTCTGAGGTTTTACCTGATTGGTCGTCATTGGCACTTTTGTGTCTTCCCTTTTGGCCTGCGTTCATCTTCCAGGGTCTTCACCAAAGTGATGGCTCCTCTTGTGGCCCATCTTCACCTCCTGGGAGTGTCTGTTTTTTCCTACCTGGACGACTGACTTCTGCAGACCCATTCTACCCTGATGATGTCTCAGCATCTGCATTTGACCATTCGTATGCTAGAAAGCCACGGTTTTCTCCTGAACTTTCCAAAGTGCCATCTTCTTCCTGCCACCGGAGGTCCTTTATAGGAGCAGACTTCCATTCTGTTCTGGGCAAGGTGTTCCTGCCTCCTTCCCGGATCCTGCATCTGCAGTCATTGTTGGGGAGGTTGTCGGCTCGGGCTTCCGTGCCCCTGCTTCAGTGGTTGGAGGTGCAGGGTCACATGACTGCATCAGTGTTCACTGTTCCAAGGGCCAGGTTGCATCTTCGCCCCTTGCTGTGGCATCTTCACCACTTTGTTCCTTTTCCTGTTCAGGATTTCTCCATGCCTGTTCCTGTATGTCCAGAGGTGGTGACCGCTCTGCAGTGGTGGATGGACTCTTCGAGTCTCTCAGGGGGTATGTGGTTGCATCCCACCCCGCCCGTGGTGTTGACGACGGATGCCAGTGCGTCAGGTTGGGGTGGTACTCTGGGTCGGTGGACTGTGCAGGCTCGTTGGCAGGGCTTGCAGTTCCGCCAGTCCTCCAACTGGAAGGTACTGTCTGCTGTGGAGCGGGCCCTCCGGTTCTTTCAGGATCATCTGCTGGGTTGCAATGTTCAGGTGCGGACCGACAACACCATGACTGTGGCTTACTTAAATCATCAGGGCGGTACTCGCAGTCAGTCCTTGAATCTGGTGGCCTGTGCGATTGCAGGTTGGGTGGAGCTTCATCTCCAGGCCATTTCAGCTCAGCACATCCGGGGCTTGGACAATGTGGTGGCGGATGGGCTGAGCCGCAGCTTTCCGTCCTCTCTGACTTTGTGCCTCTCTCCCAGGGTGTTCTGGTTGATTTTCTGGAGGTTCAGGACTCCCGTGATGGATTTGTTTGCTTCCAGGACCAATACTCTGCTTCCCCTCTTTTGTTCCCGGATTCTGGAACTGGGAGCGTGGGGGGTGGAGGCCTTGTCTCTCCCGTGGCCCCCTTGGTTGATGTATGCCTTCCCTCCTTTTCCTCTCATCCCTGCATTTCTAATGAAGGTTAAGAGGGTGGGGGCCCAGGTGGTGGCTGAGTTACCTCACTGGCCCAGGAGGTCTTGGTTCCCGTTGTTGCTGAGTCTGGTGGTGGGTCCTCCTTGGATCTTGCTGCGATGCCCGTCTCCCCTGAGGTCTTCCACCCCTTCCCTGATGGTCCCTCTCACCTTGGCGGTTTGGAGGTTGAACGGCTGTCTCTAGGGGGCGGGGGTTTGCCTGACCACATTATTACTGTGATGCAGGCCTGCCATAGGAGGTCAACGTTGTCTTCTTCTTCTAAGCATTGGGCTTCTTTCAACTCCTGGTGTTCTGGGCTTGGTCTGTCTTCTACCTGTTGTCCTGTCTCTGATATTCTGCAGTTTTTTTTGGATGGGTTCTACAAGCATTATTTGTCTACCCCGAAGGGCCAATGGGCTGCTATTCGAGCTTTCCGGGATCCAGTTTCCTTGCCCTCCTCGGATGGGCTGCTGGTGTCTCGTTTGTTCTGGAGTTCTTCTCTCTCCTCTCCTGTTGTTCATTCTTCTGTGCTTCAGTGGGATCTTTCTCTGGTCCTGCGTGCTCTCAAGTCTTCTCCTTTTGAGCCTTTGTTGTCTGTTGATCTCAAGTTCTTGTCTTTTAAGGTGGCCTTTCTGGTGGCCATTACCTTGTCTCGGAGGTTGGGTGAGCTCACTACTTTACGTTGTTCCCCTCCTTTTTTGAGGTTTGTGGATGACGCTGTGATCCTGTGTTTGGTTCCTGGTTTTCTGCCTAAAGTGCGTTCTGGGTTTCATACTTCTCAGGAGTTGGTCTTGCCTTCTTTCTACCCTTCTCCTTCTTCACCTGCTGATCAGTTGTTGCGCACTATTGATGTTAAGCGTGCTTTGACTGTGTATATGGACCGGTCAGCGGGTTCTCGCTCCTTGGACAATCTGTTCGTGACGTTTGGGCAGGCTGGTCGTGGGAAGGCTGCATCGCGGCTTACCCTTGGTCATTGGATGAAGTCTGTTATTACTTTGGCTTATCAGGGATCTGGTATGCCTTGTCTTTCTGGAGTGCAGGCCCGTTCCACGAGGGGTGTCTCGGCTTCCTGCGCTGCCTTTTGTGGGGTGTCTCTGGATGAGATCTGTCGTGCTGGGACTTGGGCTTCTGACTCTACTTTTGTTAAGCATTACCGGTTGAATTGCGCCCTGAATGACCGTGTGAATTTTGGTTGTGGTGTTTTGCGTGCAGTGGAGCCTGTTGCTCCCCCTTGATTCTGTTCTGCTATTAAATATTTCACTGTGGTGCACTTCACCTCTGTGTGCTGTCTGTTTTGTTTCTACTGGTGTTCCAAAGGCCTTCATGTGTTTGGTTGCTTTGGTATACCTCATTTGTTATGACTGGGTCGAGGACGAGGGACGTAGAGGTAATGCTGTGATTACTTACCGGGACGAGGGACGTAGAGGTAATGCTGTGATTACTTACCGGTAATCCTCATTACTCCTAGTCCTACTCGTCCTCGACCCAGTCATGTTTCCCAACCACCCTCCCTGATTCAGGCCTTTGTTGTGCTTGGTATGTCAGGAAGTGCTTTCTGCTGGCTATGTTGTTCGAGCCCCTGGCAGGAGAGTGGGTGGAGCATAAAAGCGTTTCCTGTTTTGTTTCCTGTCAGTGGAATATACCTCATTTGTTATGACTGGGTCAAGGACGAGAAGGACCAAGAGTAATGAGGATTACCGGTAAGTAATCCGAGCATCACTAGTTCAAGCATTCTTCCTATACAGGCTTTTTAAAGTGGAGACACTCCTTTACCTCAGAGATTGTCTTCAGACGTCGGACTGGATTGTGCGCCTGGATCTGTTAATTCCCATCTATGCTCCCCATTACAAGCTCCTTCAATTTCAGCGGAAAGACACATGTTATCAATTCACAGCTCTTCCTATCGGTCTTTCTACAGCTCTTTAATAACATTATGACTTTTCAGCAATCACTCTTGGAAAATCTACATGATGGTGTTGAGTGTATTCTATAGTGCCAGGACACCACCTTTGGGCTTTTTTCAGAAGGCACTAGGATACAGAATATGTACGTGTGCACAAGTGGACTATAATGGAACTGAGAAACCCTGGGCAGTTGCAGTGTGCCCATTATTCACTGACCAGTGTAAGCTGGGCAGTGAGATCATTCTTTTATATAAACAGCTGATGACAATGTTCACAGCGGCCAATTGGACGTATATCATACATGACACCTTCTGCCACCGTTTGCTTTATAACCAACATCACTTTGCATGCTTTGATTTTTAAAATCATAATTCTAGCTGTAAAAATAAAACTACAAGTCCCAGAATCAAACATTTTGTTGGCTAAAATACCAAGGCTGGCTGAAGGTGTCAAAGATGACATAGGACTATTTGGAAGATTGGGACTTTATAAAAATGGAAACAAACGTAGTTCTTGTGAGGGTGAGTGATGCATAAGCATATGTGTTCTACTCATTAAGAATAGCAATCTTGCCTTACAAGGGCTGGTAGTACCTGTTGGAGGGCTTACAACGAATGCTGCCATTGGAAATATGCAGGTATTAAAGATCATGGCTACTAAGCAGCTTCATATCTTGTGTGGCACCATCAGTTACCCCCGTAACACATTGCGCACTGGGGTTACAAATCAACTGTAACCGTGTTAAAAGCGGAACTATATGCCCCAGAATGCAATACTCTGCTAGTTAAAAAAATAAGACTGTCAGAATCTGTCATACACTGCCTGAGGCAAGGACATCTTAAGGATTTTGGCTGCCCTGGCCCAAACATATTTTGAGGGCCCCTGTTAGGAATAGCTTTGAATTTATGATCCAGTTTAAGCTCTTTCATGTTCTACTCGGCCATGTCATTGACGGTGCACAAGCCGACTGGTTCAAATTCTAAATGTGTTTACAGATCGTGATGGGTGTTTTCAATATTGTAACATAGCAGCAGCTCACTAATACTACTGCAAATAATCTCTGACACCCTCCCATTTCTCACATCTGAGGTCTTGTTTGATCTAAAAGACTTTTTTTATGGATGTTGCATGAAACAAACACATTTGTCTGTAATAAACTCTCACATATCACCCACATTAAAAATAGATTAAATGGAAATAGTATTTAAAACAACCTGTTTAAGAGTTATTCAAGGTCATCAGGGCAAGACTCTTTAGAACAGAACTGGCTCTATCAGGGGCCCCCTCTAAGGCTGGAGCCCTGGGCCAGAGCCCACTTGCCCATGTCTTAAAAAGTCTCTGAGGTATTAGCAATGGAAAAGTGTCAAAACTTGCAGGGCCACTCCTCATCCGTCTTTTATTCCTTGATCACTCCCCCCATTAGTGTCTCCTGGCAGTTCTTACTGATTAGCTTAATTCGATTAGTGCCACTACTCTGGGCTCATTGTTTGAATTCTCAAGGTATTTTGTGCTGGAATGAGATCTGGCTTGCTTTTTAAACAAACTCTCTAATTACATGTTGGGCACTGACACAATTGTCTAATTTTAAGTTTTTGCAGGTGCTCAGCACATTCCTGTAATACTAAAAAAAGAACGTGCACAGAAAACAGACTGAAATAAAAGGAACTATCTATTTTCCAGGGTATGCCTTCCTACTAGTGATGTCTATCATGCCCTGGTCTGTGGCACTGTTTCTCCTTTTCTGACATGGATGGGAGACTGACACAGAGGAATTTTACTGCCTACCATGGGCGCTGTCCTGAGCCGCCCGAGATGATGCATTAAACGTAGTGACAGAGGAAACAGTCTAACATCACTTTTGGTTATACGGAAAAGGCCGATTGTATTTGGGAGCAAGTTAGGCTCACAGTACACACATCCTTCGGCTATACCGTACACTCTAACAATCCCTAAATAACACACTACCAAATAATGACATTATCCCACCCATACAAATTTCCTCCCATCTCATTCTTAACAATATAACGTTTAACCAACATTTTTCCTTACATCTGTTTCACTTGGTTGACTATCCTGCCCGCCCAAAGACCAGTGTAACTTTCCAACGTACCTTTACTTCTTTCTTCTCGGATATTCCCTTCCTTCCTTTACCCGCCACTCAATTGTTGTTCTTTGAGCCATCACTCCACCATTAGAAAAACCCTCCCATGAGGACATCTTTATATTTCTCCCTTATGCCCAGCATCCAGTCCCCCACCACCTCCATAATTTTTTCTAAATAAATCCTGTTGCCCAGTAGGGATAACACTGGACCATCAAACATGATATCTACATGGCTTACCACTCTTATCTCACACTTTTTACAGTACCACAAAATCTCCCATTCTCAACTTCCCTAGATGCCAGACTCGATCCTTAGGATTTAGATAGCTCTGTGAAGGATCTCTTCTGCCCTGGATGTGAAGTTGGGGCCACTATATCAGCTCCACCTCCGCACTGATGTCAGTTCCTTTCTTTCTGCGCCTTCTGACACGGATCTGGAGCTCCATCGAATCCTGTCAGTTTGACAGTTGTTCTTTCACTCAAATAAATTTCAGCTTGCAAAGGACATGTCCCCTCCAAAAACCCAACAAGGACTTCAGCTATCAAACATCAATAACAGACACCCATAATGTCTGGCTCTGGTACCTTGGATCCAGGCAGGACTCAGTGTGGTGTGAATGCTATGTAAAGATGAACAAGAAGGCCATCTGCGACTGCAAAACCAAATTTAGAAGTCGAAGAAGGCCTGGTCCTAGTCAAGGTCAAAGGCACCGATGCACTCTCGTTCCTGTGGCTGATCTCGCAACGATTCATTTTCGAAGTCCAGGAGTTCAGGTAAGTCCACGGTATCAGAAAAGCACAAGAAGTCGAAGCACGGTCACCTTTGTCCCCGCACACTCTCACCACTCGCCGCCGCACGACGCCTCAGGTACCTTTATGCCATGGAGTTGCTTCCCAGGCAGAATCAATTATGCAAATGATTCTGATGTGCCCTAAATTCCCTGGGCCATCGCAAACACCTCAACAGCTTCATGAGTTTAAAATGGCCTTGGACAAAATATTTGGTACGGCAACGGATCCCTGATGAGGTTTTTTGGGCCATAAGGATCCAAGGTGGCCTCCAGTGGAGTTACTGCTTCGAGGCTGGATATGTCTCTGAGCCTGGCTCTGCTGACACCAGCTCCGGCATGAACTTCCAGCGTTGTCTCTGCCATCTCGACCGACGACGCAACCACGGGTCTCGACCCCGAATCCAATGTCACCGAAGCTAGAAGCGGAGCCGAAAGTTTCATTGGACTCCAAAACTCACTTTCTACCATTGCGAGGTCGCACATGACAAACCTGCACACCTGCTTGGACCCAGAATCCTCCCAAACTCATGCTGATGATGATAATGATGATGGAGAGGATATTCCTTATGATGACGAAAACCTATTTCTGGAACTGTAGGATGTCAGTGTACTGAACGCATCTCCAGACATTGGCCTTTCCTCTCTGAACCAGACTATGGCAACAGAGGACTCTACCTCCTTTGTAATAGTGATTAGGAGGGTGGCAGAAGTTTTGGATATTACTCTGCCCACAAGAGAGGTGAAGACAAATGTATTAACTGAGGTGCTCTGCCCAGGCCACACATGCCAATAATCTTTGCTTCCCTTCAATGAGGCCCTAACTGATTTGCTTGTGGGCACATGGATGAAGCCAGGATCTTTCCCCCCAGTTAATAGGCAAGTGGCAAGGCGGTATGGACCCGCTCCCATGGACCCAGATTTTCTCCTCCAGCGCCCCAATCTGGAGAGTTTGGTAGTGCAGTCGTTCACCTTAACTCTACTGTGTTTCCTACAACCCCTTCTGACAGGGAGCAAAACACATGGAGACATTCGCCATGCATATGTTTACCTCCGCCCACATTGTCCTCATGCCCCATAATACTACTTGTCTCTGGGAGGTACTCACATATTGTAGGACAGAATGGCAGACATCTTGCCAGATTTCCCATTTGACATTCGACCAACCCTGCAACACCTCATCACGGAAGGCCAGGGTGCAGTGAAGTACTCTATTCACTGGAGCTTGGATAGAGCCGACTGTCTGGGTCAGGCATTTGGGTCCAGCGTCTTACTTTCACACCCCACCTGGATTTCCTCCACAGGCATCTTGTTAGCTGTCCAACAGTTCTTGAAGGACATGCCCTTCCATGACTCAAGCATGTTTGAAGCGAAGGCGGACTCATCCGTAGAAAGATATAAGGCTAGCAAAGCCACTGCTCACTCTACACGACTAGCTCCACCTGTTCCTCAGTTCCCCTAACAAACTAGCTCCTTTTGAGGCTTTGACAGGGATTACCAGCAGAGGCAATGTCAGTACGTGCATCAGCAGCAACAGGCCGCTAAGTCCTTCAAGGTACAAGCTGGGGATCAAGCCAACAGGGTCTAGGTCCCCAAGGGCAACGTTCTTCCCAAACACCAGGCCTCCCTTCCACAGCTGCCGTAAACCCACTTTAAGACACCCTCAGCTGAACACAATCATACGGTGGGAGGCACATCATCTACTACCTCCTTGGATGTCGGAACATCACATCCGATCAATGGGTGATCCAGATTGTGGAAGATGGTTACTCCCTACCCTTCCTGTCACATCCCCTGGATATGCCATCTCTCGGAGAACCACTTGTCCATATTCTGAGTAGAAGGTTAAGCTGCCTTGTCCAAGGGAGCCATAGAGAGGTTGCCAGTACCAGAGAGGGACTCGTTATTACTCCCATTATTTTCTGGTGCCGAAGAAAGAAGAAGGATGCCATCCTGAATCTTCACCCCATGAACTTCTTCCTCCAGAAGGACTAGTCCAAAATGCTCACCCCAGCCTAAGTTCTCTCTTTCCTGGATTAAGGAGACTGGAAGGTGTCATTGGATTTGCAGGAGACTTATTTCCACATTCAAGTCCTGCAGTTCCACAGATGCTACCCACTGTTTCAAGACGGTCAAGAGCACTTTCAGTTCTCCGTGCTCCCCTTTGACCTTACCAGCAAGCCTCATGTCTTCACGAAGGTGTTGGTGGTGGTTGCAGCTTATCTGCAGACATTGAAAATACCAGTCTTCCCATATCTCGATGACTAGTTACTGAAGGCGAGGTGGTAAGCCACCTCCAGAACAGCTGACCTGCTGACATTGTTGGGTTTTTCCATCAATGTGCCGAAGTCCCACCTTACACCTTCACAATAGTTACCCTTCATTGCAGCCATGTTGGATACAGTGCTCTTCCGAGCCTTCCCTCCACTTCAACGAGTCGAGGACATTTGGCCTCTGTAAGGAAATGCCTCTTTTTGTATGGACACCCCCAAGTTTTTGGACTGATGCTGCTTGTTTTGAAAGTGCACTAAGGCCTGCAAACGAGACCTCAGTGCCTGTGCCCTAACCCTTAAACAGTTATGTCAAAATGGCTTTACCCAATTGGCTGAGCTAACTTACCTGTAAGTTCTTAGTAAAAGGTCCTTCGGGTATCCAGGGCATGTAAGCTAGAAGCCCTCCCCACCCCCCCCCCGGGACTGCAGCACTGGTTGTACTACCCTGGGTGGGATAAAAGTAAAGCGAGACTCCCAGTCTGCCATTTGCAGGCTGGAAAAACAGTTTTAACTGCTGGCTCGACAAAAGCCAGACTTCCCCCTGGTACATGTGTAATTTGCCCCTACAGCAGGCCTATCAAGTCCTAAGGCAGGGTGCAACATAGTCAATGGGCTGAACATGTAACTTTACATGTTTTGACAGTAAAAACGCGGAACTGTCGTTTTATTGTTGAAAAGCCTGGTCGCTCAATTGGTGAGTGCAGACTTACATGCTGACTCCTCAGCTCTGCTAACTCTGGAACAGTGCGATTAAAGGGGGTCATCCAAGGTATCAAACAACTCATTACATATTCTTGTAAATACGGTGCAGCCCTGCGTTTCTGAAGTGGCGGAGTGCGGCGTTAAAGCCAACAAGGCAAACGCAGCGCTCCATCACTTCATTGTGAATATGCCCCATACCTCCTGGTATGTGCCATGCCCTGAAAAACTCATTCCACTGCAAGCATATCGGCACAAGTTTTCACGCTACTTACCATCCAATGTAAACATATTTGTGTCAGAAATATTTGAATTTGCAGCAATTAAATTAGCTGGGTGTAACTTGTCAAGTGTTTGACCATAGTACCATGTTATTCACTGCAACATATTTTTTGGTCTGGCGTTAGCCAAGATCTGTTGATTTTACTAAAATATGTATAATATACTTACATCTAGGGGCTTTCAGCCACCTCTCTTCATCCATTGGTCAGTTGTTGTGTCATTCACATTTTGCTTCTGCCCACTACAGCAGACAGCATTGGACAGTGGGTCAGCCTACTTAATCCACTGCTTTACTTCACTTTGACTGACTGCATTTTGCTCTTTCACAAGGAGAACATCCGCACACAAGCTAGTTCCCTTCAGTGCCAGAGTTTTTATTTTCACTTTATAATTACTTTAGTGTTGCCTTTGTGTTTAGAGCTTCTGATGCTCATTCCATCTTTATCAGATCCCATCTCCTGCCAATGCTGTTGTAAATTCCTTCTGGAGTGTTTTGCTTTTCTGCCTGTTAGTATTTCACAGTATACCAAATTGTGCCCATTTGAAACTGTTCTATATTAAGTTATCTTCTTTGTACTTCTTTCTTTTAAACTTTCTTGGTTTCTTTCTTTGTTTCTTTCTTTCTTTCTTTCTTTCTTCCTTCCTTTCTTTCCTTTTATTTCTTTCTCTAACCTTCTTTTATTCTTGCCTTTTTCATAATTTTTTATTCTTTCTTTCTTACTTTCTTTCTTTCTTTTTCGTTCTTTTTTGTGCTCTTTTTCTTTCCTTCTCCTCCTCTTTTTCCTTCTCTTCTTCTTTCCTCCTTTTTAGTCCTCTTTCCTTTTCTTCTTCTTTCTTTCTCATTCCTTCTCTCTCTTTCTTTCTCTTTTGTCCTTTAGTTTTTCTTTCTCTTTCTTTCTTTTTTGCCTTCTTTCGTCCCCTTTTGTCTTCTTTCCTTCAATCTTTTTCTGCTCTCTTTCTTTCCTTCTCTTTTTCCTTTTCTCTTTCCTTCTCTTTTTCTTTCTTTGCTTCTTTCTTCCTCATTTTCATTCTTTCCCTCCCTTTTTTCTCACTTTCCTTCCTTTTCTCTTGCTGATCTTCTTTCCTTCTCTCTTTGTTTACTTCTCTTTTACCTTCTCTTTCCTTCCCTTTTCCTTCCTTCTTTCGTTCTTTCTTTCTTTTTTGTTTTTCTTTCTCTCTTTCTTCTTTCTTTCTTTCCCTCTTTCTTTCTAGAGGCTTGCAGCCAATGCCAAACTTGCTGACTTTTTAAGTAGTTCCTTTCAGTGCCAGGGAGTACTATGGTAATGTCTGTGTTTTTTTTAGACTAAAAACACTTTTTGGCCTATAGCGAATGATTTTCCTTTTTGATGGAGGCCCAGCATATTCCCCAACAATAAAGTTGTCCAAAAACCATGACAAAAACAAAACAAATTGGCAGAAGGCTGGCGGCTAATGCCAAACCTATTGGCTTTGCCAATGCTTGTTCATTGTTGCCAGTGGGTTTTCCATTAAGACCTTTTTGCACAACAATTTAGATTATAACAGGCACAATTTACCACAGATGAATTAAAAAAATGACTCCAATTTGTATTGCAATCCCATCAATGCAGCCAAAGAAAAACAAATGCCACTGAAACAAAACTATGCTTGTTATATGGAAACCAGTGGTCAAACATTCAATGGTTAAATTGCTTAAGTCTGTGCAATTCTATAGAAAAATACCGAAAATCTGTGTAAAAGATTTGGTGCGAAATAGTCGACCTGCAGATGCAAAATCTCAAAATCAGCAGAGACGAGGTTTAAAAAAAATTCAAGGAGAGGTATATTTGATAGTTACTAGGAATTTGCATGTCATTAAAAATACACTCTTAACAAGTCACATTTTTAAAAAAACAATAAAGTGACTGACGGACATAAATATAAAAAAAATAGTTCCGATGCAGCACGGTTACAAAAATAAATTAAATGAACTAGGAGAACTTCCCTGATAGTTCATTCGTCCTGATTTCAATGTTTCCGTGAAATATACCTTAAAAAAATTCAATCAATAAACCCCCTGGAGACATCATTAAAGTTATCCCCACAAAGCATGCCTCTGTTATTAAGTTTTTCAAAGGAAACATCATTATAAAAAGGACAAACATGATACTGAAATCACTTTAAATTTAAAAGGCATGCTTGCATTTTTTATTGGAGTTGTTATCAGCCGGTGTAATTTAACTTTACATTTCTGTTGTCCAAGACTTGCTCTTACTTTTTTTTAATGCAAAACTGATACAATTTACAATAACCCTTGCACCAAGAGTTGCTTTATGGCCTATGGCCTGTAGCATCCTCATGTTCTCCAAACCCACCAGAGCTTTCCTACATTAAAATATTTGGATTATCATCAACCTTTAAACAATTGTAGAATAATATTAATAGTTTACTACAATTGTGAAACTTAGTAACAAAAGTTGATAGGCAATACATACTTACATCATTAGTCAAGCAACATTAAAAAATGCATTCATGAGACTCTTGATCGGAGTAACAAAGTCAGCAACATCATTAAGCAAACAACAACATACACTATGACCTCACAAGGGGCCATATGTACGACTCGTTTTTAGAGGTCGCAAATGGGAAATTGGCCCGTTTGCGCCCACAAAAAAGGTGGTATGTACAAACGCTATTTTGCGAGTCGGTGACTCGCAAAATAGTGTTTGCGAGTCGCTATTAGGAAGGGGCATGCCAAGGGCGTCCCTTCCTAATAGCGAGTCAGAATGGTATGTACCACTGTTTTACAACCGCATTTGCGGGTGCAAAACACTTGCAGTTTACCCCCTACTTCAAGAAGGTGATAAGCCACTCGCAAACAGGAAGAGGTCTCAAGGGGACCCTTTCCCCTTTGTGAATGGGTGCGAAAATATTTTTTAAGAGCAGGCAGTGGTCCCTTAAAAAATGAAAAGAAAAAAATTCATTTTTTTTTAAACGCATACCGTTTTCCTTAAAGGAGAACGGGCTGCATCTGGAAAAAATAGTTGCTTTATCGAAAAATCAAACACAGACATGGGGGTCTGCTGTCCCCAGCAGGCCACCATCCCTGTGTTTGCAGGCCATTCCCAATGGGTCGCAAATTGCGGCCTGCCTCATGAATATTAATGAGGCAGGTTCCTTGCAGCCCATTGAGAATCGCAAACAGTGTCTCAGTCACTGCTGTACCTTCCATTTTGTGAGTCGCAAATTGCGAGTCACAAAACATCGCAATTTGCGACTCGCAAAATAGAGTGGTCGTACATCTGGCCTAATATCCATTAGGTGTAACTTGTCCAAGGGATAAGCAAGAATAACTTCCATAGCTCAGGATCCATTGAGGAAATGCAGTAGCTTGGCTAACAACCCTCCAGGAGATAGTATAATTACACTGTATAAAACTTATTGGATTTAAAAACATTAATTTTTGGATCAAGACACTGTGAAATACATTTCTTAATCACACCTTTGAGAAGAATTCATTTCAGGTTGGCTTGGTTGGTATTTTACCAATTCAACGCTGTGATACTGTGCCTGAAGTGGTAAAAGGATTTTGTCATTTTTACAGCTCGGCGTGGATGGCACTGTGCTAATCCTATGCTTAAACACTTTGCTGTAGAAATGGCAAAAGACTTTGTCCCTTTCTATCTCAGCATGGATGGCACTGTACTAATCCTATGCTTAAAGATTTTGATAGAAAAGAAGACATTTGAGGTTAGCAAATTTAGAGTGTCGCTGGTTTTGTAGGTGATGCCTATACCGAAGCTGCTCTCCACCTAAACTTGGGAACTACCCAGAGTTCTCTGCATCTTTTTTGCATAATTTATGCCTCACTCTTTGCCTGAAATGGTATAGTTTTATATATAATCACCAAATAGAGTAGCCCTGTTGAAGTGCGGCAATGGGTTCTAACATTAAAAAGAGCCAGTGTACCCGACGAGGTCAAAAGATTAGGATTGAGCTTCCAATTCATTATATGTAGCCAAGACACTGGTCTGGAACTTAGTACAGACAACCCTTACTGCACTAGAGACAATGCAGTACATGAGACACAGATGCAGCTGGTTTCTCGCACATGTCACCAGTTGGATTATACCGAATGGGGTGAAATCTAACACGGACAGTTTAGCTGGTGCATTTATCAGTGGATGGTAACTTTACCAGCACTGTGGCGATAGTGTAAAGAGTTTCTCACAATGGTGAATGTAGTAATACACAAGTAACCAGTATCCAGTTGCACCTTGCACCATATAGCCTGTTTGTGAGCACAACACACAATACTCAAATTCAGCTCAAGACATTCGCAGACCGCACAATTGCCCATGTAGTGGTTTCATATCACACAATTTAGAGACCATTGGGGCACAGTGTCCTTCTTATTCCTAATGTAACAATGAATTTTCAATAAGTAATGAATTAGTATAAACCCTGCCCACAAGATATTCAGACTACAAAATCACCAACGAATTAGTGAATCACAGTATGATTTGGAGAACACTGGGGCGAAGTGACCACTATATTTCTCATGTCAAAATGAATTCTGAACAATGAAATAGTATGGTATTTAACTAATTTGTTTAAAGTACTGTATCAAAAATGTTACAGGAAAGGAAAAAGAATATTTCCAGTGTTTAATGTGACTGTCAGTAACTTGGCCAAAAGCGTCGGTGATAATCATTTTTTAATTTAAATTCATTTTGTTTTGTTCCATGCAATTAAGTTTAATGAGTATGTATTGAGAATTCATGAATTGGTACATGGGATATGTTTAATTTAATTTCATCACTGCACAATGCACTTTATCAGATAACAGTGACCGAGTATTTCTTCAGTGTTCATACTAAGTGCAGGAGAGCACTGGAGTATATAACGTTAAACAAAATGGCGGTCGCATTATGTGAACAAGGTGGGAGTTAAAACCGAAACGCGTCATCTTTTGTCGTTTTGCCACAAATAAAACTGAATTTTCTTCCAATTTCATGGTGTCGGTGCCTGCTTACCGAATCGGAAGGGAGAGAAGCAGGATTGTAACAGATATGGAGATATATATATATATATATATATCGAAATACTCAGTTGCTTTTTCTTGTTCCTCTCACAAACGGGCACGGACCACAAAGTCAGTGCAGGTAATCTGTTTATTTGTGTGCAGCCATTACGCGTTTCGGCCTTCGCGGGCCTTGATCACATGATATTTATATATATATATATATATATATATATATATATATATATATATATGATTCTCACAACTCCAACTTTCTCGTAGCTCAGCGGAATTGAGGCAGTACTCCAGGGGCGATTTTCAAAAGAATGTATTACATTACTCGTGCAATGCACTGACAGTCTATGCATTTCGGCGAGTTGCCTTCCACAGGACCATAGAGTCCTGATGTCTAGCTAGTCCTTTTCAACTGTTTGTGACCTTGGTCCATCAGCAATGTTTACTACTCCGGTCATAACTAGACCTCATACAATGTTTCCTTAGTTAAGGCATTCATTTTAACATTATATGTATGTAAAGTACATTGGTTCTACATTGGCTTAGTTAGGTTCTTTTTACAATTTCTACAGAAATGAGACATTTAAAGTTGTAGTCACAGTAAAGTACTCAAGTATACAAAATTGTTCTTTCTATACAATATAAGTGCTAATAACAATCAATAGATGGAGGAGCCCCTCCTATCTATTTGTGTGTAAGAGAGCAGGTTAATAAAAATGAGGCTATACTGGGGTTAATAGGGTTTGAAATGTGACGACATCAATAAAGACAATATTGTTGTCAGAAAATTCCATCAAGGTTCCCTATATGAAGCTCATTCTAAGTGTAATACACTGTAAATCTTAAGAAAGTGCAAGTGCAGTGATGTTAATAAAGTGCTATTTAGTAATTAGTTATTATAAAAGTTATTGATAAGGTGCATATAGCTAGCAGCAGTATTTTTTGGTGTGTTATGTGCAAAAACGCATTCTATGATGAAATTAAGAAGTGCAATATATATTTTGTTTCTTAGGTCGTAAAATTTAAATTGTATTTCCTACCTAATAAAGTGCTAGTACATGCTTAATAAATGAATATCTGGTATATAGCTCCCACGTGTTGAGCTTTGGTGATCAGACTACTGTTTTTTATCTTGGGGTTTATACATACTAATTGTGTTTCATAAGATCATTTATCAAAGAAATCTTTTTGTATAACCCTTTTTGCACAGAGCCATTTTACACAGAGCCATTACATTAAATTGTTGCATGCAGATGGATATGCTTTAGTAGCCCTCCATTCCATTATACCAATAGATATTAATTTAAAATATAATTGTTGGAGTAATGCATGTTGCTTACAACCTATAAGGTGCCCCAGCTCACGGTTTTAAAAATGTAAAAATGCGGACTATATTCATTAATTAATAAAGTGCTGGTGCATTGATGGTTATCAATATTCATTTCATAAAATGTATGTTAGCTTTCTAATTCCACTTGCAACTATTCTATAAGATTAATTTAACAGGAGATATATTTTACAGGACATATAAAGAATATAGAGACGTGTGAGATGAGTTCTGCATACGATTGTTGTAGGAACTGCTATCTTATAGATGCACATGTAGTTCTGCATCCAGATTGTGTCCCATTGGTATTTCAGTTCCCATTTGAATTATTAATCTGGATTCCATTTTTCATAATAATAGTTCCCTATCGCCACCTCTCTCATCTTTCTTTATATGTTTAATTCCAAAGTACTGAAGATTTTTTGCTTCTCCTTGATGTTCTTCCTAGAAGTGTTTTGCAATTGGGTATGTATAGTCTCTGTTTTTTATGGCCCGTAGATGTTGCAGGATTCTCAATTTCACTTTGTTGATAGTACTCCCCACATATTGTTTTTTGCAGGGACATTTCAGTACATAAATTACAAAGTCAGTGTTGCAGGTAATGTGTTCCTTTATCATTTCTGTTCTCCCATTGTGTAATTTATATTCCTTTTGGTTTATTCCAAATTCACAGGCTTTACACTTTACACATTTCCAAAAACCTGGTTGACTAAGCCAACTGGTTTTATTGCCTGTTTCAATGGGGACGTGACTTTTAGTTAAAATATCACCCAACAAGGGTTTTTTCCTGTAGGTTATACTTGGGTAATCCATCAAATCTTCAGTGAAGGTTTTATCAGATCATAAAATTCTCCAATCTCTGTGCATTATTTGTTTTATCTCCTTATTCTGTTTATTGTAGTCAATGATTAGTCGAGTTTTTTCTCCTTCACTGTTCATTAATGCTTTTTTCGGTACCAGTAGTTTATTTCTCGATTTCATTGATGCCCTTTTCATGGCTTCATCTATTACTGATGTTGGGTACCCCCTTGCAAGGAATCTATTTTTAATTTCAACTATTTCATCTTAGAAGTCCTTGCCTTCAGAGCAGTTTCTTCTGGCTCTTAACATTTCCCCATAGGGGATTCTCTGTCGTAATTTTTCAGGATGTCCACTATTGCCATGTAAAATGCTATTGCATGATGTTTTCTTTCTTTGTATGTTTGTGCAAATGCACATATCTTTTATCATGACTTCTATGTCCAAAAACACGATTCGTTCCGAATGTATTGTGTGAGTGAATGTCAAATTTAGGTTGTTTTCATTCAGGGATGCAATGAATAGTTCCAATTCTCAACTTTCACCTTCCCAAATAATGAATAGGTCGTCAATAAAGCGTGACCATAATTTGCCATTTTCTATTTCTGTTAAGTTGCTCTCAGCCCAAATGATTTCTGTTTCCCAGTAACCCATGAGGAGGTTCACATAAGTGGGAGCAAACGCAGTCCCCATTGTAGTTCCCTGTTGTTGTAGATAATAACTGCCATTGAACATGAAAATATTATGGGTGAGGCAAAAACCAGCATCTCAATTAGTAAGTTCGAATGTTCAAGATAGTTGATTGATCTATCCCGTAAAAAGTGTGAAAACGCAGTTGGCAGGCATTAGATGCTATGGGCCAAGCCAACCAGGGTGACTGAACAAACGTAGAGACATTAAACGAATTGTTCTGAAACAAAACTTGCAAATCTGTAAGGGACATATTGAAGTACAAGCTTTCGTTGGGAGTGGAAGACAATACAGGAATGGATGGGGCATTCAATTGTTTGGACGTAGCCAAACCCCAACATGTCGTTTGATAGATGGTCTGATTCAAAAATAAAATTTGGGCCGGGATGAGGCAAGCACGTGCAAGGCTTCTGTGCCCTGCACCTGCCATGCTTTGGAGCCCCAAATAGATTTTAAGTCAATGGTGTCCCGCCAATGTTCATACCCACCCACAGCTAAGGCGTTCAAAAACGAACCCGAATACAGCAATTTGGTGTGGGTCAACATGATTTTCTGAGTAGCCGAAGTGTTCAATTTAAAAAAATAGGACCCAGGGTTCGATCTATCAAAGTCTGTAAAATAAGTAAACTTATTTCTAAGAGTCTGGGAGCTACCTGGCAAAGGGATCGGACAATGTTCCCATTGGGTGTAATTAAAAGGACCCCGAAGGGAACTGGGTTTATGGAGAAAGTGGTTGCCCCAATGCTGGTAACAATATAAATCGGCATATCTTGCAGAATTCATGTACAAATCTTCAGCGTTAAAAGCAGCATAATATTTCAAATCAGTGAATAATCGTCAGAATGAATATTACTTTTAACAACATCACCCATTGAAACACGGAGGACATTTGGAACATTAATAATCTCGGTGGGTCCATGAATTTGGAAATTTACCGCATCCCATACGATGCCATCAGCGACTGGAAAAGCTGAAATGTTTACAAATGTGTGGTCACGCTTCATAATGTGGGATGAAGAATGCGGAGCCAAAGTTCCAGCGACACAGTTCACAGCAGAGCGTTCTGGTAAATAGTGACCATTAATGAGTAGAAAAAACACTGTGACAAAGCCAATGGACATGAACAGAAAAATCAGGAATAGTACCAACCAGATGTATGTCCATGGCGGGATCAAAAAATTGTCTCTGAACCAGGATACAAAAATACTGAATCTGGACGGGATAAGTGCAGAGGTGGAATCCGAGTCAAAAGAATAACGTGTTGGGCTCAGTGGCGTTGTTGGTAGATGAGCCACGGACTCGGTGGTGGGGTAGGTATACTCGGTCTCCTCGTTGCAGGGGGAATCCGGGTAGTCGAGCAGGCGATCAGGCAAATCTACCATCTCAATGGCAACATCAGTGACCGTTCGGGCTGGAAGACCACAAACATTTGTCCTGGAAATGACTGGACAAGAGACCGCTGGTGTTACACTATTCAGGATCGGCCAGATGTTGTAACTTGACATTTTCCACTGAGATGTATCTGTTTTCCTTGCGACCAGGAAGCGGTGGTAAGATGACTGTACGAGTACCCTTTAAGATAAGGACTGGAACCGGTGCACGATAAGAGGGGCCAAATTCTTTTTTGTTCTCCACCTTTTCTCGGACCAGGTCTCCAATCTTCGGAAGCCAGCCGGCAACCGGAATCTGCAGCGCAGCGTCTGTGGCTGAAGGTAAATGTTCGATGGCAAGTTTGTCTCGGGCTTCTTGTAAGTCCTGTAACATAGTAGAATGGTTATCTACATCAAAGATTGCGGATTGCGCCGCCATGTCTAGACCATCAAGGTCAGGCACAAACATTCGTATGCCAAAGAGCATTTCGTATGGGGTCCGCCCACCCAGAGGTCTTCTAGGGAGATTATTAAGTGCACGTTGTACGGTATACAAGTGGGCCAGCCAGTTCCTGCCAGTACCTAGACTCTAGCTGTCAAGGATTGCTTTAAGTCACGGTTCATTCGTTCAACAATCGAATTGCCCTCAGGCCGATATGAAGACGAAAATTTCACCTGCACCCTCAGTGACCCCATTGCGTCCTTGTAGGCCTCATTGGCGAACGCTGGACCTTGGTCAGAATGGAAGGTGCCGCAGGCAAAAATTCCCACAAAGACACGCAAATCCCTGATGACATTTCGAGCATCAGCACTCCGTTGTGGCCAGACCCAGATGAAACGTGTGCACGAATCCACTGCAACCAAGATGTACTTATATGCAGTGTCAGAAGAAAATGGACCGCAGTGATCCAGGTAAACACACCCAAAAGGTCTGTTAGAAATGCAGAGCGGTGTCTGTGGTGGCCGCGTAACCGTGGAAGGCTTGATTTGCTGACAAACGTCACAAGAAAGCACATAAGTACGGGTTTGTTTATATAAACCACGCCACCAGTAACGCTGCTGCAAGATGGAAACTGTCGCAGACACGCCAGCATGAGCCGAAGCCATGCCTTCGTGTGCGGCAGTTATCAAGGAAAGTCTGCGGTCCGCGTTGGGAATCAGCCGATCACCAACGTCTGGAATTTTTACGTAAGGAGCCTGTTCGGGACCTAATTGATAAGAGTATTTGGAAGGGAAACCTCAAGGGTAATTAGCACCTTCTTTTGTCGCAGCAATAGCTGCCAAAATATCATTATCGATTTTAGTCATGGATCTTGTAACTGCAGCTACTGAACACGTGGCTACTGCTGATTTGGCAGCTTCATCTGCCAAACCGTTACCGACAGCGTGTGCGCCCACACGCTGGTGGCCAAGAGTGTGAATCACCTGTGTGAGCGGCAGACGTTATTTAAGATCTGCCACTCGAACCCAAAGCATTTTATGCTTAATTGTGCTGCCTTTTACATCTCTATAGTCGTTTTGCGACCAAAAGAATAGATTGTCATTGAAAGACTGAACACAGTAATACGAATCACATACAATAAGAGTGGTCACATCTGGATTCGCGAACTCAAGTGCGAGCACCAAAGCGCGCAGCTCGGCCAATTGTGCAGTACTGTCTCCTAGTGCCTGAGTGTGCACTACAGTCTGTTTGAACTCTCCGTTCACTATAACACCTGCAACAATAGCACATGCTGCTGAATAAGCATGCTTGGAACCCGTGGCCGGTTGTGCCGAACCATCGGTATAGATAATACATTCGTACTCCTCAAGCGGTAGCAAAGACAGAGGAGGAGGATGAACAAATTCATACTGTAAAAACTCCTGTGTCTGAAGTGAAGAATCAAAGATAAAAGTGACATCCGGGGATGTCAAAGATGTTGCCCATTGTATCCAACGGGGGTGCAAAGCCTTAGAGTTTGGTACACTTGCTTTCATCACTGCCTCAAGGGCAGGATATGGTGTTACCACCAGAATGCGTTTTCCCTGTGCCAGTGCGCGTTCCTTTAGAATCGCCATTTGCACTGCAGTCAAAACTTTCTCCACAGAGGAAAATCGCATTTCTGCAGAAGTGTAAAGATGTGACTTGTATGCAATCGGTACTGTGTCACCTTCGTTAAAGGTCAAATAAGTGAAACCCACTGCCCCTGGAATGATTCTAATCACCAGGTTCGTGTGGTTGTCACGCGTCAACAAGAATTTAGATTCAAGTAGATCAGACTGCAAAGATTGCAGTATAGAGGAATGCTCGGGAAGCCAGCATGAGTTCGAAAAGTTAGGCTGTATCAAGGCGTAAAGAGGCTTGATACGCTGGGCATATTCGGGAATGTAGGTACGCCCGAAGTTTAGAAAACCCAGTAAAGACTGAAGCTTCTTCAGAGTGGTTGGAGGGCACAAAAGCGCGCATTTCTCCAGAAAATGGGGAGCTAAGCCCTTACCTTCATTGTTGAGCTCATAGCCCAGAAACAAAACGGTAAATTCAGCAATGTGAGATTTGGCAAAATTAAATTTGTAACCTAAGACCGCAAATTCAAGAATAATGCGGTCCACTCGGGAAAGATGCAGCCATAATTTGTCGTCTGTCAGATAGATATCGTCGACGTACGAACACGCATCTGGGTCTATGTTGTCCAACAAAGAGACAACACGGGCAGCGAATACACCAGGACTGTTCTGGTAGCCCATGGGTAAACGCCGGAATTTGAAATGTTTACCACCGGAAGTGAAAGCGCTCCATTGGCTACACTCCGGGGCTAAGTTGTGCGTGTAAAATCCATTGGATAAGTCAAGTGTCGTGATATATTTTTTACGAACGAGACTGTCTACAAGCGCAGAACTGTGGGTATTTTGCACCGCAAAGGACTGACAATGAGAGTTCAAATATCGGTAATCCAAAACTAGGCGGTGCGATCCATCGGGTTTAGAAACCGCGAAAAGGGGATTATTCATGGGTGATACGCATGTTTCAATTACTCCCTGATATTCTAACTGTCAGAATTTCGGAAACAGGACCTTTAGCTTCCTGCTTGATGGGATATTGGGGTTGTGGCTGTGGCAGCGACCGCAAAGGAATATCATGGGGGGGAGAGTCTTCATCCCAGCCCACGTGATTGCGGTATAACGCCGGAGCCAGGGACACAGCCCACTCAGCTGCGAGAGCCTCCGCTTTGTCCTTGGGGACATGACGAGAAAAGCTCGGAAGGATTACCTCTTCCCCTCGCAGCCAGTACGAATGGGGGCGGCCAATCCGCCTCTGCCAACAAAATGTCGTAAGAAGAGGTCAGATTCTCCCAAAAAATCCCTTTAATAACACGCTGTATGTCACCTTCAATTTGAAGGACAATATTATATAGTCTGTCAGGGGGTGCCACTCTGGTGTCTGCTGTCTCGACAGTAATGAATGTATCAGTTGCTGTCTCCTCCACATGAGGACGTAGTGCCTCCCGCACTATGGTAACTTCTGCGGCGCTGTCTAGGAGCGTCACTGCCCACGTCCAATTCAGGAGTCTCGTTCTCACCGTCTGTGGCATACCTCGCTGTTACAGCTGCAACTTTTTTCTTCTGAAACTGTGGGCGAAAACGTTGAAATTCTTCTGGTTTCCCTCTGACTTGTTGTCGAGGTTGGTCTCGTCCCTGTGGAGCCTCTCGACCCCTGCCTCTATCCTGGCGATCTCCTCCACCAGTCTGGGAGGTCGAAGGTGCCTGTGAAGAACGAGGAGAACGCGGATCAGGGACTTGAAATCTCTCTGGAGATTTAATTCTCGCTCTATCGCGCAAATCATATGTGCGTTCAGAAGAGACGGAAACTGGGGAAGCGCCGCGCGACCCCGGTTCCTTCTGTTGCTTACCCTGTTTTTTCAACCTCCAGCTCTTTTTAGTAAAGAACGGTTTCTCATCTTTCTCAGATTGAGTTTTTGGTTGTGGTTGCGATTGTGTTTGCGTTTTTGCAAAAGGCTTGACTCCCAGGCTATTGCGGCCAATGGTTTTGTAAGCCTGTGCAATAATTTTCGGTAATTCGCGCGGCCTGTCCGGTTCTGGGACCAAAGCCAAAGCATTAGCTACTTGGAAGTTAACTGCATCGCCCTTGACATTTGCAAGGATCAAATCAGCCACTACATCGAACACTCCCACCAGTCTCATCCCTAATTCCACAGCCGCCTCAGGGCCATGCTCATCCTGTGCTCGTTTAATTACAGAGGGGAGAACTGTCATGGAAGGAGTGCCGAAACACTTCGCATATACTGCTGCGAATACCTTACCCCAGTTGTTGCATTCTGCCAACTCGGGGATCAAGTCTTTTGGCAAACTAATCGTCAATATCCTGTGTTTTTCCACAGGAGAAGTATTTGGAAAAACTGCCTCCAGCTGGTCAAATTTCTCTGCAAGCCAATAAGGCATATCATCCTTATTTTGTGGGCGCTTGCCCATCACCGAATTAACCATGACGGGACTTATCGTTACACCGTCCGGTCCAGCTGGATGCGCGGCAACTCCAGGCGGGGCTGCCTGGACGTTGCCTGTAACATACTGTACTAAAGCTCTATGCACGCGTATCAAAGACGAATGTAAATTACGCAGGTCAGCGACCGGCAGCGTCATATAACGCGGATGTGGGGTATACCCGGCCAAAACAGGCCAAGTGGCCCCGTCAATCGATAAGGGGCCTAAACGAACCGAGGTAATCGGTTGGGGGAGGGCGCCATCAAACCAAACACGGTGTTGCCATGCTGTGAGCGGTACTTCAAGATTCCTATAAGGCCTATAGACATTAGGAAGAGCGGTGGCTGTATATTCATGGAACAAATTATCAGTCCCATCCACCGCCGGAAAGGTGATCCAAGAGTAAAACACCTCAAAGTGGTAAGCTGGATCTGCTTGTACCACAAAGATCAGATCGACACCCACGTCAGGCACTCCATACGCGGTCAAGTGAGCTCGGAGCGCTGCGCGGCTATGTGCCGCAATTTGAACAGCCATTTAAGGCTAAAAATATCCTACAACCTAATAGGAGGCAGCACAATATAGGGTTTTATTTAAACACCTTTTAACAACTTCAAGCTTGAAAGAACCTATAAAAACGTCAATATAGGAGGTATCGCCCTCACACACGCCTCCGGAAGCGTCTGTGAAGGGTGTTGTGGACAAGCACAAGAACTACTCAAGCGTCTCGCAGGTAAGCAGCCCACTTCATTGGTGGCGCCATGTTGTAGGGATTCTGCACATACACAGAGCTATGCACAGGATAATAGGACCTCGGAGTATAGTGGTGAGCCAACCATACACCTTAGTACCCACAATCCCAACCCGACTAGCATTAGCGTCTCATTAGCAACGATGCTACCAATGATTAGACAACCCAGAACACGGTCTCTCGCTCAGGACTCGCGGGAGCAAGAACACCCTTTCATAAATCACTCATACCTGTCCACAACGTGCGTAATAAGAGACACTGTATAGTTTAAAATATTTATTTCAACTACCGTGCTCTAAGATACAGTACACGTGCCAGTACTATCAGCATAATGCATAAGAATAAAATAATAAGCATAGTTACAATTCCATAGAATACAAACGGGGAAAGCATTTTATAAAAACAGTGGATATAGGGCTAAATGGCCTTACCACCCTCCCCGTGGTAATAACTAGTTTAATTATAAAAACAGAAGACCTCTGGGTTTTGTCGGCAGACCCTCATACCTCAATATCTAGATGCTAGGTTTACATCATCAGACAAGCACAGCTCTTCTCTCTGGAAAGGTTTTTCTCCAAGTGTCTCTAACAGTGAAAACACAATATTAAAAGCACACAAATTTCTCCAGTGCAGCTGCATTCAGTGTTATGTCTAAGTGCGAGGGGCTGACCAGATCAGCAAGAACAAGGGACATTGTTTTTCGACCTTGTACATGATGTGCAGACGCAACCCAAAGGGAACAGGAGGAAAGGTGAAAGACAAACAGTTCTAAAATAGCAGAGGCTGGAAAAACAAAGGCACAAAGTAACGTGCGCAAAGAGGCATCATGGCAGCCAGGCCTAAGCTAACTTAGCAATGCAGACCATGAGTCCACAAACCACACGACAGTGTCTTGCTCTAATTCCACCACTGTTTTTATTTTCTCGTGCCTGCCTGTTCCTTTCGCCCCTGCTGCCCCTGCGGCCCCTCCCCCCCGGAATTCCCCCCCCAGAATTCCCCCACTCCCGCCTCCTAGCCTCTCCTCCCTCCCACCTCCCCTACTTAATGGTGGCCGCTGTGCGGTCACGCAGCGGACGAGTGCTGCAGTCGCGCCGCCGGCGCGCCAAAGGCAAGCCCGTCTGTGCCCCGACTGTGGCCAGCGCCAGGAACTCTGGACCTCTCACTACCCATCGCTACGACACCACCACCCTCCTCGCACTCAACCCTGGAAGACTTGGAGAATGCCAACAGGCCTCGCCGAACACGACCCACAGCCAGTTCTCCTGCCTCCACTGCCGCCAGACCCTCACCGCCACCCCGGCCTCCAACACCGCCGATGCCAGCACCGGGGACACCCTAAAATACATCCTCCTCAACGTACGCTCCGTACACAAACACGCCATGGAAATCTGGAACCTACTCGACTCTCTCTCGCCCGACATCGCCTTCTTCACAGAGACCTGGACCAACGCATCCTCCGCCCCCGACATCAGCACCGCCATCCCAGACGGATACAAGATCCAGAGGAAAGACCACCCCAACCACCCAGGAGGGGGCCTCGCCATCGCCCACAAGAGCACCCTCTGCCTCACCACCTCCAGCGAAACCTTCCCCTCCGCCGAACACCTGCACTTCCAGATCCAGACCACCCCCAAAGCCACACTCCGAGGAACCCTCATCTACAGACCCCCCGGCCCCCAAACACCCTTCGCCACCACCATCACCGACTTCATCGCACCCCACGCCATCGCCTCAGCAAACTACATACTCATTGGAGACCTGAACTTCCAACTCGACAACCCCAGCGACCCCAACTCCACTATCCTTCGTGACAACCTCGCCAGCATTGGACTTAAACAACTCGTCAACACACCGACCCACAGAGCAGGACACACCCTCGACCCCATCTTCGCGGCAGGAAACCGCGTCCAATTCAGCCGCACAACGCAGCCGCCATGGACCAACCACCACTGCGTACACTTTGCCATCAACAAACCCAAGGCACCCAAACCAGCCCCACGCCCACCTCGAAGGAACTGGAGCAAGGTTACCGACGAGCAACTTAACTCCACCCTCACCCGAGACAACCACACCTGGGCACCCGACGCAAACAACGCAAACAACGCAGCTAGAGAACTCCACACCTGGATCTTCAACTGCGCAGACGAGCTCGCCCCGCTACGCAACCCCGACAGACAACGCCCCAGGAAAGCCGCCTGGTTCACCACCGCTCTCCAAGAAGCCAGACGCACCTGCAGACGCCTGGAGAAGAACTGGAGAAACACCAAGACAACCGAAAACCACACCGCCTACAAGGACACCTTGACGGACTACCATAACCAGATCAGAGCCACCAAGAGGAACTTCATCCACAACAAAATCCTGGCCAACTCCACCAACTCCAAGGAACTTTTCAGTGTCATTCAGGAATTCACCAACCCACGCAGCGAAGCCACAGACATCACACCATCCCAAGACCTCTGCGACAAGCTTGGAACCTATTTCCACCTCAAGATCAAAAACCTCTATGACAACTTCATCGACCATCCACCAGGTGCCACAGACAGCCCCCGCCCCCCAGAAACACCAGCCAGCCCATCATCTCCAACTGGACACCGATCACGGCTGAAGACACCGCCTCGACCATGAAAAGCATCCACTCGGGGGCCCCCACCGACCCCTGCCCCCCTCACATCTACCACAGAGCTGCGGCCGCCATCACACCTGAACTACAACACACCATCAACACCACCTTCAAAACAGGCACCTTCCCAGATGACTGGAAGCGCGCAGAAGTCAGACCCCTGCTCAAGAAGCCCACAGCTGACCCCACTAACCTCAAGAACTATCGGCCCATCTCGCTCCTCCCCTTCGCAGCCAAAGTTGCAGAGAAAACAGTCAACAGGAAACTGACACGATTCATTGAAGAGAACGCCGTCCTCGACCCATCCCAATCCGGATTCCGAAGCAACCACAGCACAGAGACCGCCCTACTCGCCGCCACAGACGACATCCGCACCCTCCTGGACCAAGGCCACTCCGCAGCCCTCATCCTACTCGACCTATCAGCGGCCTTCGACACCGTCTCCCACCGCACACTAGTCGCCAGACTACACGATGCAGGCATACAAGGAACAGCCCTGGACTGGATCCAATCATTCCTCACCGGAATAAGCCAAAGGATCAGACTCCCACCCTTCCTCTCCGACCCCACGAAAATCACCTGCGGAGTCCCACAGGGTTCATCACTGAGCCCCACCCTCTTCAACATCTACATGGCCCCCCTCGCAGCCATCGTCCGACAACACGGCCTCAACATCGCATCCTACGCCGACGACACCCAGCTCATACTCTCCCTCACCAAAGACCCCACCACTGCCAAACTCAACTTCCAGAAAGGAATGCAAGACGTCGCAGTCTGGATGACCAACAGCTGCCTGAAGCTCAATGCCGAGAAGGCAGAAGTCCTCGTCCTCGGTACCACCCCTTCTGCATGGGACAGCACCTGGTGGCCGACTGCCCTTGGAAGCCCACCTACCCCCTCAGACCACGCCAAGCACCTCGGCATCGTACTGGACTCATAACTCACCATGAACTGACAGGTCAACGCCATCGCCTCCAGCTGCTTCAACACCATCCGCATCCTCCGCAAGACCTTCAAGTGGATCCCCCCTGAGTCAAGGAAGACAGTCACCCACGCACTCATCACCAGCAGACTGGACTATGGAAACGCACTCTACCCCGGCATCAACAAGTCCCTACTCCGCAAACTCCAAACAATACAGAACACCGCCGCCAGACTCGTCCTCGGCATCCCCCGACACGAACACATCAGCCAACACCTACGAAGTCTCCACTGGCTCCCCGTGGAGAAAAGAGTCACTTTCAAAATCCTCACTCACGCCTACAAATGCCTACACAACAACGGACCCAAATACCTCAACGACAGAATCAACTTCCACGTACCCAAAGAAACCTCCGATCTTCCAACCTCGCACTGGCCGAAACCCCGCGCATCCACAGAGCCAGAGCAGGTGGAAGATCCTTCTCTCACATTGCAGCCAAGACCTGGAACAGAGCTACCGGCAGACATCAGACGCGCCCCCTCCCTGAACACCTTCAGGAAGACCCTCAAGACCTGGCTCTTCGGCTAAACAGATCTGCGGACCCCCCCCCTCAGCGCCTTGAGACCCTCACGGGTGAGTATCGTGCTTACAATTCCCTGATTGATTGATTGACACCCTCACAAACCTCAGGCAATATCCCTCCTTCTAGTTTTAACAAAAGTGCTTGAGAAACTAGTAAGCCATCAACTCATCACTTTCCTTGAAAATTCTAACACACTTCACCTCCGTCAATCCGGTTTAAGACCGAAGCATTCCACCAAGGAAGCTCTACTTGAGGTCTCTGAAACCATACAAATTACCATAGATGCAGGGAACAATGCTGTGTTGATACTGTTGGATCTCTCTGCAGCGTTCAACACCATCTCCCACCACATCTTTCTTCAGTGATTTGAAGACATAGGGATTTCGCATAAGGTTTTATCTTGGAAATCATTTCTGACTGATACGAGACAAACAGTCACCCTGGGACAATTCTTCTCTACTGAAAGATCAGTCTCAATGAGAGTGCCACAGGGTTCTCCCCTCAGTCCCATCCTTTTTAATATCTATATGGCTCCCCTCATCTTCCTGATCACATCACACAGAACTGAGACGATCTCCCAAGCAGATGACACACAGCTGCTTCTCACCCTGGATTAAAAAACACTGACCTCCGAACAGAATTTTCAAAACTGTTTCTCCGATATCATCTGCTGGATGCAAAACAACCACCTCAAATGCAATACTGACAAAACCGAAATTTTACTCTTCGGTAAATCCATTGTCTTCTTCCCCTCACAATGGTGGCCTAACTTCTTCCCCCCACCTCCTCCCCCCACCCCGGCCACTGTAGAAGTAGCAAAAAATCTGCAGTTAAAATTCGATACCTCCTTATATCATTCTTCCCACAAGCCGTAGTAGTGACAGGCATGTGTTTCAATCTAGTCAAGCCCCTACAAACATTCTTTCACTTTCTTCCCCTGGTCGCCAGGAAAACTGTTGCACTTGCCTTAATCACTGCTCCAAATGACTTACACACAAGCTCCAGATGGTCCAACATGCGGCAGCAAGACTGGTGCTGCAACTCCCCAAACGGAGCTGTGCCTCTGCAGCCCTGAAGAAATTGCATTGGTTACCCATCCACAAAAGAATCCTTTTTAAGATCCTACTAATAGTCTTTAGAGCATTTAACAACTAAGGACCCAAATCTATTATCGCCCGGTTGTGCCACTATAAGACATAAAGAACTTTGAGATCCTCCTATGCCAACCTTCTAAGGACTCCATCCTGCAGACTCAAATCTCGGGGAGGGGGGCTCCTTTATGATGCTGGGGTCAAAAGCCTGGAACCTACTCCCTATCTCTCTCCGGTTCATCGATACCAAAGCAAAAAATTTAAAAATGTCTGAAAACCTGGCTGTTTCTTGCCTCCAATGCACTATATCTCTCACTCATCGAAATCATTGTCTTTCCCAGGCTATATATACCCATACATTCTCACATTTGGAATCATGTTACCATCCAGCACAGCCCCAGGGTGCTCAATTCCGAGTGACAGTACGCTGTACAAGTCACACATTCATACATTAATTCAGATAATAGTTTTCAGGAGATTTGTTTGGCGCTTTTTAAAGGTGAGGCCAAAATAGTGCCTTCTCAGGCTTTGGGTTTGACATCCCGCTCAATACTGAGGCTCACAAGAGGCAACTAGAAATAGAGTAGCTCCTACCAAAATAAAATTGAATGTTCTACAGCATAGGCTTTCCTCCCCTCTGTTCTCTACTAGAATGTGCGGATGAGAAGTGGAAAGACCACTACAAAGCAGTCCACTGTGATCGGTATAAAGGTGTTTCAGAACATTGAAAGGTGTTTTGACGAGTGAAGGATGAGGAAGGAGATGAACAATGAGGTATAAGAAATAACAGAAGGAAGAAATGAGGGTGGAGTAGTGAGGGATGATGAGGAATTAGAAGTAGTGATGAGAAGTGAGGAGTGATGGATCAAGTATGATGATTGAGGGAAGAGAAGTAGAGATGAGAAGTGAAGAATGAGGAGTGAGGGATGAGTAATGAGGAAGCAGGAAGCAGGGTTGAGAGGTGAGGAATGAGGGCTAATTTGTAACTGCTTTCAAACTATGATCAGCCTACTCTTGTTTTTTGCCATCACAATTTACTCACCATCCATTCTCTGCTTAAGCCTTTGTAAAATACAGCATCAATAATTTTGGACCTATGATTACTGAAACAGCTGAGATTTAACATTGCAGCAAGAATAATTACCAAATTATGAAGGTCTTTTCCTCATTGAATAGATATTACCACAGAAAACGGTTTTTTAGAGTGATTTCCACAGGTAATTCAGAACATCCGGGCCATTGTCCTGACCAATAACTGCACCTAAACACTCTCTAAAAAGTGGAAAATAGAGTCCAATGATGTCGGGAGATGCTCTATTTCTTCACAAGAACAGCAGATATCCAGCAAGAGATGCATTTCAAGATGCTAGACAAAGATGTCCAAAATCGCAATAACATTTTCATAAAATACCTATATTAAACTGTAAATTCACTTATCAAGACACTGGCTGACATTATTTCCAAACTATTTCACCAATACTCACTAACCACCATAGCGCTGACACCAACTAGGAAACATTTAAACTGGGACTTGACATAAATCAAGAAGTAAACAAAACTACAACTCAAAACTCAACGTTGAGTACAGAGGCTGAGACCTCAGTATCTGAAGTCACCAGTGCCAGTGTCAGATGAAATGTGACAGCCAGAAAGGATTACGCATCAGTGTACCAGCTTGTGGTCCAGCACATGGCAGAAGTGTCACCTTCCCTCTACCAGAGTGTTTTAGAGTAGACTGTTTTGTGATGGCTTTTACGGCAAGGGCGACCCACAAATCTGTTTCAACTGTGTTATTTGCATTGGATGCAAATATCAGTAGTTTTCGAGTATAAAAGCTTTTTGGAGAGATGTTCTTGAAAGTAGATACATTAATAATAAGAATCGATAGATATAAGGCTGAGTCTTTCTATAAAGGAAGAAAAAGACTCCTTAACTTGCACCCAACCTTTACCCGCATGCTCAAGACCTTTGCTGAATTTATGCTTGCTTGTGTTTCACTGGACAGAGTTTACACTGCAGAACTATAGCATACTTCCCAATATCATCACATTGACAAATTGTTGCTCTTTTTTTACCACTCTGCCGATTTTTCCATCAAAATCAAGCAGTCTCCCGCTGTTATTAATCCATGCGTTAATGTTGTGTTTTCACTGTGGACACTAAATTCTCCAAACCCAGGATGGCGTTAAAGCTGCCCGCCTGCCTCTCCTGAGCGAGACCTGTCTGCTGCCTATTGATCCGCCTGGGGTTCAGGCAGCCATCACTCGAATACCTGTTCTCTGCAGCGATAAAACATGATTATCTGGAGCCCACGTGAGGATCTTCCATTACCGACATGTAGGGATGGGTGGAGGAAACCACACTGTAAAATCAATCCGCTTCCTCGGTCATTGCACTTTATTTCTGATACATGATGATTGAAATGACAGCAGAAATAACAGCACAGGTTTCTTTCTTGAGGGGTTTAAGTACATGTTCCCTCTGGATAATAATGAATATATATTATGTAATATATCTAATATATAGTACAGAGACTGTAGCAGTAACCTTCTACCAATCCCAAAAATTATCATAGGGCACATGAGCAAATTTTAGTACATAAGGTTGTTTGAAAAAACACAGTTTGTTTTTAGTTGCACAAAAACACAAACTGTGCGCTGGTCAGTTAATCGTATTCGTGCATGGAAGACTGCTGTCACATGAGTCTAGGTGCATTTTAGCAACTGTAAACCTGTTATGTTTTTTTGCATGCAGTCTTAACATGCGTCGAAGTCTGTTTGAACTGGGTCAAAGAAGGGTGATGACAGTTTCTTCATCGGTAATGTGAAAAGGGTGAAGTAAAAAGTCAGTTTGTAGAAAAGAGCAATGTAGGGTAGTTTTGTATGGAATACGGACCTACAGTACAAAAGGCCAACATTCAAGAACAGTGTAGCAAAATTAATTACATTAGTTATATTTAATGTTTGCTGTACGATTGCCTCCTCTTTTGCCTATACGATTTTGTGTGATAGTTTGATAGCCGAGAGGAACGGCTTCATGCAAAACTGGAGCCATATCATCTCCCAACCATGATTCAGATATGTAGAGTAAGTCACGTTGTGTGTCAGTGAGAAGGTCATAGATGTGATGCTTGTTTTTAGAAAGTGATCGAGCATTAATTGGTAGGTAGTTTAGAGAATGTGTTTTGATGATGGTGTGACTTTGTTTTGTAGAAGAGTGAGCAGTATTTTGTGGGTTTGTAGCAGGTATGAGCTGTATGAGGTATTTGCTGGTATTAGCTGTTTGAGGATAGCAGCAGTGTAGCTTTTCTGTATCGTATTCCTCGTACAGCAGGCTAAGAAGGCATTTTATTGAGTATGCGTGTGGAGATGGTGGTTGAGAGTGACTTAGTGAGCTGTGTTGTTTTTGAAGAGTAGCCTTCTTGTGCAGTAGATATGGAGATGCGAAATTGTGAAGAGTGGCATGTTGTTTATAATGTTTGCATCTGTTTAAGGTGGAAGGTGTATGAGTTAGGGGTGGTGGTGCAGCATATGGGTCATGTTGCAAGGTTCTAAATTGTCCAAAGGATGAGAGACGGTTGAAAGAGAGTTGCTGTGTTGCTGTATATGTGTTAGGTGTGGGGGAAGAGAAAAAGCTTGGCAGTAGAGTTGATTTACGGTGTGTATTATTTGTGTAGCCAGGAGTGTGGGAGTGGGTGTATGTTTCTAGTTTGTGACAGAAAGTATTATGATATAGTGTATGTGTGAGATTTTGTTGTGCTTGTGTGTGTTATGTTTTGATTGATAAGTAGTGAGGAGATGAAGATGTTTTTTAGAAATATTTATATGTAAAGTATTGTCGGTGGTTGGAAGCTGAATGGTAAAGAGGGTTGTGATGTGTTTTAGAAAGCAGTGTATGTGGTGTGTGAGAGGAGATGGACTAGAGTTGAGAGTGTGAATATTAGATATGATTGCTGGTAAGGTAATATGTGTGGTAGAGTGGAATATAAGGGTTGTGTGGTTGTGTTGTTTTGGTAAAAATAGGAGGAGGGTGATGGTGGATGAAATGATGGAAGGTTGAGTACAGGTTTGGTGGTGACAGAAAGGGGTCTGTTAGGAGTGAGTAGAGGGTAGAGATGGTGCTTTGTATGAGCAGGGAGTGTCTGGATAGGATATAGTTACGTATAGTGTGGATGTGGGTTGTGTGGCAATGTGTGGATTTGTTAGTGGTATAGGATAGAGTGGTGTTTCGTGTGTGAGTAAAGGTGCCATTGTGTGGTAGTTGGGTAGAAGGGTGTATAAGTGTGGTTTGTGGTGGTTGTTGTGACAATGAAAACTGGTTAGGGTTTGTTTGCAGTAAAAGAGTAGAGTGCATTTGTTGTGAGTGTGTTAACATGTTTGTGGATGTGGATGGCTTAAGGGTAGTTGCTGGTGAATAGACTTCAATTTCCATTTGGAAAATAGTGCGGGCAGGGAAACTGAAGTCCTTCTCGATCATATGGGCAGCGCAGGACTCAGTCAGTTAGTCAAAGGGGCCACACACTCTGCTGGGCATTGCTTGGATGGGATCTTTTCGGATTATTCCAACCTAGTATGGACCAGAGCATTACCACTAATCTGGCCGGATCACAACGCAGTTATGTTTGAAATTACCTTGCCGCCTAAAATGGCCACTAAATCCTCAACCAAAGTTATCACCTTTCGACCTTGGAACAAGATAAAGGCAGAAGACCTCAACAAGGTGCTTACTTGTTCCTTACAGTCTGCCCCAGCCGACCTGGATGAGGCAGTGATGACCTATCACTCTTGGGTGGATTTCACAGGCCAGCAGTTGGCCCCACAAACTACCCTTCGATCTGTCAGGCAATCGCCGTCAGAACAATGGTTCAATGAGTCATTGAGGACACAAAAACAAATGTGCAGAAGATTAGGAAGGAAATGGAGGCTAGATAGCAATGTTCAGACTAAATTAGACTATAGATCAGCTATCCAAACATATAAAAACCTTTTTTCGAAGGCAAAGTCAGCTTACTTTAAAGAAAAAATAGAAGCAGCTAATGGCTGCTCAAAAATACTTTAGCCTACCATTAAAAAACTTTCTAAACTCCCAGAGTCCTAAAATCATGAAAGGAGCCAACAATTTTGCTACGTGTTAGCAGACTCCTTTCAATATAAGGTTAAACAGGTCTTTGATGCTTTTCTGCCCCAAGCCAATCAATCTTCGGTGCCCCACATGAACTCTGGTTACAGTTCTGGAATTCATTCTAACCTGGATAGTTCTTCCATACCCACTTTTTCTTCTTTTCTGCCCTTCACTCTTGATCAGATCATTAAACTAATTCCCTTAGTAAAATCTGGATCTCCCCTGGACCAGGGCCGGACTGGGAACTAAAACTGGCCCTGACAAAGTGCTCGGCCGGCCCCCCCGGGGGTTGGGGGTGCGGCCGAGCTCTTTGCCACTGCCGGTTTTCGGCCGATTTTGTTACAGGGCCGATTTTGCAGCTATGCTGCAAAAAGGGCCCTGTAACAAAAACGGCCCCCCAGGGGCCCAAAACCGGCCCCCACCCGTGCGGCGCACCGGGGGATTGCCCGGTGCCCGCTACGGCCAGTCCGGCCCTGCCCTGGACCCATGTCCACCAAAAGTTCTTCATTTAGTCCCTGAGATTGTGGCCTCATCGCTCTGGCCTATTTTTAATCTCATGATTTCCTCAGGGCGTTTTCCCACCGAATGGAAGAAAGCCTCCATTCTACCACTCTTGAAGAAAGCCCAATTTGGATCCTAATGATCCTTTAAACTATAGACCCATCTCCAGGTTGCCTTTCCCTGCAAAAATAATAGAAAGGTTTCTAAATGAAGAATTATCCACCTTCATTTTGGAAGGCGACATCTTGGACCCCTCACAAAATGGATTTCGGGCCCATCATAGTACCGAATTGGCGCTAATAACAGCCACGGAAGAGCTTAGGCAGACTCTCGATAGGGGGGGAGCGTTGTCCTTATCCTGTTAGATCTCTCAGCGGCATTTGACACGGTCAACCACGATGTGTTGGTTGACCGTCTCGCCTCGCTGGGGATCAGAGATAAAGCACTCCTCCTGCTCAGTTCGTTTCTGTCGAATAGATCTCAAACGGTGGCTCATGATAGATTTGTCTCCCCGGCTTTTTCACTCCCATGTGGAGTCCCGCAGGGTTCTTCGTTGGGCCCCACTCTTTTTAACTTGTATGTCACCCCCCTGGCTAAGTTAATAAGAAACTATGGTTTCACGCTGGTGTCCTATGCGGATGACACACAGATTATTGTGTCAATCAACAGCTCGTCCACTGATACTGCCTCTCGTTTCCAAGAATGTATGGGCCACATAGAAAATTGGATGCAAGATAATTGCTTAAAACTTAATTAATCAAAAACGGAAGTTATGCTCTTCGGAAATCCGTCCCTAACTTGGTCAGACAGCTGGTGGGCCAACGATATGGGTCCTCTTCCGACACCCTCTAATAAAGTGAAAAATCTCAGGGTCTTCTTCGACACTAAGCTGTCATTCGAAACTCAGACCAATCACACCACATCGGCATGTTTCTTTATCCTTAAAATAATGAAAAAAGTACTTCGGTTCATTCCTTTTGATTTAAGGAAAACCGTGGTCACAGCGTTAATTGCATCTAGGCTGGACTACTGTAACGCCTTATTTACCAGTGCGAGCAAGCGCAGCATCCACAAACTTCAGATGACTCAAAATGCTGCTGCGAGAGTCCTGTTTGGGCTTTCTCGCTATGATTCGGTCTCCGGGGCTCTCATGAAGCTACATTGGCTGCCCATCTGTAAACGCATTCAATTCAAAGCCTTATGCATTGCTTTTAAATCCAGACATGGCCTTGGTCCGTGGCAACTGTCACAATTCTTTAAATCTTACATTCCAGCCAGACCACTCAGATCGTCAGACAGTGGTAATCTGATCATCCCCAAGGCACATACACTACCACTAGCTCTGGAATTCCCTTCCTGAATCTCTAAAAAAAGAACCCAATTTGCTTAAATTTAGGAAGAGACTGAAAACCTGGCTATTTTAGGGGCCTCCACTGCAATATGCATCATCTGTAAGCTGATTAAGCGCCTAGACACCTCCGGGTATATGTAGCGCTATACAAATCTTTAATTTCATTTCATAGAGAAAAGGGCAGCATTTATGGCCCTAGGACCGACCTGCCCTGAATAGGCCCAAACAGGCCCAAACAGGCACCTGCCCTTAGCTTCGACGCCCGGGCCAGGCTGAAACGCCCTGAGCCCTAAGCTTAAATAGCCCTACTGATCAGGTGACACCTTCGGCCAATAGGAACCCTAGCCCTAACCATTCAGAACACTAACCCTAAGCCCTAGAACCAATAGGAAACCAGGCCCTTACAGCCAATCACAGCCCTAGTCGCCAATCGGAGACCAAACCCTAATCCCTGGGCCCAATAGAAATCTTAGCTCCGGGAACCAATCTAAACCCTGCACCTATCCACCAATCAGAACCCTAACCCTATGCCCTAAGTCCACTACATTAACTACCCCAGAAACCAGTCAGAACCCCAGAACTATCAGCCAATCAGAAACCTAACTCTAAGCCCAATAGAAACAACAGACACAGCAGCCAATCAGGGCAGAGATGTAACATCCAATGGCAAACTTATATAAGGAGCGTGCGACTTCAAGCACACGCTCATGACCAGGGGGCACTGAGCTGCTCCTGAAGAACAGAATCTCCTTGGATACCGACAGGCTCAATCCACACTTTGCTGGTTCTGGTTCACCCTGCAGGTAGGCCCAATCTAAGCCACTTTAAAGACTGCTTTGCACACACTTCAAGAAATCCCTTTTTCTAGCCAAATATGAGGGTTACATACACTTCCCAAACACTATTTTAAACCTTAAAGCAGATTCAGCAGGCTCATATACACACTCTGCTTAGACTATGAGGGTGCAGTTTGCCTTTTTAATTTTTAAAGACTCAAAAGTGGGGGTTGGTGGGTTTCCCCTGCATGCCTAAGCACAGTACAGGGGAAACTAAGACAGATTTTCAAACAGTCACAGGTAGAAAAACCAGCAGTTTAAAACAGTACCAAATTTACAGAATCCAAGAGTTCAATTCAAACAGTCACAAGCAAAAAACGCAGTTTTTAACAGTACCGATTGCACACAGGACAAGAGAGTAAATTCAAACAGTCACGGGTAGAAAGAAATCAGTAAAAGTAAATGTTTCACTTAACATACAGCATCCTGCCTTAGGGCTCGTTAGGCCTACCTTAGGGGTGACATATATGATTAAACAGGTAGCAGAGATACAAAGACATCTGATGCTTGTGGTTGAACAACAGGCCCAAGCGGTGCACAAAGACAGGGAGAGCATTCAAAACGACATGAAAACAAAATCGTCCCATATTGTGGACAACAAACAAGCACATGACATAGCTATTTTAAAACTCACTGATTCACATGCTAACACAAAGTTACACCCAAATGTACCTAGTTCGGTAATGCAAAAGTATCAGGTCAGTGAGGACTCAGATTTCTTTTTCACCCAATTTTGAACGAGTTGCTTCTATCGCTGCTTGGCCCCATGAACAATGGGGTCAGTACATCACTTCCTGTTGTCAGGTGAATTACAATCTGCATACCAGACTGCAAATCCCTCAAGCATGACATCTTATGAAGAAATTTAAAAGACCATTCTGGAACGGTTGGGTTGTGACACAGAGTATTAAAGGTCCCTTTTCAAGAAGGAAAAATGGTCTTCAAATGATAACCTGAGGGCGTTGTTTTATCGTATCCAGGACTTGGGTAGTCAATGGTTGAAGCCTAACACGGAGGAAATGGTGGAAAAAGTTTATTTGGAACAGTTCATCAATGCCCTCCCAGGGTCTACACAAACCTGGGATTAGGCAACACCCCAATATTACGGACTCTTTGTCAACTGAATTATCATGTGCTTACCATCGTTCTCCTGAGTTTCGAAGATCCATCCCAAAACCCAACACCCCTATGCCCTCTTCATGGAAAACCCAGGCAAAACCTGTTGCACTCCCTTTACCAGACAATTGAACCCCAACAAAGGTGGTAGTGAAAGACCCAGGACATGGGCCACAATGTTTTCAATGTGATGAGTCGGGACATGTAGCTAGGAACTGTCCATTGAGAGCTTCACGTCCTGAGCCCAGGAAAATCGGGTATTCTAGGGTGTAAAGTTGTGGGCCCTAGGCCCACATGCTACTAAAATGATGGACAGAGGCGCACTGGATATGCTTATCTAACTGGCCACGAGAAGGTGCACTCTGGCCCTTTTATTAGCAGGCCCACATCACTCGTGACACCTGTGGTGGATGGGTGTGGGATGTGTGTGTGTCCAGCCCTCGAGGGAGTGGCTGGTAAAACTAGTGCCTGCTGAGACACTAGAACGTGTCCAGAAGGACACTACATTCCTCCCGAACTTTATTAAAACAAAACAAAGTCAAACCTATGGGAAGAAATGGAAACAACTAAAACACCACAGCATCGAAAGGCAGTCTGCAGGACAACGGTGGACAGGTGCAGCTGTGAGCACCCAGGCATCTCAGCACATGTCCATAATTTAACCAGCTACCACTGGGCATGAACACTGTGTAGACGGAGTCCGGATTCTCTGGCAGCCTGTCCATTGGATCAATGTCCACTTACGCACCGTTAGATGGGCCTGTGTGCACTTGCAGTGATGCTGTTGGTGTCAAACAGTTCAAAACATGGTGCATCAGGAGCGTCAGGGGAGTCTTGCTACAGAGTCTTCTCTTGGGGCATCTGTGCACTGTGATGACAAGTCTTGCCAGGACTTGGATGGCCTAGACGATGCTTGGGACATTTTCCTCTGAAGCCCCGGTGCCTCCTGGTACCTTGTCGGTAGAGCAGCTTCCAGATCATCTCTTGTACCAGAATACCTTTGTGCAGAAATGTCCTTGAGGCCCTTTTGCGGAGTTTCCACAGAACCGTGTGGACTATGCAGGGCAGCTTGTGGGCCGGCAGGGGGTCGCTGAAGGATGACTGACATAATCACGACGAAGTTGTTCGTGCAACCGCCCAGGTAGGTGACACAATTGTCGGTGTGCTTGCCAACAGGACACAGGTATGGATGGGCTGTCTCTGGACACTTGGTCTCTCACTTCGACCCATCTACCCAGGGAACTCTGATATGCCACTATTGAGAGAGAGAGTGCTTGGCTTTAAAATGGGCCACGGAGGCCCTACAATACTACTTGTTGGGACGCCAGTTTTTCCTGCATACTGATCATGCACCTTTGGTTTGGTTGGCCAGGAATAAAGACACCAACCCTAGAGTATTGTGTTGGTTTTTATCCCTTCAACCCTTTTCATTTCAGGTGCAGCACCAGGCCGGAAATTTACTTCCCCGTGTGAATTTCCTTTCCAAGGACACAGCTTCAGATGGTCCCGAATGGCCAATCCTGGAAAGGGGGTAATCTAACAAAGTCTGTGTTCGGCTGCCGAGAACTCCAATATGGCCGACACGGTCAGGCCATTTCCAAATGCATGTAGCGTGCTAGTCAAGGAGGATGACGCGTGCCTGCAGAGCAATGCTGTTGAGGTCAAGGGGCGTGGTTTCACAGCTAAAAAGGACGCTGAATGCGGTACAGAAGGGCAAGACCACGAGGAGGAGGAGGGAGCACACCAATGAAGAGCAAGAGCATATTTATGGTGACAGCTGTGAAGTCAGGGGAGCCCTGTTTGACAGCCAGCCAGGGGGGAGGAGGACAGTGTGACCGAGCTACAAATGGCCCGAGAGAGAGCAAGCACATCACAGACATGAGAGCCACCCATGGAGAAAGGCACTAAGGTCCTGGCAGCTGCAGATCGTCCTCAGAGCAGTGGCTTGAGGTAAGTACTGACTTCACCTGAGTTTGCATACCTTAGGGGCAGGTATCAGTTGTGGGTAGCTAGGAGGCGGGTGTCCACTACATGGGGAACACTGAGGGCACATCAGTGATATCATTTGAGATGTCATCAGTGATGTCACTGACCATGTCATGAGTGATGTAATATGTGAGGTCATAAGTAGTGCATTGCGGGGGCGCGAGTTATAGTTAACTCAGCTAACTATAACGGCTGAATTTCTCTAGTTTTGTATGAGTAAAATCTGACCCTAACTATAATGTCCCTGCAACCTTTGTTTTTTTTAGTGAATTGCTAAGGTTTTTTAAATGATAATTCCCAACTATAACATCCCTGTAACCTTTGTTTTTTTCAGTGAATTTCTAAGGTTTTTTAAATGCTAATTCCTAACTATAATGTCCCTATAACCTTAGTTTTTTTCAGTGAATTTCTATGGTTTTTAAATTAGTAGTCACATTTGCAGAGTAGGGGCAAAGGGGGCAGGGCCTACGACCAGCTCACAGGAATTGCGCTGTGTAGGACTTACAGGAGGTACCACAAGGGCTTCTTGGCCCCCAAGTTCCCTCTGGAGCCAAGGGAACTTCATCCCTTGAGTGGATGAAGACTAGCCGGCTGAAAATGAACTTGGACAAGACGGAGGTCCTCATCCTTGGCTCCACCCCCTCTGCATGGGACGACTCCTGGTGGCCGACCATGCTGGGAGATGCCCCGACACCCACCAACCACGCACGCAACCTGGGGGTCATCCTGGACTCAACGCTCTCTATGACCCAGCAAGTCAACACGGTTTCCTCCTTCTGCTTCAACACCCTTCGCATGCTCCGCAAGATCTACAGATGGATCCCCACCGAAACCAGAAGAACGGTCACCCAAGCACTCGTCAGCAGCAGGCTGGACTACGACAACGCCCTCTATGCAGGAACCACGGCTACACTCCAGAAGAGACTCCAACGCATACAAAACGCCTCAGCACGCCTCATTCTCGGACTCCCCGCCACAGCCACATCACCACCCACCTGAGAGATCTGCATTGGCTCCCGGTCAACAAGAGGATCACCTTCAAGCTCCTCACCCACGCTCACAAGGCACTCCACAACGCCGGACCAGCATACCTCAACGAGCGACTGTCCTTCTACACCCCGAACCGCCAGCTTCGCTCTGCCGACCTCGCACTCGCCACCGTCCCACGCATCCGCCGAACGACCACCGGCGGAAGATCATTCTCCCACCTCACTGCCAAGACATGGAACACCCTCCCCGTCCACCTGCGTCAGACCCAGGACCTGCTGACCTTCAGGAGATGTCTCAAGACCTGGCTGTTCGACCAGTAGCTGCTCCCCCCCCACCCCTTAGCGCCTTGAGACCCTCACGGGTGAGTAGCGCGCTCTACAAATGATTGATTGATCCCCCAATTAGTAGTGTGCCAGGAGGCACGTTTGCAGAGTGGTGGAGAAAGGGGGCATACATCTGACAACTTCTCAGCAATCCTCCTGTGTGGAACTTACTGGAGGGAACACGAGGGGTAGTTGGCCACCAAGGACGTCTTTGGGGGCCAACTTCCCCTCCTATTACCTTCAGTAAGTCCCATACAACAGGATAGCTGTGGTCTGGTAGCAGGCCACACCCCCTTTCTCCACCACTCTGCAAACGCACCTCGTGGCACACTACTAGTAGGGGGAATGAAGTCCACTTGGCTACTGAGGGTCCTTGGGGGCCACCTACCCCTCCTATTACCTCCAGTAAGTCCCATACAGCAGGACTGTTGAGAACTGATAGCAGGCCTCGCCCCCTTTCTCCACCACTCTGCAAACACACATCCTGGCACACTACTATTTGGGGGATGAAGTCCCCTTGGCTCTTGAGGGTCCTTGGGGGCCAACTAGCCCTCTTGTTATCTCCAGTAAGGCCCACACAGCTGGATTACTGAGAGGTGGTCAGAGGCCATGCCCCCTTTCTCCACCACTCTCAATATGGTAATATCACTCAACCCCCTCCCACGTCCGCCCCCCAGGTTCATCCGCACTTTCCCTCATTTCTGCAAGCATTCATTGTAGTCCACCCACTGCAAAAAGAAACTCCTAAAAAACAAACAAAAAAGTCTTGAACTAGTAAGTAGTACAACATTTAAACCCCAAAACCTTTTGTCTTGAGGGGAAAAACTAAACTAAACGGGCAAATCAGGCCAATACCGCTACCCTTCTTTTTCAATATTTGGAAGGATTAAGGCATTGCTAAGAAAAAACCTAGGCGGGAACAGGGAGTCCATACCAGCATTACTATGTAAACCCCCACGATGCCACTGAAATCGGTCCCAAGTTGGTGTGTAGGTAGAAGTTTGTTGCCCTTCTCAAGCTCGCCATTGCTGGTTCCACTGGTGGGAAGTTCTTAACTGACCAGCTTAGATCATGTAGAATTTCTTGTGGTAAATAAACAGGAAGCACAATGTTGCAATCTGGATCATTTCTTTTTTGAATGAGGTGGACGGCGTTGCTCAAGCCATTGTCCTGTATTGTGAGAACTGCGGGTCAGCTCCACGGATGAGCCAGGTAGGTCCTCTGTAGAAGGTAAATTCGACTGTGGCATATCTAGTAGTGTCATAGCTTCTGCTAGGTCAGTGACATGGTGGGGTTTGTTGAGGAGCTTTAATGACAGCCCAAAAGGAAATGTCAAGCAATATTTAATGCGTTCATTCCTTAATTTGTCAGTGATCGGGCGAAAAAGTTCGCATCTGAGCAACGTCGCTGGGGCAATGTCCTGAAAGAGAGTACAGGAGGCTCCTTGAAAAGTGACTGACTCTACTCTGTGGGCCACCACGAGAATGGCTTCTCTAATCTTGTATTTATGCAACTTAGCCAAAATATCTCTAGGACGACCCTTATTTCCTAGCGTTAAAGTGCCCACTCTGTGAACTCTGTTGATCTTCACTTTTGGCGATGAGTTGCCTAGTAGTCCCTAGGAATAGGCCTGTTACAAAGGCCTCCAAGTCTGGGCCTTCAACCCCTGAGTCAGGCAATACACAGCTTACAGTCTCAAGTGAGAACGCAGTGGTAGTATGCTTGCTGCCCAATGGACAGTGATTTCTGGTTGTGATCCTCAATTTTATCCCCGCTGAAGGAAAAAGAAAATCACCCCCTTGGGCCTCTCACCACGCGGCATCATGTCAAGGTCAGGCAGACCTCACCACTGGGCTGCTTCTTTGTGCCCAGCACTTGTTTCCCGTCCCCGCAGGGGGATCAATGCCACTCCTTCGCAGCCACCACACATGGCAGGGACAGCAGGTGAGAGGAATGTGGCGCTTCGGCAGCCGCGGTACGGCGGCCAGGCAGCCGGCCTCAGTGGCGTCACTCTCCGGATCTCCTGTTAGCCTCTGGCGGGTCTCCCACGGTTTCGCTCTACATCACCTGACCATCTCAGCTGTGGGGACAGTTGCCTGTAAATAATGGGTGGATCGGTGGGTCTCGTCAGTCATCTACCTCTGAGGGCTCCCGGTGATCCACCTCAGGCGCAATTTTGTCGCTTGGTCTATCCCTGAATCTGACTCAAATCTCCGCATCGCTGAACCATTTGGCTGGCTCCCGTACTCCACCCGTATCCTTTCCTGTGAAAGTTTGAGTCGGGCTAGGCCATTACACCTTCGGTAGCCTTAATTTGGCTAAAGGCGGTAGTGGAGCCTTATCGGATTATGTCCACTCGGCTATCTTGGCTGGCCACGCTCCTCACCCTGTTGCTTCTTTCCCCCTCCTGGGCGTCCCATCCCTGTTGCTTCGTTCCCACTCCCACCCGCCCCATCCCTGTTGCTTCTTTCCCCCAACCAGCCGACCCATCCCTGTTGCTTCTTTTTCCCTCCCTCCCGCCCCATCCCTGTTGCTTCTTTTTCCCTCCCTCCCGCCTGCCCCATCCCTGTTGCTTCTTTTTCCCCCCTCCCCATCCCTGTTGCTTCTTTTTCCCTCCCTCCCGCCCACCCCATCCATGTTGCTTCTTTTTCCCTCCCTCCCTCCCGCCCACCCCATCCCTGTTGCTTCTTTTTCCCTCCCTCCCGCCCGCCCCATCCCTGTTACTTCTTTTTCCCTCCCCCGCCAAATCCCTGTCGGTTCTTTCCCCCATCCACCCCATCCCTGTTGCTTCTTCCCCCTCCTGCCCGCCCCATCCCTGTTGCTTCTTTCCCCTCCTGCCCACCCCATCCCTATTGCTTCTTTCGCCCTCCCACATGATCCATGTTGCTTCGTTCCCCCTCCCTCCCACCCGCCCCAACCCTGTTGCTTCTTTACCCCACCCACCCGCCCCAACCCTGTTGCTTCTTTACCCCACCCACCCGCCCCAACCCTGTTGCTTCTTTACCCCACCCACCCGCCCCAACCCTGTTGCTTCTTTACCCCACCCGCCCGCCCCAACCCTGTTGCTTCTTTACCCCACCCGCCCGCCCCAACCCTGTTGCTTCTTTACCCCACCCGCCCGCCCCAACCCTGTTGCTTCTTTACCCCACCCGCCCGCCCCAACCCTGTTGCTTCTTTACCCCACCCGCCCGCCCCAACACTGTTGCTTCTTTACCCCACCCGCCCGCCCCAACACTGTTGCTTCTTTACCCCACCCCCCGCCCCAACACTGTTGCTTCTTTACCCCACCCGCCCTCCCCAACACTGTTGCTTCTTTACCCCACCCGCCCGCCCCAACACTGTTGCTTCTTTACCCCACCCGCCCGCCCCAACACTGTTGCTTCTTTACCCCACCCGCCCGCCCCAACACTGTTGCTTCTTTACCCCACCCGCCCACCCCAACACTGTTGCATCTTTACCCCACCCACCGCCCCAACACTGTTGCTTCTTTACCCCACCCACCCGCCCCAACACTGTTGCTTCTTTACCCCACCCACCCGCCCCAACACTGTTGCTTCTTTACCCCACCCACCCGCCCCAACACTGTTGCTTCTTTACCCCAACCACCCGCCCCAACACTGTTGCTTCTTTACCCCACCCACCTGCCCCAACACTGTTGCTTCTTTACCCCACCCGCCCCAACCCTGTTGCTTCTTTACCCCACCCACCCGCCCCAACCCTGTTGCTTCTTTACCCCACCCACCCGCCCCAACCCTGTTGCTTCTTTACCCCACCCGCCCGCCCCAACACTGTTGCTTCTTTACCCCACCCGCCCGCCCCAACACTGTTTCTTCTTTACCCCACCCGCCCGCCCCAACACTGTTGCTTCTTTACCCCACCCGCCCGCCCCAACACTGTTGCTTCTTTACCCCACCCGCCCGCCCCCACACTGTTGCTTCATTACCCCACCCGCCCGCCCCAACACTGTTGCTTCTTTACCCCACCCGCCCGCCCCAACACTGTTGCTTCTTTACCGCACCCGCCCGCCCCAACACTGTTGCTTCTTTACCCCACCCGCCCGCCCCAACACTGTTGCTTCTTTACCCCACCCGCCCGCCCCAACACTGTTGCTTCTTTACCCCGCCCGCCCCAACACTGTTGCTTCTTTACCCCACCCGCCCGCCCCAACACTGTTGCTTCTTTACCCCACCCGCCCGCCCCAACACTGTTGGCTTCTTTACCCCACCCGCCCGCCCCAACACTGTTGCTTCTTTACCCCACCCGCCCGCCTCCAACACTGTTGCTTCTTTACCCCACCCGCCCGCCCCAACACTGTTGCTTCTTTACCCCACCCGCCCGCCCCAACACTGTTGCTTCTTTACCCCACCCGCCCGCCCCAACACTGTTGCTTCTTTACCCCACCCCCCGCCCCAACACTGTTGCTTCTTTACCCCACCCGCCCGCCCCAACACTGTTGCTTCTTTACCCCACCCGCCCGCCCCAACCCTGTTGCTTCTTTACCCCACCCGCCCGCCCCAACACTGTTGCTTCTTTACCCCACCCGCCCGCCCCAACACTGTTGCTTCTTTACCCCACCCACCGCCCCAACACTGTTGCTTCTTTACCCCACCCACCCGCCCCAACACTGTTGCTTCTTTACCCCACCCACCCGCCCCAACACTGTTGCTTCTTTACCCCACCCACCCGCCCCAACACTGTTGCTTCTTTACCCCACCCACCCGCCCCAACACTGTTGCTTCTTTACCCCACCCACCCGCCCCAACACTGTTGCTTCTTTACCCCACCCACCCGCCCCAACACTGTTGCTTCTTTACCCCACCCACCTGCCCCAACACTGTTGCTTCTTTACCCCACCCACCCGCCCCAACCCTGTTGCTTCTTTACCCCACCCACCCGCCCCAACCCTGTTGCTTCTTTACCCCACCCACCCGCCCCAACCCTGTTGCTTCTTTCCCCCACCCCCCGCCCCAACACTGTTGCTTCTTTCCCCCACCCACCCGCCCCAACACTGTTGCTTCTTTCCCCCACCCACCCGCCTCAACACTGTTGCTTCTTTCCCCCTCCCACTCATCCCATCCTTGTTGTAACGTTCTCCCTCCCTCCCACCAGCCCCTTCCCTGTTGCTTCTTTCCCCCTCCCACCCTCCCCATCCCTGTTGCTTCTTTCCCCCTCCCACCCGCCCCATCCCTGTTGCTTCTTTCCCCCTCCCACCCGCCCCATCCCTGTTGCTTCTTTCCCCCTCCCACCCGCCCCATCCCTGTTGCTTCTTTCCCCCTCCCATCCGCCCCATCCCTGTTGCTTCTTTCCCCCTCCCACCCGCCCCATCCCTGTTCCTTCTTTCCCCCTCCCACCCGCCCCATCCCTGTTCCTTCTTTATCCCTCCCACCAGCCCCATCCCTGTTGCTTCTTTCCCCCACCCACCCGCCCCATCCCTGTTGCATCTTTCCCCCACCCACCCGCCCCATCCCTGTTGCTTCTTTCCCCCACCCACCCGCCCCATCCCTGTTGCTTCTTTCCCCCACCCACCCGCCCCATCCCTGTTGCTTCTTTCCCCCACCCACCCGCCCCATCCCTGTTGCTTCTTTCCCCCTCCCACCCGCCCCATCCCTGTTGCTTCTTTCCCCCTCCCACCCGCCCCATCCCTGTTGCTTCTTTCCCCCTCCCACCCGCCCCATCCCTGTTGCTTCTTTCCCCCTCCCACCCGCCCCATCCCTGTTGCTTCTTTCCCCCTCCCACCCGCCCATCCCTGTTGCTTCTTTCCCCTCCCACCCGCCCCATCCCTGTTGCTTCTTTCCCCTCCCACCCACCCCATCCCTGTTGCTTCTTCCCCCTCCCACCCACCCCATCCCTGTTGCTTCTTCCCCCTCCCACCCACCCCATCCCTGTTGCTTCTTCCCCCTCCCACCCACCCCATCCCTGTTGCTTCTTCCCCCTCCCACCCACCCCATCCTTGTTGCTTCTTCCCCCTCCCACCCACCCCATCCCTGTTGCTTCTTCCCCCTCCCACCCACCCCATCCCTGTTGCTTCTTCCCCCTCCCACCCACCCCATCCTTGTTGCTTCTTCCCCCTCCCACCCACCCCATCCCTGTTGCTTCTTCCCCCTCCCACCCACCCCATCCCTGTTGCTTCTTCCCCTCCCACCCGCCTCATCCCTGTTTCTTCTTTCCCCTCCCACCCACCCCATCCCTGTTGCTTCTTTCCCTCTCCTACCCACCCCATCCCTGTTGCCTCTTCCCCCTCCCTCCCACCCACCCCATCCCTGTTGCCTCTTTCCCCCTCCCACCCACCCCATCCCTGTTGCCTCTTTCCCCCTCCCTCCCTCCCCATCCCTGTTGCCTCTTTCCCCCTCCCACCCACCCCATCCCTGTTGCCTCTTTCCCCCTCCCACCCACCCCATCCCTGTTGCCTCTTTCCCCCTCCCACCCACCCCATCCCTGTTGCCTCTTCCCCCTCCTACCCGCCTCATCCCTGTTGCTTCTTCCGCCCTCCCATGCTGCCTCATCCCTGTTGCTTCTTCCCCCCTCCCATGCTGCCCCATCCCTGTTGCTTCTTTCCCCCTCCCACCCGCCCCATCCCTGCTGCCTCTTTCCCCCTCCCACCCGCCCCATCCCTGTTGCCTCTTACCCCCTCCCACCCGCCCCATCCCTGTTGCCTCTTACCCCCTCCCACCCGTCCCATCCCTGTTGCTTCTTCCCCTCTCCCACCCGCCACATCCCTGTTGCTTCTTCTCCCCTCCCACCCGCCACATCCCTGTTGCTTCTTCCCCCCTCCCACCCGCCCCATCACTGTTGCTTCTTCCCCCCTCCCACCCGCCCCATCACTGTTGCTTCTTCCCCCCTCCCACCCGCCCCATCCCTGTTGCTTCTTCTCCCTGCCACCCACCCCATCCCTGTTGCTTCTTCCCCCCACCCGCCCCAACCCTGTTGCTTCTTCCCCCTCCCTCCCACCCGCCCCATCCCTGTTGCTTCTTCCCCCTCCCACCCGCCCCATCCCTGTTGCTTCTTCCCCACTCCCACCCGCCCCATCCCTGTTGCTTCTTCTCCCGCCCACCCACCCCATCCCTGTTGCTTCTTCTCCCTCCCACCCACCCCATTCCTGTTGCCTCTTTCTCCCTCCCTCCCCCACCCCATCCCTGTTGCCTCTTCCCCCTCCCACCCGCCCCATCCCTGTTGCCTCTTTCCCCTCCCACCCGCCCCATCCCTGTTGCCTCTTTCCCCCTCCCACCCGCCCCATCCCTGTTGCCTCTTTCCCCCTCCCACCCGCCCCATCCCTGTTGCCTCTTTCCCCCTCCCACCGCCCCATCCCTGCTGCCTCTTTCCCCCTCCCACCCGCCCCATCCCTGCTGCCTCTTTCCCCCTCCCACTCGCCCCATCCCTGCTGCCTCTTTTCCCTCCCACCCGCCCCATCCCTGCTGCCTCTTTCCCCCTCCCACCCGCCCCATCCCTTCTGCCTCTTCCCCCTCCCACCCGCCCCATCCCTGTTGCCTCTTACCCCTCCCACCCGCCACATCCCTGCTGCTTCTTTCCCCCTCCCACCCGTCCCATCCCTGTTGCTTCTTCCCCCCTCCCACCCGCCCCATCCCTGTTGCTTCTTCCCCCCTCCCACCCGCCCCATCCCTGTTGCTTCTTCCCCTCTCCCACCCGCCACATCCCTGTTGCTTCTTCTCCCCTCCCACCCGCCACATCCCTGTTGCTTCTTTCCCCCTCCCACCCGCCCCATCTCTGTTGCTTCTTTCCCCCTCCCACCCGCCCCATCCCTGTTGCTTCTTTCCCCCTCCCACCCGCCCCATCCCTGTTGCTTCTTTCCCCTCCCACCCGCCCCATCCCTGTTGCTTCTTTCCCCCTCCCACCCGCCCCATCCCTGTTGCTTCTTTCCCCCTCCCACCCGTCCCATCCCTGTTGCTTCTTTCCCCCTCCCATCCGCCCCATCCCTATTGCTGCTTTCCCCCTCCCACCAGCCCCATCCCTGTTGCTTCTTTCCCCCTCCCACCCGTCCCATCCCTGTTGCTTCTTTCCCCCTCCCATCCGCCCCATCCCTATTGCTGCTTTCCCCCTCCCACCCGCCCCATCTCTGTTGCTTCTTTCCCCCTCCCACCCGCCCCATCCCTGTTGCTTCTTTCCCCCTCCCACCCGCCCCATCCCTGTTGCTTCTTTCCCCCTCCCACCCGCCCCATCCCTGTTGCTTCTTTCCCCCTCCCACCCGTCCCATCCCTGTTGCTTCTTTCCCCTCCCATCCGCCCCATCCCTATTGCTGCTTTCCCCCTCCCACCAGCCCCATTTCTGTTGCTTCTTTCCCCCTCCCACCCGCCCCTTCCCTTTTACTTCTTCCCCCTCCCACCCACCCCTTCCCTTTTGCTTCTTTCCCCCTCCCACCCACCCCTTCCCTTTTGCTTCTTTCCCCCTCCCACCCGCTCCTTCCCTTTTGCTTCTTTCCCCCTCCCACCCGCCCCTTCCCTTTTGCTTCTTTCCCCCTCCCATCCGCCCCTTCCCTTTTGCTTCTTTCCCCCTCACACCAGCCCCTTCCCTTTTGCTTCTTTCCCCCTCACACCTGCCCCTTCCCTTTTGCTTCTTCCCCCTCCCACCTGCCCAATACCTGTTGCTTCATTCCCTTCTCGAGCCCAATAGCATTAATGCAAGGAGGATGTGGCATAAAGGCTAGAACTAACTATTTTGTGGCTGGAGAACCAGGATCGAGTATCGGCATTGTATCAACAGCCTGTGATTCTGGGGAAATCACCTAATCTCACCGTGCCTGCCAAAAATGAATGCGTATTTCTGTAATGTAGCCAGTGGCAGTTGGGGCGCAAAAAATATACACATAACAAATACACATAATACACATAACATATACACATATACACATAACATCTACATATAATACACATAACAAACACACAATAATATACACATTAACATAAATAGACACATTAAAGAAATCACTTACCTTACACTGCCACTCGATGTTCTGCAGTATTTCCTCGTAGTTCTGCAGCACATCCTCCGAGCGCAAAGCCCTCATCCAATCAAGAGGCTATTCTAAAGCGGCTTGATTGGCTGGAGCGTGGTGGCTCCATGCTAGAAAAGGCACTGTAGGCCCGTGTCTGCTCTCCAACCCAGCTGTCCAAGACAGCAGGGTTGGAGAGGTTTGAATTGCGCATGACGGTTTGGCCCTAGCAAGGTAGCCAGCCAAACCAACATGCGCAATGCAAACTTAAGTGGTCACTCCTCACTGCTGCCAATCATTGGCAGCAGTGACGCAAGGCCCCACCCTGCCCTCACCCTCCGTTTACTGGCAGGAAGAATCAAAAATAAAATGGTAATAAAATCATTTTCTTACCATTTCATTTTTGACGCTTTCTGCCCAGCAGTGTGGGGTGAGTGGGGGGGTGACACCCTTCCGTTCCCACTGAGGGACCGCCACTGAATGTAACTGGTGCTCAGGTAAAGCATTTCAGTTCCTTTGGGGAGAGTTTGCGCTTTATAAAACTGCAAAAAAAAAAAAAAAAAGACATTACACTGGGCTGCATGCAGTTTTAGGTCTTGGCTAGACAGCGCATGCACTGTCTATTCGCTCCCCTTGTTGAGTTCATTGTCCCACCCCTTCTGACACCTAAAAAAGTGCTGTGACATGGCAGCCTCTGGCAGCGTCATAGCACTTTTGTCCGTGACTTTCAGCCATGCCGAACAGCAGATGTGTTGCTAGAGAACATGGCTAAAAGACATTCACATGCCACTGCTTGTTTCTCTGCTTTTAATTTTTGGGCTTGTGTTGATAGACATTCCTCTCTTTCAATGTTTAGCATCCTTTCAAGATTCTTTCTATTGCACTGGAAGAGTACACACGATCTAAGTACCTGTTTTTAATTTTTAACAGTGTGTTTTTCCCTCTCATTCATTTCCAAACAATTTCTCTTTACTCTATGCGTCTCTCCATATGGAATACTCCACTTCAGATTCATATCATGATGACTACTAGCGTGGAGTACATTGTTTGTGGCTGTAGCCTTTTGTGTATCATAGTTTCTAGTTTCCCTTCCTCGATATAGATCAAGTGTCTAGAAATTCTTTTTCATGACTTATTGTGCAGGTGAGAAGGATATTGTAAGGATTATTATTTAGACTTTCAAAATATTTCTTGAATTCTGCCTCTGTGCCGTCCCATATTACAAATAAATCATCAATAAAATTTGCTGTATCCTTATAATGTACGTCAAGGGAGTACTTTGTCCCCTATAAATTATGTTACATTATTTATTTCAGCAATGCACATTTTTCAATTTTCAAATGCAGTCGGCAGTTTATTTCCATCACCAATGGAGATCTGTGTTCTGCATTTGTCTCAGTGGTCATATATATGGTCTGCTGCATTGCGCAAATCTCTGCTCACTTGTGAGGTAGTATTTTGCTTTCAAATGTGTATAGGTAAAAGTGCTCAGTAAGTAGAGCCTGTTGCCCAAGACAAAATATGCATTGGCAAAGCCTATCGGTCTGGCCAAAGCAAACAAGTGCAATGTTGAAAGCATATGCCATAAAAATAAAAATGGGAAAACAAAATAAAACGTGCCATCTAAAGGTGATGGCATATGACTGCAATTACAATGTTTAATTAGAAAAACTATTGCACATAATTTTAATAGAACTGTATGGATGCTTCCTAGAATGAAGGTGTCATTAGAACAGGAACAGACATCCTTTTTAGTTTTAATGCATTTACCCAGAAAAAATTGACTCTTATTGTCACAAAGAAAGAGTATTATCGGCTTTGAATTACTGGAACCTGAAGATATATTTTAAACACACAAGAATGACTAAATAAAAAATAAAAAAATGGATAGAAAGAAAAAAAGCATTGGCAAAATAAAGTATAGGCCCACCAGCCTTAATGCTTTGTAGGTGGTTGTGCACATGTGATCAGGCAAAATGCTGTAACTCACAATGTAAGAGAGTCAATCGCTGAAGTGGGCTGACACATTGCACCAGGTTGTATGTTGTGGTGGGTAAAAGCAAAATGTGAATAACAGCTGAACAAACCAATGGAGGAAGATGACTGACCCAAAACTCACCAACCTATGTATATCTGTATGGACTTTTATTCATTAATTTGTTTTCTCACCTGAGGCTGGAGAGAGAGCTAAAACTGTCTTTAGGCCAGACCTAACAAAAAGATTGCTTTCTGTATACAATGCATGTATGAGATATAGAGTACATTGTGTGATAATTCAGTGTGCTTTTCAGATGTAAATTAGTCCCTTGTGCATTCAAATTCAAGCATGCAATTGTAGGCTGAATGATACATTAAACAGCCAATAGCATCATGAGGTGAGAGCAGTGGTCAAAGTGGGGGGCATTGGAGGGGCACAACGTGCCCATACTTTTTACATTTGAAGCGTCCTAATGACACATTTATTTGAGGGGTATTGTAAGGGAGCTACTAGCTAAGCTGTGAAGTCTGTGCTTTTAAAAGATAGCTATAAGAAAAATGTGCTTCCTGAGGACACACGTTTATTGTTTTTGAGGGGTATGGTAAGAGAGCTGCTAGCTAAGCTGTGAAGTGTGTGCTTTTAAAAGAGAGTTATAAAAAATCCTGCACTATGTACAGTCTGCAAAAAATCTATATTTTGGAAACACTTTATCTTAAAACGTTTTGTACATTTTGTAGCAGCCTATCTTATACTGTGTGTAAGGCGAGTTTAAAACAGAGACTTACGTATTCACAGTGCATTCTGTCACAGACTGGGACATTTTAGCACTAAACATATACAAGTCAGTATTCTCAACTACACCAACGAGGATTGAGTTCTATGGCTCTCTGGTGCAGTGCATTAACTAATAGAGGTTTCATAATGTACGATAGTGCATTTCACACTGAATTACAGAACTTGTATTTAATTGTCATTAAGTGGTGCATTATTTTATATGTAGTTATGGAAGGTGAAAATCGAAAAAAGTAACCGAATGTTTTTTTTTTTTTTTTTGACACACCTTTGACCAAGTCCACTCACCCCTCCCCCTTGCGCTCAGCATGACAGTTCCCATACTTTTTTTAATGGACTTTGTATATTTTAAAGAACTGGTAATTACGGGTTTTGTAGACAGCTGTACTGTGAAGCCAGACCTAAACAGGATATATACCAATGGTGAAAACTTGCCTTCTGGGCTGAAAACTAAAGCAGCTGGCAGTTTGTATACTCCCGGCTTTCCAAAAGCACGTGTTCATTCTATCTTCCGAGAAGTTCCTTCCCAACTGAGAATATATTTTTTTATAACCACAGCATATGTCAAGTTTTGTAACAGTGTCTTCAGCGCTACTTTTCATTCGCCAGAACTGGGCGAATGACGCGAAAGTAACTCAGTCAGTCAGGCCAGACTCCAGACCAGTGCTTGCTGGGCCACTGATGTGGGTTGAAAAGCAGTGCTTAATTTGAGCAGGTGCTTTCCGGTGCTGAGCTCCGGCACTTAATTGTCAACACCGGCACTTAGACAAACCGCGCCACCATGTGGCATACTGCCCTAAATTAGAGAACAGCACAAAAACATTTGTTTGTTGATTCAATATACATTAAAATGACTAATACCTGTGGCACAAGCCATCCTTATAGCTATGGGGGGCCTAGAATAGTCTTAATGGTCAGGCTGCTAAGTGTGTGGTGGATGGTAGCTTTGCTGATACTGTTATTGGCAGCGTGATTAGGAGAAATGAGTGGTGCAAGCTGCAGTGGCCTCCTGACTAGAGCCCTGGCACTTATTATTTTACAATTTAAGCACTGTTGAAAAGATACCACTCAACGCTCAACTTTTCTCTTTGCCAACAAGATTGAAAACAGCCTCTTCAATTGGCATTTAATGAATGTGACCTTCACAGCTCAAAAAAGTTGTAGTCACTCAAACAAATTATAGATTGGAGAGTGTGAAAAATGAAGACTCTGCATCTGCATTTGTCATTCCGTCTGCCGCGCAGGCACTCATTAGCACCGGAGCTGTGTCACGGAGGCTCAATGAACAGTCTGGGCACTCACTGAGACTACCTGCAAATTACTACCATTAAACTACACTTGTCAGCCTGCTCTGCGGATAAGTCTTATTCGTATTTGAAACACTGCAGCAGAAAATATCTATGCTGAAGAGATATCTCCTTATTTTAAAGCAACCCCGAAGAATCGGAGTCCAGGGCCCTGCGCGCTCACTCACTATGTCGGTTATCCTTCTGACACATATGTTAAACCAGAAAACAAAGGGGCATATGCGCAATAGAAGTGACAGAGCGCGGCGTTAGCCTTCTTGGCTTAACGCCGCGCTCCGCCACTTCTGAAACGCAGGGCTGCACCATATTTACAACAATATGGTGCAACCCTGCGTTTCCCCCTGCGCTGGCGCTAAATTCAGCACACATAGAAGTTGCAAAACGTCTTTTTTTTAATGATTGTGTGGTAGTGTGCCTCTGCTTTGCCTCTTCATGACATCACAAGTATAGGTTCCAGAATGCATGCCAACCTGTGGCTGGCTGTTGAATGTTCTGTGACTCAAACTGTCTCTGCGGGCAGAGCCTGTTTGGTGGCTGAGCTGTTCTTCCTGACTTGAACTCAATAAACTCCTTTCACAAGACTTCAAGGCCTCCACTCATCTTTAAGGAGATAATTCACTTTTCAACACTGGCGACGGCTAGGAAGAGAAGGACAGCTCAACTCCATGATTTTACTGCTTCAAGGGCACAACTGCTACTTTCACTTCTGTACCTACTCTACTACAAGGACACTTCTGCTACTTCCACTTCTGTGCCTGCTCTGCTTCGACTCTGCCGGTTTTATCCTACCAACCTCGGACTGGCCTCAGAGGACGATTTGCAGTTCTTCAACCCCGTGTTAATCAAGGAAGAAGAGTGCGGCACCGTTTCATTGAGAGCTCCACTACCTGAAAGCTCCACGACTCTGCACCTGATTTCGCCTGCACATAGACAATCAATGGTGTTTTGCTGTTTCCATGTGCGGTGCACAATGCAGCACACATGGAACCAGCAAAAACGAGGAGAAATTAAACATTTCTCCTGGTTGCGCCAGGGTAAGACCAGGTTTTCCCTGCTCTTAATTTTGGCCCTGCCCTATATTTACTCCACCATTGTAAATATGGGGCAGCGTCAAAATCAATGGGTGTTGCGGTGGAACACCCATGTCCCTCCACTGTCATGCTAAGTATAGCGTGAAAGGGTGCCTTATTTACAAGGCAGCGTTAAGCCACATTAAGTGGCTTAACGCTGCCTTGTAAATAAGGCGAAGCCCCTATCGCCACCACAAAGTCGTGAAAAGTGACATTGTGGTGGCGATAGGGGCTTGTAAATATGCCCCAAAGAGTCGTGGGGAAGCCGGAGTTACGTACAAATTCAAGAGAAAAACAAAATAGTTTTTATAAATGCGTGATTGTATTAAAAAACATAAACAGATAACTAATAAATACAGATATTGCACTCATAGAGATTCATGCATTTCAACATTTTGTTGGTATAAGCATTAGACCATAAAGAACATATTATATACACAGACCTAAAAATCATACAGACAAGGAAGTTGCCAACACGTGTTTTGCAGAATGGAAACTGCTTCTTCAGGACCGGAAAAAGATATATGTAAAAATGACAATAAAATAATATAACCAAGATTATGACATAACAGCCACGTGAATATATAATGTTGCAAGGGACTTGACTCTAGATTTCTAACGTGACTGTGAATTTGACTATCTTGAGACAGAGATAGATTGATTTTTTTAGAACGATTTATGATGTTATTTATACTTTTGCATTTGACCACCTGATAAATGGCTGTGGCATTACCTTTTTCAACAATGGCTCAAGAACGGAGGGTAGATGCATTTTGTACAATATAATTTTTATAGCCACACCAATTATCTTCTTCAAAATATGGTACATTGGGTTCCTGGTCAATAACTGTAATACTTTCTAGGATTGTTTTTAGGGCTAAATGCTTTTTTGTGTTCTTTCTGTAATATCAAATACAATTTCTGGGTCTGTTTGTTATGGATGCATAAGACTCAATTTCAAGGCCTTTCTATGCGCTTATCTTTTCTCCCTTTTTTTTGTTTATAGGATTGCAGACTCTTTCATCAACGGACATGTTATGAATGTGAGCGTCTAACCACCATTCTATTTTATTCTCTGTTTTGGTGTTCAGCACTTTGTCCTCAAGTCATATTTGGAGGTTGAGTAGATCAACACGATTGATTACCTATTTCTACTTAGTTGTCTGTAATTAAATATGGGCCACTGTGTAATATTTATTTTCGTCATTCCCACTAATATAGCCTTAGAGCCGCAGTAGCAGGCTCCACCGGCCATTATAGGCATGCTCCAGCATTAAAGACTGGAGCCGAAGACGAGGGCCTTTAACAAGGGAGCGGGCCTTTAATGGCCAGTAGAGCCCACTACGGAGGGCTCTAAGGCTATTAGAACATTCCACCTCTAGAGGGCAGAATGTTCTAATTTGTAAAACAAAGGCCTCACGGTGCCCCAGGGGGTTGAAATCCCCTCAAGCTCCGTGAGGCCTTTGTTAAGCATTGGAAAGCATTGGAATGTTGATGCTCCGGGCTTCTACTGGCCCGGAGCACTCCATTGTTTTCAATGGAGCTCTCAACATTCCAATGTTCTAATAATCCATAAACCCAGAGAGAACATTTGTTCATCCAAAAGAACCAGACTTTCCTGAAGCAGTGCCTGGAAACAACCTGTATAAACAAGTGTGGCCATTTTTAGTCCTGTAATAATGACGTCCTTCTTTTTATGGCTATGCGGGTGCATTTATGCATGCTACACTTAATACTGTGGGCGATGTTGTTTTCTGGGGTATTGTCACATGTCCCAGTGTCTCAAAATAGTGATACTGTGAGTGCTACAAGATGAGACTAATAATCAACACAGATCTTTTCCAGACTCTTTCTATTCATCATCTTTCCACTACTGACCTTGCATATGCTGTTGTTCGTTTAGGCGGCAACTGTGATCCTTTGCCAGGTTTTATTTTTTCTTTCTTATAATGCATAGATGCTACCAGCACAACTCTATGAGATTTACTTAGGAAGTTTGGTGACCCTACAGTACATCTATTTTTACACTGTTTTAAGAAAATTAGCTAATTAAATGCTACCTCTTACTCCAGTCAACATTGTGGTTGCAAGTAGCAGCAATTTAGAGATCATGTTCCCATCAAACCACAATCTTGTTAAATAGGATGTTTGCAAATCCAGAGCAAAACTAGGTACAATGCGTGGGTCCCAACTTTCTGAAGACCAGGCTGCATTTCTGGTTGATCTCTGAATGTTTGTGGAAAATAATAAGGCTTTGACCATCAATTTCTTTTGTAAAATAGACAGCTTTATCCCTACATTTGAGATGACATCTGAATATGTAACAGAACAGTTTGGTGATAGGTTTGACTATGTAAGTGCCCCCCTCCCCTTTGCTGAAAAAATGCAGTCCCTTTTATTATAATGTGAGGGAGCCGTACATCGAAGTTACTTTTTTTTTTTTATTTTCAAAAAGAAAATCCCACTACGTCGCTGTTGAGACAGCGGTTCCGCCCTGCCAAGATATACATCTGGCCCAGAGTCGCCAGAAAGTAGAAGGTGATATTTTCTTTGTCTATGACTTTTCTTCGACTTTGTTTCCAAGTCATGCTTTCCTCACGTCCATCTATTCTTTCTGTTTTTGATGGACACCAACAGCTGTCACACTTGATATACTCTTAAAAACAGATATCTCAGGCACTTCACTGATAGCTGCAATCTATCCAGGAAATATCTCTCCTGTGCCTCTGGTTTGTCAAAGCATTTCTTGAAAGCCTCAAGAGTGTATCTTATTCGTTCCACGGAATGGCACGGACTGAAAATTAAAATATGGGGCCGAAATCCTGCATCTTTCTGCTATCCATCTAGGTTGCTTCGAGGACTAAGTCTGGCTTGCCTTCATACTTCATTACAACCATGTCATTAGACCTCCTCGCTTTGTCTCCTGTCTGGACCTGGGTGTTGTCAGTCTATAGCACTTAGGTAAGTTGTAAGGACATCTCCATTCAGCAAATCGAGGGCTTGCTGCACTTAGATTTCTAGAAATGACTTTAATTTTTTCCTTTTTCTTGCTTGTATAATTCTAAAATACAGATAAGGTTTCTTTTGATTTATTCTTCACGCTACCCAACTGCCCCACTCAGGATTTGCGTTTCAGAGTAAATCCCAGCACAACATTTTGTGCTTGGTCAAACCTGGCACAAGGTTGTAGTAAATAAATAACACCTGGTTCCAAGGTAGAATAGATGAGTAGGTTTATTTAAGTAAGATGTTAACAAGAGCCCCACCAGGAGCAGCCTTCCTGCTGCTCAGCCCATCCTCCAACTGACTCTCTCACTCACCAACATTCCACAGCATCCTCACACACCAACATGCCACACCACAGCCACACTAGCTGAGCAGCAGGTATAACAAAGGTGTTAATAAAATCTAGAGTGTGGTGTTTAACTGGTCCGTTCTGCGTTGTTTTACCAGTGTGTTCATCCTGTGAGATCTTGAAGAAGAGAACACACGTAGTGAGACAACAGTACCATTATTAAAGTACCTTTCCTCTCTACAAGGTGACTGAGAGTGTTCTTTTGTATAAATAGATCTCTATTTTTCATCCTCTGTTTTTGAGACGTTTTACTTTATTGTGTCATCTCTTATATAAGAGGCTCTGGGCCGTTGCTTCAGTGACAAGGTGAGTGTATCCCCTATAATACAGGCCTGGTCCAAAATGGCCGCCATATTTTCAGTGCCATTCATTCCTCTATGTCTGTGTAATAGAAGATTACTGGTTGAAACCTTTTCCTGCCTAATAAAATCCTTTTGGCTTTATCCTTTCCTTGGTTGCCTTACCTTTCACCAAGCATTCCTACCTCCTCATTCCCGGCTAGTATACCATGCCTCAATGAAAGCTGGAATCCTTGGGTAATGTTACATATCTTCTTTATATATACTTTTGTTTATATATTTTTTATATATTGTAATATAAGCTAATTCCAGATCACCACATTAATTTCATAATATGTGCACACAACAGGTAATTCATATATAAAGGTTGAATTATCTTTAATACAAATTATGGCCACCCTCCCAACGTTTGGTTTTTCTGATGATGACTTCGCATCTATGGTGGGAGCATCAATGAATTTTGAAAATAGAGCAGCAACTAATTCTGATAAAAATGAGGACCTTAATACATTGATGTCACTCAAGAAAAAACTAAAAGAATCGAATTACACGGGCAATTCATGCTTGATTATCTACGTGCGGGCATTATTCCACAAGGGCTAAGAGTCAAAAATATTCCCGGGCTATTTGTACAATTCAAAGAGTTTCTAGAAAAGTGGTCAATGATAGCGAACCGATGTTCTAGGGATCTGATGATGCTGATAGTTGAAACAGCGAAAGAAATGCTACAGAAGTTAGTAAGTGCAATTCTAGAACTGGAAAATAAAATAAAAAATTCATTAGCTGTGGAGGAAGCAAAGAAAAAACTTGAAGAGCTAGATTTAGAATTGAACTCGTATACGGATTATTTAATCAAGAGAAAAACGGAAAAACTTAAAAAAGATATAAGATTCTTTAGTAAGGAGAACACATATCCTTATCTATCTGATACTTACTATACGCAGCCAGATGTACATGAACAACAATCCTATCAACAATCTTACCAACAACCATATAGATCATACAATAGAAAAGTGACCACTTTTTCAGATACATCAGATTCAGACAACGAAGGGCCAGTAACTCCCCATGAAAATAGAGGTAGAGGATATACATCTCGATATAATCAAGGATATCAACCTTTTTAGGGAGGCGCAATCAGAGAACAGGGAATTGGAGACCGCAATATCAACCACGTCCACAGTATCAAACCCAGTTCCGGGGACATCAGCCCATAAATCAGAACCAATATCTAGAAACCCGCAATGCCAGGTATTGGAGGGAGTAAAAGAAATTCCATCTTTAATCTTAGTACCGCTTCGGTAAATGAATCTATCTATTCCTTTTTATCTAAAGGATTGACATATGTACCACACTCTGGACTCAATAAATTTGAGTTGTTTAGCGACTCTAATGTTGTTTTTCCGTAAAATTCGCTTAAAATCCTTTTTTTCCAATGTAACTAGTAACAGCACAGACATTAATAAATCTGGATTAGCCCCTAAATCTATTTTTACGCCAACTATAGATCAGGTACCACCGAGAGATTCATATCTTTGAACAGGTGGTATATAACAAGTTAAAGAATGCTACTAATTATGTACTTAAAACACCATTCAATATTACTATTGACGAACATATAGCCCTGAATGATTTAAAACACTCTCCAGAAATCACCATTAAATGTTGTGATAAGGGTGGAGGAATAGCTATACTAGATACATCAACCTACATAACTAAAATAGAGGAAATGTTGAGTGACGAAAGATTCTACATTAAAATAATGAGGAACTCAACTGACAAGATCAAAAACAAGATATTAAAACTCACTAACAAGGCTTTAAGAGATGGACATATCTGTGATAAAGAGTTTGCATATTTGAATACCCAAAACCCGAGATTAGCTAGCCTATATGGCATACCTAAAATCCATAAGGATGAAAAGAACCCTCCATACAGACCTATTATTACAACTATAGGATCTGTAACTGAACCAATTTCTAAATATCTGGATGCCATTTTGCGTCCATATATACAGGATACTCCGGCCTATGTACAGGATACACGACATATTATCAACCTATTGGAAGGAACATCTTTCAATCCAGCTAGGCAATGGTTGGTTACGTTGGATATAGAAAGTCTGTACAGTAATATACCTAGTGAAGGAGCAATCTTAGCAGTAAAATGGTTTATACAAACTATGAATATTGACTGTAATTTAACTTTTATCATTGATTGCCTTACCATCATCCTTGAAGAAAACATATTTGAGTTTCAAGGTGAATTATATAAACAAGTGAGAGGAGTAAGCATGGACGCATCCTGCGCCCTACAATAGCGAATATTTATATGACCCATTTTGAGCAACAATTCATTTTTAATGAAATTGCACCATTTTTCGAATCTACCTTGCATTGGTCGCGGTTTATAGACGACATCATCTTCATTTGGGATGATAATGAAGATGTTTTAGGGGAGTTCCTTTTATGGCTTAATCTCTGTGACCCTAATATGAAATTCACTTCTAACTTCAGTAACATCAAAATTGAATTTTTAGACATCTTAATTAAACATGACTGTGGACAGCTCATAGTAGATTTATACATAAAACCCACAGCACGAAACACCCTACTTCACTATAAAAGCTACCATCCCACCTCTCAAAAGAATAGTATACCTTTTGGACAGTTCCTGCGCCTTAGGCGCAACTGTACCAAAATACAAGACTACGATCTTAGAGCCACAGATATGAAGGAAAAATTTCTAAATAGGGGTTATCCGCATAGACTCATACGTGAGTCATACAAGCGAGCAAGGTTTTATGATAGGCAACATCTCCTAGAAAGTAACAACAAAAAGCAAAACTCTGAATTAGTCTTTGTGACTCGGCATTCCATGCTAAATGAAAAGATTCGCCAAATCATTTGCTCGAATTGGCATTTGCTCAATACCAACAAATCACAAACAGATAAAATCCAGAAACCCCTTTTTGCCTATCAAAAAACCAAAAATTTGAAAGATTTAATTGTTAGATCACGCATGCCAAGAAAAAAAGAGCCAGTACAGAGAAGTATTGAGGGCCTTTTACCAATTCAAGGCAATTTTAAATGTGGAAGTTGCAAAGTGTGTCCCCTTGCTATGGAAATAGACAAGCTTACTTTCAATGGGCAACACATTAGATCAACTGGAATGACGAATTGTAAAACCAAAAATATAGTTTATCTGCTGATTTGCCCTTGCAACCAAGGCTATGTGGGCGAGACGTCACAGACTTTAACTGTCAGACTGACGGAACACAGATCAGCAATTCGAACTAAAAACTCACGTCTCCCATGGTATTGCACTTTATAGATAATAATCATACCCCTGAGGACATCCGTTGGTTTATTCTAGAAAAATTCAAGTTAAAGAAGGACATTGTTCTGAATCCATAAGAAAGAAACGAGAAATCTTTTGGATTTTTTCATTAGATACTTTCAATAATGGGTTAAACTTAGAGATGCCATGGGAACAGGCCATCTTGTAGTTCTCATCTTCTTATTAGAGCTTGCATCCGTCAGTAATGGGTTAAACTCAGAGATGCCATCAGAACAGGTCTTGCCTGGAGTTCTCGTCTGTTAAGTAGAGCTTGCATTCGTGAGTAATTGTTTTCTCTCGCTTATCATGCAATATGGTATTTTTGGTGAGTCTAAAGTCTATTATTTTATGGCCATTATTTACATCTCTAAAGCCACGCTATTAGCCTTAACCTATAGTTCGAACATTTAGATTGACTTTCTGAACTCAACATCTTGACATCGATGCTGAGACTATTTGTAATGACAATCGGGACCGATGCATTACAATCGTTCTTAGATTATTGGTTAGTTTCGTTTTAATTTGTCCTATTATAGTAGTATTGTGCGCTCCCATTAAGGCGAAATAATGCGCTTCCTTTCGTCTTGACAAGTAACATCAGTCGGCATACTAGTTGCTGCACTGTTTTGTTATGATTAGGACAAATATAGATTGGTGTAGTCTGTCATCTTTTTATCGGCCTTGCAAGTCCGCTTTCTATTACTACAGCTAAGCGAGTCTGTCTTCGGTTGCCATTTACCAATTATGGCGACTTGCGCGCCAAAACGCGGCTGGTATAAAACGACCCGCGATACAAACAAACATCCTCAGTGAACGGAGGTCAGAGTGCAGATGAACTTACGTCAAGCTGCAGGTAAGCGGGCATTGTAGACAGAGCAAATCGAGGAGGTAGAATTTTTCTACTTTAGCCATTCCAGTAGTTACAACTTTACTAATTTGCCCGTTATCGTTTTCACAGCATCGAAGTCCCTTACATTGATGGCTGTGATTTCCTTGATGGTCCATATTCCTAATTCTGGATAGGAGTTCTTTTTTAAATAACAGAAAGTAAGTAGCCTACTAAAATCTAAATGATAGAAATTGCTTCTATGAGTAATATTGTGATTATTGTTACCATGTTTCCATCTTCTCACCCTTTAATATCCATTAATTTTGCAGATACAAAGAGAGAATATTTTATTAGTGTCTCTCTGGACCGTTAAAAGTAAGCATTTCACCCTTACCTACATAATTAGTTATTATTTTACCCATAATACCATCTGTATTTATGCTATATTTATATGATACCTCTTTTGATAGATACATCCATTCATTGGGACGATCATACAGCACCATATAAAGAAGTACTTTGGTACCATAGCATATCTGGCACTCCTGTCAACACTGGTTGATATTCTGGTGTGACGTATATATTGTAAGTGCTGCTGACCTTATTATTAGTACCCGCAATTGATCTTACATTTATACACTATAGAATATGCCAGTCTGTAAGAATTATATTTCTGTTTTTAGATTTTTTACCCTATGGAGTTTTCCTGCTCCTTTCTGAAACAACCAACTCAGCACTTTATCTCATCCAGGGTTTCAAAGCATTATACACGCTTGAAGTAAGTAACAATTTCTCCTGGTTTAGCCTTTATAAGGCTTTCTACTGTAGAGGCTTTTCTTCCCCCTCCCTTTCCCTTTAGAATTACTGGTTATAGTAATAATAGAGTTCTTCAGGGTAGCTCATAGAGTAATTCTCATGCCATATACTTGAATTTTGGTCTGGATCTTATATTCTTTTTCTATCAACTATCTCTCTTGTTTAGTTTTAGTACTATTTTTAAGAGTTCACTATATCTAGGTTTTTCACCTTTGGCTGTACTAAGCCTTCTATTCTCTTTTCTTTATTGTCTAGTTTTAGTTGTAATGATCTAGTGGCCATTAGTCCTAAAGGAAAAGAAAATAATTAAAAAGTATTTCAAAATGTATTATATTACATCATTTATTAATCACTTTTCTAAATGTATATACATACTTGTATTTGCATTGCAAATGTATTTACGTGAATTGACCGTCTTTTGATTGCATCTTTTGCATTGTACTATATATAATAATGAGAGGTATTGTCAGATTCTAGGTTTTGAGCATGTTTGTATATAGTTGTATATAAAATTAGTATTTTGTACATAAATTTTGTAACTGTTTTATGTTTTTCACAGTTTTGTTCGTAATAGACGGTTTCCTGACGAAGGCAGAAGTGCCGAAACGCGCGTAGTTGTCATCTACCGCTAGCCTTCATCTAACCTATACAAGTTTTTTTAAGAATGATATAATTGACCGCATGATTTGGACCGACTTTTTTCTTTTCTTGTATTTACTTATGTGTTTATATTTTCTCTGTATATATGTATATCTACACTATTGATCAAAAATGAAAAATGATTTCAAGAAAAAGAGATTAAATAACTAAATAAAATATATTTTTATAAACAGAAATAAGAATTTGGTCTTAGTTCATAGTCGGTTCTTTGTGTGGTTATATCTGTTTATATGATACCCAGAATGTTTTAACTCCAGATTTAAAATGAAAGCTTGCTACTATTCCTTTACCTAAGAGTAATGTGTGTGGCTGTCACCCTCTCCTCTGCAGTTATGCTCTTCTACTTCCCCGATTAGCAGTGGTGGCTGTTGCATAACAGGGGTGGCGGGGGGAGGGGGGTTCGGGGAATGAAAAACAAATCCACTTATTTACAGGCTGGCCGCTGCCTCTCGGTCGTCTTCGGTCATTGATCTTAGCCAATCGCAACGCTTCTGTCACCAGTGATGGAGCAAGGTTTCATAAATGAAACTTGCTTGTATTCAATCCTCCTCACAGTATTAATTTATTAAACTTGTATTGTTAATACTAACCTTTGCATTCACGACACGACAGAAAAGGAAGCTTGCCTATGTGTTTTACTAATGAATAACGCTTGTTTGTAATTCAAAATGGCCGCTATGCGCGGGAAAGCTCAATGCGCATGTCGCAACCATATCACATGGTGTGACGTCTTTCTTTGCTTGGTGGGAAACTTCTGCTTCTGCGCAGTGTGCATTAAAATGGCTGTTTAATGTTTTCACATGCTTCAGCTTGCTCTCATGTCATTACTAAATTGTCGTTTCCTAACGCTACTAACGCGGGTTAGAATATATAATTAAATGGGAATAGAATAGAAAAAGTGGGCATACAGTGAAACATTTTATTTGTGATTTTAATATTTTCTTCTTGCACTTTTATTAGTTCGTAAACTTGGGCCTGGGTTGGTGACCTGAAACTCGAGAGGCAAATGGTTCTGCGCATGTGTCCTGTGTGCCTGCCAAATGAAGTCAATCTGGACGTCGTCCAAGGCCGCGACCCGATGGCCGAAGATGCTGTACTTTGGCTTTCCTGTTGCATATTGACACATTGTCTATGAAAATTGGTTTACATTTGTCATGAGACGGGTGGGAAATAAAGCGAATGTATTAATTTGAAGGGGTGGGAATGTAAAGACAATAGGCTTTACAATTTAGGCCAAATTGATATGGTGCGAGAATCCACCCCCTGTCCCTGTCCAATCAGAAGTAGTGGCCCCATATTTTAGTAACATTAAGGGGAGGTACATGGGCGTAGAAGGGTATAATAGAATATAGCATTAGTTAATTAGTCAGAGCATGCGTTCACGAAGAACAGGCGTCCATGCTGCCAGAGCGCTCTTAGCTCCAGACTGCCAAGCTGATCGATTGCAGACCGAATTGCTGTCCAGAGAGAGGTCCTGAGGAGGGGGCGGCAGAGTCCATTAGAAGGAAGGCACGGGAGAATCGAGGAGAAGTCGAGTATCAGAGAGGGGAACGACGCAGGCGTCGTTGTAGAGAGGTCACCGGTCCTGTCCTGATCCTGGAGGAGGTCTTTGCTCTTCATCCTTCCTGGGTCCTATTCTTTCAACTCCTTGGCTAAGGGGTTTGGTTCTCGCACTTAGGTAAATATAATGCAACCTTTAGTTGCGCTGCTATCTCTATCCTCTCCTTTTCTTTAAACACCGTCATTGATTAGCAATAATCATTTCTATGCTTAATCTTGGGTATTGCGATTAAGTACCATGTGGCTCTGTATTTTACTCTGCTAAATCTTTAGATAAACATTTTAAAACTTCCTGACTCAGTGGTTATTTCAGGATTATGTACTATAATGAATGTCACTCATTTTAAATTTCCCAATTAGCAAAGGATTCATTGGTAAGTCATTACTCTTCAATCAGGAGGTAATTGGTAGCAGGGATTTGATAGAGAGTAACAACTGATAAAACCCAGCGTAAGTATTAGCGTAGTATGAATGTATGGGCCCAAGTGAGTATCTAGTGTATGAATGCTGTTTGCTAATATCGCGCTGGATCAGTTTTCTGGTAATCAGAGGATGGTTACTCTTTGTTAATTGGGTAATGAGAATTTTTATTTGTATTTTTATGAACTAACATCCGTGTATTCAAAGTTTTGTTTTATGTTGTCCAGAATACCCCGGGGTAAAAGGAATAGCGGATGGTAAGTGGAAGCCATACTGCAGTGAGGTTATCTGCCAGGCAGAAATAGTACTGAAAAGTTAAGCAGGACTTTCAGTACTCGTTAGGGACTCTATGCGTGTGAGTAATAGCAAAAGAGTACGCTGGTAAAAATTTGATGTTATATCACCTAGAAAGGGTAACATTGGAGAAGTAACAGGTACTTCTGGAGCTTGTGTGAAGAGTAGACGGAAGTGTTTTACTCGTAGTGTATGTTTAGTAAACGGAAAGGTTTTACTAAGTGTGAGAGAAAACTATCTTTTCTATTTTAGAGAAACTGGCACGATAGCGAATGTTTTATGTTGTTACTGAAATTTAATTAAGATTTATAGAGAAAATAAGTTTGCGTAAATTTTTGTAAAGGGAGGGTCAGTTGCCGGAGAGGGAGCTGACGTCACTAAACGCCGCGCTGAGATTGGTTGAATCAGCGGGTGTGGAAAGACCCTTGTAAAGGAGGGGTCAGTAGTCAGGAGTAGTACTGACGTCACAGGTGCCGCGCTGGGATTGGTTGAACCAGCAAGGACAGAAAAGAGCAGATTGTAAAGGAGGGGTTGACAGATAAACGTCACCAAAAGGCCGCGCAAGGATTGGCTCGGAAATAAAAGATAGCAGACATTTGATTGGTCAAAATTATAGAAGCGAAATTCTTAGTGGATAAGGATTGCATGTTAAAACGCGATCCGACTTTAACAGGAATTCGTCAGGATAGGAGATATTTAGGCTTTGCAGAATATAATTTTATACATCGGTACTTACCCAAGATGTACGGAGAAAGGAGAAAAATGTCATTTTTACAAAAGATTAAGAATTATTTTAAAAAGGACAAACCAATCAAAACTAGAGAAGGAATTATTATTCCACCAGCTAAAACGCCCGCTTCATTTATGATGATGGAGAGAGGTTATCATACTTGTGTATGGATGGAGAATTGGATAGAATATACCAAAAATGATGGAATATTAGCATTTCCCGAGAATGGCACGTTCAATGGGCGAATTCTTCAGAATTTGAGATTGAGGATGAATGACTTAGAACCCAGACCTAGATTAACTCAGTACGAAGCTCTAGAAGAATGGGAAACCGAGGCATTTGAGCGGGATCGATCTAGAAGTAATAGGAGTTATCCAGGATTTTTCCCCAGATATCTACGTGAGTCTAGGGACGGTCAGATGAAACAATGGAGAAGGGCAATGATTACAGAAGGATTATATCCATTGTTCTCAGCAGAGGAGAAATTAGGAAGTAAGTGCACAGAAAAGACAAAACATTTAATGAGAAATGAGGAGTCTGAAGACGAATTTATGGAGGAAATGTTAAGAAATCCCCCACCATATCAGGAAGGGACAAGTGGATGCACCCCAAGTGCACCACCAAAAACTCCATTAGTGCCACAGGTAATGCATGAATTCACCCCGAGTAGAATACTTCATGACAAAGAAAAGGAAGCTCTAGAAAAGACCAGAGCAGAATTAATACAGAAAATAACCCAGATAAAAGTACATCCTGATTCTTTGACCATACCTGTAACAATTGGTCCAGTAGTTCCATTATATGGTACTCAGGGAAGCTGTCCTCCACCGATACTTACACCTACTCCTGCGAATAATCCAAAACCTGAAGCTCCAGTTATAATTGAGGATCAATTTAGTGACTGTGAATCCACAATATCACTCATGGACTTGCCTATTCGAGGTTCTGTAAATAGCACTCCCAGAAAAGATGTACCTGGATGTTCAAAAGATGTAAGTTTAATAACTTCATCGGGAGCAAAAAGTGCCACCATAGTAACACCTGAAGATCTAGAAAAATGGGTGCAAGGGTCAGTTAAACAGTGCACACCTCCGAAAATAATGGACATTCATAAATTGAAAGTCGAATTAGAAGAAATAATAGCAGGAAATGTAGGACTAGAACGCTTAAATACCTATGATGAAGAAGAATTATTGTTCCTGTGTAGGAGTATCACCAGAAATGTAAGGATATTCCATGAAAAATTATCCAATTTAGCACTACAGATGGGAATAGAAATAGGGAGATCAAAGGTACTACAGAAACCCTATAGAGCAGAATTTTCAGACAAAGATTTAGAAAATATGAATGCCTCTGGAAGAAGATTACAAATAAGAGAATTAATGTTAGTTTTGCAAAAATGGGGAGACCTAGATAAATGGAAAACTAGGTGGGCCAAGAAAAAGGAAGAAGCACGAACAAGTAGAACAGCATCAGAATATGTGATGAAGGAAACAGGGAAAGCAGACCAAATGTATCCCATGCGAGAAGTTGCGGGAGGAGGATATGTACATGTCCCATGGAGCAGACAGGATATTTTGTCATTTACGAATGATTTTCCAAAGTTGAGAGAAAAACCAATTGAATGGTACAAGCAGGTTGACAGGTTTGTGAAGGTGTCAAAGGTATTGTTGAAGGATTTGGATGGTTTGTTTGACATAGTGGTACCTGCCGATTTATGGACAGATTGTAAAATTACAGTTGATTGGCCTAGTGATGAATATCCTAGAGATCCGAAAACAGGTGCCCCGTCAAATGATGTGATGAAAAAGTATCAGCAAGTGATAACTTACCTGAAAGGGAAAATACCACCGAAAGAAACAGATTGGGTAAAAATAGATCGAACTACCCAAGAAGCTAATGAATCAGTACATTCCTACTATGAGCGTCTATTGCAGGTATTTAAACAGTATAGTGGATTTGAGGACATTGGAGACAAGAACATGAGTCAGTTTGTGTATCGATTTGTTTATGGTCTAAAGCCAGAAATTTGTCAGATGATTAAGCAGCATATGCTGTGTTGGCAAGGGAAGCCGATTGACGAGATTTTGAAGTATGCGAAATATTGTGGAGACGATATTGAGGATAGACATAAGAAATTGCAGGAAAAAGTGATGTGGGCACAGGTGAAAATGGCTGAGAAACAGGGAATCAATTTGGAAAATCCGAGTGAAAATCAAGGAAAAGATTCTGGAACGAATGGTGATACTGGGAATGGTGGAAAATTTAGAGGACGAATGAGTAGAGAAGAAGCTAAAAAGAAATTTCCTTGTCATGGATGCGGAAAATTGGGGCATTGGAAGGATGAATGTAAAAAGATTCGGAATAATAATGGCCCAAATCAAAATTTAAATCCACAGACGCAGAATGACTCACAGCAGGGTGTAAATCCTCAGAGTCAGTTGCCACCTGCACCTATTCAGGGTAATGTAAGCAGAGCAAAGCATGGTACAGACATCGGATATCCAGGAGGAAGTGGTAAGAATGATTATATGACATCACAATTTCTTTTGCAGGACGATTTCTGTCAATTCAGTCCATGACGGTGCCTAGGAGAGGGAAGAAGGAGTGCATACTTGGCGCATCCTTACAGGTAGATCAGTCAGGTCCATATGTTGAAGGGAATGTGAAAGGTAATAATATTACTTTCCTTTTGGACACTGGTGCTACCCGGTCTACTGTGAGAACAGCAGACATTCCAGACCTTCCTCTCTCTGGTGAAAATATCCAAGTAGTGGGGGTAGCTAATCAGCGGATTAGAACACCTCTTACCGAACCAATGGAAGTTAAAATTGGAAACTTCAGAGAAATGCATCAATTTGTAGTGTGTGATTCTAGTCCAGTAAACTTATTAGGTAGGGATTTGTTGTGCAAGATGAATTGTACCATTTTCTGCACACCGGATGGTGTGGCAGTTCAGACACCAGATGAAGATCATGTATATAAAATTATGATTGCAAAACAAGGTACAGAAGTAGACGAGATGTTTTCGTTAATAACAAAAGATGAGTTGCCAGAAGAATTAAAAGGTACAGTAAACCCCATAGTATGGGATTTCACCGGAAAAGAAGTAGGACTTATGGCTAAAATAGATCCAGTTAAAATTACTGTAAAGGAAGGTGCAATTTTCCCAAATACCAGACAGTACAAAATGAGTGCAGAAGTAAAAGCAGGAGTCATTGAAGAAATAAATCGAATGGTAGAACAAAACATACTTAAAAGAAGTAATGAGTAGCCCATGTAATTCACCTATAATGGGGTTAAAGAAACCTAGTGGAAAATATAGGATTGTTCAGGACCTGAGGAAAATAAATAAGATTGTGGAACCATGTTGTCCCATAGTGCCAAATCCTGCAGTAATTCTATACCAGATCCCGTGGAATGCAGGATGGTTCACAGTAATTGATTTGTGTCAAGCATTCTTTTCAATACCATTACATCCAGACAGCCAGTATCTTTTCTCATTTAAATTTGAAAACAAGGTTTATGTGTGGAATCGTGTTCCTCAGGGGTACACAGAAAGTCCTTCTATTTTCAACCAGATACTGAAAAAGTGCCTTGAAAAACTAGTGATGCCAGGAAGCTCAGTCTTAGTCCAATATATCGACGACTTATTGGTGTCATCGAACACCAGAGAGGACTGTGTTGTTGATTCCATAGCATTATTAAATCTTTTGGCAGAAGAAGGACATAAAGTCTCACCTGAAAAGTTGCAGTTCTGTACAACAGCTGTTAAGTATCTGGGACACCAAATTGAGAGAGGAAAAAGAAGAGTAACAGCTGAAAGAGTAGCTTTAATAAAGAAAATGCAAATGCCTGTAACACAAAGACAAGTGAGAATGTTCCTAGGAATAGTAGGTTACTGTCGACAATGGATACCAGGATTTTCCATGTTGGCTAAGCCCTTAATTAACATGACAAAAAGAAAGCAAAGGACCCTGTTGAGTGGGAGGATGAACGTGTAGAAGCCTTTGTAAAATTGAGAAATGCCCTATGTTCAGCACCTGCCTTAGGCATGCCTGATTATAAAAGAGAATTTGCATTGTTCTGTCATGAGAGAGAAAATTGTGCACTTTCTGTCTTAACTCAGAGACATGGATTAGAAAGACGTCCTATAGCATATTTTTCTGCTACATTGGACCCAGTAGCAGCCGCATTGCCAGGATGCCTAAACGCAGTAGCGGCTACTTGTTTGAGCATTGAACAAAGTGAGTCAATTGTGATGGGACACCCTGTAAAAGTGTATGTTCCACATGCAGTTGTCATTCTGTTGACAAGAACCCGAACTCAGCATCTTACTCCTAGTCGGCTGACTAAATATGAAAGAATAATAATGGGTGCTGAAAATGTGAACATGGTAAGGTGTACTATAATAAATCCAGCAACCTTACTACCAGACCCATATCATGAGAGAATTAAAGATGATGAAGACGATGAACATGATTGTATACAAATTACAGAATTATGCACAAAACCACGCCCAGATATAGAGGAACAGCCTCTTAAAAAGCCAGACAGGGAGCTATTTGTTGATGGTTCATGTCAAAGACATGAAGATGGTAAACAAACTGCTGCCTATGCGGTATGTGAATTAACTGGAATAGTTGAAGCATCTTATTTACCAGGAGTCAAATCTGCACAAGTAGCTGAATTGATTGCGTTGATAAAAGCATGCAAAATTGGGAGGACTCAGAGAGTGACCATATTTACAGATAGCCAATATGGTTACGGGGTTGTGCACGATTTTGGCCAACTATGGATGCAGAGGGATTTCATGACTTCTTCAGGATCCCCCATTAAAAATGGACAATTTGTAAGGGAATTGCTAGAAGCAATACAATCACCAAAAGAATTGGCTGTGGTGAAATGTGCCGCACACCAGTCAGGAGATGACTGGGTGGTAGTCGGCAACAGATATGCAGATCTGGTGGCTCAACATTGTGCCAAAACCAGAATGTCAGTCAATAAGAGGGTGGAAAGAATGGGAATCAGCTGCCAACTTATGTTGTATATGCCACCTGAAACTTGGAATGACGTCAAGAAATTGCAAGATGAGGTTGATGAAAGTGAGAAGAATTTGTGGATCAAAGTGGGTTGTTCCCAAAGAGGAGATGATGAAGTGTGGATCAGTGCTGATGGCAGACCAGTCATGCCAGACTGTTTACTCTCACAAATGGCTAGAATGCATCATGGAGACACACACATAGGGAGAGATGCAATGATTAGGCTGTTCAGACAAAATTGGTACAATCCCACATTCAGGGCTGTTGCAGAGAGTCTTTGCCAGAGATGTCTAACTTGCCAGATGCATAATCCGGGGAGGAAGACAGTAATTGGATTTGGAAAAATTGGAAAGGCAGAGGGTCCATTTATGAGACTTCAGTTTGATTTCATACAGTTACCACCATGTAGAGGGCTGAAATATGTACTAGTAATAGTGTGTCTATTTTCAAAGTGGGTGGAGGCTTACCCTACTAGGAGAAATGACAGCATTACAGTTGCAAAACTGTTGCTACGAGAGCTCATTCCTAGGTTTGGTTTTCCAGTAACTTTGGAATCAGATAGAGGAAAACATTTTAACAGTGAAGTGATCCAAATAATCTGTGAAGCATTCCAAATCCAACAGAAACTGCACTGTGTATATCGTCCAGAGGCTTCTGGAGTGGTTGAACAATTGAATGGCACTATAAAGTCAAGACTGGGAAAAATGTGTGCGTCAACATCATTAGAGTGGCCAGATGCATTACCACTCGTTTTAATGGGACTCAGAAGTATACCTGACAGAACCACAGGATTGAGCCCACATGAAATAATGATGGGAAGAGCAATGAGACAAACACATGTTCCCACAAACAAACTGGTGAATATATCTGATGATATGGTTCTGGACTATTGTAAAGGATTGGCTGACCTAGTGCGTTCTGTCTCTCATCAGGTTGGAGAAGGCGCAGTTTCCAGGCAGCCCGAGCAAGAACATGATCTGAATCCTGGTGACTGGGTGGTAGTGAAGAATCACACCAGAGAAACGTGTCTATCACCTAGATGGGGCAGACCGTGTCAAGTCATACTGACAACGAATACAGCAGTGAAGTGTGCCGGATTTCCTAATTGGATTCATGTAAGTCACACCAAGATCCCGAGGAAGAGAATCCTCAGACAACGCCAATCACTGAAGAAGCTGAAGGTTGCCCAGCTGAAGGATCTCAGGTTCGAGATTCCGGAGAAGCTGAAGAAGAACAACCGAGCACAAGTCAGGATTGGATACCGGTGGTAGAGGTTCCTGAAATATACCACAGAACAAGAAGTCAAGTGATATTGGAAGAAATTGAAGAAGATCAGATAGGTGAAGAAGAAGCAGTTCAGGAACAAGAAGAAAAGACACTAAGAAATCCTGAACAAGGTCAGATAGGGAAAGGAAACTGGACTCAAAACAGTGAAGATCTAATAGACTTTGAACAGGGACAGACAGGTCTAGAAGAATCCGGTCAGGCTGCAGAAGTTCACAGTGCAATAAGCCCTGATCAGAACAAGTTAGATCAAGAAGAGTACAGAGAAGAAGAAAACCTTGAAAAACATGAACTTGAAGAAATAAATAAAGAACAAGGTCAGATATTGGAAACTCACAGCGGAGCTGTTACAGAGAAACCAATTAGACCTGAAAAGGAGCAAACAAGAAACACAGTAATTGAAGAACACGAAACAGTGCTAAGCAGTGAAATTAACGAGATTTCTGAAAACAAAGATAAAGAGACAGTGCCAACAAAGAAAACAAGAAAAGGAGATCATTGGCCAAGTGTCATTAAAAGAGTAAAGTACCACATAACAACCAGAAGTGAAGATCCAGATCAAGTACCTGAAGTATCAAGTCAAACCGAACAAGAAAATAAAACTGCGAAAAGAAGAAGCAAAAGACTGAAACTTGTGAATAACAAATTCAAGGGTCCTGACTGGACTTATATTATTCTTGAAGATTTTGAAAGCTCAGAGTCAAGTGACAGTGGTGGCGAAGGAACAAGTGCAGAATTGACGTACGAAGAAGAAACAAGACCACCCTGACTAAGCAAAAGAATAAGCTGAAGAAAAGATAAGAAGAGCAATCTTCCTTGTCGAAAAATGCCTGACGATAGAGTTGCTGGGAGACCAAAACAGAAATGTTGTAGAAGATGCTGTGCAATATGCATATGTAGTCTAGTAACGATGCTTATAGTATGGTTAGTCCTGATTGTAGCAGTTCCTTACCTTATGATAATAGATAAAAAGATTAATAATGAAACTAAGGAGAGGACAGCAAACATGAAGGGCAATAGAGTAGAACTAATGGCAGAAGATGAGGCAGAAATTCATCATGAAGTAGCTGACAACGACACTAGTTTAAACGTTTTCACAAAGTTATTGTTTCAATATGTAGACACCATGGAAGTTAGTAATTGTTATGTCTGTATGAAGTTACCTGAATCAGTAGCAGAAGGATTAACATATCACCATTTACCACTGACATATGGCATATCATGTAGTGTTTTGTCTAGTTTATTTTATAGAACAGGGAGACTTCAGTATTATTATTCAAACTTAGATGTGATATTTTCTGAGGTTCCGATTCGCAAAAGTATGAACCCAGTGCTTAGTAGTCAAGACGCACAATTTATGGGAGAATTTTTCTTAACAATGAAATCAATAGACATAACACATGCACATAGACACAATCTAACATGTTCTTTACTTGAAGAAGAAAAGATATTTTTGAATTTAGTAGAAGATAGAAGACAAGGGGGCATATTAGCAAGACCCACGTTAAAATTATCGCCGTTTTAGCGGCAGGAAACTGCCGCTAAAGCGGCGATAATGAGCTTGCTAATATGCGTTATAAATTCCAATAGAAGCCCAGGTTAGATGTCCTGCACATCTAACCTGGGCTTCTATTGGAATTCTATAACGCATATTAGCAAGCCCATTATGCCGTTTAGCGGCAGTTTCCTGCCGCTAAACGGCGATAATTTTAACGTGGTCTTGCTAATATGCCCCAAGATTTTCAAAGAAAGCTGCAGGCATAAGGCTCATTTACCACCTTGGGCTGAGAAAGAAGGGAGTTACACACCTGGCAAGGCTCAAGCTGCTATGGCTCTGGATTTCGTAAAGACAGGAAAAATTTGTCTTCATAGGTTAAAGACTAATTATAACAATGTTTTCATCGGTACCAGTGAATGCGAACACAATTTTTTAATTCTTGGAGGTTGGGGACTCAAAGGAGGAACAGAGTCAGTTTTTCCTGGAATCTATTATGTGTGTGGGAATAAGGCTTACTTTAGGCTTCCTGCACGGTGGTATGGAAGTTGTTATTTTGGAATAGTATTTCCAAAGATATACCACGTAAAAAGAAACACTGAGAGCAATGAAAACAATAACGAATTAATACGTAGTAAAAGAGCTAGTTTTTCGGAAATTGTAGGTGATATATTTGGTGCATTGATGATAACGCCGATTCTTATCTAATTATCTATAAGAACCTTCTGGTCGCCAAGATCTTTTTACCTGTTGAATAGTGTAAAGGAGAGAATCTCATCTGATTATATAACAGCATTCATTTGTCTGAAAGGACCACTGACTCTGAATTCAAGTTAAGAATTTATTATCGCCAAAAATAACTGAACGTGCAAGCACCTCAACACGAGGTTAAAGAAATAGATGGGCACTAATACAAATAATAACCTACGCAGGAATCTCATCCGACTCAAGATAAAGAGAATAGAAAGTTCTAGAAGGATCAACCAGACTATGATTGCTCCAAATTCTAAGTTGCTCTTCATTGGACTAAACAAGCTTTACATCAATTGCTGTCCCTACACTAACGCTAAGTGACATCCCTGCATAACGATTTTCAAAGGCAAGAGTGAATAAAAGGTGTCAGCTGTGAAGACTTCCTCAGAAGTGCAATCACATAATACCAAGGCTCAGCTCTGTCCTTCTCTCAGGTCTCCCCTACCTCTTCTCTGGCCTCCTCCCTCAGGGCACTATCCCTAATACAAAACCACAATACAATTGTACACGCCTTTGTCACGCCTCCTTGGCCAGGTCTTCTTTCTTGTGCTTTTCCATCGAAACGGTTACTTCATCCTGGACGGTTGCGATGGCCTGTGAGTCCCGGGCACCTTCTCCGCTGAAAGTATCATCCCTAAATTCCATTTCACTCCCCGTACCATGCCTCCCATCTCTCTAACTTTTGAAAACAAAGAGTTAGTCTTTACTAACGAGACATGTGTCCTTGCACCTGCAACAAGAGATACGTTCAACAGAAACTTTCTACTGTGCAAATTAAATCTACCGTTTGTGCCCAGAGAGCCTTACCAAGAGAAACGTTTCTCGGCCTACAACCTAAGCTAACATAAAATAAACCAGGCCTTCCCTAAGCATATATGTAGTCAGGCCTTTACATATGACTTTTAAACACTCGTCTTACGTTTCCCTATAAGCATTTTCATTACGATTCATATGCAAACAATGAATTACATGTGCAACTTTAATATGGTACACGTTTAAACTACTGCAATTACATTACACACACGAACTAATTCCTCTATGCATTATGTTCACACAATTCAATAAGCATTACATTACATCGTTATCCTAACACCATTATGCTGCTGAGTTCACTTTGTTTCAACGAACTATTCATTCTTTACTAAACATGCTTGAGTATATAACTGAATATAACGAATATATGTCTGCATATATGTGGGTGCGACCTATCAGTGATTATGATGCACCCCTACAATTCACAAGAACATTTCGCTCTATCAGTTCCCCCTTTGATGACTCCTGTCATCACATCTCATTCTACTCCCTCAGAGAAGGAACCGACCTAAACAGAACTTTTTGCCATCTTCCCTGATCTAAATTTCTCCATGCTCTTGAGCCTTTGATACTGACTGTCCTGCAGTCTTGCCAATCTCATGTCATTTTCCCTCAACGCTCTCTTGACTCGGCCTGCTCGATACCACTTGTAGGCCTTGATCACAATCCACAAGCCAACCACACAACCCACCAAGATAAGGAGGGGTCTCAGAAAGTATCCAAGGAATCCCTTTCCTAGGTTCGCAAACCAACCTCCCACTTGACCAAAACCCTTTCCGACCTTTTCCCAGGCCCCTTCTTCGGTCAAATCCGCTATCTTTGTGTGGATCGTAGTGATATTACTTATATATTTCTCCATTCCTAATGGGTGAGCCAGATGATGTCAAAAATCCCCTCTGAGACCATAACTGCCCGAAGTCGTGCACCACGCCAAACCCATATTGGCTGTCTGTGTAAATTGTTATTCGAATTTGATCAGCGGCCAAACAAGCACGGGTCAAGGCAATGATCTCAGCTACCTGCGCGGAGCGTACTCCTTCTAGGCAAGCAGCCTCGACCACTCCTGAAATGGTACATACAGCAAACGCTGCTCTCAATTGCCCCACACTGTCTCTTAAGCATGAACCATCGACAAAGAAAATTTCATCTGGGTCAGCCAATGGTTCATCGACAATGTCAGGTCTCGGTTTGGTGCAAAGCTCGGTCACATCGAGACAATCATGGTCCGCACAATCTTCATCATCTGCGTTCGGTGTAGGCATTAATGTCGCAGGGTTCAAGACAGAGCACCTTTTCAGAGTCACATTCTCTGCGGCAAGTATGACTTGCTCGTACCTCGTTAACCTATTGTTCGTTAGGTGCTGGGTCTTGGTCCTGGTCATCAATAACTCAACCGAATGTGGCACATGTACAGTCAATGGATGTCCCATTACAATGCTTTCACATCTTTCAATGCTGACACCTGTTGCAGCAACGGATCTTAAACATCCGGGCAACGCAGAAACTACTGGATCTAAAGTAGCTGAAAAATAGGCAACTGGTCTATGGACACCTCCATGGTTCTGAGCTAACACTGCTAATGCACATCCTTCCCTCTCATAACAGAACAATGTAAAGGCCTTGTTGTAATCTGGCATTCCCAGTGCCGGAGCACTGCACAATTCCTCTCTCAGTTTCAGGAATGATATCAAACACTCCTCGTCCCATGGTACCGGATCACTCACATCCTTGTGTGTAAGCCTCTGCAAAGGCTTTGCTCTCAAGGAGAAACTAGGAATCCACTGTCGACAATAGCCAACCATTCCCAGGAACATCCTAACTTCTCTCTGTGTAGTGGGTACTGACATACTCATTATTGCCTCAATTCGGTCTGGTGACACCTTCCTCTTGCCTTTTTCTAATCTGTGTCCCAAGTACTGTACCTCATTCAAACAGTACTGCAGCTTGTTCGGGGACACCTTATGTCCATTCTCTGCTAAGTGGTTCAACAGAGCTATCGTGTCAATTCTGCAAGCATCTTCTGTTTCTGAGGCAATGAGCAAGTCATCTATGTATTGCACGAGAACTGAGTTCTGCGGTAACACAAGACTTTCAAGGTTCTTCTTCAGGATCTGGTTAAAGATCGATGGACTTTCCGTATACCCTTGAGGGATACGACACCATGTTAACACGCGATTTTCCAGCCTGAACGCAAAAAGAAATTGGCTTTCCTCGTGGAGCGGTATCGAAAAGAAAGCTTGACACAAATCGATGACCGTAAACCACTCGGCTTCGCATGGGATCTGGAACAGTATTACTGAAGGATTCGGTACCACTGGACAACAAGGGATAACTATCGTGTTGACCTTTCGCAGGTCTTGCACGATCCTGTATTTCCCGCTCGGTTTCTGTAGTCCCATAATAGGTGAATTACAGGGGCTACCTCGGATCTCTTTTAGAATGCCTTTCTCAATGAAAGTCTCGATCACAGGTTTTATCCCTGCAATCGTTTCAGGCGACAAGTTGTATTGAGGTGTTCTGGGGAAATCAACGTTTTGTTTCACCTCAATCCGCACTGGTTCAACCCCTCTGATTAGACCTATTTCGTCGCCTGCGAAATCCCACACCACAGACGACACTGCGTCTCTCAGATCAGGTGGAAGTTCTTCCACTGTCACCATTGGGTACAGATCTATACACAGATGCTGATTAGTAATTTTAAAGTCAGCATCATCATCTCTCGTCTGGACCTCCACTCCTCGTGGCGTACAGTAAATCGTGCAGTTCAACTTGCACAACAGATCTCTTCCCAAAGGCAAACTGGACTCGTATCACACACTACAAACTGATGTCTAGTTTGGAAAGAACCTATCCTTACTAAGATCGGTTCTGTCAATGGGCTGCTTATTCTCTCGTTCGCTACTCCAACGACCTGGATTGATTGTCCCGAGAGGGGTAGGTTAGGGACTACTGCTGATCTTACAGTAGACCGGGTAGCTCCAGTATCAACCAAAAGTGTGGCAGGATGACCCTCAATATCTGCCTCCACAAAAGGTCCCCTCTGGTCTACCTCCAAGACCGCTCCAAGTGTGCAGTCTTCCTCCCCCCTCAGGCACCGTCAGGATAAAGGGTCTAAGCTACTCTCGTCATAGTCTTCGAACAGGGGCATCTGTTGGTACGTTCGTATTCCTTGTAATCCTTGGAGCCTGGTGAACCTGGGCGTGAGAGCTGTATACCCCACCTTTCATCGTCCTAGGCCTCGTTACTGTATTAACTACCTCTGGCGCGGGTGCCTGAGCCCCCTCTTCCTCTTCCTGCAACTGGTTAGCTGGGTTCAAAGGACACTCGCGTTTCCAATGTCCGACCTGGCGACAAAGATGACACGCCGTGGTCTTCTTCAGTGTGGCTATGTCCACTCCTGTCTTGGGGTCTACTGGTTTTCCCCTTCCCTGTCCTTGCCCATTCTGGTTCCCCTGGAAATTTCCTTGCTTTCTTCCTAAGGTCCCTCCACTAGGCTGACCCTGTGCTGTCTGCATCTGGACAAGCATCAATTTATCTTTTAACTTCCGATGTTTTGAGTCCACCTCATCACTACAGTATCTCGCATACCTCAAAATTTCATCTAACGGCTTGTTCTGCCAGCAGATCAAATGATGCTGTATCATGAGGCTGATTTCCATCCTCAGACCCATTACAAACTTTGAGACAAACTGTCCCATATCCTTGGGGTCCAAAATATCTAACCCACTATACTGTTTAAAAACTTGCAGAAGTCTTTCGTAATATTCATGCACCGTTTCTTTGGGTTCCTGTACAGTCCGATCTATCTTAACCCAATCTATATCTTGGGGTGAAATCTTCAGTTTCAACCATGTAATCACCTGCTCATACTTTTTCATAACTAGGGGTGATGGACCATTTGTAACCGCCTCTCTATCCGGTTCGAAGTCGGCCACTCAATAGCGACTTTACAAGCTGTCCACAAATCTCCCGGTACCACTATGTCAAACAAAGTGTTCAAATCAATCCACAATACTTTTGAAATTTTCACAAACCGCTCAACCTGTTTGTACCATTCTACTGGTTTCTCCCTCAGCCGAGGAAAATCATTTGTAAATGCAGCCAAGTCACCTCTATTCCACGGCACATGCACGTACCCTCCATTCTGTACTTCCCGTAAAGGAAAATTTCCAACACCCGTCGCCCCCCTCCTGGCGGCGGCGTTTCCCTTCTGCTCTCTTTACTGGTTTCTTCTTGGACCACCTTTCTTCCCATTTGTCCAACAAAATCCATATTCTCATTCCTATAATCAGGTCTCTTGTGTGTGTCTTTAATCCTGTGATTCTTTTCTCCTCCAGCTCCTGATCACTGTAATGCAATCTATGTGGTCCCTGCAACGCTTTAGTTTTATTCAGGTCCACCTCATATCTTTTGGCCAATTCCTTCAATCTATCATGTGCCATTCTAGCTTTTCGAGTCACATCTTTTGCTACAAACAGCAGTTCGTCTGATCCATAAATTTCTATCCTTTCCAAAGGCAGACCCCCACTGATCATTTCGTCTACCTCTGCTTTCAGCCTCACCACATCTAGCAACCTTGCCTGTACTGCACTCCTCAGTACATCTCGACAACCCGAGCCATCCCGCTCATCACAGTCACTATTCTGTCCTTGTGACCTATTCCCTTCCCTCATATCCCTGGAACTTGGTCTGTCTTCCGAGACGTTCTGTGCCCTATCTCCTTGCATCCTATCCTCTTGGTTCTTTACTGTTGGTGTCCACTCCCTCAAAGCTGACTTAGATTCCCACAAAGACCTCGGTCTTTCTGGTCTCTCCTCTTCTCTCCTAAAGGAAGAGTCCGCAGTAGCCGGTAACGGCGTACTTGTCTCCATTGGTCTTGGGAAATGAACCACTCTTACTCCAAACCCATTCCCACTCTCACTGTTTCCTTCCTCCCTTCCCGTCGGTACGGAGCCCCCTTCTCTCACTCGGTCTGGGTCATATACCGGTACTATAGGGCCTATGGTAACCGGTACTGTCAAAGAGTCCGGTAATCTTGTGTTCCCCGCAGGAGGCTGTGTTATCATAGACGCCGTTGCCCCCTCCGTTCCTGTGGAAATCCTTCCCACCACTCTCATGCTAGTCTGATTCTGGCTCTCATCAACTATTGCTACTGCTGGGGTCGTCTTTCCTTCTTCTGAATCTGGATTAAATGGTGGTGGCCTCTCTGCCAACAACCTATCCAACAAGCTGTCATCTAGATCACTGTCGTCCTCATCGATTCTTATTATTTTCCCATTTTGTACTAACAATGGGTACAACTTATCCACTTCAACCGTTGCCACCCTCCACCGTTTCTCCAGTGCATCCCACTTTGCATCTTGAAATGCCCTGATCGATTTCTTCACCCTTTCCTGACTCCTTGTCTCTATTCCTTTCGTGTGCTGCTCTAATCCACGCATGCAATGCCTCAAACTGTGTCGGTCTAGGTAGTGGTCGTAATGAGGCCATTACACTTTTTAGCTGGTACAATACCTCCATCCTGAAAGTACCATATCGAGGAACGACAATTCTCCTTCTGCTTCTGTCATTTTATGCCAATTCTCAAGCCAAATTATAGTATGCAATCCTACATTCTTTGCCATATAATGTGCTGGTGTATCCTCGGGAGGAGCTTCCTCTCCCTCCCGAACAACCACATGTCTATCACCTCTACAAAGTTCCCGTAAAGCTTTAAAACATTTCATGATGAATCAATTTTTTTGTTTGCACTCAAAATGTCCGCTTTTACTTCCTGATTTCAATCCACCAATACCAGCGCGGCTCACACCAACCGGCCTATCGCAGCGCGGCACTTGTCTGACGTCACTTTTCCTCCGCTCGCAGCAGTTCCCCTCCTTTCTAATTCACTCGTTCTCGCTCGCACCTGTCCCAATCATACTCTGAAATAATGTCCGTCCTACCGAACAATTACCTCTCTGACCGTCAGTCTTACCAATGACCGATCAGCCTCTTGAGCTTGTTGACCTCAATCTGGCAATCGTCTGTCCGCGAAACGACCGGACAATCGCCTTTAACACACTCGATAGGATTCAATCACTCGATGTTCTGCACACAATAACCTACGACCTGCGTTGGTTATTCACACACTCACTCATGTGTTCCCTATCTTCAGTGGGTCTGTCAATGACGTCTCGTGACCCCCACAACCTCTGGTCAACGTTCTCACTCTGGGTGTATTCTACACCACAATAAATCTCCCGGTCCCGCGCGCGCTCACGGTCCGTTCCTCAATCACACAACTCTCTTTCCAACTCCGCAAGACATCACACAACAATAAAACACCGCAATCTACCAAACATCACTCTTTTCATACTCACTCTACTACGAACTGCTACTTCCGCCGCACCGTCACTCTCCGTCAGTTTTCCACGACCTCCGACATCCTTCTCCCGCGGTCCTCTGGATCTGCGTCACTCGGGCTCTATGGGGCAACTTAATCTCCTATCTTGCTCTAGATCTCCCCTTACCATCAAAGGTAACCATCCTACTCTGCTACCAACTGATAACGCCGATTCTTATCTAATTATCTATAAGAACCTTCTGGTCGCCAAGATCTTTTTACCTGTTGAATAGTGTAAAGGAGAGAATCTCATCTGATTATATAACAGCATTCATTTTGTCTGAAAGGACCACTGACTCTGAATTCAAGTTTAAGAATTTATTATCGCCAAAAATAACTGAACGTGCAAGCACCTCAACACGAGGTTAAAGAAATAGATGGGCACTAATACAAATAATAACCTACGCAGGAATCTCATCCGACTCAAGATAAAGAGAATAGAAAGTTCTAGAAGGATCAACCAGACTATGATTGCTCCAAATTCTAAGTTGCTCTTCATTGGACTAAACAAGCTTTACATCAATTGCTGTCCCTACACTAACGCTAAGTGACATCCCTGCATAACGATTTTCAAAGGCAAGAGTGAATAAAAGGTGTCAGCTGTGAAGACTTCCTCAGAAGTGCAATCACATAATACCTAAGCTCAGCTCTGTCCTTCTCTCAGGTCTCCCCTACCTCTTCTCTGGCCTCCTCCCTCAGGGCACTATCCCTAATACAAAACCACAATACAATTGTACACGCCTTTGTCACGCCTCCTTGGCCAGGTCTTCTTTCTTGTGCTTTTCCATCGAAACGGTTACTTCATCCTGGACGGTTGCGATGGCCTTGAGTCCCAGGCACCTTCTCCGCTGAAAGTATCATCCCTAAATTCCATTTCACTCCCCGTACCATGCCTCCCATCTCTCTAACTTTTGAAAACAAAGAGTTAGTCTTTACTAACGAGACATGTGTCCTTGCACCTGCAACAAGAGATACGTTCAACAGAAACTTTCTACTGTGCAAATTAAATCTACCGTTTGTGCCCAGAGAGCCTTACCAAGAGAAACTTTTCTCGGCCTACAACCTAAGCTAACATAAAATAAACCAGGCCTTCCCTAAGCATATATGTAGTCAGGCCTTTACATATGACTTTTAAACACTCGTCTTACGTTTCCCTATAAGCATTTTCATTACGATTCATATGCAAACAATGAATTACATGTGCAACTTTAATATGGTGCACGTTTAAACTACTGCAATTACATTACACACACGAACTAATTCCTCTATGCATTATGTTCACACAATTCAATAAGCATTACATTACATCGTTATCCTAACACCATTATGCTGCTGAGTTCACTTTGTCTCAACGAACTATTCATTCTTTACTAAACATGCATGAGTATATAACTGAATATAACGAATATATGTCTGCATATATGTGGGTGCGGCCTATCAGTGATTATGATGCACCCCTACAATTCACAAGAACATTTCGCTCTATCATTGATACCTTCAGTGGGAATAATTCTGAACTCAAGGAAAATATGTAAATTGTCTACAGTAGTTGATCGCTTATCAACAGATACTGCAGGAGGGTTTCTAATGATTAATGCAGAAATGGTTGCGATTAGATCTATGGTGATGCAAAATCGACTTGCTCTTGATATTATATTGGCAAAAGAGGGCGGAGTCTGTAAATTATTGAAGACGAAACATTGTTGCACTTATATTCCTGATAAGAGTGCAGAAATTGGAACGTATATACAGAATATAACTAAACTTGAGAAAGAACTTAAACCACTGGAAGTTGATAGTGTATGGGAAAGATTGACAAATAGTATCTCGTCAATTGGAACCTGGTTTGCTAATATAGGGAAAGGACTTATAGGTCGAATATTAGTACCCTTAGCAGGGATAGCAATAATAATTTTGGCAATAACAATATGGTGCAAATGCTGTAAAAAGAATGGAACATATAAGGTGACAGGAAGAGGAAAGAAACGAAAGGTAGATGAAATCGAACTTGAAGAGTGGAGAAGTGAATTATACAAGAAATTAAAAGGAGATTGTAAAAATAGAAAGTGTAAAGATGAGAATGAAGTAATTTGCTAGAAGTTGGCATCTGATTGAGGGTAGTGTTTTGATGGCTCAGAAACGCCATCAGAGAGGGGATTGATGGAGCAAGGTTTCATAAATGAAACTTGCTTGTATTCAATCCTCCTCACAGTATTAATTTATTAAACTTGTATTGTTAATACTAACCTTTGCATTCACGACACGACAGAAAAGGAAGCTTGCCTATGTGTTTTACTAATGAATAACGCTTGTTTGTAATTCAAAATGGCCGCTATGCGCGGGAAAGCTCAATGAGCATGTCGCAACCATATCACATGGTGTGACGTCTTTCTTTGCTTGGTGGGAAACTTCTGCTTCTGCGCAGTGTGCATTAAAACGGCTGTTTAATGTTTTCACATGCTTCAGCTTGCTCTCATGTCATTACTAAATTGTCGTTTCCTAACGCTACTAACGCGGGTTAGAATATATAATTAAATGGGAATAGAATAGAAAAATTGGGCATACAGTGAAACATTTTATTTGTGATTTTAATATTTTCTTCTTGCACTTTTATCAGTTCGTAAACTTGGGCCTGGGTTGGTGACCTGAAACTCGAGAGGCAAATGGTTCTGCGCATGTGTTCTGTGTGCCTGCCAAATGAAGTCAATCTGGACGTCGTCCAAGGCCGCGACCCGATGGCCGAAGATGCTGTATTTTGGCTTTCCTATTGCATATTGACACATTGTCTATGAAAATTGGTTTACATTTGTCATGAGATGGGTGGGAAATAAAGCGAATGTATTAATTTGAAGGGGTGGGAATGTAAAGACAATAGGCTTTACAATTTAGGCTAAATTGATATGGTGCGAGAATCCACCCCCTGTCCCTGTCCAATCAGAAGTAGTGGCCCCATATTTTAGTAACATTAAGGGGAGGTACATGGGCGTAGAAGGGTATAATAGAATATAGCATTAGTTAATTAGTCAGAGCATGCGTTCACGAAGAACAGGCGTCCATGCTGCCAGAGCGCTCTTAGCTCCAGACTGCCAAGCTGATCGATTGCAGACCGAATTGCTGTCCAGAGAGAGGTCCTGAGGAGGGCCGGCAGAGTCCATTAGAAGGAAGGCACGGGAGAATCGAGGAGAAGTCGAGTATCAGAGAGGCGAACGACGCAGGCGTCGTTGTAGAGAGGTCACCGGTCCTGTCCTGATCCGGGAGGAGGTCTTTGCTCTTCATCCTTCCTGGGTCCTATTCTTTCAACTCCTTGGCTAAGGGGTTGGTTCTCGCACTTAGGTAAATATAATGCATCCTTTAGTTGCGCTGCTATCTCTATCCTCTCCTTTTCTTTAAATACCGACATTGATTAGCAATAATCATTTCTATGCTTAATCTTGGGTATTGCGATTAAGTATCATGTGGCTCTGTATTTTACTCTGCTAAATCTTTAGATGAACATTTTAAAACTTCCTGACTCAATGGTTATTTCAGGATTATGTACTATAATGAATGTCACTCATTTTAAATTTCCCAATTAGCAAAGGATTCATTGGTAAGTCATTACTCTTCAATCAGAAGGTAATTGGTAGCAGGGATTTGATAGAGAGTAACAACTGATAAAACCCAGCGTAAGTATTAGCGTAGTATGAATGTATGGGCCCAAGTGAGTATCTAGTGTATGAATGCTGTTTGCTAATATCGCGCTGGATCACCAGCATGACAGCAGCGTTGTAATTGGTCTGAGTGCCGTAGTATGGCACTCAGACAGGGATTGGGAGCCTGTGTATGTTCTTCACCAAGGCTGTGCAATACAGCTGGGTGGAGAACATGCAAAGTGCGCATGACTGTTTGGCTGGCCCAATGCGGACGGCCAAACTGTCATGCGCACTTAGAGAGTGCCCCCCACTCCTCCCCCTGCTCTGGCCAGCCCAGCCCCGCACCTAAACCAATACAGAAAAATAAAATGATAACATTGCGTTATTATCATTTTATTTTTCCTTTTTGAACTGCTCACAGAGCAGTGGGACAACGCTCCTCCACCTTAGCAGAGGAGCCGCCGCTGCCCATTAGTGGTTTGTCTCCTGTCCCCGCTCATACCGCTGGTGTAACGTACATCTCTTCGTCCTCCTCAATTGCTCCTTTTCCTAACCTGGGCCATATGGACCAATGGCCTACCATCTATATTAGCAAGTGAGATGGTAAAGTAATTCTCCTGTGTGATCACTTGAGTTCCAAGTTTTAGATTGTGGTCCTCTATGTCCAAATGAACAGTGCACACTCTCTCCTTCGAACACCACAGACTCCAGTCCTGGTAGGTAATACAAGGGCTTTTATAATAAAACACACTTTCAGCCATGACAGGAAGTTTATGGTCTACCAGATAACTGAAAGACACAAGGCCTTATTTGATAGTTAAGAAGGTAAGCAGGGATGATGGACCTGAGCACCCTGCATGAATGTGAAAGGGTCCTGAACTGAATTGTGTTTGCTGGGCTATGTGATGGAGAAGGCAGTTCACATCTAGGGCAAAAATTACCAGTTGTGTTTGGTCATTCTTATGAAGTGAGCGCTGTCTTCCAGCCTGCTTTCAGTGCTGACTGATCTGCACTTCCAGCTCTGAAAACACACCCATTTGGAGCTGTTCTCATGCCACTTGCTGAGAAGCCCTGGTCAGCTCCTGCAGCATATAGGAGTATGCACTATGAACGTAGAAGCAGAAATCCACATGTAGCAATATTTATTTTTATTTTTTATTTGCAAAGTTTTATATAGCGCTGGCTAGACCCGTAGGTATCAGAGCTCTTTACATGAGGATCAGCAAGTTAAAGATTACATAATTACTTCAGTTACAGATTCCAAGTATAGACATAAGAGAAAGATAGAGGGAAGGAAACATAACGGGGAGGCGAGGAAAACAATGTCAGATGTCTGGCTGGGTAGGTGACGGCCGAGGGGGTGAACCCTAGCCAGACTCCTCTATAGCTGCATAGGACAGCTCCACCGGGCATCGGCCAAGGTTGTTCGGACTCCGCGGTGAGAACAGACCGTAGAAAAACATGAGATTACACGATAACATAGGTTATTTTCGAGTTACATAGCAAAGACAGAAACGTCTTATGTGGAATGGAAGGTAGAGGGAGAAAGGTAAACAGGGGAAAAGGAATGCAGATAGCGTCAGGCAGACCAGAGGGGGGAAGGGACTTCAGGGGAAACAAGCAGTCAAAGTGAAAGATAGACAAGACCGTGAAGCACCGTTAAAAACAATGTCCGATGTCCGGCTGGGTAGGTGACGGCCGAGGGGGTGAACCATGGCCAGACTCCTCTATAGCTGCATAGGACAGCTCCACCGGGTAACGGCCAATGGTACTTGGGTTCAGCGGTAATTACAAACAGATTCGGTTTTTCGCCCATGGGGCGTCATCATAGTTCAATCGAAGGCATCGGTCCCGGTGTAATTGGGAAACACCCTCCTCTTCGTCCTCCCACCAGCCTAAGTCTGTAGATTGTGGGACAACCCATCGTTCTTGCCTTCAGGCCTCTAGTCTCTAGATCTAGGATCAAGGTCAGTACGTGGGGGAGCCCCACCGCGTCTCCAGGCTGGAAGCGCACGAGCCAGAAGTAGTCCGTGTGTCCAGGTCAGGCCACTGAGCTATTGCGCCTTCAGGAGTTCCACACTTGGGCACCACACCATTTATGCCGCTTTTTTCGGTGGCATAAGGGCTGTGTTGTAGGCCTTCCTCTCTTGGGCGGGCAGCCCCCCCTCCGCTTTGCGGCCCCTTCGTGTAGGCTGATGCTGAGTAGTGGCTGTCAGGTGTGAGCCGAGTCAATGGTGGCCTTGCCAAGTTCAGCCTGAGGCGGCCATTTTAGGGTCAGGCGTGTGGTATAGCTTTGTTTGTGGCAGCGCGATGTGCATCAGCCTTTTCACCTTGCACTTATGGATGAGATGCTTCAGATCTATGGCTTTCTATGTCTGTCCCCCAGACTAGTAGCTAGTGTATTTAATTGTTCCCCTATCGTGAGCGAGACCTCCGCCTGGACGCCATCTTGAGGTCAGGCGCCACTTCCAGCCTTCCACCCAGCTTAGGACTCATATGCTCCCGGTGCGGTGTTGCTTAGAGCAGGGAGTCTGCTCTGCCTCATTTACCGGGCCCCTCTCACCTCCTTAGCGCGCTGAGTCAGGCGAGGCGCCACAATGTCGTGAAGCTCTGCTCTGGGGCCGCGTGCCCCCTCAGCCGCGTGTGCACTGCATCGCAGGGTGGAGCCTCTCGGCGGAGTCACCACGATCCTCGTACCGGACCCGCTGCTCTGATTCCTTCCCCTCCACCTTGTCTCCGGTCTCGCAGTGACGGCTGAGACTTGGATGCACTCCGGGTGCCTCGCAGGCAGGATCGGCGGCGCCATCTTGGGCTTGCGCTCCGCTCCGCATCCTGTCATGGATCAGCTCATGCTTCCTTTCTGTCCAGCACTGCTTTCAGCATAATGCTGTACAAGTAGGCAGCCAAAAAACTAACTAAAGCGGTACCAAGGCGCATAGCTATCGAGCCCTGCAGCCGGAGAGCCGCGAAAGTTGATTGCTGCGCGGTCTAATCCTGAAGACTGAGGCATAAAGACACTTACCGCTCCTGGCGAGCAGAGTGCTCCACTCTATTGTACTCACTGCGGATCAGAGATGCAGTGTATTGTGTCTCCGATTGTGTTTCCTGCAGCCCACACCTCAACGCTGTAGCGATCGCCGATATTGTGGCTCAGCACGGTGTCTCAATAAAGTTATATGCGTCGCCATTTTCTTTCGCGGTATACTCGGCGCCGTGTGTAACCAATGCGGGTCATAAAATGAGGCAGGACCAGGTTGCTGGATGTCCGTAGGCCCTGAAGAGTGCTGCACCTACCCGCTCATCGAGCACGCACAGTAGGGGAGCCGATGGCCGATCAGCGTTGATAGAGTTCAATATGAGAGGGCAAGGTTGTTGGCAGGGAGGGTTGCCTACATCCAGGAAGTGCCGCAAGGAGTGCCATCTGCTTGCACAGCATCAATGCAAGTGGGTGGACAACCGCTGCAAACCCAGAGCCGCCTAGTGATCTATGCAGTACATGCAGCGGTCTAGTGTCCAGTTAGTAATGGTGACAGAGGAATACAGAGAGAGAGAATTCCTTCAATTCCTTGGTACTTCACATCTTGAGGAAATGCAACATCTCCCATAGGAATGGCGCTGTCACCAGTGGGCAATGGGAAGATTAGCATGGTAATGGTATTGTAATTAGAGGCGTGCATGAAAGACACCATGACCATGGCACTTTACATATTTGGGGGTGAGGGGAATGTAGAAACTGGCATGACAAGGGAGCTTTATGTACTGGGCGGGGCAGTTTAAAAATCGCATGACAATGGCGCTTCACAAAATGGGCAATGTAGAAACCGACGTGCAAAGTTACTTTACATACTGTGGCAATGTGGAAACTAGCAATGCAAAATGCACGCAGCATAATATGGCAATGTGACGCCGTCATGAAAGCTCTGTAACTTCATAAACCGGTGGTTCCCAACCTGGGGTCTGCAAAGCCTTCTCAGGGGGGCTGCGACTACTTAGAAAATGTAATAATATTAACAGATTAATAAAGTGAATATAAATAAAAAAGCTAAATGTACAAATGAAACATTTAAGACATACCGTAAATGTGAAGGAATTCGAAATTGGAGGCTAAAAATTAAATTATTATCCTGAGATTGATAAGTGGGAGCAGTGCGGTGCATCAAACAGGATATAGTATGGACGATGAGTGGCCTCAATTGAATTTAGAAAAGCTGCAACCTTTCTATTAAAATAAAAATTTAGATTTTTGTATTTATTTATGTGTTTGCGAATTAAATAAAATGTGTCATCATTTGTGTATTTGTTCGATGAATGCTTTTTCTGCATTTTTTGTGTATTGTTTTGCGGTTCAAATAATCGACAATGCTTAGGCCTGGGTCACCGGCTTCAAGTAATGACTCAGTAGCGGGTCCCCAGATTCCAATAATGATTCAGTAAGGGTCCCCGGCTTCAAGTAATGACCCAGTAGCGGGTCCCCAGATTCCAATAATGATTCAGTAAGGGTCCCCGGCTTCAAGTAATGACTCAGTAGCGGGTCTCCAGATTCCAATAATGGTTCAGTAAGGGTCCCCGGGTTCCAGAAATGATTCAGTGGGGGTCCCCAGAAGTCAAATGGTTGAGAACCACTGTCATAAACTCTTTCAGTCTGTGCACTTATACTTTGCGCACCTGTTTATGAGCAGCAGGTTTTGACCGAAGGCAGAACATGAGCTATTGTTAATGGAGATAACAGCACCAGTCTTTTAGAGACTGTAAGTCCTTTCATATTTGAAAGAATGACTGCGGGGGCTTCATGTAGTGCAGCAGGGACCTCAAGCGAAGTGTCACAGCACTGATCTAGCAGAGCACAGCCAGAGATGCCGAAATTAGCAGGTGACAAAAATACTGAAAATCAAAATTTTGTGGCTTTCCAGAAGGAGGAGTGCAAAAGATTCCTATAATGGAAGGTGAAGTAGGCCCAAAGTACAGAGCCCAATCAACTTAAGGACCTGTCACCATAGCAAACACGGTGGATGAGAGGACTACTCAAGAGATGGGCAGCTTCAGAGTGAAGAGCCTGGACCAGTGAGCAATTTGGCTTCGTGGCAGATACAAGCGATCTGAAATATTAATATAAAAAATGTGAATTTGAAGCTAATCGAAAGACTTTAAATGATAAGATATTTTTTCTGTACGGGACAGACCAAGAATCAGGGTGCTGCCACATACTGGACGTGCTGGAGCTGATCGATTGCATACCAAGGAAGGCCAGAATCCACTGCATAACAACAGTCTAGTTATGTTATGTTATTTTAATTTTATAAGGCGCACAGCTACCCTAAGGTTTCCCGGCGCCGCCTGAAAGGAGCCAACGTAAACAGAGGGGTCTACATGTTAAATAACCAGGTTTTTAAGCCCCTTCGAAAGTTCTCGTATGAAGCTTCAATACGAAGATTGATCGGAAGGGAGTTCCATAAGAAAGGTCCCAAGTGGGAAAAAGAGCGATCGCCCATGCGCACCAGTCTCGTCCTGGGAACAATGAACTTGGCCTGGGTGGCTGAGCGCAGAGCACGAGATGGAACATAAGGGTAAACAAGAGACTTCAAGTAGGGAGGTGCTTTACCAGTTTTTATTTTAAACATAAGACTCAATGCCTTAAACTTAATGCGGCTTTCAATCCTGAGCCAATGGAGATCCCGGATAGAGCTGGAAATGGGAGAAGTTTTAGATATCCTACAGAGCAGCCTTGCAGCCGTGTTCTGTGCTAGTTGTAGCTTGCGTAATACCTCCTTGGCAGCACCCAAATACAAGATGTTGCAGTAGTCCAGTCTTGAGGTGATAAGAGCCTGGACCACCGTACGTTGGGTAGAAGAAGGCAACATCCATAAGATTTTCTTTAGCCATCTAAGGATTGTGAAGCAAGTCGAGGCAACTTTCACTGCTTGCTGCTTCATAGACAGTTGGTCATCAACTAAAACACCCAGGTTTTGAACTTGATGTTTAGGCTGTGGCAAAGGACCCATTTCAGTGGGCCAGTGCTGGGAGCCCCATAGATCTTTATTTCGGCCCACAATCAGCACTTCAGTTTTCTCGCCATTAAGTTTCAACATGTTGGTATGCATCCAACCTGCAATGTTCCTCAGACCGGTCTGAAGTAGGGAAGGGTTGCAAGCACCATCCGCAGAGAGGGAGAACACAATCTGGGTGTCGTCAGCGTACGAAAAAAGAGACAACCCTGCTTCCTCAGCAATCCTCGTCATAGGTCTGACATAGATGTTAAATAGTAGCGGGCTGAGGATAGAGCCTTGGGGAACCCCATAAGGGGAATTATGAGTCTCCACCATCCACTCCGGTTCACCGCTAGACCCGTGCCCTCACCACATCTTCAACAAAGCCAGTACAGCCACCGCGCCCCATCTCCGGAAAATAATCAACATCTCCTTCGAGACAGCAACCTTCCCGGAAAGCTGGAAGCACGCCGAGATCACCGCCTTACTCAAGAAACCCAAGGCAGACCCCAAGGACCTCAAGAACTTCCGACCCATCTCTCTGCTCCCGTTCCCCGCGAAGGTCACCGAGAAAATCGTCAACAAACAACTGACCCGCTACCTCGAGGAGAACAACATCCTGGACCCTTCCCAGTCCGGCTTCCGCAGCAACCACAGCACCGAAACCGCCCTCATCGCCGCCACCGATGACATCAGGACCCTGCTAGACAACGGAGAAACAGCAGCCCTCATCCTCCTGGACCTATCAGCCGCCTTCGACACGGTCTGCCACCACACACTACGAACACGCCTTCACGACGCCGGGATCCAAGAGAAGGCCCTGGACTGGACCACATCCTTCCTTTCCGGCAGAACACAAAGCGTCCGCCTCGCCCCCTTCCGATCCAAGGCCACCAAGATCATCTGCGGCGTACCCCAAGGCTCCTCCCTCAGCCCAACGCTGTTCAACATCTACATGGCACCCTCGCCCACGTCGCCCGACAGCACAACCTCAACATCATCTCCTACGCCGACGACACCCAGCTGATCCTCTCCCTCACCAAAGACCCTCACACCGCCAAAGCCCACCTCCATGAAGGAATGAAGGCCGTCGCCGAATGGATGAGGACCAGCCGCCTGAAGCTGAACTCGGACAAGACGGAGGTCCTCATCCTTGGTTCCAACCCTTCAGCCTGGGACGACTCCTGGTGGCCAACATCACTGGGAACAGCCCCGCCACCCACCGACCACGTCACGCAACCTAGGGGTCATCCTCGACCCCACCCTCTCCATGACTAAGCAGGTCAACGCCGTTTCCTCATCCTGCTTCAACATCCTCCGAATGCTCCGCAGGATCTTCAAATGGATCCCCACCGAAACAAGAAAAACAGTCACCCAGGCCCTCGTCACCAGCAGGCTGGACTACGGAAACGCCCTCTACGCAGGAACGACGGCTAAGCTCCTGAGACGGCTGCAACGCATCCAGAACGCCTCTGCACGTCTTATCCTCGACATCCCCCGACGCAGCCACATCACACCCCACCTGAGAGACCTGCACTGGCTCCCTGTCAACAAGAGGATAACCTTCAAGCTCCTCACCCACGCACACAAAGCACTCCACAACTCCGGACCAGCCTACCTCAACAGACGACTCAGCTTCTACACCCCCACCCGCCAGCTCCGCTCGACCAGCCTCGCCCTCGCCACAGTCCCCCGCATCCGGAAAACGACCGCCGGCGGCAGATCCTTCTCCCACCTCGCCGCCAAGACCTGGAACACCCTCCCCACCAACCTCCGACAGACCCAAGACCTACTGGCCTTCAGAAGACTCCTCAAGACCTGGCTCTTTGATCAGTAGCAGCACCACCCCCCTCTTCCCCCAGCGCCTTGAGACCCTCGCGGGTATGTAGTGCGCTTTATAAGTGACATGATTGATTGATTGATTGATTGATTGAGTCTCGGAGCATGCTATTGGCGAGAAGACCTGAAACGTTCGATTAGTCAAGAAATCAGCAATCCACATGAGGGCTTTAGCAGTCACACCCAGTGATTGTAGTGCATGCAGTAGCACAGAATGTGATACAGTGTCAAATGCGGCACTTAGATCCAAAAGTATAAGTGCCACAGTACCACCCGCATCAACCTGCTGGCGCACCATATCTGTGACCCCAAGCAAAGCGGTTTCAGTAGAGAAGCCCGCTCTGAAACCTGACTGAGAACCATGAAGGAAATTTTGAGAGGTCACAAAAGATGTCAATTGTGAGTTGACATGCTTTTCCAGAATTTTGGAAAATGCAGGAAGGAGGGAAATAGGCCTAAAATGAGATAATTGCGCGGGGTCAGCCGTGGCCTTCTTAAACAGCGGCAAAACCATTGCATGTTTCCAAATGGATGGGACAATAGCCTCTGCTAAAGATGCATTAAGCAGCTCCATGATTAAAAACAAGGATGGTGGTGCCAATTTCTGAAGCACAGTAACAGGGATGGGGTCTCTAGGGGAGCCAGATTTAAGGCTATCCAATATTCGCCTGAAGGAGTCAGTGTCTAGGGGTGCCCAGCAAACAAGGTTAACAAAGTGTTTATCAAGCGAATCAGGTTGTGCAGGCTCCTCATTAATCGGAAAAGGAGAATTTCCGGTAAACTGTGAGGCATTATTAGACGTAGAATTTTGAAATGAGTCATAAATTAATTCAACTTTTCTCAAAAAGAAAGTAGCAAGTTCCTCACAGTGTAGAGCGCTCAAATCAGACGAAACAGGCAGACAGTCAGCCCCAGACAAATTTTTTACAAGCTTAAATAATTTCTTAGAATTATTATGAGCGCTGGAAATAGCTGAAGCCACATATTCAGAGCGTGCAGACTTGCAAAGTGTATGATAAGACCTTAGGGCCATCTTGTAAATTGATTTGGCCTCAGGAGTATATGTCATTCTCCAGCGTCTCTCCAAATTTTTACATTTGCTTTTTTCTGCTTTTAGGATCTCTGTAAACCAAGGGGCAGGCGGACGATGGTTATTTGCCTTGATAACAGATAAAGGAAGGCAGGTCTCTACAGAGTTAAGAAGCCAACTTTGGACAGCAGCCACATCATTTACAAATGAAAGGCCAACAGTTGGGGCAGTTTTAGATAGCATGTTATTGAGCACATCAGTGTTCAGTTAGTCTGGAGGAGATCAGAGCCAAGATCACTGGCTTGCAGCATGCCTTCCATAAAAGTGTAGAAGAACCATTCCTTAAAGTATGTAAAAGATAAAAGCAGGAAGATGTAAGTTTAGAGATGTGTGCCCAAAATTACAGCTGCTGGTCAAAAATATTTCCTATAAGTTCTGAACATGGGAAACTGGAATAGGTGTAATATCCATGCAAAAGATCAGCAGACTTTAATCCTATGTGATAACACATGGAAAGGTGCACCAGCAAATAGTGGAAATCCAATATGTATTCGGAATATGCGCTTTATTGTATTTCTTCAGTAATCAAAAAGGATAAAACCGAGCCAACGCGTTTCGTTCCAATTACTCCTGGAACTTCCTCAGGACTTGAAATCATATCAGACAAATGTGTTCTTAGATCGTGTAACATAACAGTCCATCCACAATATATATACTGAAAATATCTCACAGTAATTCATCAGTGGAGTCAGTAACTTTCGGATAGTACCGATGAAATTAGTAAAAATCTCTGTTTGATACCCCCATTGTACTGAGGATGACAGATCCAATGCTTTTATTTATTTACTTCAGCTGCTAGGAGTGATCCATTTGCCAAGCCATGGTTGGAGTTAAAAATAGGACTCTCTCTTCAGACACATTTGAAGTTTATTGGCAAAGATCGTCCAGTGGTCCTATGATTCGTCACAAGGTGGAGGACTCACTGGTGGTAAGCCGGTGTCAGAGATACAGCCGGACATATTCCGAATACATATTGGATTTCCACTATTTGCAGGTGCACCTTTCAATGTGTTATAATCTTTGATTTGCTGGACAGTGGCACCGAACAGCGTCGCTGCGTCAGGTGCCGGATAAGTTGTGCACAGGACATTATATATTATGCAAATTATGATTGAGGTGCGGTCTTTCTAGTCTGCCGTTGCTTCTATTTGTTCTTTCTTATGTTCAATCCTGGATGATCTCGGTTTTATTAGCTTCACTTGGTTATTCCCCAACTAAGGGTCAATGTCTATAAGGCACTGCTTTAGGTGTTCACAGAGAGAATGGGTGTCAAACTCTAAGCCAAAGGAAGAAACCTACTGGGTATCATTGTCATAGAAGTGTAACAGCGGAAGCCTACCCATGGATCCTAATCAGTTGGGCCAGTAGGATCAAATAAAAGTAAATTATTGTAGGGATCAGTGCAGAATCACGAGGAACACCATTAGGGACAGGGTTAAATAAGGAGCAGAAAGGGGGAAGGACCATAGTGTATGTTCTTTCTTGGACGAAAGAAGAGAACCAAACAAAGTCATTGTCTTTCACGCCTACCTCCCTGAGATAAGCATGGAGGCGGTAGTGGGAGACATTGTCAAACGCAATGGAAAGTTTAAAGAGAACCAGCACTCCGAAGAGAAGAGAAATGTCAAGGAGAACCACTCAGTCAAGAAAAATGCAGAGATCGTCAAGAGCAACAAGAACAGGTTCTGTTCCCTGGCTGGGTTCGAAGCCAGCATGTGCAGTATCCAAGAGACATATATTTTTCCAGAGAAGAGGAAAGTAGTTTATTGAGAGTAGCCTTTGTGATTTCTTTAGAGAAAGGGTAACAGAGAAATGCGGTGATCATTGGAGAGAATTTTACAAATGGGATTGGCCTTTTTGCGTTTGGAATTTAAGACCCATCAGCTGTCTCGCCAGACTATTGTTTTCCCCAAAAAAATCATATATAATATACACACATAAAGGGGCTTTTGGTCAACAGCCTTCATCTATTTTGCCCACCAAACCATACAGCGCGGGGCAGTGGGTCAGCTCCTTTTACTTTGAGTGCACAAAGCTTGTGCACATTGTTTACACATTAGTTCCTCTCTCTTCAGTGACAAAACTCTTTGTGTACCTTTTTTAAGTCTGGCATTAGCTGAGACCTTTTAATTTTACTAAAATTGTATGTGTGATATACTTACATTTTTTAAAGGGCCTTTCAGCTACCTCTCTTCACCCCTTGGTCTGTTTTCGTGTCATTCACATTTCGCTTACGCCCACTACAGCATACAGAGTGGGTCAATGGGGCAGCCTTCTTAAACCACTGGATAACTTCACTTTGAGTGCCTGCATTTTGCTCTTTCACAAGGAGCACATCCGCACACAAGGTAGTTCCCTTCAGTGCCAGTGTTTTTATTTTTACTTTATAATTACTTTAGCGTTGTCCTTGATTTTAGAGCCTGATGTGATAGCAGGACACTTTTCATGTGAGCACAGGGCACATTCCAGCTTTATCAGATCCCACCTCCTGCTAATGCTGTTGTAAATTTCTTTCAGAGTGGCCTTGTTTATCTGACTGATGCTATTTTACATCAGCTGACATGAACTCTGAATATAACCTAATCAGTGTGCTCTATTGCCTTTGCCAGCTTTAACTGCCTTTCTTATTTTCTTTCTGTCCCTCTTACTTTCCTTCTTTCTTGCCTTCGTTCTCTTTGTTTCTTTCTTTTTTGTCTCTTTTGCCTTCCCTTTTTCCTTTTCTCTCTCTTTTCTTCTGCCTTCTTTCTTTGTTTTGTTTTGCTCTTTCTTTCTTTCTTTCCTTATTTCTGTCTTCTTTTCTTTCATTCTTGCTTTGTTTCTTTCCTTTGTTTTCTTTTTTAGCTTCCTTCCTTCTTTTTTTTCTCTCCCTCTCTTTATCTTTTGTCTTTCTTTCTTGTCTTCTTTCTTTCTTTCTTCTTTTTTCTCTCCCTCTCTTTATCCTTTGTCTCTTTCTTTCTTGCTTTTTCCTTCTTCCTGCCTTCCTTCTTTCTTTTTTCCTTCCTTCCTTCTTCCGTCCTTTCCTTCTCTCTTCTTTTCTTTTCTTTGTTTTTTTTTTTTTTCTCTCCTTATTTCTGTCTTCCTTTCTTTCATTCTTGCTTTGTTCCTTTCCTATTTCTTTCCTTTGTTTTCTTTTTTAGCTTCCTTCCTTCTTTCTCTCCCTCTCTTTATCCTTTGTCTCTTTCTTGCTTGTCTTCTTTCTTTCTTTCTTTCCTTCCTTCTTGCCTTCTTTCTTGCTTACCATCTTTCTTGATTTCTCTCTTTCTTTCCCTCGTTCTTTCCTTCTTCCTTTATTGCCTTCTTTCTCAAAGTCAAGAGGCTGGCAGCCAACGCCAGATCAATTGCCTTATTTGGTGTTAGCCAAGACCTTTTAATTTTAGTAAACTTATGTCTATGACATACTTATTTATAGGGGTTTTCAGCCAGACTTCAACTATTAGTCTGTGGTTACATCATTCACATTTGTCTCCACCCACTACAGTATGAATTATCAAATGGCAATTTGTCAGCCCAATTCAACCATTGACTGACTTCACTATGACTTATGGCATTCTGCCCTTTCACAAGGAGCACAGCCACCTACAAAGTAGTTCCCTTCAGTGCCAGGGTGTTCTATGGTAATTTGAGACCCCAACATTTTTTTGCCTTTAGCCAATGTTTTTTTTTTTATAGATTGATGAGGGCCCAGCAGCTCTTGTACAATAAAGTTTTACAAAAACCAAGACAAAACAAAAACAAGAATTGCCAAAAGGGTGGAGTCCAACGCCAGACCTATTGGCTTTGCAAATGCTTGTTCTTTCTGCAACTTTTATATGGTGCAAACTCAGCCTGAGGGCACTAGTACCCTCTCCATGGGCATCAGATTACATAACAACAAAGCTGTATTAATTTTTTTAGGCATCAGAAGATTAAGTGATTGCCCATAATCACAGGATAGGACACCAGCGCTGGGACTAAAACCTGGTTCCCCAGTTCCAAAGTCAGCAGCTCTGGCCTTTGATCCATATCATTTTATTTATGTACATTTTCTTTTTTTATGGCTATTTATTTTGCCTGCACTTCTGGTGCCCAGTTACATGGTGATTTACTTCCTATTCCCTTTTTAAAGTTGCTGTTACAAAGTCTTTATGTGACATTGTGACATTGTAGCTGCCTGCAGTTTGAGTGGTTGGTTGGATGATGACTTCTTGTCGCCTTGACAAAAAATAATAGCAAAAGGCATGGCACAACTGAAATGGTTGTTTTTTTAAGAAAGCGTTACTCGTAAAGCATTAACATCAGTGATTTATTTTAATGAACATTTTTTATTGAATGCATGTGGTGGCCACATATAGGAGGCAGCATGTTTTCTTGGTTTTTTGGGCATATGCTTGCAATAAAAAATGGAAAATTAAGTACTCCACTAGCTTGCCAAGGCCACACCTCTTGGCATTGAAAATGATTGTTCAAAAATGGAGTCACTATATTGGGTTTCCATGCCTGTGGAAAAAGGCCAAGGTTAATTGGGGAACTGCAAATAGACATTATAATCGGGTAGTAAGTCCCCTCAAACATCTTTAGAAAGCTGGTCAGGCGAGGGTCATTGGGGGAACCCGAGGTAAAGGTGGAGATTTTGGCTAAGGTAGAGTCTAAAGTATGCAGTGCAAAGGAAGAGAGTAAAACCTCCAGATTGGGTGGTGTTAAAGAAATGCTGAGAGTGTTCTGACTTTCTGTAGACATAGGAGGGAATGTAGCATGTAGCAGTGGCCTGAGGGGGACTAGGGGGGCAAAACCACCATCCCCCTCAGCTGGTTTAATCATGAGTGCACTGAGGCTCACAAAAAATAAAAGGCAGTCCTCTCTAAAAATCCCTGCTTTAAAGAAGAGATAGAACTGGCTCGTAGGGCATACAAAGTTATCTTGGAGGTCAGAAAAGCTGAGAGGGGCTGCCTATGAAGAGTTGGACAAGGCATCTAGGCTGAGGAGGGGCAGTGCTGCCTTCTGGAAGGTGGTAAATCAACCATTCTTTACCAGCTATGATAAGCAGACTCTGGATTCAGTAATACCAGCAGAAGCATGGGTTGAGCACTTTGGTAATATTTTTAACTCTAGAAATTAAAAGACCATTAGTCCCCCAAGCCGAGAGGATAGTCACAGTATAGGATCACACAAGGCCTTGAGTGACATGATAGACACTACTGATGTCATTGCCACCATTAGATGAAGCCCTGCAGGGAAGGCCCCTGGGCCTGATGGGGTCCCCTTGGACATTTTCAATGGAAATGAAATGCTTTGAGCTCCCATTTTAACTAATGTTTTTAAAGCAGCAATTAAAGGAGACCTAATCCCATCATGGTCTGAAGCCATATTTGTCCCAATATTCAAGCAGGGGGATCGGAACTCCCTGGCTTGTTATTGTCCCATAACTCTCCTGGATACCTCCCTAAAAACTTTGGGAAGGGTTCTCGCTGTAAAACTTGAAGCCTGGCTGGAAGAGAATCAGTCCCTATTCAATGTTCCGTCCAGGGGTGAGCACTGTGGAGCAGTGCCTTACCCTGCAACTGGCAATAGGGAAATACGTCAAGGCAAGGAGAGCTTCCATTAATCTTGCGTTAATGGACCTCTCCTCTGCCTTTGACTAGGTCAACAGGAGAAAGTAGTGGGACTGCATGACCAGGATGGGAATTTAACCAGGTCTAATTGAGCTCCTACAAAGAATGGATTGGGACACCAATACCAGAGTTAGATTTGGTAAAGATGGGGAACTTACAGAAAACATTAGGCCACACTTAGGGGTGAGACATGGGTGTGTCTTGACCGCTCTCCTGTTCCCCATCTATATCAATGATTTAGAATTCCACCTAACAAGGATAGGGAAGGATCTCCCTAGAATTAAGACAAGAGCCCTGCCTGTGCTGTTGTGTTCAGACAACGCTGTATTAATGGCGAGGACCGCTAATGGTCTCTAGCTTCTCTTAGACGGATTTTATAATTTTATGGGGGATCTCCAGCTTAAAACAAACTTGCAAAAATGTTTTATAATGAGCTTAGGCCCTAGAAATGTAAAAACTAGGACTTATTTTTGAGAGGAACAGAAATCCATAGAGTGAAATGTTGTAATTTTCTGGGCCTCTCTTTTGATCAAAGCATAACCTGGCTGAGCCTGATCCAGGGCTGCTCTTACTCGAAGAGCTGTGGAGGAGGTGTACTCATTTGTGAGAAGGTTGGGCCACAAACCGGTCAAACAACTGACGGAGATGTATTGGAGTAAATGTGTCTCTGTGGCGACCTATGGTGCAGGGGTCTAGGGCTATAAAGGTCCCGGGTCAATTCAGTAGGTAGAAAATAAGTTTGTTCGGAGGCTACTGGCAGCTCCCCAATCATGCCCCGCTTTTATGTGCCTTTCAGAGCTGGGCCTGACAGCCGTAGGTGACAAGATAAAGCTGACACCACTACTTTTATGGCTGAGGATTTGGGGGAACCCTGATGCCCAACTCTCAAAGGATGCACTGGAGGATTGTCTTTCTCTGGACAATTCTCTCACCAAACCCTGGCTCTAATACATAAAAAAAGAATTCCTAGAGCTGGGTCTGCAGGACTACACCGAAAATGCTGCAAGTATTGACTCCAGGCCTATCTATCGGCTAAAAAACGTTTTTTGGTACAGACAAGGTTGAGCCCACCAAGCAACCTTTGATAATCTGCTTGTAAGCCGCTCTTACAATCCAATCAATCTGACACATGGGTGGGAGTCTTACCTCACCTGATTTCCGAATTGGAACCTCAGGCTTTATTTAATAACGCTGTGATTAAGCCTATTGCACCTGATAGTTGCTTTTCCTCTGAACATAGTCTGGGTAGAACCACTGCCTAGATGCCCGTGCAATATGGAGTCAAGCTATCCTGGCTGATGAGGGGTGAAACCCCGAAACCGGTCCTAGGATGCTTGTTTCCAGTCCAGGGAGGACCTGGCAGTTCAGGCTGGACTGTTCCCATTGGGCGCAGGGTCAAGACTGATGTGCATATGGCTGGGTTCAAACTGGAATGGCATGGTGAGCAAAAAAACGATGGATTTAGGCCCAGATCTCTGTACTGGGGTGAATGTATGACATTGTTCTGCATTCTGTCCATCAATTGTTCTTTTTGCATTTGCGCAATAACACTGCCACTCAAAGCACATTGTATTTTGTGCTCTATATTCTCATGCTAGGAAGAGATTTCTGTGCCCAATTTTCTGCTCCTTTCATACGTACTCCTATAAGGAGGCTTTTGAGCCATTGCAAAGGCTGGAGAATGAGAACATTTGCATGGCAGTGGGAATCTTTGTCAGCCTTTTTGCAAGGTGGGCACAGCTCAGGCACGCCGCCAGTATGGCGGTCGCGCCGGGCCCCTGCACCTGGGGGGGGGTGGGCAGGGCACGCCGCGCACAAAAGCGACATGGCGCCCTGCCTCCCCCGAGCTCCCACACACGATTGGCTGTCCGGGCGTGAACCGGAAGCACTTACAAGTGCTTCCGGTTCACGCGTCTGGCCAACGTCGGGCGAGCCGGCAAGAACTGGCTTGCCTGACCATGCACCTTAAAAGGGCTGGGGAGCAGAGCAGACGGTCTCTTTTTCGCCGCTCCCCAGCCTGCAGGTCGTGTGTCGGGTCAGGGCCTCGGTCGGAGGCCCCAATGATTCTTTTTTCCTTTCTTTGTTTTCTGCAGGTATTCGCGGTGCAGGAGCAACTATTTTCAAAGCGACCGGCAGGACAGTGGAGCGGCTGGCGAGTATACCGCTGCAAGTTTTCAGGCATTTCAGGAGGGAAGCTAGCGGGGCACCGGTGGGAGTGCTCTGCTGCTAATTGGCCCGCATTTTTTGGTTTTCCCTTAAAACGGGGGCAGCGCAAAATCTTGTGGTGTGCTCTGCCTAAAATTCACCCGCATTTGCATTTCCTACAGCCGGGTTGGAGCGTAATTAATTCAGAACGCTGGGGGATTGCCCCACTATAATTGCTACAAAAATTTGTTTGCCTACAGCGGGCCCAGCGTGTAATTTATCAGAGCGCCTGGGAGTTTTGGGTATTTCAAGTTTTGCCCGCATTTTGGTTTTCCACACCGGCGGGGGGCAGCACATCAGGTATTGGAGCGCCTGGGGGGTGCTATGCTTCGTTTTTTGCCCGCAATTTGGGGGGGAGTCCACGGGTAGTCTTCCCGCAATTTTTTCCTTTTTATCCCTACTCCAGAGTCTGCACACGGAGCATCGGCTGGCAGAACTGGTTCTTTGGAGAAGGTTACAGACACTCGTCGACTTCAAGAGCCTTTGTGGCAGAGAAGGTTGCAGACACTCGTCGACTTCAAGAGCCTTTGGGGCAGTACTGGCAGGCCTGCACTTCCATCGCTGCCGGGAGCCTCGGGGGTTAGAGAATACTCACTGACCCACTAGACTAGCTGGTGGGCCTGGCTCTGGTGGCGTGGGTGCTGGGGCCGGCCAGGGGGCTGCTACATCGAAAAGGTGAGGGTCCGGGCAGTGTCCCAGACCGGAGCGCATTGGACTGTGGGGTGTGTATCATTGTGGGATTGGTTTTTGAGGGTGTTGTTGTGTGCCCTAATTAACCGGTTTATTATAGGCCCCTGTTTCCAGTCGTTAGTTTACTGTGCTATTGCGGTTTAGTGCATTGGGGGTGGATATAACAATGGCCCCTAAGGTGAAGCGGAACGAACAGCGTTCACGCATGGATATTTTTATGAAAACAATGATGCGAAAAATGGGGGCAGTGGACTCCATGGTAAAGAAAGTTGATGAGTTGGGACAGGCTTTAGCCGCTTTAGAAAAGAAGGTTGATGGCCAGGAGGGGACAGAGGAAAGGCCCAGGCGGAGTGGGGTTCCCCCGGCGCCTAAAAGGGTTAGACCTAGGAAAGGTGGGGCACCGCTACCTAGCGAAGGGGATGGGACAGACGGGCCCACAGCGCCATCCCCAGAGGGGGTGGTGCCCCGGTCTGTGGAGCCCGTACCTGACCCACATGCTGGGGGAGATCGGCCTACCAACGAGGGGACAGGAGCTCCGTAGGGGGGGCAGCCAAGTACACCGTGTGCCCCTCTCCCCACTGACGGGCAGTCGGGAGGGTCGGGGGGCACCCCACAGGCCCCGCTGGTCCCCATGAGGGAGGGCCCATCCGGGAGCGCGCCAGTACAGCCCGACTTGGTATCTAGTCTAGCAGCAGTACTTCCATGGCTGGAAAAAGTGGGTAACTGGTCCCCGGCAGCAGGGGTGTCGGGTAGCGGGGAGAATGCATTGGAGAAGGCCAGACAGATAATGGCACAGTTAGATGGGTCTAAGCCCGGAAGTGGGCTAGCTGTACCAGCGGTGGGCGTGACGGGGGCGAATACAGGGCCAATGGGGAGTGGAGGAGTCCCACCCACAGTCAACACACCAGCAGATGCAGGAGCAGCGAAGCCAGCGGAGACAGCGCCAACAGGTATGCCGAAAAACTTGCCACCTCTGGGTTTAGGTGAAGTTCGCTCCGTTAGGGAGCAATTAGGGCGACATGTGTCTCAAGAAATTAAAGCAAAGATTTGGAAAGGCGCCTATGTGAATGTTTTCCCTGTTGCTGGATGAGGCAGAAAGGGAGGAGGCCAAAAAGAATAAAGAATGGACACACCCTAGAGAGTGGGCTAGTATGTTGTTGAAGTTTAGGGTTGAGGAGACGTTGGTTAACTGGATCAAAGGTTTTACGGTTTTCAAGTCAATAATGGGTGAGCGTTTCCCAGGTCTGGCCTCAGAGATGGCTTGCTACCAGAATAGAATCACTTGTTCGCATGACACTTATGGGGGAAATGGTTGGAAAGACTATGACAAAGATTTTAGAAGAGCTAAGGCATCTGACCCGGCACTAGGCTGGAATCAGATTGACATGATCATATATCTTGCACATTTCAGAGGGGGGCCACAGGATACCACCCGGGCAGCGGCGTCACTAGGGTTGGTGTCACCCAGTGCGGCGACTTACCCCATGACACCATCACATGGGGTGACACCTTTCCCAAATGAGACTATTTAGTACATAGTCTCATTTGGGAAAGGTGTCACCCCATGTGATGGTGTCACCCGGTGGGGTCCGCACCCCCCGCACCCTCCTAGTGACGCCACTGCACCCGGGGTCAGTCGCAGGACACCTTTCGGAGTCAGCCCTTTCGCGCAGGCCACCCAGGCAGCTCAGGGGGCGGGGGAAAAGGTAAGGGGGCGTGTTGGGATTTCAACAGGCGCTCGTGTAACAGAGCGGCTGGCACATGTAAATTCAAACATGCATGTTCTTTCTGTGGCAACTCCTCTCACCCAGAGTCCAAGTGCTTTAAGAAAGCAAAGGACAAGGGAGGCAAGAAGCAGGACTGAGAGTGTGTCCCTTAGCAAGGCCAGGTCCCCCATTATAATAAGTGTTTTGATACCATGGTTGAACAGTTACAATTGCCCCAAGTCTGCTGGAAGATTTCAGGGACGGTTTCAGCATTCCGCACCTGGTTACGTGGGGGTGTCGCATTGTCAGAATCAGCTATCGGTCAGGGCTAATGAAGGGGTGGCGGCAGCAGCAAAAATTGAGAAGGAAGTTAGGCTCGGCAGAGTGGCTGGCCCATTTAAGGCCCCCCCAATGCAAGATTTTGTTTGCTCCCCCTTGGGAGTTGTACCCAAAAAAGAACAAGGGGAATTCCGACTGATTCATAATCTCTCGGCCCCCAGAGGTGTGTCACTGAATGACGCCATTGACGATGACCTATGCAGAGTCAAGTACGCTTCTTTTGATCAAGCAGTTGAGATGCTTAGGGGGTTGGGGCGGGGCGCATTGTTGGCAAAATCAGATATTGAGTCAGCCTTCCGCCTGCTGCCAGTGCACCCACTTGATTTTCACCTGTTGGGTTTTCAATTCAAGAGGAAGTACTATGTGGACAAATGTATGCCTATGGGATGTTCGGTATCTTGCGCCTATTTTGAGAAATTCAGCTCTTTTTTGGAATGGGTTTTCAGGCAAGCGACGGGGCACCAGTGGGTATTGCATTACCTTGATGACTTCCTTTTCTTGGGGGCGCCAGGCTCTCAGGACTGCAGGTGGGCATTGCAGAAGTTCTGTGCACTCATGCAGGATTTTGGCGTACTTTTGGCACAGGGCAAGACGGTGGGGCCAAGCACTGAGATTGAATTCTTAGGGATAGAGCTGGATTCCGTGCAGGGAGTGTCACGGCTGCCTCGGGACAAAATCACGGCTTTTGGGGCTGCCTTGCAGCATTGCTTGACAAAGGAGAAGGTTACACTACATCAGTTACAGCAGGTCGTAGGGCAATTGAATTTTGCACTAAGAATAATTCCAATGGCACGACCTTTCTCGCGCTCCATCGCACAGGCTATGTCAGGACTCGAGGAGAAGCACCATCACACCAGACTGTCCAGTGAGGTCAGGCAGGACATGCGAATCTGGAAGGCATTCCTGCGTGACTTCAACGGTAGGGTTGTGTGGCCCAGTCCCCCCAGGTCTAGCCCAGAGATGGGGTTGATGACGGATGCAGCGGGTAGCGAGGGTTTTGGTGCCATTTTAGGTCCGGCATGGGTTGCCCAATGCTGGCCAGCATGGTGGGAGGACACGGGCCTTGCAAGTAACATATGCTTCCTTAGCTATTCCCCATCTTGGTGGCATTGACCGTCTGGCCAGAACAGCTGAGGAACCAATCCGTGGTATTCTGGACCGATAACATGGCTGTGGTGGAATGTATCAATAATCAAAAGGCAAAGTGTAAGATGATCTTGCGCCTACTAAAGGGGATAATACTGCTGTGCATGAGAATGAATCTGCTGTTTAGAGCCAAGCATGTGCCAGGAGTATTAAACAATGCCGCTGATGCGCTCTCTCACTTTAAGATGCAGGTATTCAGGTCTCATCACCCAGAGGCGGCAGAGAACCCAACGCCTTTCCCAGAACAGCTTTGGCAGCTTGGTGCCCCCAGTTATCGGACCACGTGGCAGCTAGCCTAGCACCCAGGACCAGGAGGGCATACGAAGGGGCGTTTGGGGCTTACTGCTATTTTTTGGGGGACAGTTGGGAGGAGAGGTGGCACGACACTGGGTCCGTCGTTTCTTATTTGAGAACTATGAGAGATGAGGGGCGCTCAGTAGCATCAGCAAGGCGACATATTGCAGCCATTTCCTTCTTCGCAAAAATTAGGGAGAAGGGGGATCCCACTGGCACTTTTATAGTGCGGAAAGCTTTGAGAGGGTGGCAACGCCTACAGGGAGGGCAGCCGGACGTAAGAAGACCCATAGGAATACAGGCATTGGCCACAATGATGGATGCGTTGCACCAAGTGTGTACTTCAGCTGGGGAAACACTTTTGTTCCAGTCGGCTTTCTGTTTAGCGTTCTATTGTGCTTTCAGGATAGGGGAGCTGGTAGCAAAAAAACAAAATGGATTGGCAGGGGGGGGCTGCAGTTGGAGCACGTACAGATCCAGGGGGACTCCCTATTGATATCAATACCCAGGTCCAAAACTGATCAGGAAGGCAGGGGGGAAGGGGTGTTCTTGCGTAGGGTGGAAGGAAGCGCTTGCTGCCCCATCGCCAGGTTGGAGAAATTTCTGGCGCAACATCCAAGGGGCGCGGGGGGCCATTACTTGTGCACGCAGATGGGACCCCGCTCACTATCTTCCAGTTTAAGAGGGTCATGGGCCTAGCCATGCAGACAGCCGGTTTAGACCCTGGCAGTTTTGGGACACACTCCTTTAGGATAGGGGCTGCCACCGAAGCAGTGGCCAGGGGATGTTCTGGGAGTGAGGTGCAAAGGATTGGTAGATGGTCCTCGAATTGTTATAAACGCTATGTGCGCCTACACATGCTATAGAAGTGTCGTAAATAATGAACTGACGGTTGGTTTTCTTTCATGATTTGATTTGCATTTCTACATCCTGGGCCTGATTCACAGAACTAACTTACGTCAAAAACGTAAAGTTAGTACTTTTTGGTATTCACAGAATACACTTACTCATTTTGGTATTCACAGAATGAACTTACTCATTTCGGTATTCACAGAAGTTAGTAGTCCTAACTTTAGGACTCCTAAATGCCTTCTGTGAATACCGAAAGTCTTAAAGTTAGGATTTTTCTCAGTTTAGGAGTAGTAAAGTCCTAACTTTGCTACTCCTAAACTGAGAAAAATCCTAACTTTAAGACTTTCGATATTCACAGAAGGCATTTAGGAGTCCTAAAGTTAAGGCTACTAACTTCTGTGAATACCGAAATGAGTAAGTTCATTCTGTGAATACCAAAATGAGTATGTGTATTCTGTGAATACCAAAAAGTACTAACTTTACGTTTTTGACGTAAGTTAGTTCTGTGAATCAGGCCCACCGTGACGCAGGGGGAAGCCTGCATCGGTCCACCGTTCAGCAAAGACTACGGCATCCTGTGAGGCAGGAGGACAACAGTCAACAATACATCGACGCACAGCGCACGTTACAGACCAGGTGCACGCCTGGGAACACTCAGAACAGGAGGTGTGGATAATCGGCCACTCGTATGTAAGGAGGTTACAAAAGTTCTTTGTTTCAGGTTCCTATGAGGTCAGGGCACGACAGGCAGCTGCAAAAATCTCGTTTTACGGGCAAGGTGGTCTGAGACTTAGTCAATTCAGGGACCTGGTGACACGCGCGCTGGAAAAATGTCAGGGACCTCCTGCGGTTTGTATTTTGCATTTAAGGGGTAACGACCTGGTGCACATGGGGCAGAGGGGCGTAGTCGAGACCCTGCTTACGGAAGTAGGGTGGTTGGCAAAAACATGCCCCTAGGCAATGATAGTGTGGTCACACATGATTCCTAGATTCGAGTGGAGAGGGGGTGAGTCTGTGTGGGTCTTGAATCATTCGGTTAAGAGGATTAACAGCAAAATGGATAAGTTATTCAGGACCCCGAAGCTTAGATCTATAGGTCATGGGTGCATCCGAGGGGAGCAGTTTTTTCTGCAGGATGGTGTTCATCTCTCAAGTCATGGTAATCAGATAATCATGGAGAACATACTGGCATGGTTAGAGGGTGCAAGGCGCAGGACATGACCTTCTAGTAGGCAGAGGGGGGAGGCCAGATAGTCGGGCAACTATACTGGCCTGTGGTGGTAAGGTCATGATTGGTGAGCATAGTTTTCGGTCCTTAGCGGGCATCACCATTGTCAAATGGGGACGCCCGAGGGGGAGACAGAGGGTCTCTCATGGAACTCCAGGGGCAGTTACAGCCGGTAGGCTGGAGGGGTGCGGGGGGAAGGGAAGTCTCGCTTCCAGTAGGCTGGTTGGCCAATCCCCGCACGCGCATGCGCTCAAGGGCGCAAGGATGCATAACTGCAGTGCCCCTTTATGGAGTTTAACGTTAAGGGCGTAGGGGGGGCCCGGGGAAGGTATCCATCCGGTAAGCTGGGCCCCCTACGCAAGGTCTCTCCGGTAGGAGTTTGGGACCTAGCTTGATTGGGATCTGGGGCCGCCAGTCATTGACCTTGCCGTAGGCTCTAATAGGGATACGCAGAAAGAGAATATCTTCATCGCTTAGATTACGATAGGAATGGCTATGTATTAGAAGCATGTTAAGGTTAGCCAATTGACATCTTGTACCTATCAATGTATTGGACTTTCTGCGTATTGTACATAATGTAAATAATAAGAATATTAATGTTTTGATGATTTTATGTAATAAAATACGGCCGGGGTTACTACGACCCCTAATCCAAACAGTTGTGGTGTTTGCATTGTTTGCCTTGGGGGAAAGGGGGAGAGGCGAGCCTCCAAGGGTGGGAGGGTCCCCATTTCCCAAGGATATTTAGCTTATTAATGGGAGGGGGTCTTAGGCAGTACCAGACCATACACTGGGGGTTAGAAACAAATATGGCTCAATGTAACATCTCCACTCTTTTTATATCAGTATTTTTGGATTTGACCCTGTTTTTAACTTTTTAAATTTTGTAATCATTAATCTGATACCAACCTGGCCTTTTTATATCTGTTTGTTACGAATCTTAATATTGGCATGTCTTCTATGTAGTGTGTTTCATGAAACTAACTGTGTTTTGTGCCCTCTCCTCTGATGTGTTCTAAACTCTGGAATGCTATATTTATGAAATGCTTTTATCATATGTACTTTTCTGGTCATGATTGTCCGAATAATGTTTTGTGACTGATTGATTGACTGTAACATTGTGCTCTTGAACCAACTAGCAGATAGGAGCAGAATTGTTAAGTTCACAAATTCTGAATTACAATATAAATTGCCAACACTGAATTTTGGAATTACTTGATTCAGAGAAACTGCTTTTGTCAAATTACTCCACTCGTGAATATTCAGAGGAGAGGAATTCAACATTGCTTAAGGCCTAATTACGCGTCGCACTGTACTGGGGCACAGTAAAATCACATGTGATTTAACCAGTTATCACCTCAGTACCATTCAACTAGAGTGAAGTTCCTTGGAATGGAAAATTATAGTGCAGGACTGATGTTTCCGGTCATAACAGCCACACAGAATTTGCCATAGGGGTTTACTGCATACATTTACTACCTGCTCTGAGCAGGTTATAAATATAGCACAGGTCTAGGATAGGGTGAGGGAGCAGGGAGCGAATGAAAACATGTTTTCTGTGAGGGAGCACATTTATGTGCCCTCCTGTCAAAAAAAAAAAAAGAGAGAGAGAGAATGATTGGCAGCTCCTGCAACCAAAAAAACATTACCTCTTTCTATATGCTGTAATTAGCAAATTGAGACATTTAACACATGCTGTGCCTCGATTATCAACATACATCACACAAATGCGTTGCCTCCTTCTCCATGAATGCCTTTATGTGCAAGTCTTCATGTACAAAGTTAGACCTATTAGTTTTGTCAATTCTTGTTTCCTTCTACGGTTGATGAAAGGAGTACCACTGAGTTAGTTAGCGTAATACGTGTCGTTTACAGTGCTATGAAATGTAAAGTTGGGAGCCTGGCCTCTGTTCTTATGTTTCCCTCAACTGCTAAACTTGGCAGTAGTGCCTGTACACCTGGGCACTTCTAATAGCTTCCAAAATCCACCTTGCATCAGCTTTTCATTTTGTAAAAAAATATGTAACATGCAGCTTTTAAAATATGCTTTTTCATGCCATACCGTATTCTTTACTCCTATTTCTCACTGTGTGCTCTGCCTCTACACCCTCTCTTTTTCTGGTTTTAGTCCTCCTATCGCATTCTTTACCGCCCTCCCTGCGCCTTTACCTGGACCTCAACATCATCTGTATTTGCCTGTACATTATTTATCTCCCACATTCCCCAGTCCCTTCACAAATGCTCTGCCCTATAACATTCCATTTCTCCCCACTATTCCCCTATGCTTCTCTGGCCTTGCTGCAATGTCTTCAAAACGTCTCACAATGAACGCATCCCTTGCTTAGTGAATATCTCCCTGGATACACTGTTAGACAAGAACAATCCTGTGCATGAAAAGGTAAACTTCAGAAAGGTAGCCTCTTTGCAGGGTACCCTCAGTTCTGACAAGAGCGATCGGAAATTCCCTGCACTGTCCTTCACTGTACCAAACTTCTGAATTATAGTATATAGTTATAGATTGATCGCACAAAAGCCACAGTAAATGTATATGATCCATAGTATGAGAAAGCTAATAACCAGCTCCAAAGCCACTAAATGGTAACAGACTGACTGATTTTTCATTATGTTTTTTTACAGCTGCTAAACACCGATATCAGTCAGTAAAACTTTATTTCGGCTATGAGCCATAAAAGCACATAAGGCAAAAACATACAATAAAACAGATAAAATATGTAGTATGAAATGTGCAATATAATAAAAAGTAAGAGAACTGATACCTACTTTATGCTAAATAGGCTCCACGTGTTTTGGGCACAAAAAATACATATAACACAGCCGGATAGATTAAGCAATAAATCAAGAAGTGGCAGGTATCTCCCTGACTGGTGGTGTTCATTAACAGAATTGCACAACCAGCTAATCTTATAACTGCACATCAAGCTGTAAATAAGTTAATACACAATAAAATAGGTTGGCCAGCAACTAAAGATTAAAATATATAAATTCTCTAGAAGAGGTTTCTGTGTTATATAAGTATTGCACACCCTTGGGCATATTTACAAGCCCCTTGCGCCACTTTTGCGTCACTTTTAACATGGGAAAAGTGACGCAAAAGTGGCGCAAGGGGCTTGTAAATCTGCCCCCCTGTTCTCTAGCAACAATTGCAATTACCGTTTTACAGATCGCCACTATACACATTTTCATGAGAAATGCTCATCTTGTGCCTTACTCTCCACACACCCATCAGAAATCGAGAGAGAGCAAAGCCCATCAATCTCTACATGTGTATCCTATCTCAAAATCCTGAGAGCTACTTTCTACTACCTAGTTCCCAAATTCCGACAAAGCGGAATAATCCAGCACCTCCTATAGGTCACATAGGTTGGGCAGATGAACATAATATGCTCAGTAGTTTCTTTTGTGTCACCACAGGCCGGGCACTGCAGCTCATTGACCCGTGGCGAATGCGCCCTCTTGGCATCAAAGACCTGGAGAGGCAAAGTTTCACACTGGAATTGCAAATGCAGTCGTCTATCTAGAGGGGGTTCTATTTCATCCAGAAAGTCCTCCTATTTAGAGGAGTCCTTAACTGTAAGAAAAGCATTTGTCAAAGTTGCATGCCTCGACTGACTGTGTGAAAGAATATCTCTATATTGCCAATATGCTGTTTTGATAAGTGATTTGGAAATAGCCCCAGCCTGGTCCGGGGCACTCCATAGACCACGGAGGCCAATCTCTGTCAGTGTACCCTTCACATGCTTAAGCCATGGAATTCTGCAAGAGCACACTTCAGACACAATTTCCTCTAGCCCTTGACGATAGGCTGATAACTCCAGGGTAGCCCATATCCTCCTCCAGTAAAGAAAGGGGAGCAACACAAGTCTGTCGGAGAGGTCTCTATCCCCAATGTCCAGCCTAAGTGGAAGCAGAGGAGCACTTACAGGTGCACCCACCAACTGATGCATAATGGGATTTTTCACCATTGCCAATGGGCTCGCACCCAGAAGCCCCCACATCTCTGCACCATAGGCAGGTGTTCTCAAGGCCTGAAGATCATAAATCTGTATGGATGGCAGGATGGGACAGACGGTACTGTGAGCTGCGCAACAACTTTAAAATACCTCCCACCACTTGCTACGATTTTAATCGTCGCTGCATTATGTGAGCTTGCCACCCCGGATGTTCAGTCAGTGTGAAGCCTAAATACAAAAATGTGTGCACACGTTCCAGCGGACCCCTGCTAGAGGTAGATGAGTACTAGTCAAATGTCCAAGATCCGGGACAATGTACTTCTTTTTGCTCACGTTAATCTCCAATCCCCTCATTTGGCAGATACAGCCAACTGGTCCAACAGCTTCTGGAGTCCCATTGTGGATTTGGAGAATAATAAAGTATCATCAGCAAACATGATGGCAGAAACTCAAGAAGTTTTTCTCACTCAAGAATAGGTCACCAGGGATTTTGTCTAGCCCAGGGGCTATATTGGGGACTATTCCCCTATTGCCAAATGTATTTCCTTGACTATAATATCATTTGGCGCCTCGTCTTCTGCATAAGTGGTGGGCCCTGGGGAAATAATCTTAGTGCTCATGACCACCTCACCTTCATCACTATGTAGCTGACATAATTCCCTAGAACCCAGTAGTGTTATCTTGCTGATCTCCCTTCTGCATGTATAAACTGGAAAAGTGTGCTACCCAATCTATAGCTGCAATGGTGTTTTCAATGATGCTGAACCCATTCCCTGCCACCCATTGCCACCAAGTTCCAAAAGGAACGATGATCTTTCAATTTGGGAGCATCTAGGAGGGCCTCCCATAATTTGGCAGCATCTAGGAGGGTCTCCCACCGATATTAGTGCATTTACAGCATCAGAATAAAAGTGGTGTAATAAATTACTTTCGTCTACCGTCACAATGCTGTCTGCTTACTGTTTTTCAAATTAACAACAAGCAAAAGATGTTTGCATATAATCCATGAGGGGAAAGAAAAAAGAGACATGAGTACATCACGAAGACATGTTAGGTAAACAGCACTGTCATATCAATTCGTCATCCCAAGTATAAGCAATTGTCAGGGCCCTAAAAAGAAATTCCAGAAACATATGTGGACGTGACCCATAGTATACAAAATAAACCGGTGTATATAATGAGGGTATCACTCAGTGGTATCCTGTTCAGTGGATTGAAGGTAGGTGCGAAAGGGTAGCCAAACATCCTTAGGGCGTGAGGTGAGGGGTTGAAGGCGGGCATAGTCTTCGGCCACTTTTTCACATCGGCTCATGCTCCCAGTCTGAGGGAGTGGGTGGGCGAGCGCTTCCCCAGTGTAGTGCTATTTACCGCTAACCCAACACTAATGCCAAGGAGACTAGGCAGCGGACGGAGCGGGGTACATTCTGAGTGTAGCCTAGAAGCGCAACTAGGGGATCGGGCGCTAGCTCAGCATCTGTCATGGCAGAGATATATTCAAACACTGCTAGCCAATATATGCGCACTACCGGGCACGTCCAAGTGAGGTGTGCAAAGTCTGCTCCCATGGCCTGAAACTTCAAGCATCTATCAGGTCTAGTGTGGTCAAATGTGGCAATATCATGTAGCGAGAGGTAGTAGCGGTGTAGGAATTTAAAATTCAAAACTTTATGCCGATGGCTGATAGATACACGCTGAGTTTGTGTACAACAGTATGCCCACACCTTGTCCGTGATTGTTAGCCCCAATTCTGTCACCCAGATCTCCCGCACCCGTGTGGTGGTGTCCGGTTTCAGAGCAATACATGCTCGGTACAGTCTGGAGGTCATGCGGTCTCCCCCTGCATCCTCAATTGCCAGCGTTAAAGGAGAGAAATCCTCGGGGGAGTGGATAGGTGGGTATAAGCAATCTCAACATATTCTGGAGCCTCCGGAAAATGAAAAGGTCCATTTACGATATGTCCCCAGTCCACAGTCCCTCGACCAGAGGTGTGATATGTTCATCTGGGAATAGATCCCCCATGGTGCGGAGATTATGCTGTTGTAGCGTGTGTTGTACTAGCTTCTCCCGAGTGAGCGGGAGCCATGGGTTGTAGTGTATCTGGATGGCACTAGAATAGAGGAGACCACCACCCAGCATGTGTCGCAGGCAGCGCCATGCCCAGCATGTGGTGGACATGGTCTCGATGTCTCTAGTGTTGAGTGGTATGCCCTTAGGTAGCATCTGGGAGTGGAGGAGTACATCTAACAGAGTGCGGTCTGGAGGCAGGTATGGGATATGGGCATCTGGGTGATACCAGCGATGTGTGTAATGGCACTGGGCTGCTTGATAGTAGAAGCACAGATCAGGAACCCCAAGACCGCCGCGCTCGTAAGGAAGTATGAGCGTGTCCCACCGGACGTGGGGGCGCGCTCCTGCCCAAACCAGACGAAGGAGGACTTCGCGGAGAGTACGGAAAAAGGATTGTGGCAAGGGAATGGGGATGTTGGAGAAAAGATACGGGAAGCGTCGTAATACGACTATCTTGAGGATGGCTACGCGCCTCGCCATAGAGAGGGGCAGCTGGATCCAACGATCCACCTGTGCGTTAAGATCAGCCATCGCTGGGCCGTAGTTACGTTGTAGGACCTGGTCTTTGTCTCTATAGAGATGGATACCATGGTATTTTGTGCCATCCACAGCCCACTTGAGGGGAAATTCCGCAGGCGGTTGGTGGGTTACGTCTGTCAACTGAAAAAGTTCTAATTTGGCCCAGTTTATACGGAGGCCGGAGAGATCGCCAAATCGTGCAAGCTCCTGCATAAGTGGGGGGAGATTGAGGTGGGGATGTCTGATAAATAGCAGAATGTCATCCGCTTATAGTGATAGTAAGAGAGGCCCGTGGGGGAGCTGCAGCCCACGGTGTAGATGGCATTCCTGCATTGTACGGACCAGAGGGTCCATTGCAATTATCAATAGAAGGGGAGATAGCGGGCAGCCCTGCTGGGTGACGCGCAAGACCGAGAAGGCATCAGATAGGGCACCGTTCACCCGTAGTCGGGCCATGGGGTTAGTATATAGGAGCATGATCAGCGCAAGGAACGGGGGAGGGGATGCCAAGTTTACCTAAAACGGCCTTGAGGAAAAGCCACTCGAGAGAGTCGAAGGCCTTTTCTGCGTCTAACAGGGCTACAGCTGCTGGAGTGGAAGGAGACATTTATTAAGCACAGCAAAGACGGTTCGAAGATTTAGTGAGATGGATCGATGTGGGGCAAAGCCAGATTGGGCAGAGCAGATGATTTGCTCCATCAACCGAGCCAATCTGGTGGCAAGCACCTTAGCCAAGATTTTATTATCCATGTTTAGCAGTGACAGGGGGCGGTATGAAGCACAGTTGCTGGGATCCTTGCCAGGTTTTAACAAAAGGGTCAGGACTACTTCACGGAGTGTGGGGGGCAGTACGCAAGTTGTCAGTGACTCATTATACAGTGCCAGGAGGTGTGGGGCGAGCTGCTGCTTAAAGGCTTTATAGACAGCCCCAGATAAATCATCGAGGCCCTGCGCCTTAGCTCCATCCAGAGCGTCAATGACCTGCGTCACCTCCTCCAGTGTTAACGGTTTGCTCAGAATTGTCGCTGGCCATCTGTAAGCCACACCATCGCAATATCTGCAAGATACGAAGATATGGCACTGGGAGCAAGAGAAGCATGAGAGCTCCTGATAATAGAAATTCCACCATGCTGTGATCCCCACCCTTAATAGTCTCTCCACCATCTGATGTGAGTTCTGCCACATAGTTATGCGACCTATTTGGGCGTAACAGACATGCAAGAGTGCGGCCTGGCCGCTCCCCCTCCCCATAGCGGCGGGCCTGGATGTCTTTAGCCATGTACACGATGTCCCTTTCCGCCAGGACCCGAAACTCAGCCAAGAGTACCGAGCGTTGATGCAACCGGGCATCCCCGTCAGCCTCCACCCCGCCCTCCAAATCCCGCAGCCCATCCTCAACCTGCTGTAACAGTGCACGGATATCGCGGAGGATACCCACATGCTTGAAAATACACACCCCTCGGATGTACGCTTTGAAGGCGTGTGTGGATGTGGACACAGTTCCAGTGTTTAGCGTGAAGTACTCAATGATAGCTTTGCAATTCGCTACCAATCACTTGGTCCTGGAGAGCATCGCCATGGAATCGCCAGCTGCATTCAAGGCTGCAGCCAATACCCGACCTGAAATTTCATTAGGACAGGACTATGGTCCGAGAGTGTTGGCGGGAGGACAGTAATCTCAGAGATCCACGAGTGAGCAGTGGCTGAGAGGAACCAGTAGTCCAGCTGCGACCAAACAGAGTGTGGTGCCGAATAGATTGTAAAGCCGGGGGTGGAGGGATGGTGAGTCCGCCATGTATCGTGTAGTGCACGTGTCAGTGATGTGGTGAAATATTTACCTAGCGTGGGGTTTATCAGCCAGTTGCGTGCTTGTGGAGTCGGACCACAAGCAGTGTGGCATGTTAAAATCGCCACCCAATATTATGTGATCTGCTTCGACACCATCCAAGCGAGAGTCTAAATCTCGGAAAAAACCAGGGTTGTCTACGTTTGGGGTATATATGCTTACCAACAGGACACTTTTGTACGCAAGCGTGCCGTGTAGGAGCAGATACCGGCCCTCTGGGTCCGAACAGCAGGATTGGCAAAGAAATGGCACAGTTCTATGGATTAAAATACAAGTGCCATGAGAGTATAAACTGTAGCACGAAAAATAGCGGTGTATACCCCAATTCTTAGCAAAGCCATGTTCAGTGCACGGGGAAATATGTGTTTCCTGGAGGAAGGCAAGCATGATGGCGTGCCTATTGAGATAAGACAAGACCTGCTTCCCTTTTCTCAGATTATTAATGGCGTGTATGTTCCATGAGATGACCGAGAGGCCGACTGTTCTAGCCATGGTGAGGACTAGTGGCATACGAAAAAAGTGTTGGACTAAGACCTAAGCAACATGTGGCAATGTGAGCTTGGTATGAAATAGCATGACATGCAACATCCATAAACAATCCAACTACAACAAAAAACAACCCCACCCCCACCAGATTAAGAAATATCCAGCAAATCCCAAGTAAACAGTTAGCAGAAAAAAAGGAAAACCACAAATTGTGAAGATTGGTGATCACCATGGGGGCGTAGCAACAACTCGGGCATTGGCGGTCCCATAAAGAACAATTATGAAAGCTAGTGTAGTGTAGTCGCCATTATAAGGTACAATAGCATTAACTGGAAGTAAAACTGTGAGTGTCAATGTCCGGCATGAGGGAACATAGCCCCATCAGTGCAGGATCTCCCAGCTTCGGTACAGATATCCTCAAGTAGATTTGTTACGGGAGGCCGGAGACGGCCGCCCATGCCCCCCCCGGCTCGCCGTGAACAGGAGATGATCGGTCAGGCGCAGAGGATCCGGCACGGATATGTTTACATAAGCCTCTGCGTCCGCGGGAGTGTCTAAAAATCTTGACACGTCTATTGTTTTCCACCCACAAGCGTGCCGGGTAGAGCATGGCATAAAGAACTCCCAGCTTGCGAAGAGCATTTTTTACATCTTTGTATTTTCACCTGGCCTCCTGCACAGTTGGAGTGAAGTCCGGGAACATTGAAATGTTTAAGCCCTGGTGTTGCAAGGGTCCCTTCTCACAGGCCAGACGGAGTGCAGCATCTCTGTCTCTATAGTTTAGGAGACAGGCTATGAGATATTGCGGCGTTGTGCCGTCCGGCGGGTGTGGGTCCAGGGTACGATGTGCTTGCTCCACTGCAAAGGTAGCTGAGAAGCTGGAGAGGTCAAAGAGGCTCGTCAAGAGTTGTTCCACGAAGACCTCAGGCCGGTCCATGTTGGTGGTCTCCGCAATACCCGAAATGCGGATGTTGTTCCTGCGGGACCATGCCTCGAGGTCCTCATTCTTAATAGCCACTTGTTTTAGTATACGCTCCATTTTATCCAGGCGCTTCTGCATTGTTGTAGTGGTGTCTTCTAGACCTGAGATTGTTTTCTCCGCGCCGTCGATCCTGGCCCATGCCAGTCCATCCGCTCTCCCAGCTTGTCCATGCGGCCCGCAAGTGCATTGAACCGCACCTCCATAGCGCCGAAGCCTGCCTTGAGCTCGGCCATTACAGTTGAGATGTCACACGAAGGTGCCTCATCAGGGCTGCGGCCCGAGGCCTCCTCAGTGTCTGAGTGGGAGCCCCGGCTCCCAGCCGGCGCGGTCAAAGGTAAGCCTCCGCTGCTTGGGGTTCGATCGACCCATGGTGCGGTTTCAATGGGCCAGTATTTTAGCAATATAGGGTTCAGCGTTGTGGTCCAGGGTGTTGTATATGTAAACCTGCATGGATGGGATATGACTGAGTAGTCCGCTGCAATCCGGTGGTTCAGAGAAGCGCTCTGTGGCTGGGGCGGGATCTCCACGGGCCAGTATATCAGGCTCCGCAGGCCCCAAGGAGGATGAAGGCTTCAGGGCAGCGGTTAAGGAGCAGTACATTCGGGGCAGGGTGCCCCGCGACTGTCCAGGAACAAGGGAGCCCCCGAAAAGCTGCCCTCCACTCATGCAACAGTGCACCTGCCGGGCCCCAGCAGTCCTCCACCGGTGGGTAGGCCCCAGCAGGCGTCTGCGGCCTCTGATTGATAAACTCGCCCCGCACCTCACAGCTGTAGGGCGAGGTCCGATGTCGGGGTGCTGGACAGGGACCCACGTGAGGGACAGCACTCACCGCATTAGCCCAATGTTGTAATCCAGCCATAGTAGGATATCTCCGTATCCCGGCAATGCAGCGGCGAACAGGTCTCGATTCTGGTTGTGGCCCAGCTGGGACCAAGCAGTGCGCCGGTCCGAAGCGGGCCTTAGCCATCCCCGGCCCGCGGCTCCCACAGGAGACTGCCGTTTGCCAGATCGTCGGCTTCAGGGGTCGTCGGGGACCGCATTCCAGGAGTGGATCGAGCACTCGCCGAGGTGTTATATGATGAAGGGGGGAGGGGAGGGGGGGAGTGCCCGCGGCTGACGAGATCAGGCGATCCCGGCCTCAGGCTCACCCACGGCCCCTATCACCGCGGGCCTCCGAGGCTGTGTCAGCGGTGCAGGCTCACCCCCTCTGCCCTCTCGCAATGCAGCCCTCCACCACTCAGCCCGGCAAGTTTCTCGTGTCTGCCTGGTCCACCACACCTGCCACTAGATGTACATGGTAGTCTCCAGGCATTTCAGTGGCAGCTATCATCAAGAAGGAACTGCCGAGTGCGGCCATCTTGGTGGCGGTCGTGGCCACGCCCCCCTGCTGTCTGCTTACTTAACTCTAACATGTACCTGCTACATGAGGGCCTGATGTACTAAAATTGGGGATAACAATTTCCAAATTGTGATTTTTTGCGAATCACAACTAGGAAAATGCTATTCCTTATGTATTAAATTTTAATTTTTAAAACAGCAATTCCAAGTGGGTCGCAAATTGACCTACCTCATGAATATTAATGAGGTAGGTTGCACTTTGCAACCCATTAGGAATGAGAGCCATCACAGATACGGTGGCCTGCTGGGGTCAGCAGACCACCAAGTCTGTGATTATTTTTAAATAAAGCAATCTTTTTTTTTTCCAGCCCATTTTCCTTAAAGGAAAACGGAATGTGTTTCAAAAGAAAAAAATGAAACATTTAAATTTAATTTTTAAAGAGTAGCTCCTGCTCCTAAAACATATATTTTTTTACCATTCTCAAAGGAGAATAGGGTCCCTTAGGAACCACTTCCAGTTTGCAATTAATTACCACTACCTTTCAGTAGTCGTTAAGAAAATCTGTTTTGCAATCGTACTTCAGTTGCAAAACATTAATACATACTATTACAAATCAGTATTTAGAAGAGACTCCCTAAACATGTTCCTTCCAAATAACGATTTGCAAACCCAAACTGCGATTCTTTGAATTGTGCTGTTTGCAACCTCAAAAATGCTTCATACAATTGGCCCTGAGTTTGCATGGACCCATTTGATAAACTAAGGAAAGAAAGCGTTATCTGATCACAGCTTGCTGTAACCGAAAAACTAGCGTGGCAGGGGACTCTCTGCGTACCCATCCACACATAAGATCAGGGGCAGCTCCTCCGTTAGAGCAGAGGAGCATCGCCTCATTTAAACCCCTACCCAAAGCCCCAGAGATGAAAAATAAAATGGTAATGTTTTACCATTTTATTTTTCACGCCCCGTCCCAAACAGAGCGTCAGGGCGGAGTTGGGCCACTGCTGAGTGACAGCAGAATGTCACTCTGCAGGGAGGAGTGTGTGCTGGCAAAGCACTGTTTAAAGTGCGCCTGTCTTTTTGGTAAGCCGTCTTCGACGGCCAGCCACAGATGTGCACTTTAAACAGCTCTAACCCAGCTGTCTTAAGGCAGCTGGGCTACAGCAAGCCAAAGCTTCAAGGGGCCACTTCCACCAAGCCTAGGGCTGCTCTCATGCTGGTGAGAGCAGCCCTAGGATTAGCCAAGGGATTTGCTGCTTCCGGTTCCGGTTCCAGTACCAAAGAAGAGGTGGGGACCGGAGGACGTCGTGTTTGTGCACAGTAACTTAATTTTTTAATATATTATTTGCGCGCTTTTTTTAATATATATAATTTGCGCGCGTCCGCCCCCTCTCCTGTAGATGCCAGCCGCCACTGCATATGATGTCTGTTTCCTCAGATGTGTGAAACACCCATTATTGGTTTATGTAACAGCATTGTTGCGTGTGTGTGATGTATAGAAGCATCTGTGTGTGTGCGCGTACACGCATCTAGTATTCTACAGGATAAACTTACCTGTAGCTCTACCATATCAGGTTAGACCAACCAATTACATTAGAGGTCTGCAAGATCACATAAGGTTCATCAGGTGACCTCATCCTGTGATCTCTGAAACTGTTCCTTCGCTTGAGACAACCTGCTATTAAACAGTGAAAAGCAGCTTATCTGAAAAGCAGCACTATTCTCTTTCCTGCCATGTTTACTTCCTTCTCACACTCCCAACTTACCAAGCAGTAGTTGTCCTATTTGCAGAATACACAATTAAATTTACAGGTCGAGTGCCTTCATTATTCTGGGACTTATCAAGTGTTCTTTTCAAAGAGAAGTTCTTGGCAAGCTCTCTTGAAAATTGCTATCCTGTATCTAGATATAGTATGGCTGGTGCTACTTCACCCATGCTGTAAAAGAAAGCTCTACGTGCTGTAGCTCATACTGAATATCAATTGAGATATTCAACATCGTGCCAAATTGTGTTTGCGTTCCTGCGGCATTATTCGTCGGCTTTTCGCGGTGAGGCGATTTCATCTGCTTAAATGGTTTGTACCTCATTAGTTCTGACCCATGTCCCGCCATCTCTTGGCACCGCTTTGTAATCATCTGTCAAAGACATGGATCATCTTAATCGAATTCGTCTGCATGAGGATTTTATTAATGGAGTGGCGCGTGGAGGTTGTGGCGCATTGGTTCTGCACAGACTTGAATCAGGTTCTTGTTCTTGCCAGAGAATGCGAATAGCTCATCATATTTACTGCGCTGACCCTCTACAGAGGACAATGGAAGGATCAAACATCTGGGCTGGCAGTGGAAGCCGATTAGCGACAATACGATAGACAGAGGGGTGGGATTCGTGATATTGCTCATGCCAAGGCCCAAGTTTCATACAATAATGATGCCAGTTGTTGCTGGATGTTGTGAAAAGAAATGCAAATCAATCAAATGATACTATAAATAATCAATTGTTGGAAAATACAGCAGTGGAGCTAGGAAATCTAACTGGAGCTGAAGGGGAAGAAGCAGAAATTACATCTTAGTGTGATCGGGTTTCAAGAATCTTCGTGAAGAGTGAAATTTAAGGATTTGATGCAAACATTAATTGTGTACCACAGAAATGGATTCCAGGGGGTAAAACCTTTAACTTTTAAAAGTCACTGCAACCAACAAAGATGAGACAGAGCTCCAAAGTATGAAGATGGGTCTGATGCAGTGCAATTCCTGTCCAGACACCCAAAAGCAAGAGCTTTTGACCCTTTTCATTGGTGGTATGTTAGGATGGTAAACATATTGAACATCTGAAGTATCAAATACCTCCTTTTAAGAGGAATGACAAGGAAATATTTGGACCTTCAAAAAGCTTATGGATCGTACAGTCTTAGCTTCAATTCTCAGTTAGGACAATGACGTGTCTCAAAACTCTTCTCATTTGGCTCAGAAGAGTGAAATTCACACCCAGCCAATCAGACATGAGTTGTCTGCTATTGGTGGAGGCAGTCTTGTGAAGGACCATTCTACTCAGGTGACAGCATATTTTAATGTCAAACAAACATTAGTAGTCGCAGGACCATTTTCATGGTACTTTTATCCCTACTTATGTCACATCCTCCTTCAAAGTTGGATGCATGCGATGATGACCATAGGGATCAAGGATTAAAGAAGCAGAAAAAGGCTCATTGCAGCGCCATCGGCTGCCCAGTCCTTAAATATGTCTTCTACCCACATATGTAACAGAAAATGTCATGTTAGGGGCTTCTACTAAGTATGTTAAGCACTACAATTTCAACTTTATCTTCTAGTTGCTATTTTAGAAGTTGAGGCCACCTAACACCGCATTTCCCAATGAGAGTAAGCCACTTCTACAAAGCGCACTCGAACGCACTATTTTCACCCATTCTGCACTTCAGCTACTGTCTATGTTAATTAAATACACATCAAGTAATACTTGTGTTTTTCCTGTTTAAAGGAGCGACTGTCTGGGGTCAGTCTTCCTAATCCAGCAGCTGGATGCAGATAAAGGTACACTGTTGCCTCCTTGGACCACCTGTCCCCGCACAACATGGTGGTGAACAGCAGGGAAAAATAACAATTGTGGTGACTGTGTTTTTTCCCTCCACAATGCAGCGCAAGACTTGTGCACGTTGGGGCTGATTCACAAAGACATACAAGAGGATGTAAAATAGTGCTTCGGTAGTGGTCTTTTGAGTAAAAATGTAAATTCGTATTTGTAAAGCGCGAACTACTCACTCTTACGGGTCTCAAGGCGCTGAGGGCCGTCGTGGAAATTAAGTGAGCTATTGCCCAGAGTCACATGGTGCTGAGCTGAGCTGCCGCCGGAGCCGGGGATCGAACCGTGAGCCCTGTGCTCCGAAGTCAGCTGCCCTGGCCGCTGCACCACACCTCTCCACATGCCTTTCTGAAACGGTCATAAAACATCTAAAATGGGAACAATCATGTCATATTTATATACAATTTGTAGGAATAGAACAGTGCACTGTTTGCATGTTTACATAGGGGGAGTTGGATGATTTAGGATTGAGTCACAAAGGCACTTAAGAGTTTGTAAAACAGTACCCCTGTAGTACTACTTCCTGTACTCAAAACTGCCTTTGTGAAATGGCACCAATGCATTCCAACACCTGACTTCAGAGTTTATTTCACAGGTACAATATCTACAGAGTCATTATAGCATAACACTACAACTCCCTTGTGTAGGTCTTCGTACCATGCTGTCCCCACAGGGTGCTCCTACTACTTTGAATGGGGGGTGGTCTACACCTACACTAAGGCTGTGCTTTTTAACCAGATTGCGTTTATGCCCTCTGTAAGAGATTAGGGTATTCATTGAGGTGGGTGAGAACCCGCCTCAAAAATAATCACAATCCCTGTCACAATGAACCACAAAAGTCACAAAAAACCTGTATCTTGGCACAAAAGCAGTTATGCTTGACTTAGAGTTAACGTGTAAAGTATTTCTGCAGCACTCAGCAATAAAGTGAAAAAAACAACACAAGAAAAATCCTAAATCTATTTCGAGAAATAGAGTAAACTTTATTAAATAAAATGACAGAAAACAAAATATAATCAGTATAACCAAAGTTATTCGTTTTTAAGGTTTTAGGTAAAAATGGCACCAAAAGGCGTGAAGCACCAACTGCAGGTATCTGGTCACGCCGGGCCGGGACAAAATCACAAGTTCAGGTTGACTGTGATGGGACATGGGCCAGGTATAGGACCAGGTTCAGCCTACTGGGAGTTGTACCGCCTGTCTTGGTGCTACGATGCAAGTCTCTGCTTCTGATCCATTGAAGCCACTGATCAAGAGCTGTGTGGTGCTACGATGCAAGGCTCTGTGTCAGTTCCAGTGAGGCTGCTGATTATGAACTGTGAAATGCAAGGCTTTGCGCCGTTTCTAGAGAGGACACTGATCAGGATCTGCACAGTGTTGTGATGCGAGGCCCTTCAGCACTCTGTGCCAGATCTAGTGAAACCTTCAGTAAAGCAGTGAGAAGTACTCTCTGACTCCAACCAAGGGTCCAGGGTCTTGAGAACAATACTTGGTGGTAAGGACTCACTCCTACAGAGGCCAACAGACGGAACCAGTTCAGGTGCAGTTGGGTCTGATCAGCTGGAAAGCAGGAAAGGCCTCTGGAAGCTTGTATCCCTGTAGCTCAAACAGGTCAGCCAACTGACCCTGGGAGTCACTGCTGTGTTACGAGGTTCAAGGCAAGTAGGTCCGGTCTTCCAGCAGGCTTCAAGCAGCAGGGCACTCCTTCTGGATTCTCACAGGAGTGTTCTGATTTCAGGTAGTGGGGATGCCACTTCTATGCCTAGTGCCAGCCTGTGGGTGGGGGACACCCCTTTGTCTAACTCTGAAGCTGGTTCTGGTCAGTTCGTGCCTTTCCCGTGGGTTTGGCTCTCGCTTGGCTAGTAAAAAAAAATGGCAGGCAGGCCCAGGTGTGAGCTGCATCTGCCAGTGACAGGGTAGGCATCTTCTAAAATCAGGAAGGGTTGGGTATAGCTGCCAAGCTACCCTTTGAAGCGTAGTTAGGGCAGGGACAAAGCCCCTTCCCAGCCAGGTTCTTTGTCCACTGTCTGCTTGAAATACACATTTTCCAGTGGTGAAGCCATCAACACATCAGAGCCTCCTCCGCACTTCTTGAGTTCTGAAGAACCTGAAAACCTGGCTCTTCATAAAAGCTCAATGGGACCACACACCTGCACACCTTGCCCAAGCGCCTGGATACCCTCTCGGGTGCTATACAAATCAACATAAAATAACAACAGTCAGGAGACCATAGACACTGGCAGAAAGGCACATTTGGCTCAGACAGAAAAATAAAGTGACATTTCTAAAATAGTAATTTAAAATCTGACTTTACCATTAAAGAGGATTTTAAATTAGATTAATATGAGTGGAAGGAGTATTTTTCTGTCTATTCCCAAACTGAATTTAGCACTTATTAGGTGTATTAAGGTAAACCAGTGTTATTCTGTTGGAGGCCAGCCTTGCCACAGTAAAAGGCGACTTTGGGGGGGGGGGGGAGCTTTCACTGCTAAGACATGTAGAATATGAATTATGCATGTCCTACTTTTTACATACCAAGTACCCTGCTCTGAGAGCATTTAGAGCCTACCCTAAGGGCGACTGATATGTAAGGCTCCCAGTTTTTGTTTTTACTGATTTTTACAGATAAATACAGACAGAAAACAATGTGTTTCCTGTCTGTATTTATTTTTAAAAGCGGAAAAAACCTGAAAATTGGGCTTTTTATGACAGATTCTCCATGTTGTCTTTCATGAATTCCAGGCAAAAGCTGAGCAGATAGACAGCTTGGGGAGTTAAAAAACAGAATGAGATTTCCTTAAATACAGGCATATGTTAACATATTTGTAGTATAACGCTAATATGCACTTGTGGGTGTAGTGTTTTTTTATATGTTGCTGCTTAATTTGCTAAAACACGACAGGCAACGATGTGTGAGTGCACGTCTAAGAGTTAAATAAATGTGGAAATATACCATTTTACGACTCCGTTTTTTCCCAAAATAAACATGAATAAATGCAAATAAGATGGCAAAATAATAAATATGGATAAATACAGACGAAAATGTTAAAAAAACTAAATACCATAAAACCGGAAGCCCTACTTATAAGTATTACAAAGGAATGTTTAGGCCTGACGAATGGTTTATTTTGCCAGGCCACAATTGCAGTTTAAAACTACACTACAGGGTCTAGTGCCAGGCCTGAAACATGTCTTACAGGGCTACTTTAGTGGGTGGAAAAATGATGACTGCAGCCCACTAGTAGCATTTAATTTACAGGCCCTGGGTATATGTAGTACCATATACCAGCGACTTAAAGATAAATTAAATGTGCCAAATAGGTATATGCCATTTTAACCATGTTTAAAAGGGGTAGCAAAGCACTTTACCTCTGGTTGGCAAAAGTAAAGGGTGCAGTCCTAGCGCCAGCAAAAACGGGTTCTGCATAGGAATGCAAACATCTGGGGGAATACCATGGAAACGAAGGTCCTCTCTAATACATCTGCTAGATTGTCCTATTTCCAGGTGTGCCATGCCCAGAAACTTCTCATACCCCCCCGCCCCCAAGTGTCACAGGTTTTCTTCTGTCGAAGCTTCAAATTGGTCATTGCAAGCATGTGCACCATAATGTCCATATTTTCAATCGTCAAGCTTGCCACGAGTATGGCAATGCTTCCGCAAGTACACTCTCCCCAAGTAGTCGAAGAGTGGAGTTACAAAAACAAATGATCCTCTCCTCGAGTATTTGGGCGTGTTTTTAAGCCCCTCCTCTGATTTTCAGGTGAAGCTTAGAAATAATGGGCGGGTGAAACATGTGGAGAAAACACCTTGGAAAACGTACTGCGGCACCTCAGCAATGTTGTAAGGAAAGGAGGGGAAACCGAAATGGATTTGAAGGAGTGGGATTTGGCATGGGAATACTGTTTAAATGCTGTTTTAGTGCCTGCTTATGTTGAGGTTTTCCTTGTAAAACCATGTGCAACAAAATATAACAAATTATTTCTAAGTGCTAACAGATCATACAACACCAAAAGTGGTTTCCAGATGCCTCTAACTACAGATGCAAAGTGTTATAACCTACCGCACTAATGAGTCATTGGCTCACAGAGGTTTTATAAGATGCCATAACTCTACAGTGGCAACAATAGAATACTAAGGGGCATATTTACAATATTTCGGTGTGGGAAGGGCAGCGCCGCAAGCCTTCTAGCAGTGCTGCCCTACATCATAAGAAAAGGGTAGGAGTGTACTGCATTCCTGTCCTTTCTGCCAGCGCCGGCCCACAAACTGCATCAGTGCGCCAACGCAGGCACACTTACACCCTTAATGCAAGGGTGTCTGTGTTGTTGGCGTGATTATTTTTGTGCAGGAAGGGACACCTTCCTGCACAAAAACAATCAAAGGAGGCATTTTCCTCATTCTAGGTGTGCTGCAGAATGCAGCACACGTAGAAAGAGGAAAAAATGAGGAGAAATTTAAACATTTCTCCTCGTTACGCCTGCTTTAGGAATGCGTTAGTTTTAGTGCTGCCCCAGATTTACACTATGTTGTAAATCTGGGGCAGTGTCATTAACGATAGGTATTGCATGGGAACACTCACAGTAACACCCATGGAATGCCTCTTCCACGTAGAGTAAGGCATTGCCTTACTCCATATGTACAAGGCCACGAAAAGCGCTGAGGGTGGTTTTGCATGGCCTTGTAAATATGGGTCGGCACACTGGCGATTCTCAAGGGCTGCAAGGGCACTGTAAATATGTCCCTAAGTGAGGGAGAGAGGTGTTGTCTGTTGGAGGGTCAAGAGCCTGCTGTCTTGTGCTGTATGTTGGTGGAATGAAGTAGAAGATTTAAAGTGCTTAGGGGCATATTTACAAGGGCTTATCGCCACAGGAATGTCACATTTGTTTTACATGGTAGCGTTAAGCCACTTAACGTGGCTTAACGTCGCCTTGTAAATAAGGCCCCCTTTCACAGTACACTTAGAGTGAAAGGGGTGGGCAATTGGTGTTGCGGCGGGCGTTCCGCCGCAATACCCATTGATAATGACACTGCCCCCTATTTATAAGGGTTGCGTAAATATGGGCAGCGCCAAATTAAGACCAAAAATAACCTGGTCCTAACATGGCGAAACGAGGAGAAATTATTAATTTCTCCTCCTTTTTGCTATTTCTATATGTGCCGCATTGTGCAGCACAAATAGAAACAGCAAATTGCCATGAATGATTGTTTATGTGCAGGAAGGAGTCCCTTCCTGCACATAAACAATCATTAAACAAATGACAATTTGCAACTTCTATGTGTGCTGCACAATGCAGCACACATAGGAGTTACAAATCACCATTAGTGATTGTTTATGTGAAGGAAGGGATCCCTTCCAGCACATAAACAATCATTCCCTCGTTGGCGTTAGGCAGCTGAATTTAGCACCAGCACTAGGGAAAACGCAGGGGTGCGCCATATAATTGCAAATACGACGCATCCCTGTGTTTTCAGAATAGCGGAGCGTGGCGTTAGCAATTTTAGCTTAAAGCGCTCCGCCATTCTATTGTAAATATGCCCCTTATTGTCTCAGAAGCACTTCTTAACACAAAGGCATGTAGATGCACTGAATGAGGAGGAAACATTAGGAGCGCGAATGCAAATTAGATTTAGTGCCCAGGTACACCAGCAGTTATCTGGATTTCATACCATCTTTCATCTGTGATTTCTTCTGTTATGAGGATCATTAAACTTTGGGTTGAATTAATAATAATTATAAAACTTGTTTCCACATCATACTTGCTACCGCTGACATGTTTGCTGTTTTATCACCGTAAATAATAGTCGCTCCTTGTACTGACATCAGAACAGTGGTCGAAGTGGGCGGGATCGGCAGGGCACGGCGTGCCCCTACTTCTTTAATTTCATAGAGTCCGTTCCCCTACTTTCTAATTTTAAACATGCCTCCCGTGCGGCAGAAATCACCAGTCCACCAGACCACCCCCCCCTGAGGGAGCACATTCTCATGCTAGACCTTAGAAGGCCCGCAAGATCTTAAAAGCCCTGGTGTCTTAGCACCAGCAGGTGGACCCCTAGCAGTGGCAAGTGTGGTTTAACCTTGAAGGTCTGTCTGCCACAATTCATTCTGAAGTTCACTCCCAGTCTTGCAGGCAGGCCTATGAAGCAGCACACCATAGAGTGACAGTGACTTTGTCACTGAGGTCACAGGACCCTTGAGCAGGGTGGCTCTAGGGCAGTGCGACCGCACCAGGCGCTGACCAGCCGCGGTCCGTGCAGGTAACAGCGGTGGGGCAGAGGGGCCGGGTAAGGGGGGATTTCGAGGGACAATGCAGAGGGAAAATTAAATAAATAATTAATTTTCTCTCCGCATCGTCCCTCGAAATCCCCCCTTACCCGGCCCCACCTCTGTTACCTGCACGGACCGGGGCTGGCGCTGACTTCAGGTGGGGGCGTCGTGTTTGCAAGTATAATATGGTTTTAAAAGCACTTGCTGCCTCGTTCCTGACCTCCAACAATTTTCGGCAACAATAAAAATGTCATGATAACTCCAGTGATTAATGTTCTTAATAGAGAGAGATGGTGTTTTGTCTAGTGGACGTTTTGACTCATGGAAAGGAAGCGCATAGGGTTAATGTGCCTGCTGCTAAGAACATGTACCATGCAGATCACAAAGTGCACATGATGTAAATAGGTCAGTGGGTTACTGCTTTTGTCAGAGAGACCCTATTGTTACTTGCAGTTAATAAGTTGAAATCCTAACATAGAACAGTGAGCTATTAACTGTCATCTAAGAGCTGCATGCAAACTGCAATGTATAAATTAGAGCGTTATGGTTTTTTCCCTTGGTTTTTCGTTATGGTTTTGATTATCCTAATGTTGCAAAAAAGGGTTCACTTGAGTAGTAATCAATTCTGGTTATTAAAGAGAACCCCCAATCATGGTATTACGTTTTAAATTCTGAGTTTGTGTTTCTCCAGACCAATCACTATTAAACTATGCTGCCTACTAGTATGGGTGTCATGTGACTCCTACACCTTGTAGTCCTTTGTCTTATGTAACATTTCCTATACAGTGATTTACACACGTATTATTGTCTCTGTGTGATGTAAAGTGCTCTGGCACGCTACACTGGTATTAGTGGTGCTATAAATTTTCTGATACTTTATTATTTTGACATTTTTACACATGCTAACAGTCTCTGCAAAGATTTTTCCTTATTAGTACCAGTGGAACATACAACTTCAGCAGTGAGAAAGGTGACCAGGCAACCTTTGCAAAGGGCCCTCCACTTCACAGCAGCACAAGTCTCATTTTTTAGTAACTTTTGATCCGTTTGAGCTATAAACAATTTATTAGTTAAAATTGTCAGATTATGCAGCAGATGATGTTTTATGTGGCAAATATGGCAGAGCCATAATTATGTCAAAAACTTTTGAAAACTAGGATATTTTGCCATTCATGTTTGAACTGCTCTTGTGGAAAAAGGGAGGAGAAGTGCTGATCACAGAAACTCCATTGCTGGGAGACAAATGGCTTGCGATTCCACTTTTAAGGATATTTGGGACATTCTGTGATTGGAAACGTATCCCACTTTGTGAATGTATTTTAATGTCAATGACTCATATTAAACCTTAAATAAACATGTGTATCCATTGGTTAAATTAAATAACGTAATAAGATGTAACCGGTTAGTGAAATGGGAAACAAATATAAAAACTGGGATATTTTGCTCTTTCTGCCACACCTCTGACTCCGCCCACTGACCCAATCCACGGGTTATTCCCGCCCTTTGATTCTCCGCCCACAGTTCCCCTACTTTTTTCCCCCCACTTCGACCACTGTTTCAGAAGGATGAATGGCCAAGTCGTCCTGGGTGGGGTTCGAGTCTAGAGGTAGACTCGAACCCCACCCAGGACTGAATGGGGCGCATGACATCTTAGCAGGGGATGAGATCCAGCAGATGAACTGATGATTTTCAAACGGGTGACACTTGACCGAAAAAATCCAGTATTTCTGGGCAAATCAATCTCCTGTCCCTAAAAACTGTAAATATGTTAAATGCTACTGTAATTTCCCAGTTGATGTAAACTATCCCATTCCGTCTTCCACTACCCAAGTCATGTACAACAGTCCATTGCCTCACAGCCGGTCCAGGGTATGTGTGTAATGTCTGTTAGCTGGTACTGTTAGCACACTGCTACTGTCCTGTGAAGAACGTTAGGATTTGAAATGCGAGTGGCAGTTGATGATCCAGAGAGGCTGTGTGCACCTGTGGTGGCTCCGCTATATTTAACCCTGAATACATTTACCAAAACCGGACTAGCGTGTATGGACCTTTTCATTCAACGATACGACACGTTCTCTTGCCCAGTTGCCCTGAGCCGGGCTGGGCAGACATGAAAAGGAGAATACGGTCGAACGAGAGGCTCCGCCTCCTCAGCAGAGAATAAGAGACCGACGCACGGGGAAGACAAGTGGACACATGGGGGAACAGGGGAGCGAGCCTAGGCACGGGCACGTCACCATTAGGTTTTTTTTTAGCTCTCGCCTGGCGTTAGCAGCACGCATGCGCTGCTCTCGCCCTGCGAGGGCCTTTTGGAATCGATACGGTTTCAGAAGGGTGCTTTAAGCCACGCCCTTCTTTCCAATTGGTTTGCGTCATCGTTTATGGTAAACGATGGCGCGTGATTGGCAATTGGGCTTTTTGGTTACCGCCTTGTCCGATTTTAGGACGGCCCATTTCGACTGGCCGACGCCATCTTTGGTTGGCGTGATGTAGGAGGGTGTGCTGGTAGCTTGTTTACTGGCTCCTCATTGGAAATCCTACCCGCCCCTCCCTACCCTTCCCCCATCCCAAACCAAACTTCCCAAAGTTGCGCTCTTCATTTTTTCATGGACTTCCAGAGGCAAAGGGCAAAGTTAGCCGCGCCGTAAGTTTAATTGTTTCATCTTTCATTCGCCGCATCTTTCACAATTTACTTCTGTCTTGTGTTTTTTTACCTAAGGGCAAAGTTAGCCGCGCCGTAAGTTTTATTGTTTCATCATTCATTCGCCGCATCTTTCACAATTTACTTCCGTCTTCTGTTTTTTTACCTAAGGGCAAAGTTAGCCGCGCCGTAAGTTTAATTGTTTCATCATTCATTCGCCGCATCTTTCACAATTTACTTCTGTCTTCTGTTTTTTTACCAGCAGTTTTCAGCTCTGCCTCTTCTCTCACCCTTTCGCTATCTCCCCGCCCTCCCACCTCCAGCCTCTTCCTCTGCAGTCTCCGCTGGACCCGCCCTCCCTCGCCATTGGTATGCACAGCGCACTCTCTCCCCCCTCTTCCTCGCAGCGCTACACGAAGGTCGGCACCCCGGCTTGGGGCGCACATCAGCCTCGTCCTAATCCAGCACACAGCGGGTCCGCACAGGCGCTGAGCCTCTGGTGCAGGGGCCCGGGGTGTCGTGGTTGCACCCCGACGGGGTAGGGGTGCAGATCGACACCATCACGCCGGAGATCAGGGCGCTATACAACTTTGCTCATGCTGCACCTGTATGATGGAAGCTTGCACTACTGCCTGCTTGTGTGCTTCGGTGATGTCTGCACAGCTCCAGCCTGTGCTGTACCGGGTGTGAAGCTTCAAGTGCTGATGCATTGCCTCTACCTGCACAGTGAGAGAGAACTGCGCTGTGCGCTTTGCTTTTTTTTGGGAGTGGGGGAGGAGGAGGGGTGCGCGCCGGCGTTGGAAGATTGCTCTCCTCCTTATCCTGCAGCGTCTCTGTGTTAGAGAACCTTGCATTGTTATCATACATTTGCACATGTTCTGTATGTTATTGAAGCTGGCACTGTTTCCTCCGCTGTTCTTGGTGTGTGCTTGTACTGCTGATGTTTGCTCTGTACTGGTGTGGTGGGTGCTTGTACTGCTGATGTTTGCTCTGTACTGGTGTACAGGTTCTGTGTGTACTAATTTAGCACTTGTTAGCATCAGTGCTCGAGAGTACTTTGTTTTCTATGTTTACCCACGCTACCCCAGTTTCCGAGAGCAAGGGAAGCTTGTCTGGTTGTCTATGTGTGGTACATCTGTGTGGGAGAGTCTTGCACCATTGCTCAACATGCCGCCCCTGTTCTTTCTGGAAGCTAGGCTGCACTGCCTCTGTCAGTTTTTAAGGGAAGCCTGCACCGTTGTTACCTGTGTTATACATACTCTTCATGTGCGGGAGGCTTGTGCTCCTGTGTTGTATCGGTTCTAAGTTTGGGAGGAAAGCACACAGTGCTGCACGTGATGTCATCTGTTAGCTGCTTCCGTAGTTCCAGTTCCATGTATAAGACAAGCAGCACCCGCTACTGTGTAAGCTGAGTGTATAATCTGTCAGAGGGAAGCTTGCACAGCCACTCGTTTTGCTGTATCTATTCTGGGTTAAAGGAAGCATGCAGTGCCGCAGTGCCTTTATTTAACTTATATATATGAGGAACTCTTTCCCTCTTTTACATGATGTGTGTTTCAGGGCAGCGTGATATTCTGCTGCCTGTTCTATACCTGTTTTCTAAGACAGTGAAGCTTGCACTGTGCTTGAGTAAGCTTGAACTGCTGCAGCCGGTGCTGTACCTGCCTGGGTATCTAGATAGTCTGTGGGAGGGAAGGCTGCACTACAGCAGCCCAGTCAGCCTATTTTTTGCATAAGGGAGACTTGCCTACTGCTGCACCTCTCGTTTTCTGAGGAAAAACGATAGTGCTGTAGCCCTTGCAGTACCATTTATATGTGTGGGGCAGTGCTTAATTTGTAGAAAAATAATAGCCAGGGCTCTCGTCAGGAGTCCACTGCAGGTTCCACCCCACATTGCCCTGCCATGCTCACTCTGACTTACTTCCAATAAACAGTAGATGTTAAAGCGAGTAGAGCTTTAAGGGGGTATTGATATTACTCTGTGGTAAAGCCGGCAGAGAGGTTTTTTTTTACTAAGCAATGGTTTTTGAGTTGGTTACCCCCTATTACACACCTTGCGTGTAGAAGATTTGCTCTCACAGAATCCATAAAAGGCATTCTTTACAAGGGACTCTATATTGTTTTGGCATCTGTAATTTTGTACATATGTTATATTAAGGCAGATGGTTGCCTGTGCGAAAGCTTTACACAATACAGTAAGCCTGAGTTCGTTATGGTGACAACACACCAGTGATAAAGGCTGCAGGCCCTCTTGGTTCAGGGGGAAACATTAGATCACATGCCATAGATTTATTCTATTATACAAAAAAACAACAAAGGATGTACACTTAACTTTTAGTATAAAAACATGTTAAAGTCGATAGTTTTTTAATAGCTAATTGTCATTACACCATGTTAGAGCATGTAGATGGGTATTTTGTTACAGGGAAGCAAAAAAATTACCTTCGTAAGCAAGGGGTTTGATGTTAATTAACTCTTTTTCAAACCCTTAGGGTATAAAATTTTAACTAAGGTAATCCTTGCTAGATCCTCTTATAAAAACCTGACAGGTTTAGTTATCTGCCAGGCTTGCATATTAAAACAAGCATTTGCAATGCAATAGGTCTCGCATTTATGCGAGTAAAGCTATTGGCATTGTAAATAACAATGCCTTTTATTTAGGTTTTAAAAACAAAAACAAAAAAAAACGCATTGTTATTTGCAATGTCAATAGCTCAAACTCGCGTAAATGCGAGACCTATTGCATTGCAAATGCTTGTTTATTCTTGCATCGTTTCTTCCTACATGTGACAGACCACCCAGAGGTGGAGACGAAGGATGCTTGCCCCAGACAGCGTGTTGGGTGTAATCTGTGGTGGACGTTTCGTCGTCGGGGCTGTCTCAGTCTCTCAGCTTTCATAAGCAGATCAGCTTTATCATTACATTTAATACAAAGTACGGCCTTTTATATAAGTGCAAGGAGCCATTTCAGCCGCCATTACTCTTCAGTTGGTAGTGTGTGATCTATAATGTAAGAATGCGCTAACCTTTTTACAAAATACAGACTGCATGGAGAAATTCTTCTAGGCCGGGAAATACCCCCTTGATGTGTCCCTTTGATGAGCACTGCGCGTCACGGCGCACGGACGTAGCGGATGGAATCCTATCGATTTTGTCATCAGGCATCCCCAGATAAGAATGAGCAATCCATTTTCTTGATGATGCCGAGATATCTGTAACGCGAGTGAGTGAGATTAATCGTCAGGCAGCATCAATCAATTGGCGATCCATCGTTTCACAAATCAAGCGTAACAAATGCCCTTCTGAGAAGTGAGGGGCGAGGAGGAAGAGATAATGTGGGAAACAGGCGCATCGATAAACAGGATGATATACCATAATCTGTTTCGAATCTGTGCACCTCAGCACCACCAGCCACTCTGATAAAGAATTTTACGAGTTAGCAGTAGCCCACCAATTCTAGTCCTGGTCACCACATCTAAGAGCTGTGCTATTCCTTGTCACTTCTAATTCTCATTTACTGTTCCCCTTTTAATCTAGCTGGCCGTTAAATGGTTTCCTTTAAATGACCCAAGAGGTAAGGCATTTCCCATCACCCCTGGCATCCTGTATTCCCGTTAAGGGACTTTTGATTCACAAGTTACAGACGATAGCTGCACTCCAATACTGCAGCCATCTTGTTCTAAGGCTATGGCTACTGCTTCTGTGAGCCTCATCACCCATTCATATGTTGCGGTGGTGGTAGCTTTCCTGAAGGGCGAGGCTTGGTCCTTCCAGAAACACAGGGAGGCAAAATGTATAGATCTCTACTGAAACAAGCATTGGAAATGCAATAGGTCTCGCATTTGTTGGAGTTGGAGCTATTGGCATTGGCAATGTGTATTACGATTGCAATAGGTCTTGTATTTGTTGGAGTTTTTGGCATTGTAAATGGCAATGCTTTTACTTATGTGTTATGGAGTGTATGTGGTGGACTGCAATAAGGCCTTGCCTTAAAACAAAGAGCTATGGCTGGCTGAAGGCAGCACATGACAAAGAGTACTTGGCAGCTAATCAGCAGACCTGCAAACTTCATTCACAAATACAGAACAGACACACCAAAGACAGCAGCTAAGCTACCTTTCCATTACACTACAAAACAGGTAGATTGTATACAGCTGCACTGTAAGATCCCTTCACACATAGAGAACAGGCACAGCTTAACTGTGGTGGCTGGCATCTACTGAGAGTGGTGGGACGGGCAAATGGGTGGTGGGTGGGCGGGTGCATGCACTTATCGTGCACAACATGTAATGTGTAAATAAAATTTAAAAAATTAAAAATTCACTTACCTTACATGCTGCACAAGACCTCCTCGCTCCAGTCTGATGTTCAGCACTGGCCCCAGCCAACTCCAATAAGCAATTCAGGCGCTGCCCTCATGCTGTTAACCAGCATGAGAGAAGTGCCAGGATTGGAGGGAGCAGCCTCTCTCTGCGCTCTCAAGGGCACTGGAGGCCTGTGCTTGCTCTCAACCCAGCTGTCTAAGAGAGGTTTAAAGTGCACGTGTCTAGCTGGCTGTCGCAAAACAGCCAATCAAAGGGACATGCACACTTTAAACTTAAGTGCACAGGCAGCCCACCACTCTTCCCTGCTGCTGTCACTCAGCAGGCCCAGCACTGTCCTGACACTCAGTTTGGGATGGGCTGATGAAAAATAAAATGGTAATAAATTAACTTCATTACCATTTTCTTTTTCTTTTCTGGGGGCATTTTAGTTGGTGGGGCAACAATCCTTCACTCTAATGAAGGAGCCGCCCCCCCAGCTTAGGCAAGTTGTACAACTAGCCGCAGTGCAAGCTTCACTCACACACACACAAAAAGTATCATATATGCGGTGGCAGAGTGTGCTCACACCATGCACTAACAAAAAGGTTGATCACTGGCTGCAGCTATGCAAGCCACTCCCTGACAGCCTTAGCAAAACGTTCAAGTTTTGTTGAGTAACTCTTTTGGTTCAATTTTTCCCTCAGTAATCCAGAAATATATTCCAAAATGTTTAAAGGGATATGGTGCTACAGGTACCATATACCAGGTCAAGTAACACAACAAAGTTGTACAGTGTCAGCGATACACAAAGAAGTGTACCCAGAGCGATAAAGCTCAAGGCTCTGGGGCCAATGTGCCCACAATAGAGCTGAAACCTTAGACTCCTAGCTTACGGGGAAGTCATCCTTAATGGAAGAGGAAACCTCACACACTTATTAGTGTCGTGCTTCATCATAGGAATCCTCTCCCCACCCTGGTAGGACAATGCCACCTGGGCGGACTCGACCTCCTCGAAGACTGACTAGTTAGAAGGGAGTTCTTGCATAAATCTTGCTGGACAACTCCATATACCAGGGGATCCAGATGAAAACCGTAAAAATACCTTAGAGTTCCTGGGGGAATATTACCTTTATTCTTGGGACGCTAGGTAAGGTTAAAAACGAAGATGATTTGGGTATTGGAGTACAATGTCTCACCCCCACAATTTTGCCAACATGTTTCTGCCCACTTTCACAAGCCTAAGCGGTCTAGGGCATTCTTCAGGGCACACGGATCCCTATGTGAAGTACCTAGAAACTTGTACTATGGTGCAGAGCGGGACAGACGTAGGTCAAATGGCGGGGATTTACCTTTTGACGAATGTGTGACTATAAAGGATCCCGCCCTCTCTGTGAGCTTGAGGATGGTAGCACCCACACTTTAGAGTGACAAGGACAAGTTATTTAACGACAGGCAGGTAATTATGGTAGGACCTTAATTAGGAATCCACCACACCACCTAATCGATTCCAAATTGGAATCTTTTCTAGGTACTTCACATAGGGATCCATGTGCCCTGAAGAATGCCCCAGACCGCTTAGGCTTGTGAAAGTGGGCAGAAACATGTTGGCAAAATTTTGGGGGTGAGACATTGTACTCCAATTCTCAAATCTTTTTCGTTTTTAACCTTACCTAGCGTTCCAAGAATAAAGGTAATATTCCCCCAGGAACTCTAAGGTATTTTTACGGGTTTCATCTGGATTCCCTGTTATATGGAGTTGTCCAGCAAGATTTATGCAAGAACTCTCTCCTAACTAGTCAGTCTTCGAGGAGGTCGAGTCCGCCCGGGTGGCATTGTCCTACCAGGGTGGGGAGAGGATTCCTATGATGAAGCATGACACTAATAAGTGTGTGAGGTTTCCTCTTCTATTAAGGATGACTTCCCCTTAAGCTAGGAGTCTTAGGTTTCAGCTCTATTGTGGGCACATTGGCCCCAGAGCCTTGAGCTGTATCGCTCTGGGTACACTTCTTTGTGTATCGCTGACGCCGTACAACTTTGTTGTGTTACTTGGTTTTGGAGGGAATTACGGTGCTATACCCTTTTCTTCTCTCAACTGTGTTTCTACTTACCATATACCAGGTTACATGGAAAAGGCGAAGTAGATGAACTATTAATGCATCAAATGGGGAAACTTGATAGTTGTAACACAAGTAACAGAAGTTCAAGGTGCCTTCACTCTGCAGTGCAGCTACTCACACGTCTAATGCCCTCACAATAACAGAAACCTGTGGTCTGTAGACTACATGCAGCTTTCTGCAGCAGACGCAGTGGGGAATGCATACAATGTTTCACACCCCTGTTGAGATTGTGAAGCACTCCTCCATTCATAAAGTTCCCGGGAGTATCTATCAGAGTACATGGGGGAAAGGATGTGGTGTTGTAGCCTGGCCTGTGTGCGAAGCGTTAGGTGTGTTGTGAAAGTATCACGGACATGCTTCAATCATGGTTTGGTGAACTTTGAGCTGCACTTAGCTTGAGGTGTTGAAGTGCTGAAGTAGTTCACACCTATAAAAGAAAAACCAATTGCTAAGCTCGCCCAATTCATCAGCCCACTGAGTAATGTAAGGGGATGGGATGTCACTACCTTTCAATCCACGGAAAAACATATTTTTACCCCTGTGGGCACCACTTCAGGGGCCTGTGGACTGCTGTGCCTGCATCCGCCTTTCCACGCCTGACTTTGGGATTTAAGACCTGCGCAGGCAGGACTAAGCTCTGGTTGTAGCAGGTGCTGCCCAATGAGCTGAAAATGGACCAAAAATACAGCTCGACTTCGAAAAGCAGCATAAATAAAATGTTTCAGAGGAATCATGTCTCAGTGAGTTCTGGTGATTTTTCCTGATCAGCCAGCAATCGCCACAATTCCAATTATACTCTAAACTCTCAATGAACATAAAAAATCAAATAATAAAAGTGTGCTACTATTTTTGCAGTCCTGGTACTGTGAAAAACAGAACAAACCAGAACAATGCAAATGGGAATATAGTTCTGAATGTATGTATTGAATAAAGGAAAACATACCTGCACACTCCTGAAGACTTCACACCTCCCAAACAGCCTCACAGAATTCAATGGAGTCTCACTCCTGTACCCATTAATGGCCTAATTTAGTTGGAGTCTTACTCTTGCAGCAGACCTGGCTCCCCAGATGTGAATGGAGTCTCATCCTTGCACCATCTTTGTAGAGTAAGATTTGATTCAGGAACATGGAGCTGGCGAGGATGGAGGAGTGCGATTCCACTGATGTCTTAAGGTGCAGCACATTAAATCTGTAGCCTCGAATTCCAAAGGTCTATTCCTCGATCCAGTTCTATTACTGTACTTTCCTCTCTCATATGCAATCTTTGAATGCCAGTGCCTTTTGATCAGAGATCTTCAAACTGTGGGGTGCACAATCCTAGGGGTCCGTGGCTACATTCCAAGGGGGGCACAAAGAGTTCTGTAATTACTTGTAAATGAAGGTAGCAGTGAAGTGCAAAAAAGTGAGGAAAATGTAACAGAGTGCCATGGGGCTGGGTCAGTGAGAGTGGAGATGGAGGGGGGGGGGAGTCAAAGACTTGCTTAAAAACAAAACAGTGCGTTATCGCCCCAGTTCCGTTTCTACTCACACACCTTCTCTACAATTACATTTCTATTTTTCATGAACTATTCGTTTACCTTCTGGATCGCTAAATGGAGATGTTAATTGGACTCACAAATAGGTCTATAAAATATTGGATGATTTACGGCCAATGATTCCACAGAAAACATACTGTGTGCATTTTACGTAAAAGACACATCGTTGCACTTTGTGGAAGAGTCCCAATGCCAATGTACCTGTAACGGCCAACTGCTACACGTGCCGCACTGCTCTCACTCAGGCTGGCATCGATCGAATGGGCTTCTAAACTTCCAATTTCCAACTAAAAGGCGGCACGCAGGCTGTCCGCCCTTACTAAGTGCCCCACTCAACAAGTGCCAGGCAGAGTAACACGCTCGTTCCTCTGTTTGGATTCCTACCCAAATACTGGGACTGGTCTGGAGCGGCAGGAGCAGCACGTGCAGCATTCTCAAGTGAGAGCACTTTTGGATTTGGATGATTGCACCTCAACCAGCGTCCAATAACAAATCAGTGCAATCGGCCTACCGACTGCATCTAATTCTTGGGGTGACTGGTTTTAAACAGATTGCACGTAAAGTACTGGTTTTTATGACACCACAGAACTTGAAAGTAATATCGAAATATCCTTATTCATCCACCAACAGAGACTGACCCTCAAATACTGTAGCAGCGGCTGATACAGGTAGGACAGCGGCCCTCACACGTCAGGGCCACTGTGTACCACTCAAAGTACACACCATGGTTTGCACAGCGCACCGTGGCCACTGGTGCACGCAAGAGACCAAGCCTCAAGTTAGGCAATCGTCATGAAAGAGGAGAGCGGGGGCTCTCTTCTGACCGCACAAACCTTGACAGAAAAATGTTTGCTTTTGCAAAAGAGAACAAGTCACCACGGACAACTGACAACGGGAGGGAGGGCGGGGGTAAACAAGGCACCATGGACAACGGGAGAGAGGCCGGGGGTAAACAAGGCACCACGGACAACGGAAGGGAGGGAGGGCGGGGGTAAACAAGGCACCATGGACAACGGGAGGGAGGGAGGGCGGGGGTAAACAAGGCACCACGGACAATAGGAGGGAGGGAGGAAGGGCGGGGTCAGCATTTACGAAGGACAATGACACAAGCCAATGGCAAATATAGGTGGAGAGTGGGTGGGGCTTCTATTCCATACTCCACTACAACAAGTCTCGCAGAGCAGCGCATGGGCGCTGACTCTAGGCTCGATCTAAAAAATGATATCCTTCCTAAGGTTTCTCGCTCAGAAAGTGAATGGTAACTCCATTCTACAGAGCGACGGACTACCGCTATAGCACGCATTTGATCATTGCACCTCTTTGCTCCCTGACTTTGCTCAAGAGTAGTATAGGTTTATGTTCAATCAAGCTAAGAAATTGGCTGAACAGAAACTGATGTGTTGTGACCTCATTGATACCACCGCCGTAACCATGGACACCAGTCTTTCCGTGCGCAGAGAAGCATAGATGAATGTAACGAAGTGTAGTACTCAGGTTGATGTTTAAATTAAGTTTATTCCAAGTAAAGGATCCCATCCACAGTAACACTGCAACCAGGGAGCAGGCTCAGCTTCAACTGCTTCAAGAGCCTCTTACATCACTACATTCTGAATCTCTTGGCAACAGGAGCAGAAGCCTAGAATGCCACACATCTCCCTTCTTTACAAATAAAATGAATTATAAACAAAAATAACACATAACAGGAATGAGTAAAAGAAACAAAGAAAACATCAGCATGACAATCACTTTACATATTCACTTAAATACGCTGGAGGAGAGGACACTCTCGAACACTTACGAATAGCGCCTGAATTTCCAGAAGAATCGCTTGAATCACCAGAGCAGTTAGCTGAGTCAGATCTCGATCCTCCACACAAGGGATGAATTGGAACCAAATCTTTTCTAATTACAACCACTCTGTTCAAGTTCCAAATGCGATGATCAGCAGTTTTGACAGTCTTATTAAAGATCTTAATGACCTGCATAGGTTTCAAAAATGCTGTAGAAGAACCTTTCTTGCAAGGATTTTTAATTAAAACCCAATCACCCACTTTCACAACAGTCTTCTTTACACTTTTTCTTTGATCATAAAGCTCTTTACGAGCTTCAATCCTCCTTGACTCCGTCAACCTCCAATCATTCTTCCCATTGTACACATCACAATTAGTTTGCATGTCAGTGACCCAAGTGGGGGCCACCAACGTGTTAGCATGCCTACCCCTGAATAATTCATAGGGAGTCTTCCTAGTTATGGCATGGGGAGACAACCTGTAAATTTCAACTTTTTTGCAGATTTCTTCACACCAATCCAACTCTGCAGATTTTGCTATTTCAATGGTCTCTTTTAGAACACGATTAAAGCGCTCCACCATTCCATTAGTTTCTGGATGGTACAATGAGCACCTCTTGAGTTTTATGCCATGTCTACGCAGTAACTGTTCCATTTCTGTAGAACCTAACTGTACCCCATTGTCAGTCAAAATTGTATCAGGTATCTCTTCTCTGGCTATAAGTTTCTCCAAAAACGCCTTCACATGCTTGGTCTCTACACCCTGTGTAATGGTTATCTCTGGCCATCTGGAAAACAAATCAACAAAAACCAGAACATACCACTCAGAACCAGAGGACCAAATAGGGCCAACAATATTAAGCCCAACTTCCTTCCATGGACCATCGGGGCGTTCTCGTATAACCATAGGTTGAACCTTAGGCTTGGCTACTCTTTCGCTCAATGCGCACTGCACACAATCTCTGATATTACGTTCCACATGTAAATCCATACCGGGCCACCAGTAAGATAATCTCAGCATCTCCTTAGTCTTTGACATACCCTGATGCCCTGCATGAGCCAACGAAACAAGTTCCCCTCTAAGAGAAGTCGGTGGAATTAACCTAAAACCCCTGACAGGTAAACCTCCTTGCTCAGAAAGTTGGTCTTTAACGTGCCAAAACTTCTCCAACTCGTCCTCACCTTTAGGTTTGGTCTTCCAACCTGCCCTTACACACCCTAAAACTTTAAGCAATACATTGTCCGTACTAAGAGCGTCAAACCACCTTTCTTTGGTAATGCTACCCCTTCAATAGAACATACCATGTCCTCACCTTACTCATAGTCATCAGAAGAGCATTCCTCATCATAATGTGCAAAACTCATCCTCACAAACCTGTTCCCATACAAACTCACACCCTTTACGCAGCAATGACTTCATGTTAACACATAAAGAAGCAAAACCTTGGATAAACTTGCTGTAATACTCTGCCATTCCTAAAAAAACTAATTAATTCTTCTTTGTTAGTAGGAGAGTGTAGTTTGCGAATGGCATCAACAAGGTCTTCCTTAGGCATCACACCACCCGCAGAAATGGAATGACCTAGATAATCAATGGATTCTTTCCTGAACTTGCACTTCTCAATTTTGACAGTTAAATTAAATTCATTAAGTCTGCTCAAAACATTCAAGACTCTCTCATCATGCTCTTTATTGTCTCTTCCAAAAATTAATATATCGTCCTGATATATTCTCACACCAGTTAAACCCTTCAAGACATTCTCCAAAGCTCTCTGAAAGACCGATGCAGCTGAAACCAGACCAAATGGGAGTCTGACAAAGCGGTAAGTACTGAAAGGGGTCACAAAAGCAGTAAGGTCTTTTGAGCCATCATCCAGCCTTATCTGATGATACGCAGATTAAAGATCGATGGTGCTAAATACCTTGGCTCCCCGAAGTAGCATCAACATGTCTGCAATCTTCGGCAAAGGATAATGATCCACCACCACATGCTTGTTCAACTCTCTGAGGTCCACACATAAACGTAAAGAACCATCAGCCTTCTTGGCAGCTGCAACTGGAGCAAGCCATTGCATTGCTTCCACTTCCTAAATGATACCATCTGCTTTCAATCGTTCCAACTCACTTTGTACTTGTTCACGCACAGCCACTGGCACATTACGTACCTTACTACACACAGGTTTAACACCATCAACCAAACGAATGTGATGTACATAATTCCACAAACAACCCAAGGTTTTACAAAAAACTTGAGGAAACTTTAACTTCAACATTTGCATAAAATCCTCAGAAGAGTTACTTTGTACAGAAGATATTAAATTTGTCTCAAAATTTTCCCTTAGTTTAATGGGAGGTGATTCATTCGGATCTAAAATCACACCAAGATCTCTCTGGTGGAACCAACTCAATATGCTGTCACCTTTTTGGGAAATATATACTTTAGCATTGACCAATCTGTTCTTGTATTCTAGGAGGCCCCAAAAATAGCCACATAATTTAATTGGCTCACCCCCATACGCACACGCTCTAATGTCAGGGCGAAATACCTTAATTTTATCCTTGACCTTTTTTAAATAAAACTCTTTCGAAACTATGGTGATCTTGGCACCTGAGTCAAAAAGAACATTTGTACTTTCACCTTCCACCAAGATTCCATCAATAGGACAGGTCCTGCCCTCTCCATTTCCTGTAACTTGTAGTAAAATCTGTCCACAGTCTACTCGAGCATTTGAATCATACGAGTAGGTTTCCTCATCATAAATTTCATTGACCCTTCCTTTATAGGTTTTTCCTTTACAAACTGAAGCAAAGTGACCTTTCCTCTTACAATTACTGCAGGTAACTTTCCAGCCCGGACACTGCCTGTCGTTGGCCAAATGACCTACTTTCCCACAACGAAAACATTTAGCTTGGAACGTGTTAAACCTTCCGTTTTTCTCAAAATTAGTTTTCTTTTTTTCATGTTCCTTTTGTTCCTTTTGAGATTGCTTGACAACATGAACAGAGTCTTTTTCTTTCTTGTCACCATTTGTTTTATGACTTCTACACACTTAAGGGAGTGTTCAATCCTTTTTGCAATAATAAGAACATCCTTAAGGGAAGGTTCATCCTTCTGCCACAGTTCCTATCTTACACATTCAATGTTACATCCTAACATAAATTGGTCCCTAATTCTCTCATCAAGGGTGGGGCCAAACTTACAAGATGAAGCCAACTTTCTCAAAGTTGTTATATAATTCTCTATAGACTCATCTTCCAATTGACTCCTGCGACCAAAGTGATACCTCTCAAGAATAGTACAGACTTTAGGTAAATAATGTTTATCCAATTTTGCTATACAAATTTCAAATTCATTCAGATCAGGATCATGGATTTCAGGAAGATGGTCAAAAACCTCCTGACCCTCGGACCCTAGACAATATAGCAGTAAGGCTGTTTTCCTTTCAGCACTCAAAGAGGAACCACACACTCTGGCATATCTTTCAAAAACTTTGCGCCATTTCTGCTATCTAATGGGTGGATCACCGGGCGATGACAAAAAGAAGGGAGGCGCAGTAACATTTTGCATTTTGTACGGAAATTTTGTACGGGAAAAAAAAAAATTACAGTGACCTGAAAGAGAATAATTATTACTCACAAATGCAAGCCTTAAAATCAATATTTAACTTGGTATAATATGAAAGCAGTATGAGTATTGCTGTTGAAAAGAGATTAAAGTAAAGTGACAATAAAGTAACATGCAATGCCGAAAACATTAAGGAAGGTGTATAAACCTTTACAATGTATTAAGACTGAAGTGATAAATCATCTGCGTGTGACAGAACAAACACGCAATGTAACTGAAATAGTAGGATTGTTAAGTATCATAAATTAACATAAACCTATATGATGTAGAACTTGTCAGGGTCTTTTCTATAAAGGTTTGTGTGCATATCACAGAAATGACACACAGGGAGAAATAGCAATTTGTGTGCGTGTCACGGAAGTAGCAAAGTAAAACTGAAGAAACCATCAGCGTTTGTGTGTGTATTACAGAAATGACACACAGCGGAGTAGTGCAGAGTTGTAATCCAAGCACCAGAAAGTAGAAGAAATTGACGCGATGACAATTCGCGCTAAACGAAACTTATTGAAGAGCTTGTGTGCGTATCACAGGGGTGACACGCAGCAGTAGTATTTCCAAATAACCACAACGGTATATAGATGCTGCAGAGTACACCTAAGATGGCCGCCACGCAAGGTCACACAGCATAATGAAAGACGTGACCGCGTCGGCGTCTAGGTGACGTTAGCAAAGTCAGCACTCCACGCGAAGAAGCTGAAGCAGAAGGAATCCCATGGCATGCGGGCAATTTCAAAGGACAACAAATTGCTGTGAAGCACGCTCAGGAGCGCGAGTCAGAGCGCAAGTGTACCCATGGAAGGTTACAAATTCTGCAAATTCTCTTACAAGTACCAGTAAATGAAAGACTGTATATCAATAGTCTCACACAACAGTAGTAAACTCTCGTGAGCAGAAACGTGTCACCCTTCTGATAGAAAAGGACACTGGAATTAGAACGAAAATCCAAAGAGACGGGACTGATAAAAAAAACACGATCCCTCTCTTCTTAAAATAAATGCAGGCACTAAATAAAGATAAGAGTCATTGGGCCGCATTAAAATCCAGAAACATTGAACAGTACCTTAAGGAGGGATTCAAAACGTAGAAAGTCGTGCTGAAAGAGATGCTTAAGCTTCAAGGTGAGCTAAAGTTTGATGATGTTGAGATCCTTTTCATGGAGTGTGAGCCATCCTCTGTCGCCAAATGTAACAAAGTGAAGTACTCAGGTTGATGTTTAAATTAAGTTTATTCCAAGTAAAAGATCCCATCCACAGTAACACTGCAACCAGGGAGCAGGCTCAGCTTCAACTGCTTCATCAAGAGCCTCTTACATCACTACATTCTGAAGCTCTTGGCAACAGGAGCAGAAGCCTAGAATGCCACAATGAAGTCATCTGATCTGAAGACAGAGCCCATGAAAAATACATCACCCGCATGCGTGATGGGGAAAACCTCTCGGGCTAGACGAATTTCCATTTAAAAAAAAGCAGAACAGCAATAAGTAAAAAACAAGACTGATTGGAATCTAGTGTAGTAACACAAAGTATAACATACACAGATACCTAATGAGACATCAAGCTTACTAATTGTCATGTCAGTTAAGACATCAATGGGTCATCTAGTAGAAAGTTCAAGGTGATAGTGTCAATGGCAAGAGGCTTTCCAGTTGCTTCCTGAATGCTGGATATGATGGATCAGTTTTAGTTGTGAGGGTTGGGGTTTGGTTTTATACCTAGGGGGCACTCCCTGAGAAGTCTCAAGTGTTCTTTTTTCTTGAAGACAATTGATTCCAAGAGGGTGTCTGTGATGTAGGGAAGTGGGTTTCACCTGATACAGTCAGTTTATGAGTAAGTTTTGTGGAATGTGGTATTTTATGTGCTATGCCCACCAACTAATTGGTAATCTCCAAATTGTACTGTCATGATGTTGCATTTGGTACATTCCACCTTTGGAAGGATGTCAGTAGTGAAGATCCACTTTTGACGTTGGGCAATGCGTGAAAAAAGCTAAAGTATGTATTAAAATGCGAGGTTTTCTTTCATTAAAAAACAAAGGCGTAACTGGGAATATGTTCAAGATCACACTGATTTATATGTGTAAAATAATAACATTATGATGGCACAGACTGAAAATTATCTGAAATGCTGCCAAACAATGCTCTCCAACTCATATCACAAAAGCCAAACCAATTTACTATAACTCCTGCACAATCCAAATACCCCCTCACTTATGCTTAAAGCATACTGCTCTGCCCAGTACACCCAGAAATCTCCTAAGATCACGACGTCAGGAGAACTGTGGTAAGCCATCTTCACAGTTCAAGAAACATCTGTAAATGGTTTAAAAACATGCTAACCATAAAGCTCAAACACCCACTAAAAAAAATTAATCACTGATTGGTTACAATAATATTTTTAAAATCCATTATTTCATCACCTAATACATCAAATTGCTTATCAAGTGATGTGTTTAGCAAAAACACTTTTTGCGAACCTTACAAATAATTAAAAAATAATATATGTGCCAATTACGCATAACCACAAATGTCAACATATTTATTTATATTAAATATCTTATTAGATAATGTGTCACCTATGTCAACAACATGCAATGACATAAACAATTCAAATAATACTAATGCAGTTCATTAGCTAACGCTCGAGTACATCAAACAAAACAAAAACAAAGTACATAAAATATTTGGAAGGAAAATCTAACACTTTGGGCCTCATTACGATGGCGGTGAGACTGCCACCGACAGACCGTCCATAGAAGCGGTCTGACCGCTGGATTATGATCCAGTGGTCAGAGGCATCGTTCATAGGCATCGCTCAAGGAGCCCGTCGGGGCAGCGGTCGGACCGTAATCCCTACAATAGGGGCTAGAGATGGGAGACGGCTGCCTGGGGCGAGCTCGCTTTCAACAGCTAATCAACGATGTAGGGGAAGACTGGAAACCCTGATCTCTGCAGATGTGCTGCAACCACCCCCATCACCTTGGTGAACACCCGAGGGGCACTGATAAGACCAAATGGGAGCACAGCGAACTGAAACGCTCTTGGCCAACCATGAACTGCAGGTAGCGTCTGTGGGCAGACAGGACGAGAATGTTGAAGTATGCGTCCTGCAAATTAAACACAACCATCCGGTCTCCCGGGTCCAGGGTAGAAAGAAACTGAGCAAAAGTAAGTATCTTGAACTGCTCCTTCTTCAGAAAAATGTTGAGAGAGTATAGGTTGAGGATAGGACAGAGCTCCATCCTTTTTGGGCACCAGGAAGTAGCAGGAATAGCAACCATCCCCCACTTCTGATGTCGGCACCCTCTCTATGGCACCCTTGGCCAAAAGAGCTGACACGTCCTGACGAAGCAAAGAGAGATGGTCCTCCGTCAGCTTTTCGTAAGTGGGTGGCATGGGTGGGGTGGGGGGTTTCAGAAAAGGGAGAGAGAAGCCCTTTTGGACAGTTTGCAAAACCCATTGGTCAGATGTTACTAACCGCCAGTGTAGGTGATGGCACATCCTGCCTCCCACTGGTTGCTCATAGTGTTGAAAAAGAAAGCTAAATGGGTTTGGAGGCTGCGGTTGCCTGGGGGTAGGGGACTGGCTCGACCTTTGGCTGGAAGCCCCACGTGATCTGTGGGGACCGCATCCTTAACCACAGGAAGGTTGGGAAACCCGTTGGCCATGGTGGCCTGGCTGGTAAAGACACCAGTGGAAGCCCTTTCCGTGGCCACAAAAGGGTCGAAAGGCGGACTGGGATTGATATGGGGCTATGGAAAGGCCCAAGGACCTGGCTGTAGCCCTACTGTCCTTGAAGTGATCCAGCACTGAGTCTGCCTTATCTCTAAAGAGACGAGTGTCATCAAAGGACATATCCATGAGAGAAGCCTGGACATCCCCTGAAAAGCCAGCGGTTCTCAGCCATGCGTGAAATCTCAATGCCAAAGACGAAATCACTCTAAACAGCGAGTTGGTCATGTCAAGTACACATCTGATGGTGAACTTTGCTGCATCTCTGCCATCTGCAATCCCCTGTGACAGTATGGCTCGGGCCTCGTCCGATATCATTGGCAGCACTTGTGCAACAGCATCCCAGATTGTGTGGGTATATCGCCCGAGGTGACTCGACCAGCAGCGCACTGGATCCATCAACGGATCCAATGGGCCTGACTGGTGCCGGGCGAGGACCCGCCAGTGGAAGACCAGTAGGGGCCCCTCCTGAGCCCGTGGGGCCCGAAGGCACTCTAGAGGGGACAGGCCATCCAAATATGAGGTATATGGTCTCATAGAATTCTCGTAACTGGACGGGGGTTGCTCCGGCTCCACCACAGAGCTAGGCCTTGAATGCGAATGCTCCCTCGTCTCGTCAGATGACTTTGACCAACGTGGCGAAGTCAAAGATCTGTTCGACTTCTTGCATTTGTGCTGATTGGCGTGGAAAGAAGAAAACTGATGTCAGTGCTCTAGTGTGGCGCTTATATCGGCTCTTCGCACATCAAGCCCGGCGATGACGACGCCACTCGGAGATGAATGTTGTCACTTATTGGCGCGGAGAAGTGCTGCTCAACAAAAGTTTCCGGATCCAGTCTGATGTCTGGGGAAAATTCTAAGGTAAGGAATCTGAGGCTAGAAGTCTCTATCAGATAAGCATATTCATATTAAAATTACTTTAAAAAAGAACCCCCCAAAAAACTTAAGTTGAAAGGGATTTAAAGTTCACTAATATGTTCATATTGAACTTTTATAAAAAAAAGTCCGTGTGTAGATAGAGGGAGAGCAGTGTAATAATTATACGCTCAAAAATACAACACCCATAATAAAAATATTCAATGTCTTAATAAAAAAGCGCTTTAAAATGACTTAAAAAAAGAAGCGCCCTAAAAATGTATGTGGAAAGGGATTTGAAGTTCACAAATATGTTTTAAAAAGTTAACAAATTGCAAATGTAAGGCGCTACCTTCACCTTGTGGTCCAACCTCACCATCTCAAGTCAATTTTAACTCCTTCCCACAGCATATATTCTTTTAAATGCCATATCTCTTTAAAAATAAAAGTTACATACTACACTATCAATCCCCCAACATCATGTATATATCTATATAATCATAACTCTGCAACAAGAAAAAACACGTCAACACACTCTACTTCATACTGGTTTCATCATATAGCAACACACACCTTCCTTCATATATTGTACCAATGCCATATTACATGCCCACAACAATCTTAATGCATCCCCACGTACATCGTTATATGACAACAAACTAACCATTATATACCTACACAGCCACCATTTAACAATGCTCTACAGTGTCACTTCAAGAAATCAGTCATACCATCATATAGCCTTTAAAATATGAATTAATCATATCACATTTACATTTTCTCAAGTAATGATAAAGGTGGGAGTTCAGTTTGAAAATACAATGAAGTTCTGCCACAGGATGAAGGTAGCACCTTAACCTTGGAACTTCTTAAATTTTTATGGCAAGGTCAATAATATTAACCTATTTGTCAACCTTAATTTCCTTTGAACTCAGACTTTACCTTTCGTGAGTCATGACCAATCCAATAGTCAAAAATGGTGATACACAGCATATTACACTCTGCACACACACACACACACACACACACACACACACACATACACATATATATTATCTACTGGCGCTCACCAGTAAGAAGTTATAGTTAGGACCTAGTTTCCATAGGAAAAGCGTTTTTTTCTTTTGCCAATATCTTTGGCGCTGTTTGACTAATCTTCACGAAATTTTCAAAACTAATGGGGACGCTCCGGTCAGCTCCTGTCTTGAAAGTTTCGGGGTGATTCGTCAAGCGGGAACTGAGAAAAAAGGGGGGTCCCAAAACCCGTTTTCTCCATGTTAATTTCCATAGGAAACTTTAGACGAAGCTACAGCCCGAACTGCTGAACGAATTACACCAAATTTGGCAAAAAGGTAGCTCTTGGTTCAGAAAGCGACCTTTTGTTTAAATGGTGTAAATCCGTTCAGTAATTCCTGAAATATTCATATTTTTTTTTTTTTTAACATTTCTTTTTATTGAAACATACATCGGAATATATAGATAGTACAGAGGAAATACGATACTCGTATCTTGTTATACAATACTGTCAGCGTAAGGTATACACATTTTGTACAAAGGGAATGTTACGGCAAGAAGGGTTCCTCCAATTCCATGCCACGAGGCGGCGAACATATTTCCCCACGGTATGTGTTTCAAAGGCTCCAAATACGACCCCACTTTTGGGGGCATCCCCTGGCCAAGTACACAGTTTTCTCTCGGAACATGCACCAGTCAAGATCTTTCATCCATGCTTCCACTGTAGGTGGTTGGGCTGCTCCCCAGTGTTGTGCAATGTTACGTTTCGCTAACATGAAACCCAATGTTGCCCATTGTGATTGATGGACATTGAGGTCTGTCGGCTCCCAAATATTTAAAAGACACCTTCGTACCTCTGGGCGAAGCGAGACTGATAACACAGAATTAATGATGTCATGTATCCTGTTCCAATAGGTGGTCATGTAGGTACACTCCCAAATAATATGCAAAAAGGTTCCTATATGGCCGCACCCTCGCTTGCATTCCCCTCCCTCTGCCCTCCCCATTTGGATCAATCGGGTTCCTGTGATGTACACCCTGTGTAGGATATTGAGCTGGACTAGGCGTAGGCGTGCAGATATGGCTACTACCCTGGGGGAGGACACTGCCTCCTGCCAGTCCTCGTCGTCCAGCTCCAGACCATCCTGCGCCCATTTCTCCCTGAGAGATGTGAGGGGGTCCTCCATATTATTTATGAATTTCCGATATATCAGGGAAATAGTTTTGTCAGGCAGGTGCCCGTCTAGTATTCTGTCTTCTAACGGCGAGGAATCAGGAGGGACTGTATCTCGTGAAATATGTGTGCGGAGAGAATGTGTTACCTGAACGTATCGAAAATATTCAGAGTTTGCAAGTTTATACTCTGTTTGCAGCTCTGCAAAGGACACAATGCCATCCTTCCCCCACAGGTCTTTGATGCGGGAGATTCCTATAAGGTCCCATTTATCGAACCCTTTTGTCCGCCACAAACTACAGAGGGTCTCTGAGTCCCACAACGGCGTCACCATCGTCAGCTTACCACCCCACCCCAGCGAGCGAGTCGCCTTGTGCCAGATCTGGACTGAGTGGTCGGTCGGAATCGTTAAATTATATCGTGTGGGTCTTGAGTACAATGCTCTGCTGTAGCTCCCACCCGGGAGGAGCCATCTGTCCATGGCGAAACCTGGGTCATCGGGACGACCGTATGTACCATGGTTGACGGCCGCTAAGTGTGCTGCCCAATAGTACTTCTTGATGTCCGGGAGGCTGATCCCTCCGTCGTACCATGACAGTGTCAGTTTGGTGAGGGCGATATGCGGTTTCCCGTCCCACAGCAGGGTCCTCTGGAGGCTCTCTATTTCGTGAAAATATTTAGCGGGAACTGGGTCCAATGCGTTTTGCAAAATATATAGGAATCTGGGCAGGGACATCATCTTGAATAATGCCGCCTTGCCCAGCAGCGAAAGGGGGAGCAGGTTCCAGCTGGCTATGTCTCGCCTGAGCCTAACTAGGGGAGGGAGGAGATTGTGGGTGTATCGAAGGAGAGGATCGAGGGATATAAAAATCCCCAGATACTTGAACCCTACAGTATTAATCTGCAACGGGCATCTTCTCGGCGGCGTAGTTGGGTCTCCATGCAGTGCGTATAACAGGGATTTACTCCAGTTAACGGTAAAGCCAGAGAATCTACCGAAGACCTCCAATATGTCAAGTACAACTATCAGGGACTGCCTGGGTGAAGCTAGATATAGTAGGATATCGTCCGCATATAGCGATATGCGGTCCTCCCAGGTCGGGGCCCACCGCAGTCCACGTATTCTGGGGTCTCCGCGGATCCAGGCCGCCAAAGGTTCAAGGGCAAGGGCAAAGAGGAGTGGCGATAACGGGCAGCCCTGACGGGTTCCCCTTTCCAACTGAAACGTCGCTGACACCCTGTTATTGACTACCACTTGGGCCTCAGGCGAGCTGTATATGAGACGGACCCATTGAATGTACTTGGGTCTGAAGCCCATCCTGCCCAGTACCGCCCACAAGTAGGGCCATTCTATGGTGTCGAACGCCATGGTTGCATCCAATGACACTATCGCTGCCGATTCCTGAACACTTGACGCCCTACTGATTACACCGTGAAGTCTGCGCAAATTAAGGGCCGTGTTCCTGCGTGGCATAAACCCGGATTGATCCGGGTGAACTAGCGTCTCAATGGTTTTAATTAACCGCATAGCCAAGAGCTTGGCTAGTATCTTGGGTTCTGCGTTGAGGAGGGAGATGGGTCTATATGAGGCGCAATCGGTTTTGGGTTTGCCTTCCTTGTGTATTGCCACAATGGTGGCAATTCTCTGGTCCCTGGGCAGTGTACCTCTATTTCTGGATTCCTCAAACATCGCTTTCAGATATGGCGCCAACTTGTCAGGGCGAAGTTTATACAGCTCGATTGGAAGTCCGTTGGGCCCTAGAGCCTTCCCCGACTTCAGGGCTCTAATCGCCTGTCCTATCTCGTCTGTTGTTAAATCACTCTCGAGATATTCCTTGTCGTCTAGAGAGAGACTAGGCAGTTTGATGTCCCGCAGTAAGTCCCAGGAGTCCTGCTCAGCGTGCGGGGATACAGTCTTATATATTGAGGCAAAATGCGCGGCGAATCTGTCAGCTATGGCCTGGGGTTCTGTCAGAGAGACGTCTTCGTTTACTGTAATCTTCGGGACCAACCTACTAGCATGCTCTTTTTTATCAAGCCATGCTATGAGTTTCCCCGCTTTGTCCCCCAGTTCATAGATCCTTCCCTGTTTCTCTCTACCTAGCGCCTTCGCCCTGTCTGTTACCAGAGCTTTATATTCATGCTGCTTTAAGTTTAGCAAATGGAGCTTTTCTGGCGTGATACCGGAATTGAGGTCTCTCTCCAACCCTTGGATCTCAGCCTCTATGTCTACTACTTCCTTTTGTTTTTCTTTTTTCGCGCCAGAGATGAGGGAGAGGGCGTGACCATGTATTACCGTCTTAAAGGCTTCCCACAACGTCTGAGACGAGGCCACGGAACCTTCGTTATTTGAGAAATAGCTATCAATGGCTTTAAGGAGGTCTTTGCGGATTTTAGGATCCCTGAGGTGCCATGGGTTAATTGGAGCTATTTTCCCAACTGCGGCTTGGTTTAGGGTTATATGTATCCATACTGGCGAATGATCCGATGTCCCCCTAGGTAAATGCCTGATTTCCTGTATGTAAGCCGCTTGTGTTGCTGGGAATAGACAGTAGTCTAAGCGGGAGAGACTGTGATGTACCCCAGAGTGAAATGTGTATTGCATCTGGTCAGGGTGATGAGTCCTCCACCCGTCTACCAGGCCCATAGCTTCTAAGAAGTCGGGTAGCCATTGGGACGTATGTCCCATTTCTCGTGGGGGAAAGCGATCCAAGGTTCCCGATACCACTGCATTGAAATCGCCCCCAAGGATTAGGAGGCCCTCCGGCATTGTGAGTAGGAAAGAGCCCAAGTCAGCGAAAGTAGTTTTCTGCAGACCTGGTGGAACATAGACAGACATGAGTGTGATGGGGCGCCCCTCCCACATGCCGGACACCCCAATGTATCTGCCCCTGTCATCAGTCCAAGTGGCATTTACTAGCAAGGGAAAGGAGTTTCTCATCATTATGCCCACTCCCCGGGAACCCGAGGAGAACCCAGCGTGCGCCACCATCTTGTACCCCCACCTTTGCATTGCCCTGCATGTATTTCCTATTAAGTGTGTTTCCTGTAATAACACTATATCAGGGGCCTGTCTCTTAACATATTGAAGGACCACACTGCGCTTGATCTTGTCCCCAAGGCCGTTAACATTCCAGCTTAATATCTTAACGTTTGCGTTTCCCTGCGTACCCATTGACTCGTACTACAAAACATCGCTTCCTCTGCTATTAAAACATATACAAATTCCGATGAGAAAACATAAACAACAGATTCATACAATTCCCAAACCCAACACCCCCCCACCCTGCTGCCCTGCACTTGGAGCTTAAAACTGCCCATAAAGAACTCTGCAGAGTGCCTGTCGCCCTGTGTCTACACTAAACGCAGAAAATTTGGGGTCGTGGCATGCCGCTTACCTGACCCCCTCCCCTTGTATAGGAAGAAATGTATAGTTCCCTTAAAATGTCCCGGATCACCATTCGGAGCGGGCCCATTAATGGGGATCTCCCCCGAAGGCCAAGGTCCCACACCGTTCAGTACCTGTCTCTGGTCTAGGTGAGGGTATGTCCATCCGGAAGAGCCACGATTCTCAGCTCAGCCTCGTCGATCGTGTGGTTGGGAGGCGAAATATTCATATTTAAAATATTTATATATCTGCTGACCGCAGTGGATCCGCGAACCCTCCCGAGCACGAGCTTGATTCTGATTGGCTGCCAACACTTCAAACCAAAAAGTGTTGGCAGCCATCTTGTGACTCGGTTGAACCGAGTCACAAGAAAAAAGATCATAAAAGAAGAAAAGGGGGCAGGGTAGAAACTCCCTGACCCCCTAGGCCTGGTCAGGGGGTCCCAGAGGGACCCCCAGGGCCAAAAAAAAAGCATTTTTAAAAAAAAACTTTCGGCGCGAATCCGGCTGAAAATAAAACAAAAAACGAAGCGCGGACTCCCGCGCTTTGTTTGTTTTAAACCCCCGGGTGGGCCAGGTCCCGCAGGCAATGCTTTAATATGTAGAGGGGGCCCGCGGGGGCCCCCGCAGCCCCGGGGACCGCCACTTTCCCAGGGCTTCGTTAATTATGCGCGGGGCACGCGGCTCCCCCCCGCAGCCCCTGGGACCGCCACCTCCCTGGGGCTCATACAAAAAAATGAGTGGGGGGCTCTTTCCACCCCCACGCTGACCTGGGGACACCACCTCCCCGGGGCTTTACTTTATTTAGGCTGGGGGGGCCTCGCGGGCCCCCCAAGCCCCGGGGACCGCCACCTCCCCGGGACTACTTGTAATACTAAGGGGCCGATTCCGATTCGGGCCGGAAATCTCTCCGACCGAGCCGGACCCGGAGAGATTTCCGACCGAATCGGACCCTAGCAGTCCGACCGAACGAGTACGATGCGCACGCATGCTATCGGACTCGATTCGGTTGGACTCCCATTGAAGTCAATGGGAACCGGTCGTACAACACGTACGCGGGCTCCCATTGACTCAATGGGTGCGAGGCGAACAAGGGCGCCCCCTACAGCGGGTACGCGTCGAAGCGGGTCGCGCCGTACACGCACAGGTAGGGGGGACCCATGGGTCCCCCCTGTGTGCGACTCGCGTGGCTACGCGTACAGGGGGGTCCGACACGGACCCCCAAAGTGCGGCTCTGACTGCTCTTTTGAGCCAGACGGCGCGAGTCGGTCGGACTGCTCGAGGCGCGCATCGTACTTACCCGGCCGGGGAACGTCTCCATTGCGCGGTGCGAGTCGTGTCCGTGCGAGTCGGTCGGAGCGGTCGGCTTTCGCGAACGAGTCGGTCGGTGCGGTTGGGTCTTGCGAACGAGTCGGTCGGAGATTTCGCATCGTACTCGCTCGCCCGGACGCACGTACGAATCGGTCGGGAAACAGGGCTCCGAATCGGATCCGGTAAAGCCGAATCCGATTCGGAGCCCTACCGGCCGAGATCGGAATCGGCCCCTTAGTGTGGGGGGGCTCGAGCCTCCCCACACTGCCCCGGGGACCACCACCTCCCCGGGGCACTAATTATTCAAATACGGGGGTCCGTTGCAGACCCCCGGCCCTGGGGCCGCCACCCCCCAGGGCCGGCTCCAGCAATGTACTGGGGTGCCCACCCCCGGGACATTGCAGTTTGCAATGGCAGGCCCGCCCTGTCATTGCAAACTTCTGCTCCGCCTCATGGAAGCGAGAGCAGGAAACCTGCTCTCGCTTCCATGAAGCAAAGCAGAATTGCTTTTGGACAAGGGGAGCTGCATGTTTGCAGCTCCCCTGGTCCAAAAGCAATACCGGCTCCCGCAGGAGGAGAGGAGCCAGCAGGGACCGCGGGGGCATTGGGGCTCCCCCTGCGGTCCCCAACCTGAGGCCAGGCTGATGGCCAGGGGGATGGGGTCCCTGGGGCTAAAAGTGGCCCGGGAGGGGGGCCACTCGCCCCCTCCCTTTTACATTTTTCTTTTTTTTTGTAAACGGAAGGCCGGCCCCGGGGATGGGGTCCTCGGGGCCATAATTGTCCTCAGGAGGGGGACCATGCGGCCAGGCCCCGGGGGATGGGGTCCCTGGGCCCAAGGGAGGCCCAGGGAGGGGGGGCCTTGCGGCCCCCCTCCCCTTTAAAAAATAAAAAAAGGAAAGGCCTAGCCCCGGGGGATGGGGTCCCCGGGGCCATAATCATTATTATTATTAAACTTTTATAGCGCACTTATACCCGTGGGTGTCCTGGCGCTTTCAGGTTCAACATACTATGCCAAGAAGCTAGTTTCTAAAAAGCCACGTCTTAAGTTGTTTTCAAAAATCAAGGAGGGTGGGTATCGTCCTGAGGTACAATGAGAGGGAGTTCCACTGCTTGATGGTATTATAGCTGAAACTCCTACCACCCCAGTTCGTCTTTTTGATTCTAGCAGTGGTCATCAAACTGGCGTTAGCCGATCGCAGAGGTCTATTGGGAGAGTACCAGCTGAAAATATTCCAGAGAAATTTCGGACCTTCTCTATGCAGTGCCTTGTGGGCAATGCAGAGTGCCTTAAATTTAACACGCTGGCAGACAGGAAGCCAATGCAGGTCCTGGATCCCTGTCCTAACAGACTGATATTTAGGAATGTCCAGGACTAATCTAGCGGCAGCATTTTGTACCGCCTGCAGCTTCCTAAGTAATCTGGCTTGGAGGTTCATATATAGACCATTGCAATAGTCTAGTTTGGACAAAACTAGGGAGGTCACAACCGTCTTTCTGGTGTTTTTTGGAATAAAGGGAAGGATTTTTCTGAAGGTTTTGATGGTAAAATAGGAGGAGGACACGACCTTGGAAACCTGGGTCTCAAAGTTAAGTTTTTCATCTATAATAACACCCAAGATTCTTGGCTTTAACTAATTGTGTGGGAGGAGAACCCAGGTTGTCTGGCCACCAAGCCGGAGACCAAGGTGGGAAAAGGTTACCAAACAATACCACTTCAGTTTTGCTTGAATTCAGCTTCAAGCAATGTCTACTCATCCAGCTGCTCAATGCAATCATACAATCATGTAATTTGAGGGAGTGATTAACATGCTTATCCACTGTCGAAATTACCAGCTGGGTATCGTCAGCATAAGAAGTGGGAATCAAGTTAAAACTTCTGATCAGCGGAGCAAGTTCAGAGACATATATGTTAAAAAGCGTCGGGCTCAACGAGGAGCCCTGAGGAACCCCACAAGGCAAGACAAAGGGCGTTGACTTAAACTTACCTAGATGTACCGTTTGGGATCTGCCTAATAAGAACAATGTTAAAAGAGAGAGGGCCTTTCCTCCTATCCCTATGGTTTTCAAACGTTGGACCAAAAGAACATGGTCCACCGTGTCAAACGCTGCGGAGAGGTCCAGCAGAATAAGAGCCGCCAACCCTCTGCCATCCAATGTAGTGCGTATTTCTTCCATAGTTTTTATCAAGGCAGTCTCAGTGCTATGATTTGCTCTGAAACCGAACTGACTATGGTCTAGAAGTTGATTTTCTAAAATGAAAGTAGAAAGTTCAACATTTAATATTTTCTCTATAATTTTAGCTGGGAGTGGGAGTCTCACGATAGAACGATAATTAGCAGGATCATTTATGTTCAGCTTTTTAGAAGAAGCGGCAAGATTTCCAAATGCTAGGAAATAGTCCTTGTGAGAGCATCTGATAAAAAATTCTGGACATATAGGGGCTGATGTGTTGGCTTATATTTTGTAGAATCCTAGGGGGGCAGGGATCCTCTGGGGATCCCGATTTAGCCGCAGAAAGAAGCGTGGCTATTTGGATCGGAGATGTTGAAGTAAATTCTAAAAATGACGACTTGTTGGATGATTCCTGCTCTTAAGAATTAGTGTTGACCTTAAAATTGTCAAACAGATCGTAAATTTGATCAACCTTACTTTTGAATGTCTGAGCAAGTGCATTACAAAAATCTTGGTTGTGGTTAGAAGAGTCATCTTTTGTGACCGTAGTCAAGTTCTTTATGGTCTGAAACAGTTCTTTACTAGAATTGCCAGCATTTTCTATTTGTAGTGTATAGTATTGACTCTTCTCAGCAATAAGCTTTTTCTTATACTCTGCAAGCATGGTTTTATACCGATATTTTTAGGGTGCTTCATAATTAAGGCTCCCGGTTTTCCGTTTAAACTGATTTTTGCATATAAATACAGACGGAAAAATATTTTTCTTTCGTCTGTATTTATAAATAGAAACGGAAAAATGCCAATAAATATGTTTACCTTTGCTGCTGTGTGCCAGGAGAAGACGAGCCTGTCCCAGTGCAGGACGGGGAGAGGGCTGATCAAATTTCAGCTGAGCCCATAACAAAGCTCGACATTAAGGGGCCACCAGGCCTACTTTTGGTTAAGTATCCTGGCTGGAAGCTATGGGGGGTGGGGGCCGGTGAGGAGGAAGACGCATCCCTAAAAGCAATTGAGGGAAAACAAATGCGCACAGCTTGTCACTTCACAGGTACTTAAGAGAGGCCTGCATTTGACTTAGTTCAGTCACTGGAGCAAAGAGATATAAACGCCCTGTAGGAATGTTAGATGTGTTGGTTTATCCCAGTATTTACACAAATAACAATTTAAATTCTGCTATTGGATTTATTTCTTTTATAGCGCTATAGCCCTACTCCTCATAATGCAAGGTGTCAGAGTGCTTGACAATAAATCATATGTGTGTAAATCAATGTATATGATGTGTTGCATAAGACAGTGAAGTGAGGGTTACATTAGGAGGACTGCAATTTATTAACTGCAAGTAACAAAAGGATCTTTGTTAAAAGCAGTTACCCATTTACCATCTACATAAATCTATCTAAACCTATAACAACCAAGCGCGCCTTGCCTATTGAAATAAATGTGGAAAAATACTAGCTGCAGCTTCTGTTTTTGCTTGCGGCAAAATAAAATGTGGATAAATACAGATAAAATGATCAAAAAATAAATATGGATAAATACAGACGGAAATGTTAAAAAAATAAATACCATAAAACCGGGAGCCCTATTCATAATGTTTGCGACAGTTCCTTTCTTGCCTCCTACAGGCTTGTTTTTCTACTCTCAGGGTCTCAGAAAACCAAGGAGCTAATCGGCTTCAGGAGGGGGGCCTCGCACCCTCCTTTTCAATAAACGAAAAAAATGGAACAGGTCGCGGGGATGGGGTCCCCGAGGCCCAAAAGGCTCAAGAGAAGAGGGGCCACACAGCCCCCCTTCTTAAAAAAAAAAAACCCCGGCAACTCGCCGGAGGCCCCGCCCCCTCCCTGTACGACTCTGCAAACGCGCCTCCTGGTGCGCTCTGCATTGGGAGATTAAGTCCCCGTCGCTACTGAGGGTACCTGGGGGCCAACTAGGCCACCAGGTACCTCCAGTAAGCCCCACACAGTGGTATTGCTGAGAGGTGGTCCGAGGCCACGCCCCTTTTTACACCACTCTGCAAACACGCCTTTTGGCACACTGCTGGTGGGGTGATGAGGTCCTCTTGTGTCCTGAGGACCTCAGGACTAAAGTGGACTTCATCCCCCAAGCAGCAGTGCGCTAAGAGGTGAGTTTGCAGAGTGGTGTAAAAAGGGGGCCTCAGACCACCCTCAGCAATCCAGCTGTGTGGGGCTTACTAGAGATAACAGGAGGGCTAGTTGGCCCCCAGGGACCCTCAGGAGGCAAGGGGACTTCATCCCCCAACCAAGAGCGTGCCAGGAGGCGCGTTTGCAGAGTGGTGGAGAAAGGGGGCATGGCCTCTGTCCACCTCTCAACAATCCCACTGTGTGGGGCTTACTGGAGGTAACAGGTAGGCTTGTTGGCCCCTAAGGACCTGCAGCAGCGAAGGGGACTTCAATCCCCATCCAAGAGCGCGCCAGGGAGCGCATTTGCAGAATGGTGGGAAAAGGGGGCGTGGCCTGCTATGAGAACTTACCAATGCGGAGGTGTGTGACTTACTGGAGGTAATAGGAGGGGTGGTTGGCTCCCAAGGTTGTCCTTGGGGGGCCAACCACCCCTCCTGTTACCTCCAGTAAGTCCCACACAGTGGGATTGCTAAGAGGTCTTCGGAGGCCACGCTCCCCTTTCTCTACCACTCTGCAAACGCGCCACCTGGCACACTACTGGTTGGAGGATGAAGTCCACTTTTCTCCTGAGGGACTTTGGGGGCCTAGAAGCCCTCCTGGTACTTCCTGTAAGTCCTACGCAGCAGAATTCCTGAGCACTGGTCGGATGCCCAGCCCCCTTTCTCCACCACTCTGCAAACGCAACTACCAGTTAAAGAAGCATTTGCATTGTAATAGGTCTCGCATTTGCAAGAGTTAGAGCTATTGGCGTTGTAAATGTAAAAGTTTTTTACTAATGTTTTTTGGAGTGGAGTGGATGTACGTTGTGTGTAGTGGAATTATGTGGTATGTTTTTCAGTGAAATTATGTGGATAGAAAGTATGTGGTATTTAGTGTATAGGAATTATGTAGAGTGGGATTATGTTTTATGGAGAGTAATCATGTGGCATGCTAGTCTGTGTTGTGGAGTGGCAACCTCAGGTTTAGTCTTCCTCGTTTCCATTGAAGCTAAACTATAAACTCAATGAGACAAAAAAAAGAAGGAACCACTGAGGAGCACTTCTGGAGCTAGACAGAGGTATGAGCAGGGCCACTGGAATTATGCGACTGTTTGGCTGCACAGACTTTCGTACAATTATGCATTTTCTGCATTTGCCACTTAATCCATCATCTGCTGCATAATCTGCAGATTTGAACAAAAAAAACCTTGTTTCTAGCTTAAACGGCTCAAACGTTCCCAAAAATGCAGTGACAAGTGTTACAGCGTGGTGGAAGGCCCTTTGCAAACCTAGAATTGTCACCTGTTACGTTTTGCTAAATGTGGGTGTTAAATTGGTACTAATGGTGTGCAAACCACTCTTGCTTCTTTCTGCGCCTCTCTTGCCTCTCTCTGCATTTCTGTTGCTTCTTTTTGCACCTTTCTTTTTCTGCACTTCTCTTGCCTCTTTCTGCATATCTCTTGCCTCTTTCTGCACATCTCTTCCACTTTCTGCAACTCTCTTGCCTCTTTCTGCACCTCTGTTGCCTCTTTCTGAACCTCACTTGCTTCTTTCTGCACCTCACTTGCTTCTTTCTGCACCCCTCTTGCCTCTTTCTGCACCCTTCTTCCCTCTTTCTGCACCTTTCTTGCCTCTTTCTGCACCCCTGTTCCCTCTTTCTGCACCTCTCCTGCCTGTTTCTGCACCTCTCTTGCCTCTTTCTGCACTTCTCTTGCTTCTTTCTGCACCTCTGTTGCTTCTTTCTGCACTTCTCTTGCCTCTTTCTGCAACCCTCTTGCCTCTTTCTGCACCTCTGTTCCTTCTTTCTGCACTTCTCTTGCTTCTTTCTGCACCTCTCTTGCTTCTTTCTGCACCCCTCTTGCCTCTTTCTGCACCCTTCTTCCCTCTTTGTGCAACTCTCTTGCCTCTTTCTGTACCTCTCTTCCCTCTTTCTCCACCCCCTTGCCTCTTTGTACACCTCTGTTCCTTCTTTCTGCACTTCTTTTGTTTCTTTCTGCATCTCTCTTGCTTCTTTCTGCACCCCTCCTGCCTCTTTCTGCACCTCTGTTGCTCCTTTCTGCACTACTCTTGCTTCTTTCTGCACATCTCTTGCTTCTTTCTGCACCCCTCTTGCCTCTTTCTGCACCCTTCTTCCCTCTTTCTGCACCCCTCTTGCCTCTTTCTGCACCTCTGTTCCTTCTTTCTGCACTTCTTTTGTTTCTTTCTGCATCTCTCTTGCTTCTTTCTGCACCCCTCGTGCCTTTTTCTGCACCCTTCTTCCCTCTTTCTGCACTTCTCTTGCCTCTTTCGGCACCTGTTGCTTCTTTCTGCACTTCTCTTGCCTCTTTCTGCATCCCTCTTGCCTCTTTCTGCACCTGTTACTTTTTCTGCACTTCTCTTGCCTCTTTCTGCACCCCTCTTGCCTCTTTCTGCACCCTTGTTCCCTCTTTCTGCACCTCTCTTGCCTCTTTGTGCACCTCTGTTCCTTCTTTCTGAACTTCTTTTGTTTATTTCTGCATCTCTCTTGTTTCTTTCTGCACCCCTCGTGACTTTTTCTGCACCCTTCTTCCCTCTTTGTGCAAGTCTCTTGCCTCTTTCTGTACCTCTCTTCCCTCTTTCTGCACCCCTCTTGCCTGTTTCTGCACCTCTCTTGCCCCTTTCTGCACCTCACTTGCTTCTTTCTGCACCCCTCTTGCCTTTTCTGTACCCTTCTTCCCTCTTTCTGCACCTCTCTTGCCTGTTTCTGCACCTCTCTTGCCTCTTTCTGTACTTCACCTGCTTCTTTCTGCACCCCTCTTGCCTTTTCTGCACCCCTGTTCCTTCTTTCTGCACCCCTGTTCCTTCTTTCTGCACCTCTGTTGCTTCTTTCTGCACTTCTCTTTCTTCTTTCGGCACCTCTCTTGCTTCTTTCTGCACCCCTCTTCCCTCTTTCTGCACCTCTTTTGCCTGTTTCTTCAACTCTATTGCCTCTTTCTGTAATTCTCTTGCCTCTTTCTGCACCTCTGTTGCTTGTTTCTGCACTTCTCTTGCTTCTTTCTGCACCTCTATTGCTTCTTTCTGCACCCTTCTTCCCTCTTTGTGCACCTCTCTTGCCTCTTTCTGCACCTTTCTTGCCTCTTTCTGTACCCCTCTTGCCTCTTTCTGCACCTCTTTTGCTTTTTTCTGCACTTCTCTTGCCTCTTTCTGCACTCCTCTTGCCGTCTCCTGCACCTCTGTTGGTTCTTTCTGCACTGCTCTTGCTTCTTTCTGCACCCCTTTTGCCTGTTTCTGCAACTCTCGCCTCTTTCTTCACTTCTTTTGCCTCTTTCTGCACCTACGTTGCTTCTTTCTGCACGTCTCTTGCTTCTTTCTGCACCCCTCTAGCCTCTTTCTGCACCCTTCTTCCCTCTTTCTGCACCTCTCTTGCCTCTTTCTGGACTCCTGTTCCCTTTTTCTGTACCTCTCTTGCCTGTTTCTGCAACTCTATTGCCTCTTTCTGCAGTTCTCTTGCCTCCTTCTGCACCTCTGTTGCTTCTTTCTGCACTTCTCTTGCCTCTTTCTGTACCCCACTTGCCTCCTTCTGCACCTCTGTTAGTCCTTTCTGCACTGCTCTTGCTTCTTTCTGCACCTCTTTTGCCTATTTTGCAACTCTCTTGCCTCTTTCTGCACTTCTCTTGCCTCATTCTGCACCTCTGTTGCTTCTTTCTTCTTTTCTCTTGCTTGTTTCTGCATCTTTCTTCCTCTTTATGCACTACTATTGCCTCTTTCTGTGCTTTTCTTGCTTCTTTCTGCACCTTAATTCCTCTTTCTGCACCTCTCTTTCCTCTTTCTACACCTTTCTTGGTTCTTTCTGCACTTCTGTTGCCTCTTTGTGCACTTTTCTTGCGTCTTTCTGCACATTTCTAGCCTCTTTCTGCACTTCTCTTGCCTCTTTCTGCACATTTCTTACTCTTTCTGCACCTGTCTTGATTTTTCTGCACTTCTCTTGCCTCTTTCTGTACTTATCTCACCTCTTTCTGTACTCAAATGGGAAGTGCAAGCTGTCAAGTTTAAAGGCCTGAGTGCTCTCAGGACTGAAGTATATGTCTACTTGTACATGTATACTTACATGTGGTATGCATCTGAAGATGGTAGCTTAAAAAGCGGGTAACTTCTCCTATAGGTGGTCAAATCTTCTCAGTTCTGCTCTGTCATTCGGTTGCACAGGCAGACATGTCTTATGTATATAGGTGTTATAGAGCCCCTCAAATATACTATTGAATACCCATGTACCCTGTATTGTGAGCAGAAAGAAATGCATACACCTTTTTGTACACAAATTTACAGAGTATGCTGTTTGAAACACAGGTATTCAAGTATTTGTATGTTTATTTTTATGTAACATGTCACTAGGTAAAAGCAGAGACACGCGCATGCATACCTTCACAAACTTGGTGAGACTGACAACAGTGATATGGTTAGGATTGCTGTTTTACATTTGGTAGGCCTAACATTCTGAGCAGTCGATGAATAGTGAACCTTGAAGAGAAAAGTGAGGTTTAAGACATCTTGGGAGAAGGATTAGTGATTAGGCTATCAGTGATGTCATTTGAGATGTCATCAGTGATGTCACTGACCATGTCATGAGTGATGTAATATGTGACGTCACCAGCAGTGCATTGCGGGGCGCGAGTTAAACGGCCAAATTTCTCGGTTTTGTACGAGTAAAATGTCAGCCTAGCTATAACGTCCCTGAAACCTGTGGTTTTTTCAGTGAATATATATATATATATATATATATATGACATGGAGGAGTGAGGCTCAATAAATCTTTGCACTGCAAATCAAGAGGAATTCGTGCCCGTGTGTTTGTTCGCTTTGGAAAGCGGAAGGGCGTTTGTAGTTCTAATATATATATATATATATATATATATATATATATATATATATATATATATATATATATATATATATTATCTACTGGCGGTCGCCAGTAGATAGTTATAGTTACAACCTATTATCCATAGGAAATCCGCGACATTCTATTTGAAATAACGTTGGCGCCGGTTGACGAATCTTCGTGAAAGTTTCCAACTTGTTGGGGCGCTCCGCTCCTACCCTGAAAGTCTCGGGGTGATACGTGAAGCGGGGACCGAGAAAAAAGGGGGGTCCCAAAACCCGTTTTCCCCATTCATTTTTCCATAGGAACCTTTAGTCGCAGCTACAGCCCGAACTGCTGAACGGAATTACACCAAATTTGGCAAAGAGGTAGTCCTTGGTTCAGACTGGTGCCTTTTGCTTAAATGGTGTAAATCCGTTCAGTAGTTCCTGAGAAAATCAAAAGTAAAAGTACATATATATCTATGGGCGCGTCGGATACGCGTACCCTCAGCGCACCCTGCGCGCACCGTCCCGATCACGAGCTGCATGCTAATTGGCTGTCAGCTGGCTGTCAACATTCCGATTCAGGAAGTGTTGGCAGCCATTTTGTCCCTCGGTAGAACCGAGGGACAGAAACAAGTGCGCAAAGCGCAAAAAGGGGGCAGGGTAGAAACACCCTGACCCCCTAGGTCTGCTCAGGGGGTCCCACAAGGACCCCCTGGGCAGAAAAAATATATATATTTTTTTAAAAATCGGCGGGATGCGCTTAGGGTGCGCGTATCCCGCCGAGAAAAAAAAAAGAAACAAGTGCGCAAAACGCACAAAGGGGGCAGGGTAGAAACACCCTAACCCCCTAGGCCTGCTCAGGGGGTCCCACAAGGACCCCCTGGGCAAAAAAAAGCATTTTTTTTTTTTTTAAATCGGCAGGATGCGCTCAGGGTGCGCGAATCCTGCCGAAAAAAAATCGAAGCGCGGTCTCCCGCGCTTCGATGCTACTGGCCCCGGGTGGGCCAAGTCCCGGGGGCATGCTGGGGGGGGGTTAATTTTATGTGTGGGGGCCTCTAAGGGCCCCCAAGCCCCGGGGACCGCCACCCCCGGGGCTTTATGCATAATGGTGCGGGAGGGCTCTGAGCCCTCCCGCAGCCCCGGGGACCACCACCTCCCTGGGGCTTCTTTTTTAAAATGAAAAACCTGTGTGGGGGGCTCCAGCCCCCCACACGCCCGGGACCGCCACCTCCCGGGGCACTAAACATTTAAATATGGGGGTCCGTTACGGACCCCAGAGCCCGGGGACCACCACCTCCCCGGGGCTGTGCACACGATGGGAGGGGGCCGCGCGGCCCCCTCCTGGAGCCTGTGGTGGCCCTGGGGACCGCCACCCCCAGGGCCGGCTCCTGCAGTGTCCCGGGGTGCCTACCCCCGGGACACTGCTGTTTGCAATGACAGGACGGGAGCCTCGCGGCTCCCGTCCTGTCATTGCAAACTTGCTTTGGATATTGGAAGAGAGAGCAGGAAACCTGCTCTCTCTTCCAATATCCAAAGCTGATTGCTTTCCACATGGGGAGCAGCATGTTAGCTGCTCCCCATGTGTAAAGCAACGCCGGCTCCCGTAGGACACGGGGAGCCGGCGGGACTGTGGGGGGTTTGGGGACCCCCCACAGTCCCCAACGAGAGGGCCAGCCCCGGGGGATGGGGTCCCCGGGGCAAGTAGTGGCTCGGGAGGGGGCCACGCGGCCCCCTCCCCAAAGTTTTGAAAAATTATAAAAAATAAAAAAAGGGTATGGCCGGCCCGAGGGATGGGGTCCCCGGGCCTTAAAATGGCCAGAGGAGGGGGCCACGCAGCCCCCTCAAAATATTAAAAATAAAAATAGAGGCCATACCCCGGGAGATGGGGTCCCCGGGGCCAATACAGGCCCGGGGAAGGGGGGCCACGCGGCCCCCTTCCCGTTTTTTTTTTTTTTAAATTTAAAAAAGGGGTAAGGCCCTGGGGGATGGGGTCCCCAGGGCCCAAAAACAGAAAAAAGGAAGGGGGGCCACACAGCCCCCCTTCAGGGGACAAAAAAACCAAAAAAAAACAAAAAACGATCGGGCCCGCAGGCCCCGCCCCCTTCCTTCACCACTCTGCAAACGCGCCCCCTGGCGCGTTTGCAGAGGAGGAACAATTCCCCTTGAATACTGGGGGTCCCTGGGGGCCAACTAGCCCACCAGGAACCTCCAGTATGCGCCAGGGGCTGCCTTGCAGAGAGGTGTACAGAGGCCACGCCCCTTTTACACCTCTCTGCAACGCAGCTCTGTGGCGCTTTTTGGAGGTATATGGTGGGCTAGTTGGACTCCGGGGACCCTCAGGATTCAAGGGGACTTAATCCCCCAACTTAAAACGCGCCACGGGGCGCGTTTGCACAGTGGTGAAGGGAGGGGGCGGGGCTTCAGGTGACATGTGTGCAAACAGGCCCCGTGGCGCGTTTTAAGATGGGGAATTAAATCCCCTTCAATCCTGAGGGTCCCTCGGGGCCAACTAGCCCAACAGGTACATCCAGAAAGCGCCACAGAGCTGCGTTGCAGAGAGGTGTAAAAGGGGTGTGGCCTCTCTACACGTCTCTGCAACGCAGCCCCTGGCGCATATTGGAGGTTCCTGGTGGGCTAGTTGGCCCCTAGGGACCCTCAGGATTCAAGGGGACTTAATCCCCCAACTTAAAACGCGCCACGGGGCGCGTTTACACAGATGTAACCTCAGGCCCCGCCCCCTCCCTTCACCATTGTGCAAATATTCCTCTAAAATCAGCCGAAATACGAATTCCGATTTACTCACCTGTTATCAGGAGAGACCTCAGTGCTGTATCTTTCAGCCCAGTACTGGTCCTGAAAAGTAATTCTAACCATACTTACCAGTAACTTGAATTTCCTTCCATAGGCTAACATTGACTGGTTTCACTTGGAAATTCTTCTAAGTGTGGAGTTTTGGAACTTTAAAATATTCCTCTAAAATCAGCCGAAATACGAATTCCGATTTACTCACCTGTTATCAGGAGAGACCTCAGTGCTGCATCTTTCAGCCCAGTACTGGTCCTGAAAAGTAATTTTAGCCGTACTTACCGGTAACTTGAATTTCCTTCATAGGCTAACATTGACTAGTTTCACTTGGAAATTCTTCTAAGTGTGGAGTTTTGGAACTTTAAAATATTCCTCTAAAATCAGCCGAAATAGGAATTCCGATTTACTCACCTGTTATAAGGAGAGACCTCAGTGCTGTATCTTTCAGCCCAGTACTGGTCCTGAAAAGTAATTTTAACCGTACTTACCAGTAACTTGAATTTCCTTCCATAGGCTAACATTGACTGGTTTCACTTGGAAATTCTTCTAAGTGTGGAGTTTTGGAACTTTAAAATATTCCTCTAAAATCAGCCGAAATACGCATTCCGATTTACTCACCTGTTATCAGGAGAGACCTCAGTGCTGCATCTTTCAGCCCAGTACTGGTCCTGAAAAGTAATTTTAACCGTACTTACCGGTAACTTGAATTTCCTTAATAGGCTAACATTGACTGGTTTCACTTGGAAATTCTTCTAAGTGTGGAGTTTTGGAACTTTAAAATATTCCTCTAAAATCAGCCGAAATACGAATTCCGATTTACTCACCTGTTATCAGGAGAGACGTCAGTGCTGCATCTTTCAGCCCAGTACTGATCTTGAAAAGTAATTTTAACCGTACTTACCGGTAACTTGAATTTCCTTCATAGGCTAACATTGACTGGTTTCACTTGGAAATTCTTCTAAGTGTGGAGTTTTGGAACTTTAAAATATTCCTCTAAAATCAGCCGAAATACGAATTCCGATTTACTCACCTGTTATCAGGAGAGACCTCAGTGCTGCATCTTTCAGCCCAGTACTGATCCTCAAAAGTAATTTTAACCGTACTTACCGGTAACTTGAATTTCCTTCATAGGCTAAGATTGACTGGTTTTCAGCAAAAAAGTTTCAAAGTGTTGATTTTCACAAACTACAAATATTCCTTAAAAATCGCCTGTATGACTTAAACGCATTTTTTCAACTGTTTACAGGAGATGCACCAGTGCTGGATCCAGGATCCAACACTGAGTAAGAAAAAGTAACGATAACAGTTTTTACCTGCTAAGTGAATTTCCTTCCATAGGATAACATTGGTGATTCTATGAGAAAAAGTTTCTAAGTGTCAACTTTTAAAATACAATAATATTCCTTAAAAATCACGACTGTAACCAAAACGCTTTTACTCAACTGTTTACAGGAGATGTACCAGGACTGAATCTAGGATCCAGTCCTGTGGTTACAAAAGTAATCCATAAAGTAACTAATTGCATTTAACTAGAAATTCACATTGAGCTGAATGTTGCATTGTGTTTGAAAATGTGTTGCCCATTGCAACAACTGTAACTACTGTACTTAAAAGTCTATTGCCTATCTGCAAAGTATTTAAACTAAAGTAATTCATTCTGAGAAAGTATTTTTTGTAATGTAATGTATAATGTAATTACAATGTAATTTAAAAAATAAAATATGTAAAAAAAAATTGTTTCTAAAAATGTAGTAAATCAGTATGAAAAAAATTAATATAACAATTAATACATTTAAAAATTGTCATTTACAAAACCTTTGAATTTCACTGAAAAAACCGTAGGTTTCAGGCACGTTATAGTTAGAAATTAGCATTTAAAAAACCTTTGAAATTCACTGAAAAAACCATAGGTTTCACACACGTTATAGTTACAAATTAGCATTTAAAAAACCTTTGAAATTCACTGAAAAAACCATAGGTTTCAGACACGTTATAGTTACAAATTAGCATTTAAAAAACCTTTGAAATTCACTGAAAAAACCATAGGTTTTAGGGACAGTTTTAGTTACTTGGACATTGCACTCGTACAAAACCCGTGAAATTCCCCCGTTATAGTTAGTTCAGCTAACTATAACTCGCGCCCCTGCAATGCACTGCTGATGACGTCACATATTACATCACTCATGTCATGGTCAGTGACATCACTGATGACATCACTGATGACATCTCAAATGACATCACTGATGACATCACTGATGACATCATCCATGTGATAATTTCATGCATCTTCTCACACCCTAATATAACCTTTGATATACCCACTCTAAATTACAGACTGCCATTCTCAAAACCATAGACACTCCAACACCAAAAACTACATACCCACTCACTGATTATTAGGTCTACACACACATTTACTCTCTCACCAGTACAATCACTCATACTTATGGTCACTCAGTACAGGACTATCATATGCACTCATACACCTATATACACACTCACACACCTCCACTCATCCATAGAGGTACTCACACACCTAGTCAGTCATGCAAATAATTAATCACACTCCCATTTACTTACCTATACAGTTATACACACACCAGCTCACTTACTCATACAAATACTAGCACATTCTTACGCTCTTACACAATCACTGATACAAGCACACACTCATCCATACAGCCACTCTCACAATCACACACTCTCACTTATAGCCATTTATATACTCCAACACACATATATACTGCCTTTCACATATGTAGTTACTCACACATGTACCACTGAGATATACATTTACTCACTAACACAGCCATACACACACTCACCCACCCATACAGTCCATCACAGATGCACTCTTGAAAACATGCACCCAGTGAATCACCCACTCACACATCTATGCACAGAGTCACACACACCCCACCCACACAAACACTCAGGCACCCATACAGATACTCAAACAACAAATCAATAACCCATATAGACACTCATGTAGCTATTCGCAAACCCATGCAGCCGCTTACACACCAACAGACAGACAGATACAGACATTCACACAGTTTAGTCATTAACCCATGCATTCAGTAAGATACGTTTAATCACTCACTCATAGAGTCAGTCACGCACCTACTAAATCATCCATTCAGACACTTATACACCCACTCATTCTTCAATATGCCTTTCCCTATATATATTAAACATATTTAAACTTTACAGAAACACACAGTCACTGGATGATGTCATCAGTGATGTCATCAGTGATGTCATTTGAGATGTCATCAGTGATGTCATCAGTGATGTCACTGACCATGTCATGAGTGATGTAATATGTGACGTCATCAGCAGTGCATTGCAGGGCGCGAGTTATAGTTAGCTGAACTAACTATAACGGGGGAATTTCACGGGTTTTGTACGAGTGCAATGTCCAAGTAACTAAAACTGTCCCTAAAACCTATGGTTTTTTCAGTGAATATATATATATATATATATATATATATATATATATATATATATATATATATATATATATATATATATAGTTAAGTCCAAAAACACAGGTTATTTGGAATGAGCGTACTAATACCCACATTTTCACTACTTTATTAGTACAGTGCAAAGGTTGCATTCTATGTTATTACCACACCATAGCTTAAATTACTTGAAATAATCATAGTGTCTCACAGATTTTATTCTAGAATTAGTTGACAGAAGAAAAAAACTGTGGCCATACTGGTAGAGGTTAATTTCGGTGATTATGTCTCACAGCACACAATTAACTGCTTGTGCTCTGGGTATGGTTATATACCTTTGCTTATAAATACTGCACATGAAAGCAGCACGTCATAAACCACTCAAGTGGAACCACAGAGCGCAATAGACTAACAATTACCATTGCTGAGAAGAGGGAGGGGCATTTACATTAGCCTCCGGTAAAGCATTTACATGAATAAACCTCTGAATCATCTCTACTTAAATCATTTATATGTCAATCAACAGTGGCTCCTACGCAATGGCACATGAGCGTCAGCCCACCGCCTCAGAGCCAGTAGCTGAAAAATAAAACGATCTTTTATTATCAATTTATTTTTCAGTTGCCGTTTGAGACAGCATGTGTGGGGAGAGGGGGAGGCCATGGGAGGGAGGGAGGGAGGAGGAATGAAGGGGGGTGTGTGCACTTCTAACTGCGCATGTCTGTTTGGCCGGCCATCTTAGGCCGGCCAAACAGACATGCACAGCTAGGTTTCTCCAACCCAGCTGTATTGCACAGCCAGGTTGAAGAAACAGCACAGACTCCCTGCCTTAAACCCGCTCAGGCCAATCTCCACGCTTCTCTCATGCCATTGATAACAGCATGAGAGCAGAGCGGGGATTGCACAGGGAGTCTCTGATGCTGTCCCAGTGTCTGCTGGGACCAAAAAGCAGAGGAACATCGAGGCGCGAGGTGGCCAGCAGAGCTTCAGGTATGTCTTATTTGTTTTACTATTACCCCCCTGCGCTCCCCTCCCACCCCACCACTTTTTGTTTGTGTTGGACGCTGCTGATGTCAATCTTTACCCTTCCCTTTTGCTTCTAATTTTAAAGCTGGCAGGTCTTTCTTCTTGTCATAGTGGCCAAATCCATAATCCAACACAGACAACCAATTGAGGAGCTTGCCAGATACAAGATGTCAATATAAATTTTTCACCTCCAGAACAACAGCACTTATAGCTCAAGGGACAACACAAGTCTCTGCTGGAGAAGGTTGATACAAACTTTGTAGACTGTAACTGTGGACGATGTTTGTTTATTGCCACATGGGCCAGATGAGGCCTTAGTACACTTTACATAGAACATAGAGTAATATAGTTGAATAGATTATAAGTTACAAAGTAACATAGTATAAGCAAAGTGACATAATATAACCATATAATCATAAACGTTAGAACCAGTCCAGGTGTAACCAGAACACATGGGTTTATAGGAACTTCATGAAAAAAGGCAGGTTGGCTATAGATTGATCAGAAGTGACTTGCGTCTTCTTATTAATTATCGCACCTGTGGAAAATTGGTTCTGCATTTGTAATATTTTGCACTTCCTTGCTTTTTAGGTCGAAGCCTGCCATTGAGCACAGCTGTCAGGATGTGAAAGGCTTATTGGGAATATGTCGATAGCTGACCTGGAAAGAAACTCCGCCCACTACTTTCCATTGGCTGTTTGTTTAGTCAGCCTTATTTTCTTGCTTTCCACTTGATGGTTTTATTTGTTTTAGCCTGGTCATCTAGTCTTTATCCCTCCTGGAACATGCAAGTGTATCATCTCCCTGAATGGCTCTTTTTATCTTTCCACAAGTGTATGCTTGGCTAGAACTTTTTTCCTTTTTCTAAAAGCACTCGAAGAGAGTGCATGCATTTACTCCAATCTCTGTCTTTTTCAACTTCTCCCAGCAGTTTTCTTTTCATAAGCGTTCTGAGAGACTGCATTTTTTTGTACCATTCAACATATCTGTCTGCTTCTCTCTGCATATTTCTTTTCATAACATTTGAAGAATTTAATTTTCCACAACTTTGTTCTTTGTCTGCTCTTACGTACGCTTTCACTTTTATAAAGTTTCAGCCTTCGAGCTGCTCTACCATGCACTTTATGTCTACATTGCTGTGAGAGGCTGGAATCTTGTCCCACGACAAATCTAGGGACCCACCCACAGGTAAGCCCTTAAGTACCCTAAGGAAAGGGTAAACAGACAGAATATCGAGTGTTTTATTTCGACTTGCACTAATATCGAGTGCAAAATATCGGGATACAAAAATATCGACTGTCAGAATATCGTTGTAAAGAATATCGAGTCTAAGGTAAGTAATATCGTTTTTAACAATATCGAAGTCATTAATTATGTTTTAAAAAATATCGAAGTCATTAATATCGTTTGCAAAAATATAGGGGCTCATTACGATGGCGGGCGGAAGCACAACCGCCGTGCTGGCGGATGCAAAAACCACCAGTTACCGCCGGCACGCAGCAGTCCACACGCCCGCCCAATTACGATGCGAAAAGTAGGCCAAACACCGCCGGCAAACCAGCAACACCGTCCGCCATCAAAGTGCGCCCGTACACGTAGCGGCGCAGCCCAACTGACACACACCGTCCGACGAAACACGTCCCGCCCGGCGTATAAATTACGATGCCGCAAACAAACGGCTCCCACGGCCAAGAGATACCGTACGACAAACCGAAGCGGTAACACGGACGCCGAGCACGGACAACGAAGAAGCGGCTCCCCGAGCATGAATCCAGCACTGCAGGCCCTCCCCATGCTCCTGCTGATGCACCACCAAGGATGCAACGTACCGCGGAGACGCAGGTAGGCACACACACAACAAGTGCACGCAAACAGCGCACACAGTGCAAGGGTGGAAAAAGCGGACAACCCCCACCAGCGCGTGTACACTACACATCCACCATTGCATCCACATATGACACACATACCAAATCGTAACATCGCGTAACACATGTGTACACACCACCTGGGACTAGGAACCAACCACCCCGTCACGGCCCCAAAGCGGCGATGACGCCGCCACACATGCGCACAACGCAGAGGCCAACCGCAGCGCCATGCATGCGTCGCACACAGACACAGGGACACAACCAAGCAGCACACACATCAGCCCCACCCCGAACGCACATGACACGTGACAGGCCTGCCACAGACATGTCCCCAACGCCCAATTCACGGACAACACCCAACGCCACACAACCGACGCACACATGTCAGTGAAGTCACGCAACAGCAGGACACACCCCAGTGTAACAAACATGGCGTAGCACACAGCGGCGGCAACACCAACTAGGAGAAGCAGGGTCCCTTCGGGAAGAGGAACGCCAGTACCACACTGAAACACCCATACCACCCTGCACATATGAACAAGACATATAAAACGGAACACCAAAGAGCCTGGGGACCGACAACAGGTGGCCCAAGAATAACATTCACACACAAGGCCCAACGCAGAGCGGAAAGGCAGCCTGCCGCCCACACAAGGGAGAGCAGACAGCACTGAATGACCTTCCATTCCAACTCCGAAACCACAGCCCTACGACAGAAGCCGGTGAATACAGCCATTGTCCAAGAATAGACCAACACAGGCATGCCGAGGAGACCGACCACAGGGCAGATAGCGCATATCACAGAAGCACACAACGGACGGGGAAGAAAGAAGAAAACACTCCCCCATGTCGACCACATGCAAGTTAATTGGAAGGAGTCACACATCACTGACCTTGAACTGTCTGAGAAGCATGTGGGATGAGGGCCCGTGTCCTCCAAACAGCCAACAGAACACAAGTCCTGTCTCCCTACGACTACACAGAGCTCACAGCAACCTCGGAGCGTGCACATTGCAGACTGCACACACAGCCGGAGCACGCCACCACAACGCACCGCTGCGAAATGGCAACAGCAACACACCTACCCAACTACGCCGAACAGCTCAAGCTGTACAAAACCAACCTGTTACATATATTGGGATGCGATCTCCTGTCCCTGCTGAACGTAAGTTACCGACTGACTTACCGCATCACATTGTTCAGCTGCGTCATGCTCGTCTTCTACTGTCGGAGGTGTCCCTACCAGCATCCCGTGGAGATATGCCTCTCCAACCCGGCATGTCTGAAGGCGGACCTGCTACCACTACTCCTCCCTCTGGACGCACACGACAGGGCCTGCTCTGCCTATGGGGGCATGGCGTATGTGGCCAACATCGCACCCGCACTGAAATGGGACCACTGTGCCTCCACACGACGGATCATCGAGAACAGCTACATCGAATGTCACCCAGCATGCCCCATCATGGTCCTCCAAGGGACAACTTACGAACAACACCTTGACAGCCACCATCCGCTACATTGGCTGGCAAACATGTACACCACCAATGACATGGAAGCCCTGCTGGACGGCATCGCATACCTGACAACCTGTAAATTCGTCGGACCACAACGCAGGTTCCCCGATTGACCTATGATGTCCAACCCCGCACCCATGCTTAGCTTCCGCACGGACTGGCCAGTCACCACCACAACAGCCATACCAAACAACCGGCAACTGTAACCACACCATCAACGACATCGCCATGACATCGGATATGACCGGGACATGCACACTGTTCCCCATCACATCCAGGAACACCGCATGCATCGTGGGAGGCAGTGGCATGGGCTCTGTGTATCGCACCCACATGGACGGAACTGCACGAACAACCAGGACACGACATGGATCCAGCGCCCATGGACACACACACCGCTCAGTGGACATGAATAGGTCGCCTGGAGTCTGTGGGTGCTGCACCCCTCCCACCCCCGCCCCGGGAATCCCATACCAGGACCTTTGCATGGACGACAAGTGCATACAACAACAACACGACACCAGTGACTGTGACATGTCCAGTAACCACCACAGTGCAACAACAAGTGGCACGCCGCTGCATGCACGCAAGCACATGCCCTGATGTCATCTCACATGCACGCGTGCATGAGGAACAACCGCAGCAAACCTGTCACATGGAACTGAGATGGACTGTGCCCATGATGCCAAGCGGTCTGGTAGGCTACATGTATACCGTCTGTGTCAAAGTCCGCAGCTCCGCAGCTATACGTAAATGTACATTAGCACAGCCTTGGCCAAGCAGATGTCACTCTGAAGCCCACATCCCACATGCAACAGCCAATCACATGTAACCCCACACCCTATCCCATTTGCAATCATGCTCAGTATATCCTCAACATGTATTCCGCTGCCAGTAGTGTCCACTATACTGCACCACAGAGGACAGAAGACTCAATATAATGTTTGAAACCAAAACTGTCTCCGCTGACTCATTTCACAAGTACGAATGAGAGAGGATGAGAGTATGTGAAGTACACGGCAGTCGTGACATGACCATGTAGTCCACTGGTATTGGATGTCAACGCAAATGAGTAGCACAACTGTGGAAGACACACATGTGTCGTGTGAAGTCGTATGGACGCAGTGCTCAGGTGGGTGGGTGTGACGGGTAGATGCGCACATGCCAAGTTGGAGCACGCCGTGTTGGGAGGGCTCATGAACAGTACACCACCGCTTCCCTGGGCATTGTGAGAGGACACCTGTCGGGGGGAGTGAACACGTGTGTGCACAGCAGCCGGGCACACGTACAAAGCGGTACCAGGCGCACCTCAGCCCACCCTCTGTGGACAAGCTGGATCCTGTTGTGCGCCCGCCATGCCCCTTGACAAGGCACACACAGCCCCAGTCAACCAGGTGTAACCCCAACATAGTCAATCCGCACAGGCGATACAGGGCACGGGATGGCAGTGGAGCATGGTGTGTGAGAGGTCTCCTCGCGCTCCTCCTGGTCATATCACGCAGGCAATAGAACCTCAACGTCTAGCATGGCACAAGTCAAATGGAAGTGTAGGGGACGCACCACAGCACGAGCAGCACTGACGTCACGGGAGGTGGCTCGCACCATCCCATCCATTGCCCATTATACCAACCACGCCACATGCCATTGCGACTAAGTGCAAGCGCGTGCGCCACCACCCCCGAGCCCTCCCCAGAGAGGCCAAAGAGTGAATGTGTGGGCCATCAGTCACAGACGGACGTGGCCTGGCCGCAAGGGCAGCCACAGCCACTGGCTGTCGCAGGTGGCGGATCCGGAAGGCGAAGACTGTGATGCATAGTCCATGCAGGCCGGGTCTCCATTTGGGGCACCACGCAGGTGGACGGCGTCCCGCAACACATCATACCCTGAGACAGCCCACTCGTGCAACTGGACCCACACATACACTCCTTGCCCTCTCTGGTGCGAGCTTGGGGCTGCCTGTGCAAGCGCTAGCCTCGCAGGTGCACATGCATATTGGGGGAGCGAGGGGAGGAGATGAGGGCTGGGGCGAAGATGACTGTATCACTGTCAGTGAGTACAAGGGATGACCCAGATGTGGAAAGGAAGAGACGTGTCCCGTGTGTACTGCAACTAGTCGCCAATCCAACTACCCCCCCATGTCCGGAATGTAAGCCCGCACCTAGGCCCGCCCATCCGCCACATCGAACATACCACCAGCACGACAACCTTCCCATTCGAAACACTGACTGGGGGTGGCGACCAGTGAACAATCATGTGTAGCCTACCCACGCGTACATGTGGGCCCTCCATGATCCATGTCACCTGCGGCAAAGTCATGACATGCGCAATGAGGGAAGTGAGGAGAGCTGTCCGCCCCACGCACAGAAGGTGCATCAGCTCCACAGACCCAGCAGCGAGTCCAGCAGGGGTCACATGTGCAGGGGCAGCTGTGCCTGGTGTGAAGGCACATGCATATAGACAGCACATCGACCAATGTGTAGTCTGCCCACATCTACAGTCCATCATCATGCGGACATAGGAATTGAACACAGGGCAACACATCTTAGTGGGTGCACCCACCGTGACAAACAATGCGCAATCATCGACGTACCCGCCCTGTGCATGGCCCCCCACCCAACGGAGGCACATCCAGTGCCACCATCCCACACACACAAGCCTTCCACGGAACATGCTGTGTCCAATGGTCAGTACAGAGTCAGCGCCCATCTGGTGGATCCTGAACAGGAGACACATGCACACACATGCCAGCTCCCACTATGTACGTCTGCTACCTGGCACGTGCAATGTAACCTCTCACCTGTGACGTGTGACTGCAAGCACACAGCCGTCTTGGCATGGGGCTGTCAATGTGGACACCTGTCAATGTTTCGGGAGGTGTGATCCGTACAGTGCTGTACATAGGGTGCAGTGCTGACACCTACTACTGTCTCATATCCCCTCGTGCCACAGGTCCCACTTGTTTTGGCCGCTCAGCCTGTGCCCACATCGTCGGTCGTCGTGTGCCATACTCATCCAGCCTCGGAAGCAGTTCCATGCTCAGCAGACATTCATGTTGCCGTGGCGTTGCCGCTTGACGAATGTGCAGTCAGTCCCCATCAGCACGCCCCGCAAGTCATTGGGGCCTAGATCCCCATGTGCATGCACATGGCAGTGGTCTGTATCACTAGCCATTGCCATTGTTGGGAGACCTGTGTAAGTGTATTGTGGCCGTGCCGTCCCAGCTTGACAGCTGGGCTGTGGCTCATGTGCTTGCTCAGTCATGTCAGTGATGTGTATGCGAAATTGCTATGTGTCGTGTTGCTTTGACATGTGTCCACTGCCATTTTCCCTAGGCGGAGACCGAACATTGACCGCCCATACCAATTGCTGGCGGACATGGACGATACAGAGGTCATTAGGAAGTTTCGGCTGGACAGGCCAACCCTGCATCGACTGTGTGCCATGTTAGAACCCCATCTCCGTCCCCGCAGGGTGTATCCGACAGCTGTCACCCCCACGGCTAAGGTGATGGCCGCCATGCATTTCTTCGCCACTGGGTCATTCCAGCACACAGTGGGCAGTGGAGGAGGGATGTCCCAGCCCATGTTCAGCAAGGTGCTGAGGGATGTACTGGCAGCCATGATGCTGTACCGAAACAGGTACATCCGCTTCCCCAGGACTCGTGAATTGGCGGCAGTGAAGGGTGCATTCTATGCCCTTGGCAGAATCCCACACGTCGTTGGAGCCATTGACTGCACACATGTTGGCCTTGTTCCACCACAGGCCACTGAGCACCTGTACCGCAACAGGAAGCACACGCACTCCCTGAATGTGCAAGTGGTGTGCCTTGCGGACATGGTGATCACCCACGTGTGTGCAAAGTTCCCAGGCTCGGCCCATGACGCACACATAATGCGCAACAGCATCTTGCCACGACTGATGTCCAATCTGCAACAGGATCGTGGCTGTATTGTCGGTGAGTATGTGGAGTGGTGTAGCGTGCTGGTTGTGCGATGCTGTCCCCTGTCCAGTTGGAATAGCAACGGTTCTCTGTGTCCCTCACACCCAGGTGACGCTGCGTACCCGAATGGGGCATGGCTGCTCAGTCCATTGAGGAATCCTCGCACCCCAGCAGATGATCGCTACAATGAGGCACATGGGAGGACCAGACGTGTGGTCGAGCGTACCTTTGGCCTCCTCAAGTCCAGGTTCAGGTGCCTGGACCGCACCGAGGGTGCGCTGGCGTACTCCCCACAGAAGGTGTGCCAGATAGTGGTGGCGTGCTGCATGCTGCACAATCTGGCCATTCGGAAGCAGATCCCCCTCATCGTGGATGACGGAAATCAACCAGGGCCCCAGCCCGCAGACCAGGACAGCTCGAGTGAGGAGGACAGCGGAGAGGAGGAAGCTGGTAATGTGCGGCAGCAGCTCATCGCCCGCTACTTCACTTGACGGTGAGTGTCCATGTACGACGGCTGATGTGGCTGTATCTGTGCAGGTGTGTGTGTGCTGTGTCAGGGTGGCCGTTTGTTCACTGCGTGCTGTGTGTCAACGCTCCATGGCCAGGGTAGTATGCCACTGTTGGTGGCTGTGGCATTGTGCCCTATTGCTCTGTGCGATGTGTGTACATTGCTTGTAGTTGTTGACATGTACTGTGTGATGGGTGTGTGACACACTCATTGAATGTGCTCCTGTTCTGTCTCCCACCCCTAGGTCCCTACAGGCCCTCCAGTTCCATTGCCATGCCACGCATCAGGTGCCTTTCCGCCCAAGGTGGCCGTTGTATTCCGTACAAATAAAACACAGGGCACAAACAGCAGTTTGTGTAAGAGGTGCATTTATTTCAAACTGTGACATGTGATTGTGTGTAAGGTGATGACAAAAGTGGTGCGTGCAGTGACAATGAGCTGTCGGTCATGGCTGCGTGATGCTCAGGGTGTACCCACTGGTTCTATGTCCATAGTCCAACACACACATGCCATCCAGATGGCTGTGTGGAGTGGGATCGTAGTCCAAGTCAATGCAGTGGCTGGTCAAGGAAGGCTGGCTGGCTGCCTCACTTGCGTCTGGAGCGTGCGAAGTCCTCCCGGGAGATCTGTTTCCTCTTCGGACGGCCCCTTCCACGTTTGCGAGGGGGGTGCCTGCTTGCGACATGCTGGTGGTTGAGGTGTGCTCACTGGCTGTGGACGCAGGGGAACTGGACACTGCTGCTCGACCCTGCGCCCCGGCAGGTGGTGGCGGAGGGGAGCTGCTGTCCCTGGCTGTGACCTCACCGCCACCACCAGCTGGCCCATGAGGTCCACGAGTTGGCCCATACGGGCGTCCATGGACCTCAGCACCCCCAGCACCTCACGCGTGTCCGTAGCTGACCTGGCCCATTGTCCTTGGGCCTCTTCATAGGCCCCAAGGACTCTGGCCATTTGAGGCAGGGCATGGCTCCCAGGGGAGGCTGGCGTTTCCCTGACCCTGCTCCTCCTACCAGTCCTGCTGCCACCGGCCTGCCCACTAGCCACATTGCTCACCACGGTCCTCGCTGTGGCTCCCAGGGTGGATCCAGTCGGCCGGGCCACCACCTGCGCTGGGGCTGGTGCCAGCGAAGACGTGGTGGTGGTGGCGGCGGTGGTGGTCGGTGCGGCGATGGTGGCGGTTGCGGCAGTGGTAGTGGCCGCAATGACCGTGGGTGTGGCCGCAACGACAGTGGCAGCAGGGGGCTGGGAATGTTCAGCATCCCTGGATGATGGGTTGGTGGGTAGGAGGGATCCTGGGGAGCGGCTGGGCCCTGCCACACCAGATGGGCCTGCTTGGTGGTCCGTGTCCGAAGAGGAGGACAGATCCTCCACATCCGTGTGTCCTCGTTGGGGGCTTGTAGGCTGGCTGTGCTGGCTGCTGGCTCCATCCCCAGCATCCAGCAGTTCGTCACCTGTGGAGAGAATGAGATTTGTTATTGTGTTGCACCTTGCGAAGTATGTATTTGTCGTCTGACATTAACAGTTCGTGCAATCTCGTACATGGGTTTCCCAGAGGCGTGTGTGTGGCTGTACCATTTGTAGTTGTGTGTGCTTGGCAATGGGACTGTGTGCTGTGCACATGTGGCATGGGACGGATTGGCCATGCCGATGGGTGTGTTGCTGTGCCCCTACTTATTGTGACTCTGGTGTATGCGGGCTCCTGGCCCATCCTGGGTCTGGTTTGTACTTTGCTTTTGGGGTTCAAATGGAACGCTTAGGAACGCATATGGCAACATGGGGGCCATGCCCCAGATTCGCATTTGGGATGGAATATGCTTTTGGGGTTCAAATGGAACGCTTAGGAACGCATATGGCAACATGGGGGCCATGCCCCAGATTCGCATTTGGGAGGGAATATGCTTTTGGGGTTCAAATGGAATGCTTAGGAACGCATATGGCAACATGGGGGCCATGCCCCAGATTCGCATTTGGGAGGGAATATGCTTTTGGGGTTCAAATGGAACGCTTAGGAACGCATATGGCAACATGGGGGCCATGCCCCAGATTCGCATTTGGGAGGGAATATGCTTTTGGGGTTCAAATGGAACGCTAGGAACGCATATGGCAACATGGGGGCCATGCCCCAGATTCGCATTTGGGAGGGAATATGCTTTTGGGGTTCAAATGGAACGCTTAGGAACGCATATGGCAACATGGGGGCCATGCCCCAGATTCGCATTTGGGAGGGAATATGCTTTTGGGGTTCAAATGGAACGCTTAGGAACGCATATGGCAACATGGGGGCCATGCCCCAGATTCGCATTTGGGAGGGAATATGCTTTTGGGGTTCAAATGGAACGCTTAGGAACGCATATGGCAACATGGGGGCCATGCCCCAGATTCGCATTTGGGTGGGAATATGCTTTTGGGGTACATGCTGTGAGCCATGGGTGCCGAACGTGACATGTGTTGTGGCAGCATGACAGTGCATGGTTTGAGGTGTGTGCATGCTTGACATGGCCTGCATATTTGCTGTCTGTTGTGATTACTGGACATGGCATTGGACGCATCGTTATGAGTGAGTGATGGTTGTGTGCCAGCCAACGTATTGCAGTTGTCCCATCTCCTTGGTGTGCGTGCTGCCCTGTGCCATGTGCATCACTGCAGTGCTCCGGGGGTGTGGCCCATGTTGTGTGTTGTTGCTCACAGTGTGTCGTGCGCTTCATTGACTTCTGGCACATGGTTGGTCATGGGCATGTATCTTAGCGTGACTGCTGTATGTGTGGCAGCTGTGCGGATGACATGCCTTTCATGAGACTGGGGCTGACGGATGGGATGGATGGGATGTTGTATGTGCATGGTGTGTCTGTGTGTTTGATGGGTTCAGTGGTGTTCGTGTGCATTTATGTTGTTCCGCTCTGTTGCGTCTAGTGTTGTTTGTCTTACATAGGCGTAGTTGTGGGGTGTGTGGTTGACAGGCAGTAGGGGCTACATGGACAGGACTTCAATGGTGTTTCGGTTGTGTGTGATGAGTTGCACAGTGGCTGCCGTGTGGTACTATATTCAGTGTGGCTTGTGCATGCAGACGTGGCTCCTTGGGTGTTGCTATGTCTGTGATGGGTCATGTGGGGTGTGAGTCTGTTGTTCATTTCCGTGTGCACATTGTTCACTTGTTCGTGACGGTGGGCGGTGCTGCGTGTTCGTCTGCTACGTGACATGTCCCATGTGTTGGTCGTGTTCCGGTCCTCATGCCTCCAGTAATCCAGCCCTGTCCAGTTTCCCACCTGCAGGTTGTTCGTGCGTGCACTGTACTGGATGCCACATGGTTCTAAGCGGGGGTGCTCCATGTTGCAGGTCTGTGGGGGTGGGGGGTGTTGTGGGTCGTGGGGGTGGCTGGACACCCACTGACACCGATTGCTGTGGACCGTGATGTCTGCCTTTCGGCTGTCATTGTGCACTGCGGTGGCTGACACGTGGCTGTGGGGTGTGGGGGATGCTCCTCCTTGCTGTGCTGTGGGACTAGGGGCCTGGTGTGTGTTGTACTTGGGCTGTCCACCGTCCCACCCACTGCACTTTGTGTTCCTGCCACTTACCTGTTACTTGTCGGTTAGTGCAGCTGTGGCGGACACATGGGTGTGGTGGGTGCTCGTTGTGGCGCTTCTGGCATATTTGGGGACCTGTTGGTGGTTACGTGGCTGGCTGAGTGTACACATGTCCCCACGCATCTTACAGTTGTTCTGTTTGGGCTGGGTGTGGTGGTGTCTGTTGCATGTGTGTGTTGTGTATTGTGTGCTGGACATGGGGGTGTTTGTCCCTGGGAGCTGTGGCATGGTGGTAGTGCATGTGAGTACATAGCGGTGTGCTGGTATACATTAGTTTGTACTCACCAGCCTCCACTCCCCCTGCTAATCCGGCGAGGATCTCGGGATGTATGATGACTCGCACCTTCTCCTCCCACGCTTTGAAGGTCTTGAAGAGCGCGGGATTCCCTCCGCCAGTGACGGCAGCCAGCTCTCTGTTTTTGCCCTCCTTCTTATTGACCAGGCTCTTGACGTCATTCCACCGTTTGTTTATTTCTCCTCTGTTCCTGGGCAGGGTCCCGACTGCATTGACCTGGTCTACGATCCGGTTCCACATTCTGTTTCTGGTGGCTAGTGGTGTGTGCTGGACCATGTTCCCATAGATTTGTGGGTGCACCTTGATGATCTCGTCGACCATGACCGTCAGCTCAATGGGCGTGAACTTGGGCATTCTTTGTGGTGCCATGGTGTTTGTGGTGCTGGTGCGGTGTGTGTTGTGTAATGTGCAGGGGGTTTGTGGTGCCGGTGTTTGGTGGTGGTGGTGGTGGTGGTGGTGGTTGTGATGTGTGCGTTTCTGTGGTGTGCTGCTGTCCTTGCTGTGTCACTGTGTCCTCTCCTCTCCTCTCTGGTTTGCAATGTTGCAAGGGGTTGTGGTCTGTGGGAGTGCTGCTTTTGTACTTACCTATGTGGGTGTGTCCTCATGGTCTGTTGTTTTCAGGTGTGTTGTGTCTGGGGTTCTGGCCTTTGTAGTTTTTGTTTGTCCAGGGGGTGTTTTCGGGATGTGTACTGTGCTTGTGTATTTGTGCGTGCCTTGCTGTGTGGACTTGTTGGCCATGTTGTGTGCTATTGGTTTTGTGAGCGGATGGTTTCTGTGCAGGGACGTGGGCGCCATGGCTTCTGCCGTGTCGATTCTCATCGGCGTTGTTTGCGCTGGCGGGCGGTATATTTGTAGTTTTCCGCGCTCATGGCGGTGCGATCGTAATCTCACGTGCGGTGTGTCGGCCGTGAGGGCGGGCGGTTTTGTGTTGTCGTGCGTGTTTCCGTCCGTGGCGGGCGGTTTGACTCCGACTCGGACGATGGCGGGCGGTATCTTGTGTGATTTTTCCGCCGATGGCGGTTTTCGGTTTGTGTAATCGTAATGGCGTGGTCGGTGTTCAGACGGTGTGTGCGGGCGGATTTTTGCCGCTTCCATGCCTGGCGGATTTTTTACGCCGGGTATCGTAATGGGCCCCATAGTTGTTAAAAATATAGTTTTTTTAGTTAGTTATGTATTTTAGTATGTATTTTAAATGTATGTGTTCTATTTTTTTGTTTAAGTATTGCATTTGTTTTTTAATATATGTATTACATTTTTAGAAGTTATTAATTTTATTATAAGTAAATTTTGCGTTTTAGTTCCGTAGCGGGTTGTGGGTTTATAGGGGAATAGGGTGGGAAGTAATTTAATTATAATACATTTATTAATAATTTTTAGAAGTTTTAATTTTATTTTAATCAAATTTTGCGTTTTAGTTCCGTAGCGGGTTGTGGGTTTATAGGGGAATAGGGTGGGAAGTAATTTAATTATAATTAATTAATTAATATTTTTTAATAATTAATATTTATGTTTTGAATATTTTGTATTATTAATTGTGGTAATTAATTTATTATTAATTATTTATTAATTGGTTGTTAATTATTATTAATTAATTGGTAAATATGTTAATTGTGTCATTTTTTTAGGAGTAGGTTGTGGGTTAATAGGGGAGTAGGGTGGGAAGTAATTTAATTAATTAATAATTTTTATTAATTAATATTTAAGTATTTAATATTTTCTATTATTAATTGTGGTAATTAATTTATTATTAATTATTTATTAATTGGTTGTTAATTATTAATAATTAATTGCTAAATATATTAATTGTGTCATTTTTTTAGGAGCGGGTTGTGGGTTAATAGGGAGTAGGGTGGGAAGTAATTTAATTATAATTAATTAATTAATAATTTTTATTAATTAATATTTATGTATTTAATATTTTCTATTATTAATTGTGGTAATTAATTTATTATTAATTATTTATTAATTGGTTGTTAATTATTAATAATTAATTGGTAATTATGTTAATTGTGTCTTTTTTTAGATGCAGGTTGAGGGTTGATAGGGGAGTAGGGTGGGAAGTAATTTAATTTTAATAAATTTTTAAATATTTCTATTATAAAATTTAGTTAATGTTATTTTATAGTGTTAATTGTGTGAATTAATTTATTATTAATTGTTTTAATTTTGCTTGTTAATTGTTATTAATTAATTGTTAATTAATTATATTAATTGTGTCATGTTTTACAACATTGGTGGTGTCATTTATAGGGGAATATGGTGGGAGGTAAATTATTTATAATTAATTAATTATTTGTTAATTAATTAAAATTAAATATGCTAATTGTGGAATAATTTTGATGTCTGAGTTGTGGGGTTTATAGTTGTAAATTTTGGGAAGAAATGTATTTATAATTAATTTATGATTTGTTGTTAATTGTTATTAATTTATTAATGTAAAATTAGTAATGGAAATTGTGTAAAACATTTTAAGTGTGTGTTCTGGTGTTTATTGGGGTAGAGGGTGGAAAGTAATTTAGTTTAAATAAATTAATCATTAGTTGATCATTAATATTTATTTATTAATTGATAAATAATTTTGGTAATTGTTTTGTTTTAATTTTGTTTGGGGATTTAGGTTCAATAGCTGTAGTTTTTGGTTTTATCCCCTCTGCTATCCAACAGTTTCCCTACTGTTGCACTCATTGGAGTGGGAATAGTAATTTATTACCCTCCGCTATCCAACACTTTCCCTACTGTTGCACTCGCTGGAGTGGGAATAGTAATTTTTATCCCTCCGCTATCCAACACTTTCCCTACTGTTGCACTTGCTGGAGTGGGAATAGTAAATTATTCCTCTCCGCTATCCAACACTTTCCCTCCTGTTGCACTTGCTGGAGTGGGAATAGTAATTTTTACCCCTCCGCTATCCATTTTCCCTACTGTTGCACTCCCAGGAGTGGGAATAGTAATTTTATCCCCTCCGCTATCCAACACTTTCCCTACTGTTGCACTCCCTGGAGTGGGAATAGTAATTTTTATGTCTCCCCTATCCAACACTTTCCCTACTGTTGCACTTGCTGGAGTGGGAATAGTAATTTTTTCCCCTTCGCTATGCAACACTTTCCCTACTGTTGCACTCATTGGAGTGGGAATAGTAAATTATTCCCCTCCGCTATCCAACACTTTCCCTAGTGTTGCATTTATTTGAGTGGGAATAGTAAATCATTCCCCTCCGCTATCCAACACTTTCCCTACTGTTGCACTCATTAGAGTGGGAATAGTAATGTTTCCCCCTACGCTATCCAACACTTTCCCTACTGTTGTACTCGCTGGAGTGGGAATAGTAATTTTTACCCCTACGCTATCCAACACTTTCCCTACTGTTGCACTCGCTGGAGTGGGAATAGTAATTTTTACCCCTACGCTATCCAACACTTTCCCTACTGTTACACTCGCTGGAGTGGGAATAGTAATTTTTACCCCTACGCTATCCAAAACTTTCCCTACTTTTGCACTTGCTGGAGTGGAAATAGTAATTTTTACCCCTACGCTATCCAACACTTTCCCTACTGTTGCACTCGCTGGAGTGGGAATAGTAATTTTTACCCTTCCACTATCCAACACTTTCCCTACTGTTGCACTCCCTGGAGTGGGAATAGTAATTTTATCCACTACGCTATCCAACACTTTCCCTACTGTTGCAGTTATTGGAGTGGGAATAGTAAATTATTCCCATCCGCTATATAACACTTTTCCTACTGTTGCACTCGTTGGAGTGGGAATCGTAATTTTTATCCCTCCGCTATCCAACATTTTCTCTACTGTTGCACTTGCTGGAGTGGGAATAGTAAATTATTCCCCTCTGCTATCCAATACTTTCCCTACCGTTGCACTCTCTGGAGTTGGAATAGTAATTTTTACCCCTACGCTATCCAACACTTTCCCTACTGTTGCACTCGCTGGAGTGGGAATAGTAATTTTTACATCTACGCTATCCAACACTTTCCCTACTGTTGCACTTGCTGGAGTGGGAATAGTAATTTTTTCCCTTCCGTGTCCAACACTTTCCCTACTGTTGCACTCATTGGAGTGGGAATAGTAAATTATTCCCCTCCGCTATCCAACAATTTCCCTACTGTTGCACTTACTGGAGTGGGAATAGTAATTTTTCCCCTTCGCTATCCAACAATTTCCCTACTGTTGCACTCGCTGGAGTGGGAATATTAAATTATTCCCCTCCGCTATCCAACACTTTCCCTACTGTTGCACTCATTGGAGTGGGAATAGTAAATTATTCCCCTCCGCTATCCAACAATTTCCCTACTGTTGCACTCATTGGAGTGGGAATAGTAAATTATTCCCCTCCGTTATCCAACAATTTCCCTACTGTTGTACTCGCTGGAGTGGGAATAGTAAATTATTCCCTCCGCTATCCAACACTTGCCCTACTGCTGCACTCGCTGGAGTGGGAATAGTAATTTATTCACCTCCGCTATCCAACACTTTCCCTACTGTTGCACTTAATGTAGTATTAAACACTAAAAAATATTTTAATAATTTAATTTATAATATATATATATTTTTTATTTTTAATGTTACAGGTGTATGTATATATATATGTTTTTATGATTTTTAATATATTTCTAACATTTTATAATTTATTAAAATAATTATTTATTAATTATTATTAAGTAAATATATATATTACATTTTATGTCTGTTTAATTTATTTTTATATTACATTTATTACTTATAATTGTTAACATTTTCTAATAATTCTAAATATTTTTTTTAAGTTATATGTATTATTTAATTTATTTTACATTATTTTTTATACATTTTAAAAAAACGATATTTTTAACTTCGATATTTTTAACAACTATGGGGCCGATTCCGATTTTGGCCGGAAGGGCACCGAACGATGGTCGGAGCCCTTCCGACCGAATCGGAACGTGCCGGCCGGTTTCCTTTCCGACCGAGCCATTCCGATGGGCTCGGTCGGAAGAGAATCCGACTCCGGATTTCCGGATGGCTTACGACGGGCTCGGAGAGCCCGACCGCCGTCCGGAAATCCTTCAGTACTCCCCGGCCGCCTCTTCACGACCGAGGGAGTACGATGGCAGTATTTCACTGCCTTTTCGTGCCGGTCTTTCCGGCACGAAAAGGCAGTCGGTAACTGTCTTTGGGGGCCCCCAGTAGGGCCCCCATGGGTGCGAGGCCGCCGATTGGCGGCCTGGGGCACCTATGGTGCCCCTCTGTTGATCCCTGCACCCGGTGGCAGGCACCTTGGGGTGCCGGCCACAGGGTGCAGGGATGAACTACACCCCTGCTTTTCACAATGCAAGCATGCATTCCGCTCGGAATGCATGCTCCCATTGTGAAGTATACGAGTGCTACCGAATAGGGTTCGGTCGCATCGTACTTGCAGGGCCGTAACCGACGACAGCAGGTCGGTCGGTTACGGCTCCTGGACGATGTCGGACGGACCTGAGTCCGTCCGACATCGGAATCGGCCCCTATATATATTTTTCCGATATTTCAGTACTTACCATTATGTAGATAGGATGTCGATATTTTTGACATCGATATTTTGGGAACACGATATTTTGTCCTTCGATATTTTGTCAGTGATCCAAGCAAAGGGTTGGGATGATTCAGGGGTCCCTCCCAGAGGAGGGGCTGGACAGTGGGAGGATACTCCCATGTCCTTTGTCCAGTTTCGCACCAGAGCAGGAGCCAATGGCACCCTGAACTGGTTTGGACTGGAGTATGCAAAGAAGGCACCAAATGTGCCCTTCAAGCAGTTTGAGTGGCACTGGCAAGCGCCCCCACCCTGTTCCAATACACTAAGTCCCATCTGGGAGTTGGTCACACCTCCCTGTGACAAGATACCTATTGTCCTGCCTTCCTCTGCTCGAGCTTGGCTCAGCGGCAGGAGGGCAGAATCGTGTCTCTGGTCGGCAGCAGCCATAGTTTGCTGTCCGGGTCTAGAAGACTGGTACCGAGAGCACTAAGGGTCTCCCGAGGAGCTTTACAGTGCATGGAATCATACCTCCCACATCGTTTACGGTGTATGATTCCGACATGTTTGATACCAAACACAACAGGGTTCTTTACAGCCAGTTTAGAGATGGTCATCGCTTAATGATGCATGGCCACTCTATGTATCTTAATGGCTGATGCACTTACAACCCGGGAGAATGGACTCCAAAGGTTGTAGGGGTTTTCTGCTCATGCAGGGGCACCCTCACACTTAGAACTGAGCACCCTGCCTTCAGGATTGAAAGGCCTGCCTTAGGGGTGACTTATTGGTTTTAAGTGCAGTGACCTCAGATATAAGGAAACTTATATCTGTCGTAAGTGGTGCTAGCACCAGCTCACACAGGCTGCAATGGCAGGCCGGTAGTCACAATTTGAGTGGTCTCTCATGGGTGGCATAATACATGCTTCAGTCCATGAGAGACCCCTGGTGTACCTATGCCCTGGGTACCTTAGTACCATATACTAGGGACTTATTAGGGTACACCAGTAGCCAATCTGGAGTGTACCTAAGTACTCACCATGTCCAATTTAGGGAAGAAGCACAGAGACTGGGGTCCTGATTAGCAGGATGCCAGTCAGACTCGTCAGAAAAACATAATCACACCAGCAAAAAGTGGGGATGACCATGAAAGCAGATCCTACTTTCCAACACCCCCCCCCAAATGTAAGAAGATGAGACTAACCATGCCCAGTTGAGTCTTCATTTTCTCAGTGGAAATATCTGGAGAGTCCATCTGTGTTGGCATGGCTACTCCCAGGCCTATGTTGCACTGAATAGTCCATCCCCCGTAGGGAAATGGACCACCTCAAAAGTTTGGGCTTTTCACCCTTCATTTGTTTAAGCCATAAGAGGGGTTTATGGTCTGTCTGAACAATGAAGTGAGTACCAAACAGGTATGTTCTCAGCTTCTTCAAGGCCCAGACCACAGCAAAGGCCTCCCTCTCTATAGCTGACCAACGTTTCTCCCTGGGGATCAACCTTCTGCTTATAAAAGCTACTGGTTGGTCCTGGCCCTCTGCATTTAATTGTGACAAAACAGCTCCTACCCCTATCTCAGATGCATCTGTCTGGACAATGATGGTTTTGGAATAGTCAGGACTTTGCAGAATTGGAGCAGTGCACATGGCCTGCTTCAGGTCATCAAATGCCTTTTGACAACTAATTGTCCACTGAACTTTCTTTGGCATTCTTTTGGAGGTGAGATCATAAAGGGGCGTCACAATGGACCCAGATCCCTTAACAAACCTCCTGTACTACCCAGTCAGGCCCAAGAAAGCTCTGACCTGAGTCTGGGTAGTGAGAGCAACCGAGTCCAGAATGGTCTGGATTTTGCTCTCCAATGGCTGAACTTGGCCTCCACCTACCAGGTGACCCAAGTATACAACCTTGCTCGGCCCTATCTGGCACTTGGTGGCCTTGATAGTGAGGCCTGCCGTTTGCAGGGCCACAAGAACATTCCTGAGGTGGACCAGGTGATCCTTCAAGGTGGAGCTAAAGACAGCAATATCATCTAGATATGCTGCACTATAGGTTTCCAGACCTGTGAGAACTTTGTTCACCAACCTCTGAAATGTGGCAGGTGCATTTTTCAGACCAAAGGGCATCACAATACATTGATAATGCCCGCTGGGGGTTGAAAATGCTGTTTTTGATTTGGCATTCTCAGCTAGTCTGATTTAATTATAATAATAATAATCTTTATTCGGCAGTAGTCACAGCCATAAAAGAAACCACACTTAAAATCAACATCAAATACAGTTGTTAGCAGCATATCACTCAGGTGTGCAAAGTCACAAGATGTCCTTATAATCATCAGTCACATATAAAATTTCTTGGCCTCAGTGCAAATCTTAAACAGTAAGTGGCACTAACAGTCGTGCAAATGTTAGCCCGAGGTTACAGATACAAGCGACCTTCACAAGCCTACTGTAATCACTACCATGAAGTAAATCACAGTTAGGATCGACGTCAAGGTCATTTATGGCAGCAAATCGCTGAAAAATATACAAAATCACAACTAACCTTGTGTTCTTCAGTCACGTCTAGAATCTTGTGACTTTAGTGCAGCTCTTAAAAAATTAATAACACTGAAAAGCGTGTGAACATTAGGCAGAAACTGCAGATACAGTAGTGCTACACGGGCATGCCTAAATCTCAGTTCTTTTAAAAGCAATTTAAGAAACAATTGCTTAGGGTGCGTTAAATATTTACAGTGAAAAACAAAATGTAGCGTATCCTGTGGAGACCTATTGTCGCAGCCTTAGGGACCTCTATCTTCTATGTGTGGGACAAAACCGGAGGGAGATGCCAATAAAGGGTGGAGCAGGTTCAATCTGAAACGGGTAATTAAAAATCTATCATGAGCACTAGTTTAAATAAATAAGACTCCATGCCCTGCACAGACTTCACTAGGACATGCCCTCTTACCAAGGGTTTCCTAAGCTCCTTTTCCTCCCAGGAAGCCATGGCATATTTTAAAAAACAATTCTTTAACATTGTACTGGTCCTGTGGCTTTACTGTATCATGTCTCATAAAAATGTCAGCTCTGCCTATAGCTGTAAGGGTTTTCTTAACATATCTTAGCCAAGGAATTTTTAATGCGTGGTCGAGTGAGAGACAGTCCTGAATTACTGCTTGGTTAAAACCTGCCTCCTCACTGGACCAAATCTTCACCCAACATAACAGGGGTTTAACAGCCACCAAATCCTTTATGTACTTCGTACCTAGTTCTTTGAGTACGCGGGGGTACCCTGGGGTACTTTCAGGATTCGTCTAAAATATTTATTTTGTACAATCTGTAATTTGTCAGCCGCCTTGTACCCCCGAGATACAGAAGGAATTTACAACTTTAAAACTACACCCCGGTGACCATGTGCCAAGTCTATGGGCATAGTTTGCAATTGCTCCCATTGATTTTTTCATATCCGGTAGCTTCCCCTCCGGCAGATATTTAAAATTAAGTTTCTCATCAAATAAGATGCCTAAGTAGGAGAAGCCTGGGACCTTCATTAAACTATGTGTGCCTACTTTATAAGTGTTATGTCTAGTGGTCTGTTTACCGAATTCTATAATATACGATTTAGTCAGATTTGCTGACCGGTCCATCCCGTTCATAAAAGACACAAACCCATCAAGTAAGACCTGCAGTCCCCTTGGGGTTCGTGCTAGCAGTATCGCGTCATCCGCGTACAGCAAGACGGGGACCGCTCTCCTGCCTATCCTAGGGGTTTCAGCCTGTAAAGCTATCAAGGCTGATTCTAGTTCGTTAATGTATAACGTAAATAAAAAAGGAGCTAGTATACATCCTTGTCTAACCCCTCTAGAGCATTTAAAATTATCACTAATATTCCCTTCATGAGTATATCTGACTGCAGCAGTAGTATTAAGGTGTAGGGTCAATAAAACATTTATAATCGCCGGGCCAATCCCAAGATCACCAAGCAGAAGCCACAGTTTACTGCGGTACACCCGGTCGAATGCCGCAGTGAGATCCATAAAACCCAGGAAGAGAGCACCTGTTTTGGCTATGGTGTATTTCGAAATTATAGGATAAAGGTTTAGGCACTGATCTGTTGTTGACTTTCCTATGCGAAACCCATATTGCACCTCCCAAATAATTTGGTTAGTATCCACCCTATCAGAAAGCCTATTTAATAAAACCCAGCCCAGAACTTTAACAGTGGCATCAATAAGGGATATAGGACGATAACAGTGAGGTTTATCCCCATCTCCTTTCTTGAAAATCAGAACAATGGTGGCCGTAGACCACAAGGGGGCATTACTGTTGATACTGCGGCATTTAGTACCCTGGTTAAAACTGAGGCCCAGACATCAATATTGTCACGAAAAAGGTCCTGGGGGATCCCATAGGATCCAGGGGCCTTATTCCGGGGGACACCCTCAATACACAACCTAATCTCATCGAGAGTAAGGGTAATGGATCCAGCTCTAAAAAGGAGATTAAGGGGCATATTATCAACGGCCAGCGATAATTATCGCTGGCCGTGCTTAGCGATAGATTTCTTATCGCTGGCTATCTCCGGAAATTATCGCCCTGGTAGCGCGTTATTAACAACACGCTTCTCCAGGGCAATAAAAATTCCAGAGATAGCGAGGTTATCGCCGTTTTGCAGGGAACATCGCTGGTTTTCCAGCGATGTTCCCTGCAAGCGAGCGATAACCTTGCTGATACGACCCTGTGGTCGTATCAGCACAATCCACCCCCTATGTTAGGGATGGCTAAGTCGGGATAATAGCAGACGTTAGATTTTGGCGAAAACGGCCGTTTTCGCCAAAATCTAACGTCTGCTATCATCCTGTGGGCTGCCTTGTAAATATCGCGATGTGCACATCGGCGATATTTACAACGTAGCCCATCTGGGGTACGCCTAGTAACACCCACCTTGCATCTCATTAGAGATGCAGGATGGGCGTTGGGGGAAAGGGCGATAGTGCAGGGATTCACGCGATAGCGTGACCTTGCTGATTAGGCGATAGAATTATCGCCGCTTTCCGTCCGAAAACGGACGCTAAAGCGGCGATAATTGACTATCGCCTGGTTGTTGATATGCCCCTCGGTTCCTTGATGGTTTGCTCACTGTGTCCATGGTTACAAACTCCCTCGAAATGGGCCTTCCATTGCTCTGGGGTGATGTTATGACTTAGACCCAGTTTTTCTGGCTCTGAGAAACAAGGGCTGTGGATGATCTTCCAGAAAAGGGTACAGTCCTTTGTTCGCATGCTTCTGTTAGCGCCTCCCATGCTTGTTTTTGTAGCAGGTGCTTCCGGGCCCTGATGGCCCCCTTATAGTTACTGCGACAAGTTGCCACCCAGAATCTGTCGCGTGGGGTCTGTTTCACAGCCAGCTTGAGTTGCCCAGGGCCCGGAAGCACTCGCTATCAAACCATCTCGTGAAATCAGTACGAGGGGTGACTACCGGGACTGTTAATAGGCTGGCGACTAATTGCGCAACTGCAATAAATGCATGTTTGGTTTCTTCTCCAGGGGCTTGCAAGTCTAAACACATTAGAATCTCCTGTTGTCTTGTGCTAAAAAGCGAATGATTAAAAGCGGTGATGACCAACTGTGACCACCTTAGGCATCTCCCTTGATCAGTTACAGAAATGGCGCCCACATTTGCCCTACGGAACACGGTGTGATTACCCGGCGCTTCGAGCACCAAAGTCAAAGGATTGTGATCACTAAAAGGACTGTGTCTAATATTAAAAGAAGATATGAACCGCCTCAACATATAAGAAACAAACACAAAATCAATAATTGTTGCGCACCCCCTACCTTTATAAGTTGGCGGCACAGGAGAATCAGGGGAATTTGCAATCAAATCCAGTGTGTGTTAAGTCATAAGTGTTTAGAAGAGCATTCCATTCACGCCCTTCTGAGGAATGCTCCATATGCAATCCCTCCCTAATCGTACATGTGGACCAATTTTGCAAGTTCAGAGCTAGGTCTGGGCATAGATGACAATTAAAATCTCCCAATAGGATTAAATGCGCCTGCGGGAAACCTTCACCCTGTATTAGCTCGATGTGACCACTTACCTCCGCAAGACTTGAGGGCCCATGGTTTTTCTGTTTTGCGGTATAAAAATTAATTAGTGTGAACCGAAGTGATTTACCCACCACAAGTATAAGACCTTGTACTACTTTGGAATCCCAGTTCAGGTACTACACGGGTCCACAGATCCTGGTGTCTATGAAGATAATGAAGCCTCCCCTTGCTCGTCCCATTCTTCAGCCCTCTGCCGTGCAGAAAAACGTTTTATAACCCTCGAGAAAAAAGTTACTTTCACTCTCCCAGGTCTCCTGAATACAGATAATGTTAACAGATCTGATAAATTGGATCCACCTATCATCAGCAAATTTTGCAGCTAAACCTGCCACATTCCAGGAAATAATATTTAAATTTAGATTTTCTTTCCTTCCCTGGGAATGGTTTGAAAGTGGCACAATGGGCCCCTCCATTGGACTACTAGGCCCATTGCTATTTGGGCAACTCAAATGGTGGCCTGCGTTTACACCAAACGGTATCTCCCTAGCCGCCAGTCTCTGTGAAGGTATTTCCACAGGCATGACACTAGCATTACTTTTGCCCTCACACTTTCGCTGTCAATCTAGGTCGTTAAGGTCCCTCTGGGGAGCAAAGGCGTTAAGCGTTGTCTGTATTCCCCCAAAGAAAGAAGAACACCCTTCCTGGGTTGGCAGGTGGTTGCTAGTTATGGTATTGTAAGTGGGTCTATAAAAAAAAAAACAGTGGTAGTGACTTGATACCAGAATCGAAATAGAGAGGCAGGGAAGTCTGTCGCAAGATGTTTTGTGCCAGTTCTGGGAATCTAAATGTGACTATCAAACAATCTTCCTCAAATGTTTTCCTAGACCGTCCTATCCAGGAAACCCTCCTGGCCATCAGAATATGCCTATGGTCTTCCACTTTAAATCGGGTATATTTACTTAACCAGTGTGTTACTTTATTAATCAGTTGGTGGGTGGGGTGGTCCCTTTGAGGGCCAAGCCCTGGCACCCCTACCAGGACAACAGTGTAAGAGCAGCAGGCTGGGGGAGATCAATTACTGGTAAACCAGGACTATTGACGACAGATAAGCTATCTATCACTACTTCCCGTTGCTGTGTCGGGGGGCACTGGTGGGTCGGGTCTGGACAGCATAAGCGGGGGTTAAGAGGTCGAGGCCGGGTACCCAAAAACAACTCTAGCCAAAAATTCAGATTCGCGATCCCTAATTCTCTGTGCACTAGGATTAGCAATGAGGGTCTGGCTAAAGGTTGTGGTATCTTGAGGGGGGATTCCAATTCGTTCTGTCTGCTGCTGTGAAATAACATTCAGAGGTGTAGAGTTAATAGAGGCCAACACATTTTCGACTCTACCAAGTGTATCTCTAGAATCTGACGTTACTTTGGTGAGTTCATTACAGAACTTTAATAATTGTTTGTTTTAAAGGAGCCCAGAACTTTTCTACACACCTCGAGTCAATATTTGCAGTTCCCTCCTCTCTCTTTACAGTCTCTGCCTTTTTGTTGACTCGTCGCTACCTCTTAGGTGCTGGGGGGCCCCCCAGGTCCACACCCTGATCAGAAGCAGTAGCTGCCATATTGTTGTTAGTAGGTACGGGGGTAGAATTGCTGGGGCTAGGGCTTGAGGCGGCGGTAGCCATTGGGACGACCCCCAGAGCTCCTTCTGGGTGATGTTGATTGGTCATATCTGAGAGTTCGCCAAGCGTGGGGAGAGAGAGGCCACCCGGGTCTAAGGAAAGCCTCCTCTCTGCCCTATCTATTTCTTTTGAAATGGCCCCCATTGCTCTCGCCAAGAAAGAATCAATGGTCGCATGTTTCGTGCCAGACGGGGTACACGCAGAGGCTGCCTTCCCCTTCCCCAATGAGCCCAGTTCAAAAGGACCTCCCGATATTGGAAAAGCAAGACAGGGACTAAACCACACACAATAGCCAAATACTCACAGTAGGTGCACTCTGCGGCTCGGGTGGTGTCCATAAGATTGACCGGTCCCTTCCAGAAGAGTATGGTTACCTAAAACCGTCTATACTGACCAAAAGACCAAGAAAGAAGGCCCAACCCAGCCCAGCCTCGATAGGCCGCGGACGGGGGCAGACGGGCCCGCCCTTGGCCCGGGCACGCCCGAGCGCGTCCCGCCCTGTGCTGTTAATAAAGCGCCTCCGGGCGCAAAATGGCACAGGCTCCGTGCGGCCGCAAGCGTTGCTGGGGCTTGCAGTCTCCTGCGCCCTCTCCAGTCTGTAACGGGCTTCCCTTGCTGTGGGAGCCCTGTACTGTTAATAAAGTGCCTCCGGGCGTGAAATGGCGTAGGCTTCTTGCGGCCGCAAGCGTTGTTGGGGCTAGCAGTTTCCTGCCTCCTGTCCAGTCGGTAACGGGCTTCTCGCGCTGCGGGAGCCCTGTGCTGTTAATAAAGAGCCTCCGGGCGCGAAATGGCATAGGCTCCGTGCGGTCGCAAGCTTTGCTGGGGCTTGCAGTCTCCTGCCCCCTCTCCAGTCTGTAACTAGTCTGATTTGCTAGTAGCCAGCAGTCAGGTCAAATGCACTCAGAAACATGGCTGAGGCCACAGTATCTATGAGCTCATCTGTCCTTGGAAAGCGATGGAATCTGTCCTAGTGACTGCATTGAGGCCTCTGTAGTCCACACAAAACCTCATCTCTCTTTTTCCACCCTTGGTGTGAGGTTTTGGTACCAGGACTACTGGACTAGCCCAGGGGCTATCTGAAGGCTCAATGACCCCCAATTCTAGCATCTTTTGGACCTCTGTCCTGATGCAGTCTCTGACATGGTCACGCTGTCTGTAAATTTTGTTCTTTACTGGCAGACTGTCACCTGTGTCCACTTCATGGGTGCACCAGGTGGGTTGACTGGGTGTCAGAGAAAACATGTGCTTGTACTGACTGAGGACCTTCCTGCAATCAGCTTGCTGCTGGTCAGTGAGGCTGCCTGCCAAGGCTACTCCATCAACTGACCCATCAACAGGGTTCTGAAAGAGGAGATCAGGGAGAGGGTCACTCTCTTCCTCCTGTCCCTCATTAGTGGCCATGAGCAAGCTCATGTCAGCCCTGTCCACAAAAGGTCTTAGGCGGTTCACATAAAGAACCCTGTGGGGACTTCTTGGAGTGCCTAGGTCCACCAAGTAGGTGACCTCACTTTTCTTTTCAAGGATGGTGTGGGGACCACTCAATTTGTCTTGGAGAGCTGCTGGGACCACAGGCTCCAACACCCACACTTTCTGGCCTGGCTGGTAAACAGTCAGAACAGCCTTTTGGTCATGCCAAGTTTTCTGAAGCTCCTGGATGGCCTCAAGGTTTTTGCTGGCCTTCTTCATATACTCAGCCATACGTGAATGCAGGCCAAGGACATAGTCCACAATATCCTGTTTAGGAGGTTTAAGAGGTTGCTCCCAGCCCTCCTTAACTAGACACAATGGACCCCTAACTGGATGTCAAACAGAAGTTCAAATGGGCTGTAGCCAACCCCTTCTGAAGAACCTCTCTGTAGGCAAAGAGAAGACAGGGTAGTAAGACATCCCATTTCCGCCTGAGCTTTTCTGGGAGTCCCATGATCATACCCTTTAGGGTCTTGTTGAACCTTTCAACAACCCCATTGCACTGTGGATGGTAGGGCGTGGTAAACTTATAGTTTACTCCACACGCTTTCCACATTGCAGTTATGTAACTAGACATGAAGTTGGTACCTCTGTCTGTTAAGCCTTCCTTAGGGAAGCCCACTCTGGAAAAGATTCCCCGGAGGGCCCTGGCCACTACAGGAGCTGTAGTGGTTCTAAGGAGATTTGCTTCTGGATACCTAGTGGCATGGTCCACCACAACCAGGATATAACAATGTCCAGATGCAGTTGGAGGGTTCAAGGGACCTACAATGTCAATCCCTACCCTATCAAATGGCACCCCAACCACTGGAAATGGAATTAAGGGTGCCATTGTAGTGACACCTGACTTACCACTGGCTTGGCAAGTGACACAGGAGCGACAAAACTCCTTGGCGTCCTCAGACATATGACCAAGAACTCTGCCTGATCAGGCCCAAGTTCCTCTGGAACAGTTCCTTCACAGGAACTGAGATCATCTCCCTCAGGAGAGTGATCCTCACCGAGAGTTTGGGAGGAGGGCAATCCTTACCCTTCCTGCTCCTTCTCTAAGGAGCAATCTGGTCCATTTTTCCAGGATCCAGTGCTCCCTCAGTGCTAAGCTGTTTGGCCTGAGTCTTGGTTACAGCAAAGACACTGGCAGAGATGCCCATCATCTCTGCATGAGTCCTGAACTCGACTTCAGACCAGGCTGAAGTCTCTAAATCATTGCTCAACAGACAATCTACAGGTAGGTCTGGAGTTACCACAACTCTCTTAGGTCCAGTTACCCCTCCCCAGCTGAGATTCACAACTGCCAAGGAATGATCAGTCCTGACAATTCTAGCGTTCGTTACTTGGTACATCTGTCCAGGTATGATTTGTTCAGGGGACACAAGTTTCTCTGTCACCATGGTGACACTGGCCCCTGTGTCCCTGAAAGCTATTGCTTCCTTGCCATTGATTACATGCTGTTGTCTGTACTTGCCCAAGTTAGTGGGACTTACTAGTAAGGTGGCAAGATCAATGCCACCATCACAGACCAGAACAGCCTGAGCTGGAGTTCTGACTAAGTCAGAACCCATCTCAGAACCCAAGGCTAACCCAACTAATCCCTTGGTTGCTGTACTACCACTTGTACTGGTGCTAGGGGGCGCAGTTGCCTTTGGGGCAGTGGTAGTAGGTTCTTTGGCCTGTAGACAATCAGCATCTCTTGTCCAATGGGTTTTACTTTCCACAAATAAATACCAAGGCTTCTTTTTGCCTTTCTTGGAGTTTTGGGACTCACCCCCAGATGCAGGTTTTTGGGGCCCTTGAGAAGACTCCTTTCCGTCTTTGCTTCTCCCCACCCTTCTCCTGAGGTTTAGAAGAATCTTGCTTCTTCTGGTCACCTCCACCGCCATGGTTTTTCTGCTTAACCCTGGTGCGGACCCATTTGTCTTCCTTCTTTCCCAATTCTTGGAGAGAGGTCAGATCAGAGTCCACCAGGTACTGGTGTAAAAGTTGGTTCTGACAGGTATTAAGGATGTGCTCCCTCATTACCAAATTGTACAGTCCTTCATAGTCCTGTACCTTACTTCCATAAAGCCAGCCTTCCAGAGCCTTAATAGCACTATCACTAAAATCTACCCAGTCCTGGGTGTGTGCCTTCTGAGCGTCTCTGAACGTAATCCTGCATTGTTCAGTGGTTAAGCCAAACCCATCTATGAGGGCACTCTTCAGGACTGAATAATTGTCAGCATCCTCTTCTCTAGCAGTGAGGAGCTAATCTCTACCTTTGTTAGCAAAGGAGAGCCACAGGATAGCTGCCCACTGCCCTTGAGGGACCTTCTGAACTTTACAGGTCCTCTCCAAAGCAGTGATCCATTTATGGATGTCATCCCCCTCCTGGTAAGGAGGGACTATTCCGCTCAGGTTCCTACTGTCAAAGGATGTTTCCCTGATTCTAGGGGCACTATTGCTGCCACCATGGGACACTAGTCCCAGTTTCTTCCTAGCTCTCTGCATTTACAGGGACTCTTTGTCAACGGCCAACTGATCTCCCTGAGCTTAAGTCTTACTTTCTCAAGTTTGATCATTTGGTAATCCCTTTCTAAGGAGTTCTCCCTCTTACTAGATATGGAGGTCTCTATTGAACTGTCTGAAGCACTGGACTCACCTCATCTGCCTACTCTAAACCCTCCAAGGAGGAATAAAGTGGACACACTCTGTGCCATCTGCACTATTCCCTAGGGGATCCGAGTTCACCAATGTGGGGTCCTCAGACTCCTCTTGGTCATGCTCAGAATTAGGGCCAGTAGGGGTAACCACTCCTGCCCCTTCTTCTGGAACATCCCCACCCACATTATCTTGATCCTCAGAACTGTCAGGGTTCTGGAGATCCTCTATGATAAGCAGCTCTAAGAGATGCTTAGTGGTTGGGTTGCTACCTGTCTTTAATTTCCTAGAGGTACACAGGGTCCTTAGTTCCTGGAATGTAAGGCCACTGTATCTAGAAGACTGGGGTACACTAGTATCCCCAACTAAAGACATGGTCACTAGGTGTAGTGTGGTGTTGCACCTACCTAACCTAGTGTAAACTAAACTTCCTAATATTGGAGAAAGGGATGTGCTAGACCCTTAACAACCAATCTAAAAGTTCAGTAGAACTTACTCATTCTATAAAATATTATATGAGCCTAATGCTAGTGATGGTTTTTCAATTAATCCACACCTAAATTAGCTGGTAAAACAATCCATGCTTGAATCCCAACCACTGCACACCACTATGAGAGGCTGGCTGAGTATATGGCGATCACTTATGTAAGTGTAGCACCCTGTACTAATCCAGACAACGCTCATAGTGATTTTAGTGGTCTTAGACAACCTTAGAAAGCTCTCTAAGTGGTAGCTGTGGACAGCAGCCTCCAGGCTTAGTCCAGAAGGAGCTTAAAGCAGCTTGTTTTACCTGTACTTAATCTTATGGTATAGATTAAATGAAAAAGAACCACACAGTGTTGTTAAAAAAATAGGTATTTATTATTAACACTCACTAACACAATGTATTATCTCCTACCTGGAGATACAACACAATTCATACAATACCTTGTCAAATAGAATTCGTAAATAGCACAGAATACACAGTGGTCCCCAGTGGGAGGCCAAACCATATGCTAAAATAGTGGAATGTGAACCACGACCTAAGTCGAGAATGGACCCAGAAGACTTAGAAGAGCCGGGGACCCAAGGAACCACCCAAGAACCCCACGGAGGTCGTGCGCAGAGTGAGGAACACGACCACATGCTCAATGTTAGTCAGTAGGTAAGTTGCGGTTTTAAAGAAGGACCCTTCCCAGTGGACCCCGAAGGAACCCAGTGGAAGATGGATGGTTGGAGACTCACCCCACCCATGGATACCCCAGGAACCAGGATACCCACACCAGGGAAGCCGGGTGCATAGGTGTGAAGTGACGTCGGAAACCGCCGTAGAGCGGAGGACTTCAGAAAAGATGTGGCTGGCGAAGAAGGTGAAAGTGTCCGGTGGAACCCAAAGGTGGATTCAAGGTGAGAGGTACCTGTAAGCAGAGGGGACAGAGTCTATGCCACTCAGGAGTGTCCAGGAGGCACGGAAGACGAATGCCCACCGATGTCGAGCTGCAGGAGAGTTAACGGTGCCCTTGAAGTTGCAGCTGTACATACCAGGTGATGCAGAAGAGAACCAGGAGCCATGCACGAGCTGTCCCACATCGGATGTCAAGTGCCAAGGGGTCAGTGGCCGGCAGGGACACCAACAAGCCTTGGCAACGGCAACCAATGTAGGTGAAGAAAAAGGTGCGATGTCGGGACCAGCAAGGTCCAAGTGACTCACCAAGAGCAGGTAAGTCAGAGCAGGCTCTGAGCAAGCAGGGGAGCCCACTGGAGCCAAAGAAGACCCTTGAGAGGACCCATGGACCGAAGGCACAGGAGTCGCAAGAGGACCTCGAGCAGATCACCAAAGGATGAAGGCCCACGGTGCAAACAATGAGATGCAGGCAAATATCTTGGTTGAAAGAGATGCTTGAGGTTGGAGCTTCTTGGAGCCCGAAGATCTCTGGAGGAGAGAGTCAAGAAGCCTTGGCAACAGCAACTCGAAGCAGTGCATGGGAGTTCTGTTCCAGCGGTTCCGACGAGGGATACTGGCCTCAAACTTAGTGAGAAGACAGTGCAGGCCTCAAGGGAGTTGCAGAACCACCACCTGTGTTGCTGACCCTTTTGTATTCTGTGGGAGCCCAGGATCAGCAGACCAGTCAGCTGCATTGCAGTGCCTGCAGATTCAGGGGAGTGACTCCTTCACTCCAAGGGAGATTCCTTTGGGTGTCTTGGATGTCCACAGGCCTTGTGAAGAACCTGTATGGAGCACAGGCACAGACGTTGCAGCAGACTTGCAGGACGACATGACCAGGAGCAGCAGGAGTCTTCCCAGTTGCAATCTTGGTTCCCAACGCGAAGTCCAGTGAGGTCCAGAGTGCCCAGACGGTCAAAGTTGAAATGGTATGTGATCTGAATCTTGTCCCACAACGCATCTAGGGACCCTACCACAGATCTAGAAGACTGGTACCGGGAGGACTGAGGGTCTCCCAGAGGAGCACTACAGTGCATGGAGTCATACCTCCCACACCGTTTATGGTGTATTATTCCAACATGTTTGATACCAAACACGACAGGGTTCGTTACAGCCAGTTTAGAGATGCTCATTGCGTAATGACGCATGGCCACTCTATGTATCTTAATGGCTGATGCACTTACAACCCGGGAGAATGGACTCCGAAGGTTGTAGGGGTGTCCTGCTCATGCAGGGGCACCCTCACACTTAGAACTGAGCACCCTGCCTTCAGGATTGAAAGGCCTGCCTTAGGGGTGACTTATAGGTTTTAAGTGCAGTGACCTCAGATATAAGGAAACTTATATCTGTCGTAAGTGGTGCTAGCACCAGCTTACACATGCTGCTATGGCAGGCCTGTAGTCACAATTTGAGTGGTCTCTCATGGGCTGCATAATACGTGCTTCAGCCCATTGGATAACCCTGGTGTATCTATGCCTTGGGTACCTTAGTACCTGTGAGAACCCCGAGGATCCGGCGGACCGGAAGTGGAGGGAAACGGGCCGGGACACAGTAAACGCACCAGAGGAGCACAGCGGTCTAGTGGCGCTGGGTCGATTCAACGAGGACGACCTGACGTCATCAGAAGCCGACCAACAAAAGGGCGGTGACGAGAGCAACGAGGGGAAGACAGGAACCACGGAGGCGACGGAGAAGAGAGGAGAGACGGAGGCGACGGAGAAGAGAGGAGAGACGGAGGCGACGGAGAGAGGGGAGAGCGAGACGATCCGGAAGAGGAGCCCAGCGGCGAGACAGAAGGAAGACCAAAGACCCCTGGAGCGGTGTACAGTGCGGATAAACCCGGCGGCCCAGGAAGGGGAGAGGACGCCCCGGGTCCCAACGCCGCGGCCCTGATCCCGGGCCATGGCCCAAGGCAAGTGGCATTGAAGGGGTCGTTCTGGTGGTGGGCGGGCGGCACGGGAAACTAGGGCACGTGTGGTTTTTGGTTTGTGCACTTCCCCAACACCAAGCACCTACACGCTATTCCCCATTTTTCCCTGCACGGTGTTCTGGTGGTGGTAGCAACTAGGTAAGACAGAGGACCTCGAGCTAATCTCGGTTTTGTTCTTTCCTTCCCCTTATTTCCTGACTGCCCGGGTTGAGGAACGACACGACGCCTACGGCCATTCCGGACGCCCAACGAAGGTGGTCGAGCGGGAGAAGAGGATCCCCAGCTGTTTAATTTCTTTTTGTTAGACTGCACCCGGACTTGGTACACTTCATTTAGGTCCTATGGGACTAACAAAACGTAGATCCCGAAAACGATTATCACAGAAAAGAGCAATAAAGACCCAAAAACACCTCTACTGTGCATGTCCGGTATTCCCTTCGGCCCCTCGGGCTATTGCGCTGCTTACAAAGTGGTGTCAGAAGTGGGATAGGTCCCCTATCCCTACGTGTCGAACCATGACACAACCCGTGCCTGTGGAGGATATCATTGCCCAATTGGCTGAGGGACAGTGACACCTGCAACTTGTCTTGGAGCAGCAAATACAGACAGCACAGGTGGATAGGGAAACCCTGCAGGGGGCCCTTAAAGAACAGGCCAGCCTGATCACTACCAACCAACAGGTGCAGGACACGGCCATCCTACGCCTTACAGATGCTATAGTAAACACCAGGGTACGCCCAAATGTCCCTGGGACTGTTCTCCAAAAATACCAGGAAGGGGAGGATCCCGACTATTTTTTCCTGAATCTCGAGAGGGTGGCGTCCACAGCAGCGTGGCCCCAGGAACGGTGGGGTCAATATATCGCCCCTCTTCTATCGGGCGAATTGCAAGCAGCGTATCAAACGGCCAATCCTGCTGGAACAACCCCTTATGAAGACGTGAAAAGGGCCATCCTCGAGAGATTAGGGTTTGATCAGGAGCACTACAGGAATAAATTCCGAAAAGAAAAGTGGTCTGTGGGGGACAACCCCCGTGCATTATACTATAGAATAAGGGACCTAGGTAATCGCTGGTTAACACCTCATGTCTCTACAGCAGACGAAGTAGCGGAAAAGATATACCAGGAACAATTTCTGGATGCCTTGTCTCCCAGTACACGGACCTGGGTAAAACAACACCCAAACCTTACTCCTGCAACAGCAGTGGAGCTCGCTTGTGCCTTCCAAAGGGCTCCGGATTTCAAGGCTGGTATTGCACGTCCCCAGTTTAATGCCACCCCAACACGACCCCAGATAACTCCCTCCCCGAGAAGCATGGTCCGACCAGAAAGCAAGCCCCATACATCACCCCGCCCGGTCCCTAGACAGTCCATCCCACCATCTGGCCCAAGTGGACAGGGGCCACAATGCTATAGCTGTGCAGAGTGGGGACATATAGCTAGGCAATGTCCCCACCGTTCCTCAACAGTGGAACCTATGGAGGTGGGTTATACCCGTGGCAGGATTTATGTAACCGGGAGGGGTCCACACCAGTATAAGAAGGAGGTGTTCCTTAACGGCAAGAAAAGACGAGCCTTACTAGACACTGGGTGCCACGTCCCGGTCGTGGACGAATCATTAATAGCCCCCCCAGCTAAGGGACACCGAACAAGTAAGGGTAACATGCGTACATGGGGACACCAAGGCCTATCCCGTGGCGGAAGTCCTGTTAGAGGTGAGACAACGATCCCCACCTACGCAGAGTGGGAGTGATACCTTCCTTGCCTGAAGCGGTCATCATAGGGACCGACCACCCTAAGTTCGAGACGTATCTGGAGAGTTCAAAACAGAACGCCAGGACCTGGCTACGAGACGCCCCCTTTAGCGGGACTGACTTAGAAACCCCCGATGTCAGGGTCAAGAAAAGTAGACAGGAGAAACGACGGGAGAAAAGGGGCTATACTCAGTCACTTCTGTCACTTCCTGCCTTTCCTCTTTCCCTCACAGACCCAGATGGAACACAACCGAGTAGCTTCCGTACCGCACAAAGGGAGGACAAATCGCTCACACATGCCTGGGAGCAGGTCAAAGAACAAGCACCGGGACAGGTAGGACCCTATTTCATGGTAAAAAGGGGGTTGTTGTACAGAGTTATTAACGGGGATCCACTGTCTAAAACACAATTGATTGTACCAGTCACATTCAGGGAGCATGTATTACAGCTGGCCCATAACAAGGCAGGGGGAGGGCACTATGGCAAGGAGAATACCCTACAATATCTCCTGGAGAAATTGTATTGGCCGGGTGTGTATAAGGATGTAGCGAAACACTGAGCTACCTGTGTACGCTGTCAGTACACAAATCCCGGGGTTGTAATGAAGGCCCCACTACAGCCACTACCAATCATTGACGTCCCCTTTAAACGGGTTGGAATGGACCTGGTAGGCCATTTAACTCCCTCGGCCAGAGGACACCGCTATATCCTGGTTATCGTAGATTATGCCAGTCGTTACCCCGAGGCCTTTCCCCTGTCAAGCATGACCACTCTTACGGTAGCACAAGCCATGATTGCACTGTTTTCTAGGGTAGGATTCCCGTCCGAAATCCTAACGGACCAAGGGACTCCTTTTATGTCACGTCTGATGACGCAAGTATGTACATTACTGGGGATAAAGAAGATTAGGACTTCTGTATACCATCCTCAAACAGATGGCCTTGTGGAGCGTTACAATAAAACAATCAAAAACATGCTCCGCAAGGTCATCTCAGAGACTGGGAGGGATTGGGACCAGAAGTTACCCTTGGTCCTTTTTGCTTTGAGGACACATGAACAGAGGTCCACCGGATATTCCCCTTTTGAGCTGCTGTTTGGGCGAAAACCCAGAACCCTACTGGACATGGCGGCAGAACAGTGGGAGGGGGCGGATGAGGAGGGAAAACCCCTATTGCGATGTGCCGCTGACCTTAAGTCCTCGCTAACACGCTTATGGGGTATTGTACACGATAACATGACAAAGGCCCAAGAGACACAGAAAAGATACTATGACAGGAACAGCCGACTAAGAGTATTTAACCCTGGTGAGAAGGTACTCCTGTTGCTCCCTTCTACTGAGGATAAATTACTAATGAAGTGGCAGGGACCGTACGTGATAGAGAAGAAGGTGACTCCTGTCACCTATAGTGTGTTACTACCCCACCGCGTTGGAGGCAAACAGATCTATCACGTGAACCTATTAAAAAAATGGGAAGAACCTCAGCCTTCCCTTTTGGCAAGAACACCCACCTACCTTACCTGTACAAACAAACAGCTAGAGATACCCTTCCTGTCCAGTCAGGGGGCAGCGGCTGAATCGGTACCCACTGGGGAGGTCTTGTTGCCTACTCAAAAAACACAGCTAAAGACCCTGCTGGAGTCCTTCCCAGGTCTTTTTTTTATCACTCCAGGGTTAACCACCATGGTGCAACACGAGATAGTATCCCTAGAAAAAAGAATCGTAACACAGAAACCTTATCGCATTCCGGCAGCCCGTAGAGAAGCAGTGGAGAAAGAGGTGTCCGACATGCTCAAAGCTGATATAATTGAACCCTCCCAGAGTAACTGGTGTTCCCCAGTGGTAATAGTGCCAAAACCCGACGGCAGTCTGCGTTTTTGCATTGATTTCCGACAGGTAAATGCAATAACCAAGTTCGATACGTACCCCATGCCCAGGATAGATGAAATGATCGAGCGGTTGGGAAAAGCCAGATATATGTCAACCCTTGACCTCACTAAGGGGTATTGGCAGATTCCTTTATCCCCTCACTCCAAAGAAAAGACGGCGTTTGTAACTCCCTCTGGCCTCTACCAATTTAAGGTGCTTCCCTTTGGCTTACATGGGGCGCCAGCGACGTTTCAAAGACTGATGGATAGTATTCTAAAGCCCCACAGCGCATACGCTGCAGCCTATCTTGACGATATCGTCATCTTCAGCCCGACTTGGGAGGAACACCTATGTCACATGGAAACCGTCTTTTTGGCGATTCAATCAGCAGGCCTTACCATCAACCCTAAGAAGTCCCTGCTAGGTACTAACACAATCCAATACCTGGGTTATACGATTCAGGAAGGCCACATAAAACCCCAGATGAACAAGATAGAGGCTATTAAGGTTATCCCTAGACCTACTACAAAAAAGGACATCCGTTCTTTTTTGGGATTTATAGGATACTACCGTAGGTTCATACCCGGGTTCTCCTCCTTAGCCAGCCCCCTAACTGACCTCTTGACAAAAACTCACTCCTCACGCATACACACCTGGACACCGGAACACGAAGAGAGTTTTAACGCCCTGAAACATGCCATTTGTACACCCCCTGTATTACGTTGTCCTGATTTTGACATGACATTTGTCCTCCAAACCGATGCCTCAGGCCTCGGTCTGGGTGCTGTGCTATACCAGCCAGATCCACATAACGACCTAAAACCTTTGCTATATATCAGTAGGAAGCTCTTTTCCCGTGAGACCCACTACTCAACGTTAGAAAAGGAATGTTTAGCCATAAAATAGGCAATTGAGGCCTTACAATACTATCTGTTGGGGAGGAGATTCATTGTCCTGACGGATCATGCCCCCCTCACATGGCTTGCGAACAACAAGGACACAAACCCCCGCGTCCTGCGATGGTTTCTCGCCTTACAACCTTTTTCGTTTCAGACCATACACATTCCGGGTTCTAGACAAGTCAGTGCCGATTATCTGTCCCGGCACCCATCGCCCGAATGGCCCCAACGTCCATTCCTATGGGGGGAGATGTGTGAGAACCCCGAGGATCCGGCGGACCGGAAGTGGAGGGAAACGGGCCGGGACACAGTAAACGCACCAGAGGAGCACAGCGGTCTAGTGGCGCTGGGTCGATTCAACGAGGACGACCTGACATCATCAGAAGCTGACCAACAAAAGGGCGGTGACGAGAGCAACGAGGGGAAGACAGGAACCACGGAGGCGACGGAGAAGAGAGGAGAGACGGAGGCGACGGAGAAGAGAGGAGAGACGGAAGCGACGGAGAAGAGGGGAGAGCGAGACGATCCGGAAGAGGAGCCCAGCGGCGAGACAGAAGGAAGACCAAAGACCCCTGGAGCGGTGTACAGTGCGGATAAACCCGGCGGCCCAGGAAGGGGAGAGGACGCCCCGGGTCCCAACGCCGCGGCCCTGATCCCGGGCCGTGGCCCAAGGCAAGTGGCATTGAAGGGGTTGTTCTGGTGGTGGTGGGGCGGCACGGGAAACTAGGGCACGTGTGGTTTTTGGTTTGTGCACTTCCCCAACACCAAGCACCTACACGCTATTCCCCATTTTTCCCTGCACGGCGTTCTGGTGGTGGTAGCAACTAGGTAAGACAGAGGACCTCGAGCTAATCTCGGTTTTGTTCTTTCCTTCCCCTTATTTCCTGACTGCCCGGGTTGAGGAACGACACGACGCCTACGGCCATTCCGGTATAATACCATGGACGCCCAACGAAGGTGGTCGAGCGGGAGAAGAGGATCCCCAGCTGTTTAATTTCTTTTTGTTAGACTGCACCCGGACTTGGTACACTTCATTTAGGTCCTATAGGACTAACAAAACGTAGATCCCGAAAACGATTATCACAGAAAAGAGCAATAAAGACCCAAAAACACCTCTACTGTGCGTGTCCGGTATTCCCTTCGGCCCCTCGGGCTATTGCGCCGCTTACAGTACCATATACTAGGGACTTATGAGGGTACACCAGTAGCCAATCTGGAGTGTACCTAAATACTCACCATGTCCAATTTAGGGAAGAAGCATAGAGACTAGGGTCCTGATTAGAAGGATCCTAGTCAGGCTAGTCAAAAAACATAATGTAACCAGCAAAAATTGGGGGTGACCATGAAAGCAGATCCTACTTTCCTTCAATTGTGTTTTCTCTTCTTCGCTTGCTTCCATCCCCTTCACATTGCTCTGTCTCTGTTTGCTTCCCTCCCTGAGCTGTCTGTATTGCTTGACCCACTCAGGCCCTCTGTGTTGTTTCCAGTAGCGGCCGGTATCTGGGCAAAGTGGTGGGGCAGGGGGAGGGGTAAGCTGGGGACGGACAACAAAATAAAAAAATAAAAAGTAACTTGCCTGCATCCACGCTGCGATCTGGCTCCGACACTCCCATCTGGCTCCGTGCACTGCAGGCACAGGCTCCCAGAATCCTCTGCGGCCAATCCTGATGCTGCATGAAAGCAGCATCAGGATTGGCCTCAGAGCCGTGGGTTTGCACTCCCAGGTAGACTGGGAGCCGGTGCCTGCTCTCTCCAACTCAGCAACGCTGCTGGGGTTGGAGAGAGCTTCAGTACGCATGACGGTTTGGCCATCCTGAGACTGACGGCCAAACCATCATGCGCACTGATTACAGTGCAAAACACTCCTCCACCAGCCTGTCATCTCTAGCCCCGCCCCCAAGCCTCTGATCCGACAGCCAAAACAAAACGATAATAAACAAGCGTTTATTATCATTTTATTTGTTATTTTTTTTGGCTGCTGGCAGGGGGAGCCGCTGCTGGTTGTTTCTGCCCTATGAGCCCCCATGTTGCTTCTGTCTGCCCTCCGTGTTTCTTACCCACTCTCTGTGATTCCATCCTTTGTGTTGCTTTCCCCACCTCTGTTCTTTCCACCCACCCACGTTCTTTCTCCTCACTCGCTCGTGTTTATTTATTTTTTGTTTACTGATCCAACTGAGATCGGTTATCAAAAAGAAAAAAAAACTGTTGCGTCATCTTATAGGCGCATGCATGCTTTGTATGCGTCCCTACAAAATGAGGCAGCCGAGCTCAGGAATGATGTGAAGCATGGACTCAAATGAATGGAAAAGCCAATATGTACCAAAGTTGAAACCTTTTGGCTTTGACAATGCTTGTTTTAGATTGAGAATGTGCACCAACGATGACTTTTTCATGAAACACAGAGTAACTCTTGAGGACATTGGAAAGCTCACCTTTTGACCTTGAAGGAAGTGACCCGATTAGGGCCACCCGGGTCACTCGTGACCACCTCTCAGCCTTCCTAACAAATGAAAAGTCGGTCAGACAGTAGAGAATACAAACCAAAGTATTCATTAGTAATACACTCGAGTGGATTCCGGTCTGACCAGCCTCCTTAGATTGCTGCAGAGGGACTGACCTCTATCAACTAGGTAATGTATAATGTACATTTTCAGAATCACTAAAGACATGCCCAGACTGGAAATTTCCAGTTGGTAGCTGGTGAACAAAGAAGACACACAAAGATGAGTTGCAATCCCAGGACAAGGTACATGCTATCTCAGCGTCAAGGTTACTCTGCCCGTACCCGCCGCTCTAAGGGTGGGAGCAGGCCTATCTAGTGAGAAAGGTATGTGAAGGCAAAAACAGTCCATTCATTAGAACATTGAAACTCAACCTTGGAGAAATACAAAAAATATTGCAGCTGCTTTCTGCTGAGGCAGACAGAGTGAGACAGAAGTTAGCTTCGATCATAGCTCAAAATGGCGGCTGAATACAAGATGGTGCAGCGAATGCTAACTTACATAGAGTAATGCACTAGCAAAATGAATGTGTATATTTACATTTCAACAGACCCTCCTTTTAGCATGAGCTAACCATAAGAAGTTGAGTAAATAGAAAGTGCAGCATAGCATATATACAACAACTATTCTGAGCATGTAGAACACTCCATGTATTCATCATCAAAGGAAGAAGAGTCTTCAAATATACCCTCGTATATCTGCATAAAACTATCTATCTCCTTCTGGGTCATAATCAGAGCATTAGAATCATGGATGGGCGCCTTCTGCTTTGGGGTAAGGAATGTGATACAATAAGAGCAACAGACCGGGAGACATTGTATACAGAGGCAACATGTGAAGAAAATACCAGCAACTACCGCAAGGAAAGCAAGGATTTTCCAACCCCAGGACGTGAATATACCCCACAACCATCCAGAGAGTGTCCAGGTACCATTTTCTTGGTGTATGTCGGATGAAAACCTATGCAGCTTCTGTTTGGCGGCATATACATTGGGGGCGTGGTCCGGGATGTATAGGCAACAGCTACTGCCTATGACGCTACAGGCCCCTCCCCGGTCAGCAAGGATGACGTCTAACACCATCTGGTTTTGTAAAGCAACAAGCCTCGTAGCCTGAAGCTCAGCTGTGATATTCGTCAGAATCCCTGCTGTCGTATTAATGACCCCTTTGACAACTCTTGTGAGTCGACGAATATTAAGACTGTTGGACATGGGGCCCCAAAAGGGTATAATGCCCTTCATGGCATCTGTGAACTGTTGCAGAGTCGTATCTGTCTGATCTACATCTTCTGTGTTAATAACCCTTCTAACTCGGGGCAGGTATGCACTCCTACGCTGCAATCGATGGTCCTTATGGTGATTGGACTGTGCTATATACACTAAGGGAAGAAGAAAAGAGAGATAACATATACCGGACCACCCCCTAGGAAGCCACACATAAGCCTTGGATCCACAAACAAAATAGACATTATATGGCGGGAGCAAAGGTGGGCTACTATTCGTACTCAGCGTATATGTGTAATTGCAATTACTCTCTCCCACTTTCACCTTCCCAATGCCCTGAACACAGAAACCAGCTGTTGTATTGACTACTGACACTGGCATCACTTTGTCCGTAGTAATATTGCGAATTTGGAAAGATCGGAAATATTCAGTGGCATTGAACCCTTGGAATCTAACATTTCATTTCGAAGCCATGTTTCGTTCTGTACCTGCTCATATACATTCATGCAAGCTGTTGGAGACAATGTACCAGGAGTCCCTTGTTCTCCCAACCCCGTGGGAGTAAAACCTTGATGGAAAAGTATATATTCTGTCACAGTGCGGGAGTCAGCAAATGTCATATTTATAGCAGAGAATCGAAAGTGATAATGTACCATAGTAAACAGTTCAAACCACCCCTTACAACTTCCGAGATAGGATAATGGCATTGATAATAAAATATCACTCTTATGTGTAACTGAGGGGAGCAATCCACAGATCCAGTAATTAGTGGCATTGGACGTATCATGGGCCTGATGCAACATTTGTAAAAATACATTGTCTGCATATGTTTTTCGGTGTTCTCCTTTGTGAGGAGCCAATGTAACAAACATGTGTTCAGGGGGAACAGGTGTCGTCCCAACCAAAGAGCGTACCGGATACTTTTCCTCTAAAAACCAAGATATCCCTAATACAAACATTAATGCAATTGCAACTATTACTGCGAAAATGATTTTGCTTTTTGTGGACCAACCCCGCTCTGGGCGCGGAGGTGGAAATGGCTGTTCTTCCTCAGCAATTGGCCGACCAAACGGATACATTGCGAAATCAGAGGGTAAAAAGAAACGCAATAAGACTAATAGCAAAGGCAAATGTTCCCCGTGTCTGTTAGAGCCTCACTGGTAGACTCCTATTGTTCATCAACGTTGGCGCTATTAAGCACCGGCGGTGGAGCTGTACGATCCTAGCTCTTGGAGAAATCCCATGTCGCACAGGATACCGTACCTCCCTCCAGGGAAGCACGTTCAGTCTATCCTGTCCAATGTCCGAACAATGCACCAATCTCGCCTCTCCCTAAACTACCGTTGGTACCATAGGCAAGGTACACCCTATCCTGCACAGTCCATCCCTACTAATCTGACTTCTCCTTTGGTGCACTGTTCCTCCGCCGGGGGCGCAAATTGTACCTAGCTACTCCAGGCACAGAGAAGTCCGGAAAAAGGGGGTCAGACACAGAGGGGCCAGTGGAAATGGGCTCATCAACAGCCTTGATCTCTGGGGCACTGCTTCATTTAGTACCTCATTGTTCTCATCTTCCATTTGGGTCCAGGTGAGCTTAGCGTCCGAAAAGGGAATGAACCGTGGGACTTGCTCCCACTCCGAGTCCCCTATGCCATCCTTGACCCATTGATCGTAGGGTAGAGGCAGAGGCACTCTGCGGCAATGCTGGCTGTGAATCCAGTTCTTTTGGGCGCCGACTTTCACTGCGGTGCGGGTGTCAAGGAGCACCTGGACTGGTCCCTTCCACCTCGGCTCCAAACTCCTTTTTCTCTGAAAGTTGCGAACGAGTACGAAATCACCAGGCCGAATATCATGTCCTGGCCCCTCGGGTACTGGCGGGAGAGAGTCCTGGATCTGTTGGTGAATAGAACGCAGACTTTTAGTTAACTTATACAGATAGTCCACTAACAGAGGATATTCAATTTCAGAAAACCTACGAGGACGCGGGACGCCCCATACATTTGCCGGGCGCCTGAACACAACCCCGTAGGGTGACAGTCCTGTCCTAGAGTGCGCTGTAGCTCTTGTAGATAAAAGGGCTAATGGTAAAGCATCTGGCCACTGCAACCCTGTGCTCTCCTGAATCTTTGCCAATTTCAGTTTGAGAGTACCATTGCACTTCTCAACCAAACCTGCTGACTGGGGGTGATTTGCAGCATGAAATTTCTGTCTGATATGTAGTCCCTCACAAACTAATTGAATAACTTTTGCGTTGAAGTGGCTTCCGTTATCACTCCAAATCAAATGGGGCAAGCCGAAGCGAGGAAAGAACTCCTTCAGGAGCACCTTTGCAGTCGCTATGGCGGTCTTTTCTTACGTGGAGTAAGCCTCAACCCATTTACTGAACGCACAAACAACCACCAACACATATTTCAAGTTGTTGACTCGATCCATCTCTATGTAATCTAACTGGAGGACCTCAAAAGGGAAAGTGGGAGGTGCAAAATTACCTGGTGGCGTAGGGGTACCCTTTCCAGGATTGTGCATCATACACACCATACAGTATTTGACCAAATGGACGGCAGTCTTTGGGATGTTATCATTCTGCCATACAGGGTCTAACACCTTACAAATACCTTTAGCACTATTGTGATTTGGCCCATGCGCCATGGTGAGTACGGGAAGAACATATGCATCTGGTAGCATCCATCTCTGCTTTCCTGACTTATCAGTCCAACACCCATCCTCATCCAAACGTGCTGTGCTTTCCTGCCATATCGCTAATTCCTCAATAGTTGCCTCACTTTGTATCTCCTTGACATTTTCCAGCGTATCCTCAAACATGGTGACCTCAGGCACCCACCTAGCGGGACCTGCTACAAACATCTTTTTCATCTTCGTTCGAGCTCTCTCCTTAGCTATCTGGTCTGCGAATGCATTCCCCTTACCCACATTGTCAGTAATTGCATTGTGGGCGCTGCACTTTATTATCGCTAATTTCTTGGGGAGCGTCAAAGCCGACAAAGGCCTATGTATAAGAGCGCCGTGTTGTATTTTCATCCCATGGGAAGTGAGAAATCCCCTGCCCAGAGCCACCCAAAATTATGGGCGACTCCAAAGGCGTACTGACTGTCAGTATAGATATTGACAGCCAGTCCCTCACTCAACTCACAGGCTCGAATAAGGGCAACGAGCTCTGCACCTTGGGCCGACTGATGGGGAACTCGTGACGTCTCAACTACCATGTGCAGTATTGTGATTGCGTACGCAGCAGTTGTAGTGCCATCTGGTAACTTAAAACAAGAGCCATCGACATATAGTTCCCCTTGAGGGTCAGATAAGGGAACGTCAGTCAAGTCTACCTGTCCTTTCGTCTCCTCCTCCGTTCGGAAAATACAATCATGTATATCAATTTCCTCACTCTCAGAAGGGAGGGGTAGCAACGTGGCTGGGCTTAGAGTGGCACATCTTTTAATCGTGACATGTGGTGCAAAGAGAGTCAACTCATAACCGGTCAGACGTGCACTGGTGAGGTGCTGCGTCTTGGTCTTATTCAAAAGTGTATCCACAGCATGGGGTACCATAACTGTGAGGTCAGTATCAAGTACGAGCCCAGCCGATTGCCTTATAGAGATGGCCACAGCCGCGACTGCTCTTAGACAGCTCGGGAGGGCTCTTGCGACTGGGTCAAGAAGAGCAGAAAAATAAGCACACGGCCGTTGCTTACCTCCAAAGGCCTGTGTTAAGACAGAAAGTGCACAACCAGCCATTTCGTGTACGTACAGCACGAACAGCTTCGCATAGTCAGGCGTACCAAGCACAGGTGCAGACCTAAGCGCAACTTTTAATTGCTCAAAAGACTGCTGATATTCAAGCGTCCAGGGCAAGGGTTCATGCACATCTTTAGTGGTTAATGCTAGCAAAGGCTTTGTTAGTAGTGAGTAGTTAGGGATCCAGTGCCGACAATAGGAAGTAATGCCAATAAAAGCGCGCACATCCTTTTGAGTTTGAGGGATAGGCATTTTAACAATGGTACTGATGCGCTCAGGAGTCAATCTCCTACCCTCCTTCGACAGAAGGTGACCTAAGTAGGTGACCTCCTGTCGACAATATTGAAATTTAGAAAGGGACACCTTATATCCGTGGTGTGCCAAATGCAGCAACAATTTAATCGTACTGTCTTTGCAAACCTTTTCAGTGTCAGAAGCGATGAGAAGGTCATCTACATATTGGAGCAATACATTACCTGAGGGAAGCGTAAGGGAGTCCAATTGGGCTTTTAAAGCTTGGCTACATATACTAGGACTCTCAGTATAGCCCTGAGGAGCTCGACAGAATCTAAATCTTCTGCCAGCTAGTGTGAAACCGATCAAGTGCCTGCTGTCTGGATGGATCGGAATACTAAAGAATACATTTTTCAGATCAATGACAGAAAAGAATTTAGCAGAGGAAGGAATCATCGTCAGAAGGGCAGTAATGTCAGGGACCAATGGGAACTGAGGAACTACAATTTTATTAACTTCGCGCAAGTCAATCACAAAACGATAAACATCGGGGTGATCATCAGAGGAACCCGAAAGTGCCCTCTTAAGGATGGGAAGAATAGGGCTATCACACACATTAGCAGTCGTCTCTTCAACAACTCCTGACTTAATCAGATCCTGTATAATCCGCAACAAAGCTCTCTCCCCTGCTTGCGGTATTTTGTACTGAGGAATACGAGGCAAAATGGCATTGTCTTTAATTGTAATGGAAACCGGAGGTATCTGCAAGAGTCCTACATCCGTGTCACCCGTTGCCCACATCATGGGCGGCACGTCCTTAAATTCAGCAGGGAGGGGTGCATCTTTGGACAGACACTGCTTAGTGCTAACCACATTCGGACCCATTGTCATGTAAACACCTCCCGGGGAACAATAAATGGTACCATGCAACTTTTTTAATAGATCTAAGCCCATCAGATTTTCTCCACAATTAGAGGTCAACAAAAATGGCGAGTCCACAGTAAAACGACCTTTGGTCAATGTAAGAGGTTTGGAAATGGGGCTTACAACCGGTACACCAGAAAATCCTACAGAAACATTATTATGGCCAGACAGAGCTGCCCCAGGGACCATTGAACGAGCTATTCATTGCACCTGCATCCACCAAGAATTCCTTAGCTGAGCCATGCAAATCTGCAGTAACATAAGGACCTCGCTGATCTACAGGTATCTGAACTGGTCCCTCACTCTGTCCCTGGCTGTCCTAACTGTGAGATATCCCTGTCACCTCATCCATATCATAGTCATCGTGATAATACTATCCATCCCTATTGTCATCGAAATAGTTACCATCCGGACGATCCTGTGAGGCGGCCGCATGCTGAGCTCTGTCCTGTCTACCAGCCCCACGACCCCGTCCACGCGAACCTCGTTCTCTAGGGGCCGCGACTTTCTGCAATAACACCGGACACTCGTTACGCCAATGTCCCTCCTCCTTACAATACGCTCACTGATTCGGCCCAACAGGCGCAGTATTCCGGCTAGTACGAGGTAGCTGGCGGGCCGTACCACCACGTCCCATACCATTCCCTCGAGAAGCCTGCTGTAACAACACCTTTGTCTTCAATTTTTTTTGCTTTTTCTCCACCTTCTCCTTCTCCTCATTTTCCCTGCGTTCATAATACTGTGCCATACTCAATATTACAGAAGGGGAGGAGGTGGTCAAAGTACTCTTCGAGGCCTGCAACCGAGTCGCGATCTCAGGAAGCAGGTTCGTAACAAATCTGTTAACGAACAATCGGACACCCCCTTCCACCGACAAATCCTGTCCGCTAATATCCAAAAACACACCTTCAAATCGAGTGAAAAAATCAGACACACTTTCATCTTTCTTCTTTCGACATGCCGTTAACTTGTCCCAATCTACCCTTCTCGGTGGAATAAGAGAGTGCATATAGGTAATAATTCGGTGTTCCGCTACTCAGTAATGTCAGGGAATGGAGGAACAGGGAAAGAGTAGTAACAGAAGGAGCAGGCACCAATGTCGCTAGTGACTGTGTCGTAGGTATGAGGCCTGGCGAGAGAGATGCCAAAACAATAGGCGTAGCAGGGAGTCTGGCAGTCATAGTAGCCACAGAAGGTGAAGCCAAAGAAAGGGCAGGAGGCGCAGTGGCCAAAACAGGTTGATCAATAGTAAAGGAAACAGAGGCAGCAGAGACAGGAGAAACAGATGACTCAGACTGCGGGATAACAGGATATACTTTAGGCGGGCGTATGGGGGTGGAGATCGAGTATCTAACAATTCCTCCACAAATGTATCATTTTCTTCTCGGGCAACATAAGATTTTTCACATTGTAATCGAAATTTCCTATCAGCACATTCTATTCCTTTTTCTATTTTCTCTCTATCATGCGCTACAGCTTTCTGAGTCACTGTCTGCATTCTACCCTTCCGGGCCTCCTTCTCTGCTTTCATTCGACTCTGTTTAGCCTCCTTTTGCCATGTTCTGAGGGAATCAAACATCGACTGCCTACTCTTTTTCGCAAACAATTTTTCCTGTAGAAAATTTATTTTCTGTTCATCAAAAGTGCCCGTCAACGGCAACTGCAACTCGGCATTGTCCCTTGTATATTTGTGCCATAACGTACTAAATATAATAGGGCCAAGGCCATGTTTTACGTACATGTCAAAATTCGGAGTGCCTTCAGGAGGCGCCGGCTGACTTTCTTCCAATCGAGCATCAGCAGAACAACAACGACAGCCCAAACAAAACACTTTACTAAGACACAGCATTTACAAAAGAAAACAGGTTCACTATTTATGCCGAGCAGATATTTGCAAATATCTTACCAAAATTGGTCCTCAGACCTCATCAAATACAAACCAAAGTAGTGCAGTGTTCGCAAAGAACTCAAACAAATTCAAGCGCTTGCCAAAAACAGTCTTAAGTCTGTATCAAATACAAATCAAAATTGTGCCATATCCGCAAAGAACCAAAGCAAACTCACCTGGTGCACACAGGTCAAACGAAGTTATTCTCCACTGCCGACTCTTCGGCCCAAACGGTCAGATCCAAGGTTTCGCCGTTCAGGACCCCAGTCGCGATGACCACTGGACGAGGCACCGCCCGGTCAGACAGACGGGGCAGCTGCGAGTACAAGACTCTCTCTTACAGGGATCCCCGGTCCACCCGTCCGACCCGTCCGACCCGACGTGGCCCAACCTCCTCACCCAAGGATGGGCCACCCGATAGAGTCCCTGTTTGGGCGCCAAATGAAGGAAGTGACCCAATTAGGGCCACCCGGGTCACTCGTGACCACCTATCAGCCTTCCTAACAAATGAAGAGTCGGTCAGATAGTACAGAATACAAACCAAAGTATTTATTAGTAATACACTCGAGTGGAGTCCGGTCTGACCAGCCTCCTTGGATTGCTGCAGAGGGACTGACCTCTATCAACTGGGTAACGTATAATGTACATTTTCAGAATCACTGAAGACACGCCCAGACTGGAATTTTCCAGTTGGTAGCTGGTGAACAAAGAAGACACTCATAGATGAGTTGCAATCCCAGGACCGGGTACATGCTATCTCAGCGTCAAGGTTACTCTGCCCGTACCCGCTGCTCTAAGGGTGGGAGCAGGCCTATCTAGTGAGAAAGGTATGTGATGGCAAAAACAGTCCATTCATTAGAACAGCGAAACTCAACCTTGGAGAAATACAAAAAATATTGCAGCTGCTTTCTGCTGAGGCAGACAGAGTGAGACAGAAGTTAGCTTCGATCATAGCTCAAAATGGAGGTTGAATACAAGATGGTGCAGCGAATGCTAACTTACATAGAGTAATGCACTAGCAAAATGAATACATACATTTACATTTCAACAACCTTTGTAGACATTTTTAGGGGCTTGCGGGAACCTGTGAGATGTAGACATCATAATAGCTCCATGGGAGTTATGGACGTTTTGCCAGGCTACAAGTGGACTTTTGTAAAATGCGCTGATTCCAGGGCAGGTTCAGCTTGTGCTTATGAGGCATCCTTTTAACACATACTTTACTTGGCAACAGACATTCATTGTTGCTTTGGGGGAGCTGTCTGCTCCTCCCATTTCCAGTGCTTAATTTGAGCCAGTGGTTTCCGGTGCTTGGCACCAGCACTTAATTATCAACAAGGTGGCGCTGTCTGTCTTATTTAGAGATGACCACAACAACAGTTAATTATTAAATTGAAAATGCACAAAAATTACTATTACCTGCCACCCAAGCCATTCTTATAGCTGTGGGGGCCTGGAATAGTCTGAATTGTCACACTTGTAGGAGGGTGATGGTTAGTAGTCGTGATGTTACTGCCATTGGCAGCGCTGTCAGGGGCAATGCATGGTGCAAGCTGCAGTGGCCACCTGACGAGAGCCCTGGCGCTTATTTTTTACAAATTAAGCAGCACCCATCTTGAACCAGAGTGAAACAAGATAGAGCAGCATCGCAAGCCAGCGTCCGTTGCTAGGGTGTGTTGATGAGGGAATGGGCGTCACGAGACCTTTGTGCTCGAGTGAGAGGCAGGAAAGGCACAAGGACTTATAGGAGGGGCAGAGGTTGCCTTCCAAACTAGAGTAAAGGAATCATATGAGGAGGCCATAATAAGGACCAGTGGAATTATGCGATATGGCACATTGGCCACATCATCCGTTATCTTCTGTGCAATTTGCAGATTGAAATAACATGCTTCTAGGTGAAACGTCTCATAGTTAGCAAATAAACACGGCAAGTGGTGAAACACGGTGGAAACCACTTTGGAAAAGTCAGCCTTTCAACATTCTGTTCTTGGTGCTGTACTCACATATTAAATGGGTAATAAAAAGAGGGAATTGTTGTCTTGGTAGAGCCAATGCCCCCATTTCATGGACTGTAGAATGGCTTATGTCTACAGCATGAGAAATTTAATTCATATTTATTTTCATATATATGTGTAATTTAAACAGGATGTAAACAGTGGTCCTTTCTTTGTTGCATTATTCATGCACATTCATGCTATGGACACTGTCCCAAAGAAGCAGTTACTTCAACAGGACGCTCAAGAGTGTAGAAAGATGGAAAACAATTCTGTCTAAGGTGTGATATCATGAAGCTTACAGTGCCTCCCAGTATGATCTTACTTTATATATGTGTATTATACAACACTGTTCTGCAACAATGTTTCTTGATGGAAATGAGTACTTTCAGAGGCCCATTGTGTGGACCCAGAATAAGCCAGAAACTGAGGACCAGTTTGAAAACATAATTGAGATGTAAAGAATAAAAGAAGCAACAAGAGGCGTGAGCATATATGTTTGTCTTCTGATAAAGTCTATGCTTTGTACATCTGTTTTACTCTGGTAATTAGAGAAGACTTTGTAAATAACAAGAGGTTTCTTCGCTTCAATTTTAGAGAAAAGCAATATTTGCTGGTGAATAACATTTTAATTGGAATCTGCTTACGTTATTTTTTAAGAACTCTTTGTTATTTGCTATAATATTACATAATAGTATCAATTTATGGGAAAATGTCAAGCTAGTGAAATATTAGTGCCACAGAATGTGCCGAACAGTGGAGCATGATTTAGTCAATCCCAAAATGCAGCATGATTTAGTCAATCCCAGAATGCAGTATGATTTAGTCAATCCCAAAATGCAGCATGATTTAGTCAATCCCAGAATGCAGTATTATTTAGTCAATCCCACCAATGCAGCATGATTTAGTCAATCACGCAATGCAGCATGATTTAGTCAATCCCGCAATGCAGCATGATTTAGTCAATCCCAAAATGCAGCATGATTTAGTCAATCCCAGAATGCAGTATGATTTAGTCAATCCCAAAATGCAGCATGATTTAGTCAATCCCAGAATGCAGTATTATTTAGTCAATCCCAGAATGCAGTATTATTTAGTCAATCCCACCAATGCAGCATGATTTAGTCAATCACGCAATGCAGCATGATTTAGTCAATCCCGCAATGCAGCAAGATTTAGTCAATCCCGCAATGCAGCATGATTTAATCAATCCTGCAATGCAGCATTATTCAGTCAAATCCGCAATGCAGCATGATTTAGTCAATCCCGCAATGCAGCATGATTTAGTCAATACCGCAATGCAGCATGATTTAGTCAATCCCGCAATGCAGCATGATTTAGTCAATCCCGCAATGCAGCATGATTTAGTCAATCCCGCAATGCAGCATGATTTAATCAATCCCGCAATGCAGCATTATTCAGTCAAATCCGCAATGCAGCATGATTTAATCAATCCCGCAATGCAGCATGATTTAGTCAATCCCGCAAATCAGCATGATTTAGTCAATACCGCAATGCAGAATGATTTAATCAATCCCGCAATGCAGCATGATTTAGTCAATCCCGCAATGCAGCATGATTTAGTCAATCCCGCAATGCAGCATGATTTAGTCAATACCGCAATGCAGAATGATTTAGTCAATACGACAATGCAGCATGATTTAGTCAATACCGCAATGCAGGATGATTTAGTCAATCCCAAAATGCAGCATGAATTAGTCAATCCCAAAATGCAGCATGATTTAGTCAATCCCGCAATGCAGCATGATTTAGTCAATCCCAAAATGCAGCATTATTTAGTCAATCCCACAATGCAGCATGATTTAGTCAATCCCAAAATGCAGCATTATTTAGTCAATCCCACAATGCAGCATGATTTAGTCAATACCGCAATGCAGCATGATTTAGTCAATCCCGCAATGCAGCATGATTTAGTCAATCCCGCAATGCAGCATGATTTAGTCAATCCCGCAATGCAGCATGATTTAGTCAATACGACAATGCAGCATGAGTTAGTCAATCCCGCAATGCAGCATGATTTAGTCAATTCCGCAATGCAGCATGATTTAGTCAATCCCAAAATGCAGCATGATTTAGTCAATCCGACTGAATAAATTAATCTCCCATTGCTGATAATTATAGATGTACCCAGTTGCATCTAATAATTGTTTTTGGTATCTAATGTAGTCATTTATTGTGGGTTCGTAGTGTCTAGTGTTCATAGCAACATATTCAACAACCGGTGTATAGAAATATCCACCAGGGTACCTTTTACACAGTCTCACAGTGTTGCGCCTCTTGTTACAGTAGAAAGTGCTCTGCAATGTGCTGACATTTTATTAATGTGATTTTACAGTTTTTTTCTTGTACCTTAGTGGAGACAATGATTAATAACAGAAAGACGCATGCAAGAACACTCATGAGTGCGGGAACGATGATTGCTGTTTAAATGAGAAAATGCAAAATCATTGGATTGTTCATGTAGAAACCTCTGAGTCACAGGAGATTGCGTCAACAAGAAATGCAAACCTTTTTAGCGAAATCAAACCGTTTTCGGGGTTAATGGACTGAAATAGTGGAGTAGAGAAATGGCATTTACTTCTCTTTCTCTTGCTTTTAAATTTTTTTTTTTTTACATAGAATAGGCTCCCTGCCTTCACCTCGATTTACTTTTCTTAATGTGTACCACATAGATTACCACCCACACTGCATACATCTACTTCTCATCGACTTCTGTAATTCTTAAAGATGTAATTTTGTTGAAATTGATACTTTAGAAATTAATAATGCAATGGTCTAGGTAAAGAGCACACATTTCAAATAACTGTGTAATCAAACAATGCTGTTGAACTGTTCTGGTTAGCAAAATGAGTCAGAAATATAATTTTGCCTCTTGAATCACTCTCCATGCACTGAAAAAAAGGCCTTCTGCAGTAATTCGGCACAATCTCCAGGTGGCGCCCTAAAACTGCTGCCTTACCTCGCTTCACTGAAAAGCCAGCCTGGGTTCCAGGGGCATAAAGATAAACCTGATGTCAAAAGAGCAAGTGGTTTGTGAATGTCTACATAAGTCTGTGGTGGCAATACGGCACCATATTACAGTTTACCCAACATGTATTATATGGTTTAGTTTGATTTAGTATAGCATAAAAAATATATATTTTTAAACACGAAAATTATTTGTGAATTTTATAAGTGAAATGACATAGAATACTATTTGATAGTCTGTAGTAAAAAGAAGAGAACCAAAATGTTCATTTTTGTTAGTGGGTGGCGGTTTAGCAAAGAAGTTCATTTTTTAAATTTCTGATTGAAATGTGTTGTTTTGTTTTATCTACAGCGGTGAAAAATGTGGTAACTGCTCTGTAAGATCTTCAGCTAAGCAAGGCGAGCTACTTGTAGGGAATGTTTGTGTTTTGGTTACAGTCTTTTCAGATAGGTTTAATAGAAGAGCATAGCGTACAGGAAATCAGTACACCTTGTTAATTGTCAAGATTTCTATTCTTTGAAATCCATAACTAGCAGTAATTACACGAACCTGTTGCTGGTGGTGGTGGGGGCAGGACCTCAAGCCCAGACTTCTTCGCGGCAGGAAGCCGCCCACGTTGCTCCTCTACGCCTGGAGGCGCTTACAAGATCCCCCTAGTCTCCCACTGCGCGGGACACAAACCTATTGCTGGTGGTGGTGGGGGCAGGACCTCAAGCCCCCGACTTCTTCTCGGCAGGAAGCCGCCCACATTGCTCCTCTGCGCCCGAAGGCGCTTACAAGATCCCGCTGCATGGGACGTGCTTGGACGCGTGCCCAGGCAAAGAACGGGCCAAGAACGGGCCCCTCTTAGCCCGTCATAGCCCTACAGAGGCCGACACAGGACCCCTCTCTTGGCTCTGAAATTCAGGATCTACTTCATCATCGTTTGACGGAGGATCCACGGTGGAGATCCTGTTAATCATCTCTTCCAGTATCTCAAGGTACTTGTTTGGGTAGAAATGGGGAAGAGGAAGGTTAACCCACCACCTAACAAGGACACACAACTCCCGCCACGTACAACTATATACAGTTTCTTGGTGAGGGCTGTGGATTTAGTTTCCAACGAGATCAAACTGGCAGAGCAACGTCTTTCTTTAACAACAGAAGGCCTTTCTCCTCCTCATTTACCTTTGACCCCATCATGTAGTGTTAATACTTTGGAATGTGATGGTACTAGCGTTCATGCTCATCCAGTCACCCCGGTAGTTTCCACAATGGCAACCATGAGGGGCTCTGATAACGGCTCTCCCATTTGTAGTGCAACAGAAGTAGCCAATCCTAAATACAGTCTGATTACTCCTGCCAGTTCACTAGATCCGGGTCCACTGGTCAAGCGCAGGAGAAAAGCCGTTAAACAGAAATGATCTAGTCCTAAAAAAGCTCTGGACTCCGGTGTGCAAAGAGAACTATTATCCCCAGTTTCTCCTGCTGGTAGCTCCTGGGACTCTATAACTCAGTGTATTAGTGACCTGTTAGAGGCTAAACTTTGACCCATCTATGATTGGCTTAAGTCTTTAGAGGCTAGCATGGGCAAAATTGTGACACAAGAAACTAGTTGTGTCACAAATACAAAGAATGTTCAGTCACAATGTGCTGATGTTTCAACCTTATCCCATGAATCCACAACTTTGATTGCTCCTTCGCTCGCTTCTTTGCAACCTGTTGTGCAACCTGTTACATGTAATGTGCCTAAGGGGGATTGCCATAGGGGTGGTACTCTTAATCCGACTAGAATTGCAGAATCAGCCTCAAATTTGTTACCTCACAAGGATGAGCCTCGAGCAGCACAGAGGCATTTGAGAAATCAGCAAAGTGGGGCATCCACTAATTTATCCCCCCTTCCAGTGATCGATCTGCCCCCAGCCTCCTGTCCTTACGTTATCATATTGTCCAATGTGCCGTATTTGGCACCAGGTGTTGGTGAATCAACAGTAGCCCTTAAAGAAAAGGTTCTTCGTTGGCTTTATAAATCAGTAAGTTACCATTGGGACCTTGGTCACGAGATTGTATTTGTGTGGCGTGTGGGTGGCATTTGGCCCCTGGAGAGGAGCTATGCAGGGGATACAGTCATAATTAATTTTCGAAAACCTAAAGTGGCAGGGGACATTTTCAGCCAAGCATACTTAGGATTAACTAATTCAAGCTCTATAAGGATATTGCCATTGGGTTTCTTTTACAAACATCTAGCCCCAGCTATGGCAAAACCTAATGGGCCCCACGGCTCCACCCAAATGCAAAACAGACACCAGTCAAATTTCTATAAAGCTTTAAACAACATGTTTGAGGTCCTTTCTGGATTAGAGGATAATGATTGACTGTGTACAGTGAGGAATGCAGGTGCCTTAGTCAACTTAGCCCCTGAGCCAAATTTAAAGAACCCAAATATCTCTGATTGTCAATGTATGCAGATTATGTCATTGAATAGTGCGTGAATCTGCTAGAAACTTAACAATGAGGACTGGCTGACCTTTTTAGCTAATTTTGATATTGTGTGCTGCCAGGAAACATGGGATCTGAATTCCATGGCCTTAAACGGTTTTAAATCTTATTGCTGCGACGCAACACCGTCAGCAGCAGGAAGAGGACAGGGGGGTCTAGCCGTGTTTATGGCATGTTCTAATAAGAATTTGAGCATGAAAATACTGGCATCAAAGCCATGTTATCAAGTTATAAATTTTAAATTGCCTAAGGGACTAAATATTCTTTTAATTCATTTTTATTTTAAATTCTTTTCAGCACACACAATTGGCATCATCTAGGAGATGGGTGTTATAAATGGGGGTCTCTAGTTGGCAATGGTTTGCACCATTGTCCAAGTAGGGACCCTTGCTTCTAGTCAGGGTAAGGGGGATACACTTCTAAAATAACCCCTGCTCACCCCCTTAGTAGCTTGGCATGAGCATACAGGCTTATCTCAGAGGCAATGTGTAAAGCATTTGTTCACAACTACAGTAACACAGTGAAAACACTACAAATGGACACCACTCCACTTTAGAAAAATAAGTAATCTTTATCTAAACCAAACAAGACCAAAACAACAAAAATCCAACATACAATAATAAAAATGTGATTCTTAGAAGGCAAAAACAGTTCTGTCCATAGCAAACTATAGATGCAACACTTTCAACACAAAGTACCTTGGATGCATCAAAATCATAAACAAAAACAGCCACAGGGAAGGTGATGCGTCGGTTTCTTATGCTCAGGGAAGGTGATGCATCGGTTCCTTACTTCAGGGGAGGTGATGCGTTGGTTCCTTACTGCCACACAGGGGAGGTGATGCATCGATTCGTTAGTTCAGGGAAGGTAATGTGTCTGTTTCTTACTGTGCAGGTAGGTGATGCGTCGGTTTCTTACTGCGGCACTGGAGTTCTTGTAGACTTGGCGCCCCGGTGCGATGAGTGGGGATTGGGAATGCGTCAGCTCTCGATGCTGCGGCAGCAGCAACAGCCCTGCGTTGGTCTCTCCAGCTGCGGTCCCACGATGCATTGGTTCTTGCAGCCGCAGAGCAGGGCCTGCGTCGGAATCAGTGTGGTGATCTCGGACTTCGAAGATCGGTGCACAAGATTCAGCATGCGGCAATTTCTCCAGCCGCGGGCAGACGCTGCATCAGTTTCTTCAGTGACACATCGGTGATGCGTCGGAAATGGGTGCGGATGCGTCCCGCTTCCCTTAGTTGCGTCTCTTTTCAAGCTCCCAGCAGCAGGAACAACCTTCAGGGGCCCAACACAGCAACAGGCACCTCTTGGCAGGTCAGAACTCCCAGCAAGGAAGTTCAGGGGAGCTGGTGGTGAAGTTTTTGTGTCCCTGAATCTTCAGAACAGAAGGCAAGCTCTACTTCAAGCCCTTGGAGATCTTCTTCAAGCAGGATACATAGCACACAGCAAAGTCTTTATCTTCTCCTTGGCAGAAACAGACACTGCAGGCCAACCCCAGACAGTACACAGCAAAGGGGCAGTACTTCTCCTTCACCTTTCCCAGCTCTTCTCATTGGCAGAGGTTCCTCTTGAGTCCAGAAGTAATCTAAAGTTCTGGGGTCTGGGCCCCAATATTTATACAGCATTTTCCTTTGTTCTCTTTTGGCAGAGAGGCTCTGAGCTCAGTCAAAACTAGTTCTGTCCTCTCTGGTCCAACTTCCTGGCAGGAGGTGGAGACAGCATTGTGTAAAGCAGACCAGGCCCATTCAGGTGCAAGGAAATCTCCTCCCCCTCCCCCAAATGCAGCCCAGGTCTATTCAGCCCAGCCCTGACTCATTTAGAAAAGGCAGGACACACATCAACCGCCCCAGTCTGAGAGAATGCACGTCCCCAGCCCCTGTCACTCCAAAGCCAGACAGTCAATCCACAAACCAGCAGAGGCACCCAGGATGGCTAAGCAAGAAAATACCCACTTTCTAAAAGTGGTATTTTCAAACATCCGTTATATAAAAATCATCTTTACTAAAAGATGCATTTTTATATTCTGAGTTCAGGCATACTAAACACCATCTTTCTATCTTGTCCCAATGGGAAGTTATACTTATGAGATGTTATAAATAAACTCCCATTCCATCCTATGGGACAGATAGCCTTTCAATAGTGAAAAACGAAATACACTGCATTTCACTATCAGGACATGTCACACACATCAGTACATGTCCTACCTTTCACATACACTACACCCTGCCCACGGGGGTACCTTGGGCCTACCTTAGGGGTGTCTTACATGTAAGAAAAGGGAAGGTTAGGGCCTGGCAAGTGGGTGCACTTGCCAGATCGACATGGCAGTAGAAACTGCACGCAGACACTGCAGTGGCAGGTCTGAGAACCCTTTGAAAGGCTGCTTGTGTGGGTGGCACAATCAGTGCTGCAGGCCCACTAGCAGCATTTGATTTAATTGCCCTGGGCACACACAGTGCATTGTACTAGGGACTTAGTAGTAAATCAAATAGGCCAATCATGGAAAACGCCAATTTATAAACACAATTTACAGGGAGAGCATATGCACTTTAGCACTGATCAGCAGTGGTAAGGTGCCCAGAGTCATAAAACTAACAAAAACAGGTCAGAAAATCAGGAGGCCAAAAAGCAAAAAGTCTGGTGGTAAGCCCGCAGAAAAAGCCAGGTCTAACAATGGGGAAACTAGTTTCAGACTTTGCATCTTCCCAGAGGAATTCTATTTCGATAATATGGGCAGGTGATTTTAACATTACTAAATGCCCGCATAGTGGGAACCGCATATGTGGATTCTCCAATAATCAAGGGGATGATACGACTCATTTTATACACTCACTTTATGGTGAAGCTCTAAGCCAGCTGGTACTAACACATAACCTTACATTTGCCTCAGATTTGCAGGGAAATAGTACAATAAATGTACCAACTTTCATAGAAAGAGGCAATGGTAGTATAATAGATTTTATTCTTTTACCAAGAAATCTTGTTCAGAATCTGGGGCCACATGTACGACCATTTTTAGCGGTCGCAAATGGGAAATCGGGCCATTTACGACCGCAAAATAGGTCTGTGGCTTGTACAAACCCTATTTTGCGAGTCGGTAACCTATTACCGACTCGCAAAATAGAGTTTGTGACTCGCTATCAGGGAGGGGCGTGCCAAGGGCATCCCTTCCTAATAGCGACTCGCAGTGCCATGCACAAATGTTTTGCGGCTGAAATGCGGTTGCAAAACATTTATTAACCCCTTCGATGCTCATGACGAGCTCAGCTCGTCATGCTGCGCGGTGGGCGTGTGCGCATGACGAGCTGAGCTCGTCACGACCACACCCGCGATCGGAATGTCCAGCACCTGGGCGGAATTCCGATCGCAGCGAAGCGGTTAACTCAGAGAGTGCAGAAAATGTGGGTGACGTGATTCAGTTTTAAGATTTGCTAAAAGATTGGGCCATAAGCCCATTAAGGAGTTGATCCAACTGTATAAAAGAGAATGTCTATCAGTGGCCATATATGGAGCAGGAGTTTGGGGATTTGCTGCCACTGGAAACTACAGGTAGCCGAAAATAGTTTTTTATGTAGGCTCTTAGCAATCCCAAATTCTACCTCAAATCTCATCTCTCATTTAGAACTGGACATAGGCTTTGCGGAGAACCAAATTACAATCGCTCCGCTGTTATTGTGGTTAAAGCTATGGCACAACCTTAGGGCAGAATTTTCCATCCAGGTGCTAATGGACTGTCTTAGTCTAGAAAATATGTTGGCTATTCCATGGTTAACTTATGTCAAAGATACTTTTTATACCTTGGGTTTAAGTCATCTGTTCGATACACTGGAAAGTATTACTACCAAGTCTAAAGAAACAGTTAAACGGAGTGTCGAATCACATAGAGAGGACATGAGACGAGGAAGAACACTTGACATGAGTTCAGTCACTAGGTATCTGGAAATTGTTACAACTATAGGTGTGAAACCTTATTTGTCCTGGGTTGTTAGTCCAGAGAATAGATTTTACTTGACTAGGTTAAGACTGAATACGATTCACTTTTTAGTAGCTTTTCCTTTAGTTGGTACATGGTTTAAATCTCTTCCGTGTTCTCCTTGCGATGGTACATCTGCTCAATCAACCGTACACTTTTTACTTTTTCTGCTCCTTTTTTAATACCTTTAGACAGCATTTTTTTATGGCCCATTCTAATGCGCAAGCACTTTACTTCACATAAAGAGGGATTAGTATATTTGCAATGCCTGTCTTCATTTGAAAATTGCAAATCTGTTTTGAGCTATATTGTTGCTGCTATTAAGATAAGGAAAAAATATGCTTTTTAACTCTTTTGGAGGCAGTTCAAGTGATGATAATTATTTTGTTAATGTTAATGTTAGGAGATTTGTAAAGCGCAACTGCCCCCCTGAGGGTGTCCTGGCGCTAGTTACAGTCCTCCATAAAGCACCAGAATGGAGTAATTAGTCAAAAAGCCAGGTCTTTAAGGCCTTCCTGAATTCGAGTAAATCTGCGCTATTCCTCAGGTGGAAAGGAAGATCATTCCAAGCCTTAGCCGCACAAACGCTAAAACTTTTACCTCCCTGTTAGACCTGTCAGCCCTAGGGTGGTCTTGCCCTGTTTTTTTTCCCTTTTGCGCCTCATTTTTGCCACCATATTTTTACTGGACATAGGTCTCCGGGCGCCTTGCCACTGCTGGCCAGTGCTGAGGTGCAGGTGCTCTCTCACTAAAGATGGCTGCCACAGGCCCCTGCTACTGCAGAGGGGCCTCACACGCATGCACACTAGTAGCCAGGGTCAGGCTGGGACATAGGGATACAGTATCCATCCCGTCCCCGCCTCTGGGCCACATAGCTAGATAGGCGGAAGGTTCCAGAACCTTCCGGGCTGTGGGAGGAGTTATGTTTTGCCGCCTTTAGGAGGGTCACCTGACCTAGGGGTATAAGAGGCTTGGAGGGAAAACTTTTTAGTCAGTTAGGTTGGAGCACCACTGATCCTGGGAGAACCTCTGCCGGAGTACAGGCTTTAGGGCCTAGGGGGGAGACCTACACTACTGCTGCTGACAGGGCTGAGGTCCTGCTGTAGTAAGATAGCTGAGGAACGCCCACCACCCACTGACCTTGCCCAGTGTGAGGGGACCCAGGGAACCACCTTCAGCGTGCTGGGAGGAACATCAAGCACTCCCAGAACCACCAACTCACCCCCCCCAGAAGAAGGAACTTCTGACCAGAAACTTTTGACAAGGACCTCATAATAAGCCACTTCTGACAAGAAACTAATGACAAGTATCTGAAACCAAGTAACTAGAACCAAGCGACTGCCATCCAGTCACCACAAGCTGTACATTCAACTAGGGACCCCCAGGTAACGCGCGGGACGCTGTGCCCTCCAGAAGCGCCGGGGGTCAGACTGCCTGATTCCCCCCTACAAGCGCTGGACCCCCACCCTGTGTGTCCTACTGCAAGCGCTGCCCTCCTCTAGCGCTGGGCTGTCCAGAAGCCCTGGACCTTCACCCCTCTTGAGTGCTAAGGGCCAACTCTCTGCCCTGTGGTGAGCGCTGCGTGTGGAGAAGCGCGGGGGTTAAGGGAAACGCCGCCTGTGAGGAAACGCCGCCTGTGAGGAAGCGCCGCCTGTGAGGACGCGCGGCTGCCCAAGATCAAGGCCGCGGCCTCCAGCGCCCCGAGAGAAGGCACTACACGATCCCCGACGCCACCGCTGTGGCCCTGGTACCTGTACCCCGTGGTAGGGGCGACGACGTGCTGCCTGCGCCGTGGGCACCGGGAGGTAATCGAGCCGGAGGGGCTCCACTGCCAGCGGGAGCCCCCGAATCACCCCCGTCACCGCTGCCGCCCGGGCGCTGAGGCAAAGTGAAGGCCGCGCTGGGCCGGAGAAGGAGGCGGGAGGCGTTGCCCGGCAACGCGAGCACAAGCCGCGTCAGGGGCCCCGCCCCCAAAGAAGCCGCGACGCCATTGGACGCCGCCGGAGCCCCGGAAAGGACCACGCCGGAGGGGCTCCACTGCCAGCGGGAGCCCCCGAGAACCCTACCGGACCGCAACGAGTACGAGAGAGTCTGGGAGCGCGGGCCGCCTCCCGGTCTGGGCCCTTGTGTCGATAGAAGCGGGCTGGCCGGAGGAGAGGCGCCCGGCCCCCATCCAGGCCTGACAAGTAGTAGCGGGACAGTCAGGTGAGCCTGGGACGACTGGGGGGAGAATCCCTGCTATTAAGGAGGCCCCCGAACGAAGACGCTTCCCCTGTGCGCTGTCCTGGGTGGAGTGGGCAGGGCAGGAGCCTCCAGGAGATCGCGCTGACAGCGCCCCTTCAGGTGAAACGGGCCCCGTACACCAGCTGAGCTGGGGCCCTAGAACTTTACCCTCTTGCGAGGAACTAGCGCCGGAGAGGCCACTGTATTCATGGCCTACATCAAGTCCCTGAATGAGGGGAAGGTGCCCCAGGTGGGAGGATTAATATACAGGAGGTGAAAGTACTTACAGGAATTGTGCCTAATCATTATGCCTGTTTTAACCACTGTTTAGGCCTGATGCCTATGCCTAGATGGAACCGTCTTCGCCTAATGTGAAGATGATTAATTGAATTAAGTTGAAGGGTTTTATGTTGCAGGTGTACCGGAGTTGCGACGCCCCCTACTAAGTGTGGGTGCGCCTAGATTAATGCAGGCCCATATTAAAATGTATTGAGATGGCCTTTGTAAGTAATTGAATACTCCTGAAGGTGAATTGCATGTTTAAGCCCAAGTGTTATTAATGCACCTTGTGATCATTATTGGTGCTGTGTTTAGGAGATGATTCCTGCGGCCTTTTGGTGGCCTACAATGTTGATGATGCTTTAATAAGAATGTACACCAGTTGAGTAACGCAATGATTTTTAATGTAAAGCTGAAGTAATCTGCCTCATCTGATGCAACCTTGATTTCTATAAAAGATCTTGATTTTAATTACGCAAGCCTGGTGTGGTGTCATGTTATTGCTTCGCATTTCTGGGTCAAAGTAAGAGCGTGCTGCACAACTGCCTTACACATTGCCTTCGCGTGCCTTCCCCGCTTTGCGCCATGCTACCGTGCCGGACTCCGTGACCCCGTTTCCAACACTCCCCACCTGGCTTTTTTTGTAGGAGGTACTATCACTAATTTTGCTCCGAGAGAGCGCAGAGGTCTATTTGGCACATACCACTGAAACTGCCGCCTCAAATGGTCTGGTCCTATGCCTTGTAGAGCCTTAAAGACCATGCAGAGTGACTTAAACTGCACTCTTTTCTTTACAGGTAGCCAGTGAAGTCTACGGATTTCACCGGAGACTGAGGCAAATTTTGGTATATCTGAGAGCAATCTGGCCGCCGCGTTCTGCAGGAGTTGGAGTTTACGCACAAAACGCTCCTGGATGTTAAGATATAGACTATTGCAGTGGTCTAACCTTGATGTAATCAGTGAGGTGATCACAAAACGCTGGCTGTCCTTTGGCAGGAAAGGCAACATTTTCCTACATGTCCTTAGGACATAAGATGTGGCAGAGGTCACTGCATTGACTTGAGCCCCAAAATTAAGTCTGTCATCTATTATCACTCCCAGGTTTTTAACTTTTCCAGTGGAAGTTGGGAGCGGACCCATAGTGTCCGGCCACCAGCTTGGATTCCAGAAACTAGGATCATTCCCAAACAGGACAACTTCCGTCTTACTGGAATTAAGCTTAAGACAATTTTGGGACATCCACCTCCCCACCGCTTCCATGCAAGCCTGGAACCGTTTACCTGTCCCAATCTCCTGGCCGGGATGCAATGACACCACGATTTGTGTGTCGTCGGCGTAAGAGGTGAGAGAAAAGCCGAAGGAGTTGATAAGAGGAGCGAGGGAGGACACATATATGTTAAAGAGTGTGGGACTCAAAGATGACCCTTGTGGAACACCACAAGGCAGACTGAACGGAGTGGCATAGAAATCTCCCAATGATACAATTTGCGATCTTTCGGAGAGGAAGGAATTCAATAGTTTCCAGGCTTTTCCCTGAACTCCGCATTCCCGCAACCGGTCCATCAACAAATCGTGATGGACCATGTCGAAGGCCGCCGAGAGGTCCAGCATAATCAAGGCGGCCTTACCGCCCCGGTCAAGGGCGGCCCTGATCTCATCCGTAGATTTTATTAGTGCGGACTCCATGCTGTGACCCTCTCTGAAGCCATATTGAGTGGGATCCAAGGCTTCAGTAACTCATAAAAAAGTACTCAATTGGGCATTCATACTTTTCGCCACCATTTTTTTAACATGGTGAAGAGAACATCTGTTTGAAAGTGCATATTAACTGTTTTATTCTGTACTTTTATGGCTCTTCGAACTGGCCGAATAAAGATTATTATGACTATGACTTACATGTAATAGAACATATGACTGAAAACATAATATGGGAAGTGCACAACATGAGTTGAGTGCTGAACAACCAGAGGGCCAACCACCCAAACACCACAAGCCAAGAGATAGATGATTGAGCAATAAAGTGCTGAAGACATAGTACCATAAATATCGTTACTGGGATGGATAACAACGATTCACCCTCTACAATTAACAATGATTCAGAAAATGAGAGAGTTGTTTGGTGAAAAGAAATGAAAATTACGCACTTCACGCTTTGACCAGGAACATTCAGATAAGATCCATGCCCCATAGGCATATAATGGGGCTTTTTGCAGCATCCAATTCCCAGCAAAATGCCTGTTCAAGATCACACGATGATCTATGTGGATAGTGTGTTCATCTCCTTCCAGGCAAGTAAGTACATAACTATTTGAGGTTGAATGCCTCCAGCCCTCCAAAGCAGATAGCGTAGCAATTACTTCAGTCGTTGGCCCAAGATCTTGGACAGGCGCAAGGTGGCTCGGGAGTCGAGGTTTTGCCTGGAGATGCCTGGGGGATCACAACACGGGATGTTGATTGTTGTCAATTAGCACAGCAAACATGCTGTCCTTGTGGGTAGCAAGCACAGTTTGCCTATGCTATGGAGAGCTGCTATAGTGCCCTTTAATACCACAAAAAAGAAAAAACTTTGCGAGCTTTGCACATTTGCGAAGATGGCAAAGTTTAAAAAAAGAAATTTGTGAAGTTGGGTGTTGTAAGACTCTGTAACTTTGCTCAACCCTAAATTCAGATGGTGATTGAAACACATGTAGTCATCTTCAAGCATGAGATAGTGGAGAAGACGATTCCAGCAATATTAGCCCATTCCTGGCCAAATCATGATAGTCATTGGCATACTGTGGGCATTCCCAGTGTGTGGTGTCCCCACAGGCATAGTGGTAGTGATTTTGTTACATATTATAGTCATCCATAGTATGATTGGGCCCACACCTGATTTAATGCTGACCCTGGCATAATGGTGGTAGTTCTTGGTATCAAATATCCTTTGAAGGGCACCCCGAATCAATCAGTACTTGTAGAGCGTGGCTATTCACCCCTGAGGATATCCAGGTGCTGAGGTTTCGCTGGTCTCAGTCGAAAAGCCAGTTTTTGGGTCCCTTTCGAAATCCGCGAGAGAGGGTGACGTTCGCAGGTGGAGGGGTAGGTTGTTCCATGACCTGGCGGCGAGGTAGGGGAAGGAAGAACTCCACTGTACCTTTGGTGAATGCATGGCACCTGTGCAAGGGTGAGGGGGGCCCCAAACAATTAATTACCGGATCGGGGGAAACACATCAATATATACAAAAAGAACCCGCTAGCTGAATTATTTCCAATGAATCAATCTATAAATTATTGCTGACCCAGTACAATTTTCAGGATATTTCTTATTTTTTTTATTCATTACAAATACTCACGCACAATTCATAAAAAGACTTTACATAAATTCCATTGTTATATGCATTCATTGTGATTGAATCTGCTTTTACATCAGAAATGCAATATTCCATAGCAACAATATAACAATCTCAAAATCAATTACATAAAACAATTACATAAAACAATGTCACCAAACCCCCAAACATTCATCCATTCAGAAACATCGTATCTAATTACATATCCTTTTTGTTAGGTGGGTGGTGGGAAGGAGAGGGGTCCCAGGATGACAGGGAGCTACCCCTCATTTAAGGCTGATGTGTGATATTCAGCCGGTTGATTTCAGACTCTGCATTATTTTGGTTCATGTTGTACTGTTTACCCTATGTTTCCCTTTCTACATCTTTAAGGGTTGCAAAACCCTACCATGCACACATTTACTGGATGTTCCCCTCTGGCAACAGGGATCATATTATCTCCTTTATGGAGGACTAGTTGACTTGTGTCTGCGCTCTCATAATGCAAATTTCCCCGCCTAATGACACATCAACTTACCATAACCTTAAACATACAAGGGCTAAACTCCCCTATGAAGAGGAAGGCACTACTGAAATAGCTTCACACCAAGCAGATTGACATAGCTATGCTCCAGGAAACTCACCTATTGTCGGCTTACACCAGGAGGCTAAGCTCTTTCTGGCTCCCACTGTAGTTCCACTCATCTAGCGCTGGCAAAACCAGGGGGGTGGCCATCTTTTTCAGACCTAATCTAGCTTTCACGATTGACCAGAGGTATGTGGACAGGGAAGGTAAAATGGTGGGTGTGAGGGGCACACATACTATTACGCTATGTTCCATCTATCAACCAAATACGGACAAGGATTAAATCTTTGACTCTCTGCTTTCACTGATTGCGGATTTCACTAGGGGTGACCTGATACTTGGGGGGGACTTCAATGCAGTTCTAGTTCTCGCATTAGACAGATCGATAGTGCGCTATAACACCTACCCAGTCCCCCCGACACTACTGTAGGGCCTGGCAGATTTACATTTAATGGACATTTAGAGAGAAACCCATGTGGGAGAACGTGATTATTAATATTACTCAAATGTGCATAAAACCCCTACAAGAATATATTTTTTCCTAATATTCTGATCTCTACACTCCCGGGTCATTGAGGCCACAATAGGTACGCAGGTCCTCTCGGATCATTCCTCGGAGTCCCTTGTACAATAGGTGGTCACACTCCGCAACCTACGTCCTATCTCTGCTTTCCGAAAGCCTGCGCTGAGGGACTTGATATGCAAGCCCCTCAAGAGCTATTTCAAGGAAAATGACACAGGAGAGGTCTCCTGTGCCATTTTATGGGACGCAGCCAAGGCTGTGCTGAGAGGTGAACTCATAGCTCACACTGCGACATTCTTCAAACTGACCAAAACTAAGAAATTAGACCTTGAAGCCCAGTTGATACAACTGGAGGCCCAATATAAAGCATCGTGCTCAAATAAAGTGCCCAAACAGCTACGGCAGGTCAGGGGAGAGCTGAAACAGCTTTGTATAATGGATGCGGCACGGAAACTGTTGTACCTTAACCAAAACTACTACAGAAAAGGAGATAAGGCCTAAACGGTGCTAGCATACAAGTTAAGACAAAAACAGACTAAAAACCATAGCTCCACTATAAAGGATGTTCGAGGATGACCCTACACGGGCATGACCGATAATCTTAGTACTTTCACAACCTTTTCTTCAGCCTTCTATCAGGCGCTTCCTACCACTTCAGATGACCAGGAGCGCTACCTGCGTGGTTTGTCTTCCCTCACTTTACTGCAGGACTTAGACGATCTTATGACGCCTGAGGAGGAAAAGACAGCTATTCATAACTTGATAGCTAACAAAGCCCTGGGGCCGGACTGCTTCGTAGTGTCCTTCTATAAAGCATATTGTGAGTTGCTGGCAGAACCCCTGGTCAAGGTCTTGAACTCTTTCCTCCACACTGAGTCAGTTGCTTTTTCTATGGCAGAATCAGTAGTTACACAATTATTGAAACCTAATAAGGACCCAATGAACTGCTCCTCCTACACCCCATAGCATTACTCAACTTCCATGTAAAAATATTCATCTCTATCTTTGTTTTCCGATTATACACCTTATAGCAGCTATTGTTGTCAAGCTGCCAGTCTGGATTTGTTAGGAACAGACAGGCTAGAGATAATGTTAGACTGGCAGTCAACGTTATCGACATAGCAGACTGGACCAAGACCATCCTTCTCTCGATTGACGCAGACAAGGCCTTTGACCGTGTGGACTGGCACTACCTTCAGACCCTCCTAAAAAAATACAGTTTGGGTCCCACATAATTACCAACATACTGGCCAACTATGCCACTCCAGTGGAGCGAATTAGTAAACAGAGTACTCTCCTCCTCAATTCCCTGGAGCAGGGGAACTAGATTGGTTTGCCCACTCTACGCCACTGTTATTTGCCCTAACAATGGAACGTTTGATGCATCGTTTGGAAGCTAATCCTAACATCTGGGGTGTTGAGGTAGATGGCAAGCAATGTGCCACCACTGCTTGATGTCCTGTTTAAGGATATCTATCGCTGGGCCCAATTGGAGATCTCCTGACTGGACCGCATAAACAGCATCAAAGTGAATTTTTTGCCCTGACTGTTATATGTGGCACAAACACTTCCGCTGTGGTTTTCCTACATGACCATAGTACACATACAGAATCAGCTGCTCAGCTTTGTCTGGAATAATCATGTACCAAGAGTGTCATGAGCCACACTATATAAGGAACCATCGGAGGGGGGGTTGGGTCTACCCAATATCACCAATTACATTCAAACTGCCCAACTGCAACCTGCTCTGGACTGGCATCACCCTCCCCTACATCATGCCTTGTTTATTGTTCGAGCAGGGTTGTTTTCACCTCCCTCTTCATGACCTCTGCTAGAATGCGTCCAAGAGATCGTGTCGCCCAGACGATGCAACCTCTGTGCACCATCTCTATATTGCTGAAATATTGTGATAAGATTAATAGAAGGCACGCGACGACCACTTATCCCTCCCCACTCTCTCTTACTGTTCAAAATTCAGAGTTTCAACCAAGCATGATGGACAAGCATTTTGAGAGCTTGTGGAGGTGGGGGGGAGGTTGTCCTCTGCTCCTGGATGATCTTTACCACAATGGAGACACTATAGACAGACAGACATGCAAACAGCTCTTCCAGTTGTCTGGAACCAATGAGTTCAGACTAAACCAACTACTCCACTGGGTGAACACCGAGGAGGTTAAAGCCAAAGGGGGCAGAGAAAAAAACCCACTAGCACAACTCTTTACTCAGGGATCCACGAGAATAGGTATTACTCGCCTATACACCAACACTCAATTTGTCCACACAGACACATGATATAATTATGAGCTGAAGTGGGAACAAGACCTGGGTAAATCGATTCCAGATGAAACATGGTTGCAGAATTGGATACGGGCGGCCAAGACCTCGATCTGTTTACAATATAAGGCTAATGCTTACAAGTTACCTACTAGGTGGTATTTTACTCTGGTAAAGCTTCACGCTATGCTTGCAACACCTAAACTCTGCTGGAGGGGTTGTGAGGCCAGAGGTACTTATTTCCATATGTGATGACAGTGTCCACAGGTAAAATACTTCTGGGACATGGGCGTCCGCAGGGGGGGGGCAAGGAGGGGTGCTTGCCCCCCCTGGATCACCCGGCCCGCCATACTGGTGCCGTGGTGGTGTGTTTTAAAATGTAACTGTGTGGCATTTTCCATTTTTATTTCCATTGTAAGTATGAATGGATCTTTTAATTTTGTGAGCAGGCCTCTTCATTATATATTTTAGGCCAGCAGCACCAAATCCCTATCATGACATCATAACGGAGTGCTGCGCCACCTATCTTACGCTGTAAAGAACTGCGTGTAAGGACACAGCCCCCACAGTGGTGAGGTGTTCGTTTGCAGGGCAGTGACCGTCAATATTAGGAGCGGTAAAACTGCTGCTGATCGGCAAGATCAAGAGAGAAGGTCCGGGCTTGCCTGCTCCCACAGCTTGAAGTAAGTCATAACCTCTCCTTTTTTTTCTGTCTCTGTCTAGCTCCTCACTAAAACCGTGACTCCAAGAACTGCCTCTTACCCTCTCTTTCCCCTCCTTTGCTTAATTCGTTCCCCTGTGAAATCGATCTAAAAAGTGATCCAGCACTAACAATAAAAATTCTTCTCCTATATGACTCGGTCATCCAGGTACAACTATCTCTCCAATACACAGACTATATCCATATGACGGTGGGGCCCATTGACACCGCATATACATTCACTTCCTCATTTATTCCCTGGATTACCTCCGTCCTTAACCTAGGAGAAAAAAAACCCACAAAACGATTCGTTGGAAGGAGACGGGATACCTCTTTTTAACACGACATAATGTTTCTCATTGCTTTTAAAGTATTCCGCTCATTGGTCGATGGACCAACTAGTAGGAATCAGTTGATGGTGATTAAGACCAGCTCAATCACAATAAACTCTTTAACATTTTACCTTAATTATTGAGCTAAAGAATCACTGAGTCATTTGTTTAAAGATAATAAAGTTTATATAAAGTTTTTAGAAACAATGCATAAGTTTAAGTTTATCACTCAGATTATTACATTTATCATCATTATAAGAATAAATTGAAATTACAATGCATACCTATTGGATGGAAGATAAAGTTTGTCACAGCAAGAACTCCAAAAGATCAATCTATCTGTCTTGGAAAATCTAATAGCTCTAAATGAAAAATCTATCAGGAGTAAAAAGGTTCTCCAAAAGCAGCATCTTATACTCAACTAAAAATATAAAATAGCAGCAGCAGCATCAGCTCGTCAGCATCAGCAACCGCAACTTCACCCATCTGCAGCATCCACTCTCTCCAGCATCTAACCCCTCCCCACCAAGAGTAGGTCTTCTTATACCCTAATTCTAGCTTACTAAATAAAAATGTTGCATCTTTATGGCGTGATTCTCTCTCATTGGTTCATTCGAGTCCATATACATTTTAATCAAACTTCCTTGTCTTAACCAGTTCTTTGTGGAATGTCCATGCTTGCATCGTTTCCCACAGTTCATGACATTACTCATCAGTTTCGATCAGTCCAATTTGTATCATTTTCTGATACTTTTTAGGTTCCACTGTTCCGTTTGTCCATTTATTCATTTTGACTTCTCACGCTTCTTGCTGATCATCTTGGCACACATTTGCTCAGTAAGGTCACAATAGCCTTGACCATACTTCCATCCTAGGCTCTCAGCACGAACACGTGGTCATTCTTTTTCACAGCCTTTCTCCTTTTTCCACACGGCTTCTTGCACATGCGTACTCTAGCTCATGGCGGCCATTTTATATCGCTGCTCAACAGGCCTAAGCGCACTATTTTCAAAGATAAATAAAATATTGTTAAAATAAAGAATATAAACCCTTTCGTTTCCCTCCCGTCTTTCTACGTACCCCAATTAGGTATTACCTAGCAAAAAGCAACATATAAAGCCGTCCCTTACTTACCATCGCTTTATTTTGCCACCACACATTTTATTTTCAAAGCACAAATCATGCGTTTATTATTTTATTAGTACGCAAATATTAGATTGTTAGTCACGTCAACAATTATAAGTAGATTTATTTGCACATAAAATAGCGTGTTACCTTTAACCCTTCACATGTAACATACATTGTTGGTTATTTACTTAAACGAACATGTTTATTAATTAATTTACGTAAATTATTAGGAGGTTAAAACATTTTCATTTATCCTGCTCCATCAACTCCCCCTTTGGTGATTTTTAATATCACCACAAAACCCAAGTTATACAATTCTCTCAGACAGCATATTTCTTTTATCCGTTTGCTTTTGTTAGTTTACACAACTGTATCCCTTTCAACTTGTCTCTTGGTCTTCTTGTACATGTTCTCTTTTATCTCTTCTAGCTCTATTTCACCCATTTCTCTCTCTCTCTCCTTGTTTATCATGTTTTCTTTTTCTATTTTATTCTGTCTTTTTCTTTTCTTTATACATGTAATTACAAGCTTCAGCACTAAAATTATTATTATTATCATGGTTGCTATTATTATAACTTTCCCTATTATTAATCCACTCATTCTTGTTAACCAATTTATTACTGAAGAAAACCCTTTACCAAGTTTTCCAAATGCACTTTCAACCTCCAGTGGAACAAGTTCTTTGTGCAAACTTGTAATATTCGTTATATACTTTTGTATATTTTCACTTTTATCTGGAATGTAAGTGCAACAATGTTGGACTTTCAGCATTCCACAGACTCCACCCTCTTTTGCCAAAAGAATGTCAAGGGCAAGTCGATTTTGCATCACCATAGCTCTCATGGCAACCATCTCGGTATTTACCATCAAGAACCCTCCAGCAGTATCTGTAGATAAACGATCTACCACTGTGGATAATTTCCGAATTTTAAATGCATTCAAAGATATTCCCACTGCTGGTATCAATGCACCAAAAATATCACCTACTATTTCTGAAAAACTTTCCCTTTTTCTACGTGTAAAGGTATTTATCATTTTGTGTGTTCCTTTCTCTTTTCTATCCATATGAAAAATCTTTGGAAAGACCAGGCCTAAATAACATGACCCATACCAATGGTCCGGCAACCTGTAATAAGCCCTATTACCGCAAACATAATAGATCCCTGGAAATATTGGATCTTTTCCCCCTTTGAATCCCCATCCGCCTAAAATTTGATAATTGTCATAGCAAATACTGGAACCCACAAAATAATTGTCATATCTTGTTTTATTTCTTCTAATGCACAACCTTCCCTGTTGGGGCCAATCCAGAGTCATAGCTGCATTTGTCTTTTTCTTGTCATGATTGTCTTCCTCAAACGCCCAAAGAGGTGTTTTTGTCTCTTCTATCACTTTTCTTAGAAATTTCACTCTTCTTTCTTCAACCATCTCTAAAAATACTTTTTCTTCCTTCTTTAACTCACAGGTAAGGTTGTTTTTAACTATATTATCTAATGTTAAAATCTTATCTTCTATAAAATATTCACCAAACGTTTTTCCCTCTTTTATTTTGTTTAGCTCGGGAACTACAGAAACTTTCGCAAAAATCTTATCTAAGTCAGTGTAATAATATTCTAATCTACCTGTTTTATAAAATAAACTTGCTAAAACACTACATGTTATTCCATACGTCAAAGGAAGGTGATGATAAGTCACACCCTCTGCTACAGACGCAGGCAATTGCATACAAACATAGCAATCTCTTACATCCATTGTTTCTACATACTCATATAATAATTTAGTAAAAACATTCTTTGAAAAATCTGTTATTGATTTGTCTTTATGTAACTCTGCACTACTTTTTAATATAACTGGTTCTTGAGTGTTAGCTCCTTTTTCTTTCTCTGTGTTATTAGACGTTTCTACTACAGCTAAACTAATTGGAATAGTGATTGCTAAAACCACCCATACTGTCATTAATAATCCTGTACAAAAGAAGCACATCTTACACCATCTACTTAAAAACTCACATTTACATTTTCTATCTCTAGTATCCTCCATTTTGTTTTATAACCTTATTTATTTATTTTCAAGAAAATTGTGTCACTACACCTCAGAAATGACTTATTAGCCACTCTGCACTCCAATGTTTTTGTTTTTGCTTGGTACTTTCTTTTAATTCTTTTCAGAATTCTTTCTTTGTCAATCCAGTATTTTGTTAAATCCGGTAGAAATTCGTCAGATCCAGTATTTTGTCAAGTCCGGTAGAAATTTGTTTAAATTTCTTCAAGTTTGTTGCACTTCACCTTCACCCATTAGGTTTCTTTGTTCTGGGTTCTCGTGAGTGTTCTTTTCTTCTTTGATATCAGTCAAAGCAAGATACAACCATTCAGGCGATCTATACTTCGGATTTACCTTCTTTACTCTTTTCGTTTTCTGCAAGTGTTTTCCACCTTGTTTTTCTTGCTCTTTCTGACTTGTTATTTCATTCACTTGTTCAGCACTTTTTCCATCTAACCTTATGATCCTGTATCTTAATTTTCTTACTTCGTTGGGCCAATTGTCTCCTTTTCTTGACCTTTTTGCCTCACTTCCTTTTTCCTCTCTTTCTGTTTTCCAATTCCTTTTTCTTGACTCTAGTTTTTGGTTTCTTTCCTCTCCACTTTCTTCAGATTCTGTTTCTGTTTTCTCTTTATTGTCTCTTATTTTGAATCTTATAATTTCATTTTCTTCCTCTACTTGTGGTTCTTTTCTTATCTTCCTTCGTTCACCTACTTCTGTCCCTCCTCGAGGTTCTTCCGAATTTGTGTCAATCTCTCTATCTGCTTCTAAATTTCCCTGTTCTTTTGTTTGGCTATCTGTCCCTATTGCTCCTCGGGGATCTTCCGATTTTTCTAACTTTCTGTTTGAAACTCTCCCTTCTTCATCTATTAAAATTATCTCCGAAGGATTTTACCACAACTTGTACTTGGTTGCTCACTGTTACTGTCTTCGTGCTCAGTTTCTTCTCTTATGCTTTCAAATTTCCAATTTCTTTTCAGAATTTCCTCACAATCCGAATGATCTGTATCAGATTCTGAACTGGTATCTGATATTTCCAGATGTCGATTCACATGTCGATCTTCAGGTTCTGGAACTTCCACTATTTCCTCTACTTCTTCTGTCGTTGCACTTGTAGTTGGGTCTTCCAGATGTCGACTTACAGGTCGATCTTCAGATTCTGGCACCCTGTTTGTTTCTTCTTCTGCTTCTGATGCTGAACTGTTATCCAATACTTCCAGATGTCGACTGACATGTCGATCTTCAGGTTCTGGAACTCTGATGGTGTGACTGGCATGCACCCAGTGTTTCACTCCTGCACATTTGACTGCAGTGGTTGTCACCAGGATCACCTGTCGTGGTTCGTCCCAGCGAGGAACCAAACAGTTTCTTCTCCTGTGGACTTTTATGCGGACCCAATCTCCTGGATTCAAGTCGTGAGCTGGTTTTCTTTCAAGAGTGGTCGCATCCGATCCAACCTGATGAAACACAGAACGCACCACATCAGCCAATCCTTTGCAATAATCCAGCACCAGATCATCAGTTATAGTCAGTAGTTTGTTGACAGGTACATGTGCTTGTCTCATTGCTCGTCCCATAATTATCTCATGGGGACTGAGTCCAGTTTTCCTTTCCGGAATACTTCTGATTGTCATTAAAACTAATGGCAAGGCATCTGGCCATTTGAGTCCTGTGGCTTGACACATTTTTCCTAACCTGTTCTTAATTGTTCCATTCACTTGCTCTACTATTCCAGAAGCCTCTGATCTGTATGCACAATGCAGTTTCTGTTTAATACTAAGTGCTTCACAAATCAGTTTAATTAATTCGTTTTGGAAATGTGTTCCTCTATCTGTTTCGATCGTGACTGGAAAACCATACCTCGGAATGAATTCTCGCAGCATAAGTTTTGCTACCGTGATTCCATCATTCCTTCTGGTCGGGTATGCTTCCACCCAACGGGAAAACAAACAGACGACTACGAGGACATACCTTAGTCTGTTGCTCGGGGGCATTTCTATAAAATCCATTTGCATTCTAGTGAACGGACCTCCTTCTCGTCCTATTGTTCCTAGACTCACTACTGTCTTCCTTCCTGGATTTAATTGTTGACAAATAAGACATCTTTGACAAAGACTCTCAGCTATGGCTCTGAATTTTGGATTATACCATGTTTGTCTAAAAAGTCTGATCATTGAATCTCTCCCAATATGGGCTTGTCCATGGTACATCCGTGCCATGTCAGAAATCATGCTATCAGGCATAACTGGTCTTTCATCTCTGTAAACCCAAACATCATTTTCCTCACGTTTTCTACATCCTGCTTTTATCCATGTATCTTTTTCCTCATCATCTGCTGCTTCCTGTAACTGTCTCACCTCATCCCATGTCTCAACAGGGTTAGTAAAAAGCAAAGGACAAGAAATATGCTCTCTTTCTCGGTTCCTGTTCAAAGAAACCACATTCTTTGCACAGTACTGTGCAATCTCGTCAGCATATTTATTGCCGACAGTTATGTAGTCTTCCCCATTTTTATGTGCATTGCACTTTACAACAGCAATCTGTTTAGGCAGCTGTATCGCCTCAAGCAACTTTTTCACAAAATCTCCATTTCTAATTGGCGTTCCTGCAGACATCAAGAAACCTCTTTGTGACCAAATCTGACCAAAATCATGCACCACTCCAAAACCGTATTGGCTATCTGTCACAATCGTAACCCGTACATTTCTTCCCAACTTGCAGGCTTGAATCAGAGCTATCAGTTCTGCGACTTGGGCAGACCGTATCCCTTTCAGACAAGATGCTTCCATTACAGTTGCTACTGTGCAAACTGCATATGCTGCACTTAGAACTCCATCATTCGTTCTCAAGCATGAGCCATCCACGAACAGAATATAATCTGATTCCTTTAAGGGCTCATCTCGTATGTCTGATCTCGGTTTTGTACAATATTCAAGCACATTCAGACAATCGTGATCTACTTCATCCATTTCAATCACACTCTCTTCATCTGGCAATGATGTCGAAGGATTCACATTCATACATCTGTCAATGGTCACATTTTCTGCACTCAAAATGACTTTTTCATACCTAGTCAGCCGACTATGTGTCATGTATTGTGTTTTCGTTCTTGTCAAAAGAATTTCCACAGAATGGGGAACATATACTCTCAGTGGATATCCCATCACTATGCCTTCACTCTGTTCCAGACTCACACAAGTAGCAGCAACTGCTTTCAAACATCCAGGCAACGCTTTTGCTACAGGGTCTAAAACAGCTGAAAAATATGCAATGGGTCTTTTCATGGTTCCATGTCTCTGTACCAAGACTGAAAATGCACATCCATCTCTTTCACTGCAATACAACTCAAAGTCCTTCTCATAGTCAGGCATTCCCAATGCTGGAGCTTCACACAATTTCTTTTTCAGCTCTCTGAATGCTTTCATTTCCTCATCATTCATTTCAAAAGGATCTTTAACATCCTTTTTTGTCAGTTTTTGCAACGGTTTGGCGATCAACGAAAAACCGCTTATCCATTGTCGACAATATCCAACCATTCCCAGAAACATTCTTACCTCTCTTTGCGTCATTGGAGCTCTCATTCCTTGAATCATCTTTATTCTTTCAGTCGTTACCTTTCGCACTCCTTTCTCAATTTTATGCCCTAAATATTGGACTTCTTGTTGACAAAACTGCAATTTTAATGGGGACACTTTATGTCCTCTTTTGGCTAGATGATTCAGCAAAGCAATTGTATCATTGACACATGCTTCCTTCGTTTTTGATGCCACCAGTAGGTCATCAATATACTGAACCATCACTGATTTTTCTGGCATTTTTAAATCTTCCAAGGATTTCTTTAGAATCTGATTAAAGATTGAAGGGCTTTCTGTGTACCCTTGAGGAATTCGGCACCATGCCAAAATACGCTCTCCAAACCTAAACGCAAATAATGGCTGGCTATCTGGATGCAATGGAATAGAGAAAAATGCATGACATAAATCAATTACTGTGTACCATTCTGCTTCACGTGGAATCTGATATAGAATCACAGCAGGGTTCGGTACTATTGGGCAACAAGGCACTACAATTTTGTTTACCTTCCTCAAATCCTGTACAATTCTATATGTTCCGTTTGGCTTTTTCAGTCCCATTATTGGCGAATTACATGGACTGCTCATGATTTCTTTTAGAATCCCTTGTTCAACCATTTTATTTATTACTGGCGTTATTCCTTCAATTATTTCTGGTGTCAATTTATACTGGGGCGTATTTGGGTAACTCGTTCCCTCTTTTACGGAGATTTTAACGGGATCTACTTCTTTCATTAATCCTATATCTTCTCCTGTAAAGTCCCACACTTCTTCCTTCACTGTCTTTTTAAGTTCAATTGGGATTTTCTCTGCATCAAATACAGGAAACAAATCATTTACTTCTGGTTCTAAATTCACCAGTGTCATTTTATACAATACATCTTCATCTGGGGTCTGAAATGCAATTCCATCTGGAGTACAATAGATAGTGCAATTCATTTTGCACAATAGATCGCGTCCTAATAGGTTCACAGGACTACAATCGCATACCACAAATCGGTGCATTTCACTAAATGGACCAATCTTTACCTCCACTAATTTAGTAAGAGGCGTCTTAATTTGCTGATTTGATACTCCGACTACTTGGATATGTTCACCTGAGAGAGGAAGGTTTGGAATTTCCACTGACCTAACAGTAGAACGGGTAGCTCCATTGTCCACAAGGAATGTTACATTTGCACCATTCACTTCTCCATCCACAAATGGACCAGACTGATCTACCTCTAGAGTTGCGCCAAGCACGCACTCTTCCCCCTCTCCTAGGCACCGTCAGAAGCTTTAATCCGTTTCATCCTCATCCTGTCGTAACCAATATTGAGAAATGGCAGCTGCACGCGGCAATTGTGTTACCTGCTCTCCTCCGTAGAATCCTGTTTCTGCACTGAATTTCTGTTGGTTAACACTCTTGGGAAGTGGTGGTTGTGGCACCTGACTCTGTTGAGTAACTACCTCACTCTGCACCTGTGAATTTAATGATTGATTTTCCACATTAAGTTTTGGAGGAAATTTACACTTGTTTCTCCAATGCCCTAGCTTTCCACAGTTGTGTCATGGCCACTTTTTCTTTGCCTCATCTATGCTCATTTGTCCTTTTCCTTTGCCTATATTTGGTCTAAATCTAGCCTGTCCTGCTTCATTACCTGTATTACTCAATTGAGCTTCTTGTTTCTCTGCAACTTTCACCTGTGCCCACATGGCTTTTTCTTTCAATTTACGCTGTCTACTCTCAATATCATCACTGCAATACTTAGCATATCTCAAAACCTCATCGACTGTGCTATTCTGCCAACAAATCATATGCTGTTTAATCATCTCACTTATCTCTGGTTTCAACCCATAAACAAATCTATATACAAAATGACTCATATCCTTTTCATTTAGTGTCTCATAATCACTATACTGTTTGAAAACTAACAACAGTCTTTCATAGTAAGCATGCACTGATTCTTTACTTTCCTGCGTGGTTCTGTCTATTTTTACCCAATCTGTTTCTTTAGGTGGAATCTTATTCTTCAAAAAGGTAATTACTTGATCGTACTTTCTCATCACTTCTGGTCCTGGCGCTCCTGTTTTAGCATCCCTTGGATATTCTACAGTTGGCCAATCAATAGTAATCTTACATTCTGTCCACAAATCAGCTGGCACTACTATATCAAACAATCCATCCAAGTCTATCCACAACACCTTTGAAACTTTAACAAATCTCTCCACTTGTCTGTACCATTCTACTGGCTTCTCTCTCAACTTGGGGAAGTCATTTGTAAATGACAGTATATCCTGTCTAGTCCATGGAACATGCACATAACTACCTCCTGGAGTTTCTCTCATCGGGTACTCCCTTACAACTGGTTCCTTATCTGTCACTGCAAAAGCCAAAGATGCTTTATCTGTTACTTTCTCATTCTTTTTATCCATCTACTTCTCCATCTATCCACATCACCCCATTTTCTCAGTAAAACAATTAACTCTTTTATTTGGGTCAATCTTCCTGATGTGTTCAGATTCTCTATATCTTTCTCACAAAAATCTACTCTGTATGGTTTCTGCAACGTTCTCACTTTTGCAAATTCTACTCCCAGTTCACTTGCTGTCTCTTCTAATTTGTCATGTAAATTTCTAGCTCTCCATGTAAGACTTTTGCACAAAAACATAATCTCATCATCCTGATAATTTTTTAATTTTTCTGTACCAATCGTTCCTAAAATCAATTCTTCCATGTCTATTTTTAACCTAATTACATCTAATGGTTTTACTTCTGTTTCTTTCGTTTTTAGCGTTTTCATCCATTCATTTAACTCATCTTGATTCGGACCTACAGGCGTACTATTTAATTCTATCCAATTGTTACTTCTTTCTGGTGTCCCTGATGCAGACTCCGTTACCATAGGTATTCTCCTGAACTCATTCTCGTTTATCGTCAAATTAGTAGGTGGGCTTGGTATATAGGTACTAACCAAATGGTGTGCACCTTCATTATTCAGTTCCATCCCTTCTCTTTTTCTTTGCAAATGTGAATTCATGGGAATCACTAAAGAACGTTCATCTATTTTCTGATTCTCAAAAATTGGCATTACTGGACCTATCGTTACTGGTACAGTTACAGCTTCCATATTCTTTGTCAATTCTCTTATTTTCTCAGTCAATTCTCTTGTGGTTTTTGCTAATTCAGTTGCATTGTCACTTTCTATCTCTTCATTCTGTGAAGTTTTTAATTGATCTTGTGACCTATTTATCTCATCTCTTCGTTCGGGAATTTTATTCCTCCCAGTTTTCATTAGTGGTGCATTAGGTGTCACCACCGCAGAAGTCTGTTGGTATGGAGGCGGATTTCTGTTTAAAATATCTTCCAGCAATTCATCGTCCGTTTCACTACCACCATACCCATACTTTTCTATAACTACATGTTTCTTTTTCTCTGTACACTTTCTCTTTGCTTCTTCCTCTACTGTAAAAGCTGGAAACAAACCTCCTGTCATATTAGCACATCTCCAACGCTTTATTCTGTCCTCATGATTTACTCCCCATAACCTTCCAGGCACAAACTCATGATTCTTTAATCCTCTGAATCTCTCTCGTTCATACATCTCATCTTCCCATTCAGTTAAAGCTTCAAACTGTGTCGGTCTAGGTCTAGGTTCTAACATTGCCATCTTCTCTCTCAAATTCCGTAGTACAGCTACATTAAATGAACCATTCTCAGGGAAAGCCAATGCTCCATCATTCTTGGTATATTTTGTCCAATTTTCTAACCATATGCATGTATGATATCCATATTTCAGCATCATGTGCGAAGCTGGTGATTTCGGCGGAGGAATTACTTGTCCCTCTCTAGTCACTACCTTTTTGTCTTTCTTAAAGAAGTTCTTAACTTTCGACATCCACGACGTTTTCTCTCTACCATATTCATAATACGACATGATTCACAATCGCTTTCTCTCCTCAAACGATCCACAATTCAACACTGTTCTCTATGCGTTATTCCAACCAATACTAGCGCGACTCACACCAACACTCCAATCATAAACTTCCACGTCACTATTCTATCCGTCCAATACTAGCGCGACTCACACCAACACTCCAATCAGAGCGATTTCTGTCTACAGCGCACTGTCCAATCCCAGCGCGGCTTTTGTCTACGTCAGTTCTGCTCCTGTCTCTGTATGACTAGCGCACTGTCCAATCCCAGCGCGGCTTTTGTCTACGTCAGTTCTGCTCTTGACCCCTCCTTTACAAAATTTATCGGCAATTTCTTTTTCAACAATTCTTCGTTAGTTACAACATTTAAAACACATTTCCATTGTCTGATTCACTAAACAAAAGAGATAGCTTTGTCCATTTACACAAGAATTCTGTATTTTCCAGTAGGCAGCGCTTACCTCTACCCTACCACAGAATTTTCCCGTTTCGCCGATAAAGTAGCAGTTCCCTCTACCTTACCCTTCTTTCAAGCAAGCGGTAAACCCGTTTCTCTGGGGATAAAACACCTGTGGAGACTATACTGCTCCTGAGAATTAAGGCCAGAGTTTCACAAGAAAACCGATCACTATTTCACTTACACACCTTTTATGCGGAAAATGTCCCTATCATAACACAACCTGTGTTATCACCAATATGAACTCAGACAATGCACTATTCCATGTGACTTCTCTTGCCACACGTGTTCCACTTCCTACTTCCCGGAAGCGTGAAAACTTACATATAACATAACGCGACTCAACATAAAGTGTTAGACATGAACTTATCAATAATCAATAATCACCAAACTAATCTATAGTAACCATAACTCTGCTACCAAGAAATCTGATCCAGCGCTAACAATAAAAATTCTTCTCCTATATGACTCGGTCATCCAGGTACAACTATCTCTCCAATACACAGACTATATCCATATGACGGTGGGGCCCATTGACACCGCATATACATTCACTTACTCATTTATTCCCTGGATTACCTCCGTCCTTAACCTAGGAGACAAAAAAAACACAAAACGATTCGCTGCAAGGAGACGGGATACCTCTTTTTAACACGACATAATGTTTCTCATTGCTTTTAAGGTATTCCGCTCATTGGTCGATGGACCAACTAGTAGGAATCAGTTGATGGTGATTAAGACCAGCTCAATCACAATAAACTCTTTAACATTTTACCTTAATTATTGAGCTAAAGAATCACTGAGTCATTTGTTTAAAGATAATAAAGTTTATATAAAGTTTTTAGAAACAATGCATAAGTTTAAGTTTATCACTCAGATTATTACATTTATCATCATTATAAGAATAAATTGAAATTACAATGCATACCTATTGGATGGAAGATAAAGTTTGTCACAGCAAGAACTCCAAAAGATCAATCTATCTGTCTTGGAAAATCTAATAGCTCTAAATGAAAAATCTATCAGGAGTAAAAAGGTTCTCCAAAAGCAGCATCTTATACTCAACTAAAAATATAAAATAGCAGCAGCAGCATCAGCTCGTCAGCATCAGCAACCGCAACTTCACCCATCTGCAGCATCCACTCTCTCCAGCATCTAACCCCTCCCCACCAAGAGTAGGTCTTCTTATACCCTAATTCTAGCTTACTAAATAAAAATGTTGCATCTTTATGGCGTGATTCTCTCTCATTGGTTCATTCGAGTCCATTTACATTTTAATCAAACTTCCTTGTCTTAACCAGTTCTTTGTGGAATGTCCATGCTTGCATCGTTTCCCACAGTTCATGACATTACTCATCAGTTTCGATCAGTCCAATTTGTATCATTTTCTGATACTTTTTAGGTTCCACTGTTCCGTTTGTCCATTTATTCATTTTGACTTCTCACGCTTCTTGCTGATCATCTTGGCACACATTTGCTCAGTAAGGTCACAATAGCCTTGACCATACTTCCATCCTAGGCTCTCAGCACGAACACGTGGTCATTCTTTTTCACAGCCTTTCTCCTTTTTCCACACGGCTTCTTGCACATGCGTACTCTAGCTCATGGCGGCCATTTTATATCGCTGCTCAACAGGCCTAAGCGCACTATTTTCAAAGATAAATAAAATATTGTTAAAATAAAGAATATAAACCCTTTCGTTTCCCTCCCGTCTTTCTACGTACCCCAATTAGGTATTACCTAGCAAAAAGCAACATATAAAGCCGTCCCTTACTTACCATCGCTTTATTTTGACACCACACATTTTATTTTCAAAGCACAAATCATGCGTTTATTATTTTATTAGTACGCAAATATTAGATTATGTTAGTCACGTCAACAATTATAAGTAGATTTATTTGCACATAAAATAGCGTGTTACCTTTAACCCTTCACATGTAACATACATTGTTGGTTATTTACTTAAACGAACATGTTTATTAATTAATTTACGTAAATTATTAGGAGGTTAAAAAATGTTCATTTATCCTGCTCCATCAAAAGGAAGTAATACTTTTGTTGTAAATGTCTTTTTCTGACATTTTCTAATCCAAAGTGCAGCCTCGGAATGGAGAGAATTTTTTTTTCTTCAAAATACGAAAAATAAATAACTAAATAATTTAAAGCAAGACAGAGTGGTCAAAAAGTTGCCAGATTGGTTTTATTCACACCCAAACACCTTAGCGCCAACAGACTTTCCCAGTGAAGGCAGCACTACTTTAATTTTTTCTCGTCTTTGAATACCATTTTTTTCCTCAGGTGAGGAAGTTCACCATTCCTGGAGGTACTGTGATATCTGGTTGATGCGTGGTGTAGAAAATGTTTCATGTGATCCTTAGCAGCTGTTTTCCTTTTAGTAGTTTATGAAATGTGTCGTGTACTGCAGCTTTATGTTAATGAATGTGGTCTTTTAAAACCATACTCCTTATGTTTTGTAAGGATTTAAGCAATGGACATTGAAACAGGTCCCTTGCGGGCCCTGTAGTCATGTCCTTAGCTTTTCAGGCAAAAACACTCATTGATTTCTGAATAACGAGTGCACAAGCATTAAGGTAAGCATGTTGTTCCTGCTTACATTTCACATACTTTACTTAGTCTTGCATTCCCTGTGAGTGTTTGCTTTTTCCAGGAGGTTGTTACTGTTTTTTCAGACAGAATATTACTCTTGTCTAGTGCATAATTTGAATTGAGTTGCTTCCGGGCGTTTATAGCTGGACACAATTGGATTGCATCTAAAGGCAGTGCGAGTTTCTTTTAGTGGAAGAGTATGGTGTTCAGTGGGGGAGAAGATGTGGCACTATGGCCAGAGCTGCCGAATTTGGAACTGGGGAACCAGGTTCAGCCTTCTCTCCTAAGGGAGCACATTCCCATGCTAGACCTTAGAAGGCCCCGCTAGACCTTAGAAGCCCTGGTGTCTTAGCACCAGCAGGTGGACCCTAGCGGTGTCAAGTGTGGTTTAACCTTGAAGGCCTGTCCACCATAATCCATACAGAAGTTTACCTTCAGTCTTGTGGGCAGGCCTACGAAGCAGCACACCCTAGTGCAATAGTGACTCTGTCACAGAGGTCACAGGACCCTGAGGCTAGTCCGCCTCACCCATTGGTACCTCCGTTGGCCTTGTTTCTGCAGAAGTAGTGCAACTCACCAGGGATCGGCAATGCAGGATTTGCACGCACACCAAACTAAGTTTGCAAGCTTTAGGGTCTCTCTGCTTCATGCACAAGCACTTTTAACATGCGCTGTCTGCTTTGGGGCCACAGAATTATGCAGCAATGGAGGACAAAATTATGTTGCAGTGTTAACTAAATTATGCAGCAAAAAAAGGGCTGCAGCGTAATGTGGTACATTTTCTGATGCTTTATTAGTTTGACATTCTTACACATACTAACAGTCTTTGCAAAGATTTAGCCTCAGTACCAGTGTAACATACAAATGCAGCAGTGAGAAAGGTGACCAGTCAACCTTTGCAAAGGGTCTCCACTTCGCAGCAACACAAGTCACATTTTTAGTGATTTTTGATGCATTTGAGCTACAAACAATTTTTAGTTAGAATTGTCAGATTATGCAACAGATGATGTATTATGGGGCAAGTATGGCAGAGCCATAATTATGTGGAAAACATTTGCAAACTACAATATTTTGCCATTCATGTTTGAACTGTTCTTGTGGGAAAAGGGAGAAGTGCTGATGACAAATGGCTTGTGATTCCACTTTTAAGCGTATTTGGGACATTCTGTGATTGGAAACGTATCCCACATTGTGAATGTATTGTAATGTCAAGAACTCATATTAAACCTTAAATAAACATGTGTATCCGTTGGTTGAGTCAAATAACCTAATAAGCTGTAACTGGTCAGTGAAATGCCAAACAAATACTAATAATTGGGATGTTTTGCTTTTTCTAGCCACACTTCTGACTACGCCCACTGACCCAATCCTCTGCTTATTCACGCCCTCTGATTCTGCGCCCACAGTTCCCCTACTTTTCCCCCCCCCCACTTTGACCACTGAGAACACTCTTCGGTCCGACAGAGTGTAGAGCCTGATCGTATTGTGTTTCTGTTGTTTCTGCAGCTAGTGCCAGGAAGAGTCAGGGAGGTGCAGTGCTCCACAGATAGCCAGATGTAGGTACCTCATCTGTAGTAGATACTGGGTAATCGTCTGGACACTGCTGCAGTGACATACATGTCCCGAATGCCTTACTTCCCAGTGCAGTGTGGGATGCAGTGTCCTTCCGCCAAGAGAACTTCAAGGGTTATTATTTTTTATTATATGTGTGGTTATTTAGCAGCTAGTGGTTCTCTATGCAGGGATGCAGCTGCACAAAGTGGCAGGGTGCACTTTCGTGTGTCATACACTTTTAATGTGGATCGCCTCTAGGAGCTAGGTCATCCATGCTTGCAGAGGGTGTTGGACTGAGAAAACTGGAGGTTGTCTGCTGCCGGGGTACAGAATCCTGCAGGCTGCTTTCTGTGCTTTGTGAAACTAAGTGAAGCTGTGGTTCAAATGGAACCTTCTATGGGATTTTTTTGGGGTAAGCGTTGAGCTTTGGCTGTGATTTAGGTTTGTGCAACCACATTTTGTGTGTGTGCGCAATGCAGTCTAGCAGTTTCTGTCTCTAATATATAGAACGGAGTGTGTTAATGGTCTTACCACAAAGACCTTAGTGTCAGTTACATATAGCATTCAAACTCCAGTGGGTCACCACTTGCATTCATCCATTTGAGGATGATAAGGCCTGTCCCATCGTGTGTGTAATGATTCTGACCTATTACAGAGGGGTGGGCATGAGGGTGTTGGAATAGGAAAGACTCTATGGACGAAGAGTAACAGGTCATGAACAGTAGATTTATCATACCCTCTGACACTCGTATTATCAGTCTCTGGGTACGTTCTACAGCACAATACAAAATGCTTATGCAGGAAGCAAATAGAGCCGTTGGCTGACAGGAAAATTTCTGGAGTGATGTTTTTCTTTTGCCGCCTTTGTCTGTATGGTATGGGAGTGCCTGCCCGACTTGGGGTGGGGGGCAGACACGAGTCGTGTGTTTCCTTCCACTTCCCTCAAGCTTCCATTTTTTAACTTGGTTCATTAGAATCCACTTTAGTGTGCCTTGTGCTACAGTCTTTTTCAGTGGCACACAGCTAGCAATATCTACAAAGAAGTCAGACCAGGCTGAGTCTAGGAAGATGGGAAATATATGTACAATTTAGAAGTGGCTTTTTTAAGTTTGCATAAATAAGTTAATACATGCATTTGGGTTCTGTGTGTGTGTGAGGGTGTGCAGAAGGAGCCCGGCATACATAACCATACATGTCCAAGCATGTATGGACATATATTTGTATGCATCGCAAATGTCAGATTTCTGTAAAAACACCAGAATCTTTGTGTGTGCATCTCTTAAAATCTGCTGCCATTGTCTATATAATGTGTGTGTGCATCAGTGTATGTACATATATCTATACACACTTTCGTTTTTCAACTTTGTTTCTGCATACAGGGCTGTATGTATTCAATAAATAGTGCATTTTAGGTGAGTTATTTAACGTTCACAAATCTCATCTTACCTATATAATTATGCATTATGCAAGGCAACCTGGTTCCCCATGCCGGAGAAATTCAAAGGGAATTTTCAACTCCCTGTAGCTCATCTACAACTCAGTTTATTCAATACAGCCAGAATGGTGATGAGCAGAGTATTTAATGATCCCCATTTCTTTTTAGAAATGGACATCCGAAAAAAAATTCAAAACGAAAATTGGATGATGTAGAATCTGATATTACGGAAGCAAGAAAATAATCTAGACATAATGAACAGGAGGAGGCAGAAGAGCCAAGCACAAGCAGTTCTGCAGGTCCACTTTCAGCTCCAACAGAATGTAGCCATGATGCTGATGCTCCTGTAAATGATATTGGATTGTATTTTAATTTAGCAAAAAAACTAACAGACGATGTAAAATACAATCTTCTAATAAATACGTATACTCCACCAGAAATGTATGACTTCAAGAAAGATTCAGCTGGAACACGCTGTTTCCGTCATGTGTGGATTAATCAATATTCACCATGGCTTAGCTACTCTCCACAACTGAAAGGTGCAATTTGCAAGTTCTGCACAGTTTTTCCACAGCCAGTTCATCGTGGGATACAAGGAGCATTCATAACTATGCCTTTCACTAAATATAAAGACTTCCATGAAAGTGCACGCAAGCATGTCTTATCGTCTTGGCATAAAAACGCACAAGTGGATGCAACTCACTTTTTGGCGATCAGAAAGAAACCGGAAACAAGTATTGTTTGCCAAATAGACAACGCTGTGAAAAGGCAAGTTGAAGAAAATCGGAAAAAGTTATTTCCAATTTTGTCTACTAACTTATTTTGTGGCACACATGACATTGCTTTATGTGGGGAAAAAAGTACATCCGGAAACGTGCAAAGTCTGTACCAATTTCGCATTGAAGCAGGAGATGTCACCCTAAAGAACCATCTGGAAAATGCACCAGTTAATGCACGTTATACATCTGTTCAAGTTGAACATGAACTGATTACATTATGTGAAGAAACATTAAGAGAAGATCTAGTATCCTTAGTCAATAAGTCAAATGGATTTTTAATCATTGCTGATGAAAGTGCTGACATATCCGGAAAAGAACAGATGTCACTTGGAGTACGTTTTGTAGACACGACAAGTAGCACCGTAGCTGTCATCAGAGAAGAATTCCTTGGATTTGCAACCTTAAAAGAAATGGATGCTATCTCAATTGCAAATATGATTATGGATACATGTTCTAAATTTGGATTAAACTTAGAAAAACTCCATGGCCAAGGATATGATGGATGTTCTACAATGGCAGGAAAGGAAGGTGGCGTTCAAGCCATAATAAAGAGAAAATATCCTAAAGCTGCTTTTGCTCACTGTGCTGCACATAAACTTAATTTGGTTGTTAATGACCTGAATGCTGTTCCTGATATACGGAATTCTATTGGCACAGTGAAAGCCATCATCAAGTTTTTCCGTGAGAGTCCAAAAAGAAGATCTCTTATTCCTAATCTGCCATTGCTGAGTGAAACACGATGGACAGCAAAATACAAGAGCATTCGAATTTTTAGCTCACACTTTGAAGAGATTTTTAAGCAATTAAGCTTATTGGGCACTACAGCATCAGGGAAAACACGTCAGGATGCATATCAATTGCAATGTTCCTCCAGCACAGTGAGCTTTCTCTTTGCTTGTCCATAATTTCAGATTACTCATCAAGATTGGAATCTGTAAGCCAGGCTCTCCAAGCTGTTCAGCTTGATATCCTCCAGGTGTGTAATCAAGTGCAAGATCTTCTGACTGTGTTCCGTGATCACAGACAAAAAGCAGAAGAGCAATTTAAGGACATTTTTACAAAACTTCAAACACTGGCAGAAAAACTGAACATCGAACTTTGTGTTCCCAGACAGTGTGGCCGGCAAGTATTTCGTTCTAATTTTGGTTCCTCTTCTGTGGAAGAATACTATCGCCAGTCTATCTATGTGCCATACATGGACTCTATCATCGCATCATTAGAAAGCCGGTTTGGCAATGAAAACAAGAAAATTTGAGTTTGTTCTCACTTTACCCAAAACATATGGCAAAAATTACACTTGAGCAATACAAATGCCATATTGCAAACATCAGAGAAATTTACGACATTGAAAACCTGGAAGCCGAAGCAGTCACATGGTTTCAGATCTGGTCAACGAAGGATGAGCAGTTTGACAATGGATTTCTGGATTTGCTAAACCACACAGATTTATTTCCATCAGTCCAGCAAGCAATTCTCATTGCTCCCACATTACCAGTGACCACTTGCACAGTGGAAAGGTCTTTCAGCACAATGAGAAGGGTGAAAACCTGCTTGAGGTCGACAATGGCAGATGATCGCTTATCGTGTTTGTGTATGATGAGCATACATCGAGCAAAAATTGATGAAAACAAACAACAGCTGATTGACAAAGTAATTGATAAATTTGCACAAGTCTACAGACGTTTACAGTTCCTTTTTCGAGATCAGTACACTAACCAGTGAACAAAAACTGTATAAAACTACTACTCATTGAAAAATGTGACGGTTAAATTTCAGCAAGACTGTACATGTTTGCAGTTCCTGCAACAGTTATCCAGGTTACGTTTATATGTTTTATTTTCCAATTTGGAAGAGAACAGCTGTTATTTTATTTATGGTAATATATTTGATTTTATTTATTTTAATATATTTAAGTTAATACATTTCCAAAATAAATACATTTGTCATACATTTTAATTCTCATTCGTTTGTGCACGTTAACACCAAATGCAGACTGACTCTACATGTTTTTGTTTATAATGCAGTTATAGTGCCTTCACTGCCTTGATCATGTGTGTATGAATAATGTGGTGTATTCAATAGTGGTGACATAAAAACAGATTAGAAATTGCTAATCAGACAATGGCAGCTTGATCCTTCCATTAAGCCTTTGCATCAGGTTTCTAAACCCTTTGCATGCCTGTGCTTTTTCACTTTTGGCCAAGACCCACTCCTGTCGGCAGCTGAGCTCTGCTTTTTTCTTTGCCAACTGCTAGAAGGTGTGAATGATATCTACCAAAGGCCACAAAAGAAAGAGATGGCTGTAATAACCCTATGGTGTATGAGATCATATGTAGCCTGCTTCCTGCCCCCCATGGCTCCTTCTGCGCCCCAGTGTTTCTTGTGCCCCACCTGGCACACATCATGTCGGAGGATGGTGATGATGTTAACATTTTGCCCCCCCCTGGAAAAATTTCTGCGGACGCCCATGTTCTGGGACTAAGTTTTGCAATAGATCCGCTTGATTACTTTGGTGGACCTGCCACTAGATCCGTCAGTATTGCTTTTGGGAGAGTCTGATGAGGACTCAGAGTACCCCTATACCACCTCCAGAGGAAAGCTCCTGACCCCCTTGCTGTGAGCGGCTCGACTTTCCATTGCCCACATCTGGAGAAGTCCTCATCCTCCAACCCAAATGTTGTGGTAGTCCAAAGTTTGGCATTTCTACGGCATGGAGAGGTTGACCACACTTATAAAGGACAAAATTAACAAATTCAACAAAATCTGGTCGCCTTTCAAGACATATGTCAAGAGGGAGAGGCAATGTGTTATCCTGGCCCCGGTTATGCCCAACATATTGCATAGATCCTGACTCGGGGGACTTTCCTCATCGGAAAGGGATTCAGATGATACTGCTAATGATCAGATGCAAAGACCTCCCACCCATTGAATGTAATTTGAAGATAAGGACTGTATTCTGTTTTCTTCTCTCATTTCCTTATTTGAGCTGATGCCTGATTCATGGAATGCTGAACTTAATCTGGTGTAGGACTTTGCATGGAATGACATTTCATTTCTTTTATTTTGTTTGCTCTACTATGTACCAACTAATGTTATGAAAAGTCATAAATAAAGTGTTTGAAACAATTAAAGTCTATTACTTTAATGTACCTATGATAAAACGAGAGCTTAGTAAGCTGTGGATTATTCTTTTTTTAAACTTTTTATTTCTATTGAGTAGCATAAACCAGTAACAATAAATAGACTGAATCACAGAAAGAAAGAAAAATTTCATATAGCAGAGGGCATTCACATTTTACAATCATTAGCATCCTAAATTCATCAACCCAATGTAAATTAAAGTGGCGACGTACAATAGTGAAAATGGCATGAGTTGAAATCAATCTTCATTAATCATTGATGTATACTGATATAAAACTAGATGATTGAAAAGTGCTTATGCTATAAACATTGAACATTGAGCCTACCATATCAATGATCAATAGTGCATTAACACAAATTAAAATCAATTTTGATTAAGCATCATACTATATATAACTGATATAATACAAAATAATTGTAAAGTGCCTTTGATATAACCATTGAACATTGAGCCTATCAATCACCTATAAATTACCTCTAAAAATAATTTCAATAAAGTGCATTGTGCTTATAACATGGAAAAAAGGGTGTCTTCAAATCATTCTTATCTAATACACATTGACATTTAGAGATTACCTACCCTCCCCATCCTCAAGATGACCCCTGTAAGAGGGAAAAGTAGTGAAGGGGCATGTCGCACAAAAATATTTTATCCATTGAAATCTAGATGAAAGGTACTATTTGATCGGCTACTAAAGTGCACAGTTCTCATTGCAATCAAAGACTCTCCAAATTGAGTGAAATCTAGCTAAACTTTTATTCCGCAAAGCATATAAATATTCAAACATTCTAATCCGAGACATTTTACTAATCCAGTGATCCATAGTAGGAGATTCTATGGACTTCCAACCTTGTAATACCAAAGAATGTTCTACAGCCATGGCTATGTAAATAAAACATTTACCCGACCTGGCATTTTGCTTAAACCTTTAAAGATCGGATACCAAAAGTCATGAAGTTCTGAACAGGTAAAAAAAAAAGTATGGGGACAATCCCCTTAGTTTGATACCTGAAGTATTGATCTGATACTAATGGGTTGGGGTTATCCTATGGAGAGCACTGGGAATATAATATGCTAGCCATCTAGGAAGGAAACTCTTAAAGTTTGCTGCATGAAGAGCTTTATACCCCGTATCTGCTATAATCTGCCATTTCTTTAGCATTATTCTGCAACCATTGCTCTTATCGATTTTATCTAAAAAGATGGGAATCAATGATGGATTTGAATTCTGTCGTAGAGTTCTATAGCTTAAAAAAAAACCTGTTGCACCGAAAGTGAAAGCACAAAGGTCATAGACGCTCTAGCTCAAAGAAGAGAGCAGCGAAAGATGAGATCTGCAGGTGCATCGCTAAATATGTAGACAGAGACAAAGGACAAAAAAACAAGCAACACAGCACGGCTCAAGCAGCTAAGGTGGGACGTACAAGCCAAACATGGAAATCCTCTCTTTGAAGTCACAGAAAGAAAATAAAGACGCACTGGAAAACAGAGAAGAATGGGAAAGGATAAAAGCCCATTGGAAATAAAAAGAACAAAACGCATTAAATATCCATATCCTATTCCTGCTGTCACAATTTTACACCTCATTGCAACGCAAACACGAAGACCAGATTTCCTTGACAGAACTGTGAACTACTGATGCCTTTACTGATGGGATCAATTAATTGATTGTAAGATTGTTGTTTGTGGACTTGATGGAGGGAGACAGAACAAGCGGGTGCTTGCAAAGGCGGCCGCCGTGCTTAAAAATGAAGCGCCACGCTGCTTATAAACAAACACATAAACCACACCTGCCCCCCCATGTCGGTTCACTAATAATAACAAGCAATGGAGCAGGGAGGGAGAAACAACAAGCGTGCACATGCCAAGATGAAGAACGGTGGCTGTGCTGATTATAAGCAAACACATATACCACACCCGCCATGCATGTCAGCTCATTAATAATAAGAAGCAATGGAGCAGGGAGGGAGAAACAAAATGCCATGAAAAAAGCCGGATGGCAAACCCGCCGAAACACTACATCAGAACACGAGCAGAGACAGAAAACAAAAAAAAGAGTTCTCCAGACAACAGATAAACAATGAAAGTGTAAGGAAATTGTACTTGCCCGGTACTCCTTAGCTACGAATGGAAGTAACATATCGACTGTGCAAACCAGTTAGGTGGCAGCAATGAAGAGCGACACTGGAGTCAATCTATGGTATGCAGCAGGCGGGATCAGAGTCCTTTTACTGAATACAGCAGGTCTTGCAGACAACGCATGCGCGCTGCCTAGGGTCGACCTACAAATTAAATGCTACAGTGAAAAAAGATGCTATGAGAAATGATAGGGTATTTGAAATTGCATTTTCCAATTTTCTAAACTTTCTGTATCCCCTGTTGCTTTGATAATAATTTTGGAGGAAAGTGTGCCAAAAAAGCCACAGTTTTGCAACTGTATTCTCACAGCATTTTTCGGCAGAGTGATCTCCAACACTCCAACGGCGGGTCAGGCTTGCTTGGGAAACCATGAAAGAATTAAAATATTTAAAGTATGTTCCTTCGGTATCAAATATTTTTTAGGAGGCAGAGCTTGCCACACATTTCGATAACTGCATCTTTGTGGGGCTTCAATGCTCGTCTCACATTTGGGCTGAGTTGGTGTGGCAGGGAAGAGAGCTCAGTGTAGAGTATACAAACATGACCCTAGTGGTGTGACAGCCTTGTTGCCCACATGGTAGTCTGCAGCAGAGTGATCAGGTTTGTACAGTTTGATGAAATTCGGAGGGGAGGCAGCACTTCTCTTCGGAGGTGGCAACCGAGAAGGCAGATGCAGTGCTCTTCAAGGTGCTGAGATCTGTCCTCGAGTCTGCATTATCTCCTAAAGACAATAGATCCAAAATTGCACAGAACAACAAAGATGTTTCCAGACTGAGATTCCCAATGTCCTGAAGGCCATAGAAGCTGCAGAAAGTGAGAGATCTGGGCCTGGTTTACCAGGCATAAGGTGAATCTATACTATTGCAACTCCTGCAAGAGTGAGGAGCACAACAAGGGTTACCAACCACTTGGTCTCATGGCAGTAGAAGAGGTAGCCCAGATCTACTGTATGGTAAACACCACAGAGCAAGAGGTGAGGGAGTGAATAATATAGTGGTGACTATGGACGTACAAATTAAGGAACACAAAAGAGAGATCAAAGAGCACAAACAATTCAGGGACTGGGACATTTCCTCCGTGGCGCAGTTGGAAGCAAAAATGGATGAACTAGAAAATGGTATAAGGGTGTCAAAGGTACAAGTCCCGGGGGACTGCATAGCCCTAACCTGGGTCTGGCACTGGTGCTGTCATTTTGGAACTGACTTCATTGCAACATCCCAACGAAAAAGAAAGTTATATCACTGACAAACAGCAATATACATATTATTTTCAAGCTCTTCCAGGCCACCAAACTCATACAACTCATCCAGCTCATCAATTCCACAGGGCATGAAGGCCTTGATTTGGCATCCAGCTAATTAAAAGTGGTGAGAAATGGGGTGGTTTGTAAAACCAGAAGCAGCCCAAAGGATCCTGGCATCTACCAATCAACAGGCAGTGCTTTGAACATTGATCCTGCCAGTTCAGTGCACCTTTGAGATGTTTTCAATTAGGGTCTTTCCTCCTCAAGTGTTTTATGTGATCTCTATATCATTCATAGCCTGGAGTTTCTAATGTAGTCGAGATTGAAACCTGATCCTTGTTGAAGTCTTTTGAATTTGTGTCTTTTAATCACCAGAGTTACCGCCACACTTCTTTCCCCCTATTATTATCCATCTTCCCTAGTATTGCAGACCACGCTTCATGCATTTATTATGCTTTTACTCTCTTATGATGGATCTGTAATACGTCCTTTTCTTGTATCCAGCGAGTTCCTTTAACAAAGGTTACACTTCACATGCAATGTATTACATTTCTACTCCATAATCAAATGTAAACCTAAAACACTTTTCCTATTATATCTCTTGTTCCAACTTCCTCGCTGTGAGAATTAAGACAATTTGTACACTTTCCTGCAATTTCAGCTGCGCTTAAATTCCTATCCTCTAAGGGGCATATTTATGAGCTCCTTGAGCCGCAGAAGCGTCACTTTTTGTGACGCTCCAGTGGTGCAAACTGCAAAATCATATTTATGAGGTCATGCATAGCCACTTTGGATGGCTTTCAATGGCCTCATAGATATGGAGTAAGGCAAGGCAGCGCAAATCGCTGTGCTACCTTACTCTGCACGAGGGAGGCATTCCATGGGTGTTGCGGTAGGTGTTCCCATGCAACACCCATGTGTTTTGACCCTTCCCCAGATTTACAAAACCATGGAAACCTGGGGATGCGCCAAAACCTTACACCTCCCCAGGGGAGGCGCAATAAGGAGAAATAACTTTATTTCTCCTTGTTCTTTCCTCTTTCCATGCATGCTGCATTTTGCAGCACACATAGAAAGAGGAAAAAGCCTCCCAGGATTGTTTTTGTGCAGGAAGGAGCCCCTTCCTGCACAAAAACAATCCTGCAAACAGCACAAACACCCTTGCAGCATGGTGGAAGGGTGCCTGCGTAAGCGCTAGGCTGCCGAAATAGTGCCAGCTCAGGGGGAAAGGACAGAAATGCACCGTATTGGATGAATGCGGTGCATTCCTGCCCTTTCACTTTGACGTAGGGCAGCGCAGCAAGGTGACTTGCTGCGCTTCCCTATGCCAAAACCCCATAAAAGAGGCCCTAAGTATGTTTTACAGATCTGAAAAATATCAATTAGCATTTGTAGAGAGCAGCACTGTCCCTCCTGGGGGTATCTCGGCGCTGGGGTGAGAGGTCTCTGCTGAAAAGCCAGGTCTTGAAGAATCCGTGGGAAGAGGGAAGAAATGAGCAGAAACAGGCAAAACAGAGGGCAGAAAAAAAAGCAAGCAGAAATGGAAAAGGGCAGAAAAGGCAAAACAGAGGGCAGAAAAATTAGCAGAAAAGGCAAAACAAAGGGCCGAAACATGAGCAGAAACAGCAAAACACAGCAGAAGTGGGCAAAACAGAGGGCAGAAAAATAAGCAGAAAAGGCCAGAGGGCATAAAAATGAGCAGAAAAGGCAAAACGGAGGGCAGAAAAACGAGCAGAAAAGCAAAACAGAGGGCATTATAATGAGCAGAAAAGGCAAAACAAAGGACAGAAAAATGAGCAGAAACTGCAAAACAGAGGGCCGAAAAAAAAGCAGAAAAGGCAAAACAGAGGACAGAAAAATGAGCAAAAAAGGCAAAATGGAGAGCAGAAAAACGAGCAGAAAAGGCAAAACAGAGGGCAAAAATATGAGCAAAAAAGGCAAAACGGAGGGCAGAAAAACGAGCAGAAAAGGCACAACAGAGGGCAGAAAAACTAGCAGAAAAGGCAAAACACAGCAAGAAATGAGCATAGGAGGCACAAACACAGGGCAGCAATTAGACAGGAAGCAGAGGGTAGTGGACAGCAGACAAGCTAGACAGGAGAACTGTCGCAGGGACAGCTGGCACAAGGACCTGCTCGATGGGGTCGCGCTGCAGCCTCCATTAAGTGGGGCCCGGGGGAGGGCGGGGCACTGGGTGGCCGGAGGAGGGAAACAGTGGGAAGAGGGAAGAAATGAGCAGGAAAAGGCAACTTGAGGGCATAAAAATTAGCAGACAGGCAAAACGGGATGGAAAAACGGGCAGAAAAGGCAAAACAGAGGTCAGAAAAATAAGCAGAAAAGGCAGAGCAGAAGAGGGCAAAACAGAGGGACACAGCTGTAAATGTAAAATGCAGGGCAGAAAAATGAGCTGAAAAAGGCAAAACAGAGGACAGAAAAACAAGCAGAAAAAAGCAAAACAGAGGGCATTAAAACAAGCAGAAAAGGCAAAAAAGATCAAGCAACAGGCAGCAGAAGGCAGCGGACTGCGGACAAGCTGGACAGGAGAACTGTCGCAGTGGAAGCTGGCATGAGGACCTGCTCAATAGGGTTCGCGCTGCGACCTCCATTAAGCAGGTCCTGGGGGGAGGACGGGGCGCGCTTGGTGGTGGGAGGAGGGGAAACTGAGGGAAGGGGGAAGAAATGAGAAGAAAAAGGCAAAACAGAGGGCAGAAAAAAAGAAAAGGCAAAACAGAGTGCAGATAAACAGGCAGAAAAGACAAAACAGAGGGCCGAAAAACGACAGAAAAGGCAAAACAGAGCAGATGAAGGCAAAACAGAGGGCAGAAAAACAAGCAGAAAAGGCAAAACAGAGGGCAGAAAAATAGGCAGAAAAGACAAAACAGAGGGCAGAAAAACGAGCAGAAAAGGCACAACAGATCAAGAAACGAGGGTATTCCTACCATGCAACGGTTCGACTTCCGTCCCGGGTATCTGGTGAGCCAAGTTCTTGTAACACGTACCTGTGCATAATAATAGTATTATATTAGATATTCTATAGGTAAAACCCCATCTACCGGGTAATCTATAATCTGAACATTTCTCATCCGTATTGCGTAGTGCTGTTCTCCAAATCATAAATCATTGGTGTGTCTGTTCTACACATATATCTTTGTGTTAATCCTGTCTAATATGAAAGGAATCAAAACTCTAATTTAGATTTAGGCCCTAATTATTGTGTTCATTATTCTGTTTTACCTGTTACTTGCCCACAAACTGTAAAATATTATGTAAAGAAAGGAAAACAGTATAATGTGGTTTAAATGTGTGGTTAAACGTGCATGTTAAGTTGCACATTTGTATCTGGAAATAACCTACAGCCTGCTTTCAAAAAAAGGTCTGAATGCGGAGTGGCTTAAGTGTTTTTTCTTCCCATTGTATTCTGGCTGAGAAACTTCCTGTCTTGAATATGTAACAGGAAATTCGGAGTAGCAAGAATGTTCTAATTGCAGTCTGTAAGTGTGGTGTGAGAAGTCAGGAACACAGGGAAAAGCTGCAGGAACTGCATGTAATCTGGGTGGGACATAACGGAAAAGCAAGAAGCTTTTTCTATTGTTCATATTGTATTAGAGTTATGGAAGTTAGCCAAAATTAGTATTATAAGACTAGACTCGAAGTGTGTGTAAGTTGAGACTGACTTGTGCTTTTCTTATAGCACGTCGTCGCTCTCCCAGCTGTACTAGCCTGGCATATGCAATAAACCTGTTTGTACTCCCTTTTGTTGCAGATGTGGTGATTAATTGATTTGCACTGCTTAGCCCCTTCGCTGCTAGGCCTTTTCCCCCCCTGTGCTAAGCCTTTTTTTGGCTATTTGGGGTAGTGCGCGCTTCGGCCCCTGTAACTTTTTGACCACATAAGGTATCCACGCCAAATTTGCATCCTTTTCTTCCAACATCATGGGGATTCTAAAGGTACCCAGGGTTTGCAGATTCCCCTGGAGGGGTCCCAGAAATTAGCCAAAATACAGCTAAATTTGGTTTTTTTTGGGAAACATTGGAAAAAAGGGCTGCAAACGAAAGCGTCTGGGTTTTTCCCTGCAAATGGTATCAAAAAAGGGTTTGTGGGGCTGAAATCACCATTTTCCCAGCTTTTAGGGAATGACAGAATTTTGTCAGAAAACCAACATTTTTTACACAGTTTTGGCATTTTTCTGGGACCTAGCCTATTGTTGCTATTTTTTGTGCTTTCAACCTCCTTCCAGTTAATGGTAGAAATGGGTATGAAAGCAATAATGGATCCTGGAAATCTATACATTTTAGAAAAGTAGATAAAATTCTGAATTCAGCAAGGGGTCATTTGTGTAGATCCATCAAGGTTTCTTTATAGAAACTAACAGTTAAATATAGGAAAAATTGAAAATTAGTTGAAAAAAACAGCCTGTTGGGTCAACGTTTTCACCTGTAACTTCTTGTAATTATGACAGCTCTTTGAAAGCAATATACTGTTACATCCGCTGGACCTTGCTGGTTGTGGGGATATATAGGACTTGTAGGTTCACCAAGAACCCGACGAACCCAGAGCCAAAAACTGAGCAGCAACTTGCAATGGTTTTTTATTATGTACCGGGGATATAGCAATTGTTCTGAAAAAATGTGTACATGGAAAAATCGGTATGAAAGACACCTTTGTTTTTCTGAAATGGGAACAAAATATAGAGTTTAGAAACAGTAGATATTTGCACATTTCCGAAATTGGGAATACTAGCATGAGAATTATGGGTCATTTTTTAAAATGACTTCTTTTTTACACAATGTCTTTCATTTGGAAGGCAGAAATGCATCAAAAGTCAATAGGTAATAACAGTTGCTTTACAAATCTGAATTACCCTAAGTCTCCCGATAAAAATGGTACCTCACTTGTGTGGGTAAGCATAGTGCCTACGACAGGAAATGGCTCAAAACCCAACGTGAACACACCACATTTTCACAATGAAAAATTACCCTTTTTTTGCAAAGTGCCTAGCTGTAGTTTTTTAACCCTAGCTCTGCCGGCACCTAGGGAAACCTAGCAAACCTATACATTTTTGAAAACTAGACACCCAGAGGAATCCAGGATGGGGTGACTTGACTGCCTCTCACCAGGTTCTGTTACCCAGGATCTCTTGCAAACCTAAAATTTTGTCAAAGAACCACATTTTCCTCATGTTTCTGTGGTGTAAAGTTCTGGAATTTGTGGGGATCCTCAAATTTCTACCCACCCCGCGTTCCCCAAAGTCTTCCGAGAAAAATGGTACCTCACTTGCGTGGGTAGGCCTAGTGCCCGCGACAGGAAACGGCGCAAAACGCAACATGGACACACTCCAATTTCACTGTGAAAAATTACCCTTTTTTGGCTAAGTGCTTAGCTGTAGTTTTTGAATCCTAGCTCTGCCGGCACCTAGGGAAACCTAGCAAACCTATACATTTTTTAAAACTAGACACCCAGGGGAAACCAGGATGGGGTGGCTTGACTGGCTCCCACCAGGTTCTGTTACCCAGAATCCCTTGCAAACCTAAAAAATTGTCAAAAAAAACACATTTTCCTCACATTTCTGTGGTGGAAAGTTCTGGAATCTGCGAGGATGTACAAATTTCCACCCACCCCGCGTCCCCCAAAGTCTTCCAAGAAAAATGGTACCTCACTTGTGTGGGTCGGCCTAGTGCCCGCGACAGGAAACGGCGCAAAACGCAACGTGGACACACCTCAATTTCATAGTGAAAAATGACCCTTTTTGGGCAAAGTGCCTAGCTGTAGTTTTTGAACCATAGCTCTGCCGGCACCTAGGGAAACCTAGCAAACCTATACATTTTTAAAAACTAGACACCCAGCGGAATCCAGGATGGGGTGACTTGACTGCCTCCCACCAGGTTCTGTTACCCAGAATCCCTTGCAAACCTAAAAACATTTCAAAAATACCACATTTTCCTCACATTTCTGTGGTGGAAAGTTCTGGAATCTGCGTGGATGTACAAATTTCCACCCACCCCGTGTTCCCCAAAGTCTCCCGAGAAAAATGGTACCTCACTTGTGTGGGTCGGCCTAGTGCCCGCGACAGGAAACGGCGCAAAACGCAACGTGGACACACCTCAATTTTGTTGTGAAAAATGACCCTTTTTTGGCAAAGTGCCTAGCTGTAGTTTTTGAACCATAGCTCTGCCAGCACCTAGGGAAACCTAGCAAACCTATACATTTTTGAAAACTAGACACCCAGAGGAATCCAGGATGGGGTGACTTGACTGCCTCCCACCAGGTTCTGTTACCCAGAATCCCTTGCAAACCTAAAGAATTGTCAAAAAAACCACATTTTCCTCACATTTCTGTGGTGGAAAGTTCTGGAATCTGCGTGGATCTACAAATTTCCACCCACCCTGCGTTCCCCAAAGTCTTCCGAGAAAAATGGTACCTCACTTGTGAGGGTCGGCCTAGTGCCCGTGACAGGAAACTGCGCAAAACGGAACGTGGACACACCTTAATTTCGCAGTGAAAAATGACTCTTTTTTGGCAAAGTGCCTAGCTGTAGTTTTTGAACCATAGCTCTGCCGGCACCTAGGGAAACCTAGCAAACCTATACATTTTTTAAAACTAGACACCCAGGGGAATCCAGGATGGGGTGACTTGACTGCCTCCCACCAGGTTCTGTTACCCAGAATCCCTAACAAACCTAAACAATTGTCCAAAAAAACGCATTTTCCCCACATTTCTGTGGCGGAAAGTACTGGAATCTGCGTGGATCCACAAATTTTGACCCACCCCGCATTCCCCAAAGTCTTCCGAGAAAAATGGTACCTCACTTGTGTGGGTCGGCCTAGTGCCCGCGACATGAAACTGCGCAAAACGCAACATGGACACACCTCAATTTTGCAGTGAAAAATGACCCTTTTTTGGCAAAGTGCCTAGCTGTAGTTTTTGAACCATAGCTCTGCCGGCACCTATGGAAACCTAGCAAACCTATACATTTTTGAAAACTAGACACCCAGGGGAATCCAGGATGGGGTGACTTGACTGCCTCACACCAAGTTCTGTTACCCAGAATCCCTTGCAAACATAAAGAATTGTCAAAAAAAACACATTTTCCCCACATTTCTGTGGTGGAAAGTTCTGGAATCTGCGTGGATCCACAAATTTCCACCCACCCCGCGTTCCCCAAAGTCTTCTGAGAAAAATGGTACCTCACTTGTGTGGGTCTGCCTAGTGCCTGCGACAGGAAATGGCACAAAACGCCACGTGGACACACCTCAATTTCGCACTGAAAAATGACCCTTTTTGGCAAAGTGCCTAGCTGTAGTTTTTGAACCATAGCTCTGCCGGCACCTAGGGAAACCTAGCAAACCTATACATTTTTGAAAACTAGACACCCAGAGGAATCCAGGATGGGGTGACTTGACTGCCTCCCACCAGGTTCTGTTAACCAGAATCCCTTGCTAACCTAAACAAATTTTTAAAAAAACACGTTTTCCCCACATTTCTGTGGTGGAAAGTACTGGAATCTGCGTGGCTCCACAAATTTCCACCCACCCCGCGTTCCCCAAAGTCTTCCGAGAAAAATGGTACCTCAATTGTGTGGGTCGGCCTAGTGCCCGCGACTGGAAACGGCGCAACACGCAACGTGGACACACCTCAATTTCGCAGTGAAAAATTACCCTTTTTGGCAAAGTGCCTAGCTGTAGTTTTGAACCATAGCTCTGCCGGCACCTATGGAAACCTAGCAAACCTATACATTTTTGAAAACTAGACACCCAGGGGAATCCAGGATGGGGTGACTTGACTGCCTCACACCAGGTTCTGTTACCCAGAATCCCTTGCAAACATAAAAATTGTCAAAAAAAACACATTTTCCCCACATTTCTGTGGTGGAAAGTTGTGGAATCTGCGTGGATCCACAAATTTCCACCCACCCCGCGTTCCCCAAAGTCTTCCGAGAAAAATGGTACCTCACTTGTGTGGGTCGGCCTAGTGCCTGCGACAGGAAACGGCGCAAAACGCAACAAGGACTCACCTCAATTTCGCAGTGAAAAATGACCCTTTTTTGGCAAAGTGCCTAGATGTAGTAGTTTTTGAACCCTAGCTCTGCCGGCACCTAGGGAAACCTACCAAACCCACACATTTCTGAAAACTAGACACCCGGGGGATTCCAGGGAGGTATGGCTTGCGTGGATCCCCCAACGTTTCCTTACCCAGAATCCCCTGCAAACCTCAAATTTAGCTGAAAAAAAATCACATTTTTCACACATTTTTGTGTGGGAAAGTTGTGGATTCTCCGGGCTGACACAAATTGCCTACCACCCAGCGTTCCCCCCGGGTCTCCCGATAAAAACGGTGCCTCACTCGTGTGGGAGGCCCAAGTACCCGCGACAGGCAAGGGACCAAAACGTAGTGAGGCGACATCAAAATGGCCTATCTCAAAACTACCTGGTTTTGCAAGGGGGGTCCCCTGAGTTTTTGGCCCGGTGCTTGGCGGCCACCTAGGGAAACCTATCAAACCCACACATTTCTGAAAACTAGACACCCGGGGGATTCCAGGGAGGTATGGCTTGCGTGGATCCCCCAACGTTTCCTTACCCAGATTCCCCTGCAAACCTCAAATTTAGCTGAAAAAATCACTTTTTTCACACATTTTTGTGTGGGAAAGTTGTGGATTCTCTGGGCTGACACAAATTTCCTACCACCCAGCGTTCCCCCGGGTCTCCCGATAAAAACGGTGCCTCACTCGTGTGGGAGGCCCAAGTACCCGCGACAGGCAAGGGCCCAAAACGTAGTGAGGCGACATCAAAATGGCCTATTTCAAAATGACCTGGTTTTGCAAGGGGGGGTCCCCTGGGTTTTTGGCCCGGTGCTCGGCGGCCACCTAGGGAAACCTATCAAACCCACACATTTCTGAAAACTAGACACCCGGGGGATTCCAGGGAGGTATGGCTTGCGTGGATCCCCCAACGTTTCCTCACCCAGAATCCCCTACTCAAATTCAGCTGAAAAAATCACTTTTTTCACACATCTTTGTGTGGGAAAGTTGTGGATTCTCCGGGCTGACACAAATTTCCTACCACCCAGCGTTCCCCCGGGTTTCCCGATAAAAACGGTGCCTCACTCGTGTGGGAGGCCCAAGTACCCGCGACAGGCAAGGGCCCAAAACGTAGTGAGGCGACCTCAAAACGACCTGGTTTTGCAAGGGGGGTCCCATGACTTTTTGGCCCAGGGCTCAGCGGCCACCTAGGGAAGCCTACCAAACCCACACATTTCTGAAAAGTAGACACCCGGGGATTCCAGGGAGGTATGGCTTGCGTGGATCCCCCAACGTTTCCTTACCCAGAATCCCCTGCAAACCTGAAATTTTGATGAAAAAAATCACTTTTTTCACACATTTGTGTGTGGGAAAGTTGTGGCATCGCCGGCCTGACACAAATTTCCTACCACCCAGCGTTCCCCCAGGTCTCCCGATAAAAATGGTGCCTCACTCGGGTGGGAGGCCCAAATACCCGCGACAGGCAAGGGCCCACAACGTAGTGAGGCGACATCAAAATTGCCTATCTCAATAAGACCTGGTTTTGCAAGGGGGGTCCCCTGGGTTTTTGGCCCGGTGCTCGGCGGCCACCTAGGGAAACCTATCAAACCCACACATTTCTGAAAACTAGACACCCGGGTGATTCCAGGGAGTTATGGCTTGCGTGGATCCACCAACGTTTCCTTACCCAGAATCCCCTGCAAACCTCAAATTTAGCTGAAAAAATCACTTTTTCACACATTTTTGTGTGGGAAAGTTGTGGATTCTCCGGGCTGACACAAATTTCCTATCATTTTGATGTCACCTCACTACGTTGTGGGCCCTTGCCTGTCGCGGGTACTTGGGCCTCCCACACGAGTGAGGCACCGTTTTTATCGGGAGACCCGGGGAACGCTGGGTGGTAGGAAATTTGTGTCAGCCCGGAGAATCCACAACTTTCCCACACAGAAATGTGTGAAAAAGTGATTTTTTTCAGCTAAATTTGAGGTTTGCAGGGATTCTGGGTAAGGAAACGTTGAGGGATCCACGCAAGCCATACCTCCTGGAATCCCCGGGTGTCTAGTTTTCAGAAATGTGTGGGTTTGATAGGTTTCCTAGGTGGCCGCCGAGCACCGGGCCAAAACCCAGGGGACCCCCTTGCAAAACCAGGTCGTTTTGAGATAGGCCATTTTTATGTCGCCTCACTACGTTTTGGGCCCTTGCCTGTCGCGGGTACTTGGGCCTCCCACACGAGTGAGGCACCGTTTTTATCGGGAGACCCGGGGGAACGCTGGGTGGTAGGAAATTTGTGTCAGCCCGGCGATGCCACAACTTTCCCACACACAAACATGTGAAAAAAGTGATTTTTTTCATCAAAATTTCAGGTTTGCAGGGGATTCTGGGTAAGGAAACGTTGGGGGATCCACGCTAGCCATACCTCCCTGGAATCCCCCGAGGGGTCTACTTTTCAGAAATGTGTGGGTTTGGTAGGCTTCCCTAGGTGGCCGCTGAGCCCCGGGCCAAAAAGTCATGGGACCCCCCTTGCAAAACCAGGTCGTTTTGAGGTAATTTGTTGTTTATTTCTTCAGTGTGAAAATTTTGGCACAATATTGCAAGGAAAATGTGACAGACATTTTGCGGTTTGCAGGACATTGTGGATAAGATAACTTGTTGGGATCCATAAGAGAGACATCACCATGTACTCCCATGGGTGTTTAGTTTACGACAATATCTACAGTTGGTAGGTTATTCTTAGATGGAATGTACACCTTGGCACAGAGACTAAAAAGACAAATATTACTGCACAGCCATCTATTCCTCAAGCACACACACATACTGGTTGGATTTGGCATGAGGGCGAGTAATGGTTCAGTATATACAATTTTATTAACAAGAGATTTCACAAAAATGAAATGCACTGTCAATAATTAAAAGGACAAAAAACTGAACCAGTGACTCGCAGCTCGTGAGCTGTAAAGCCACGGCAAGGCACCAACCGCTTTACAGGCCATTCACACACCTTTCATACGTGATGCACACAAGACCATTCACACCACCAGGCACGAAACCAACACATTACAACATTCACAAAAAGTGACAAGGTACACCCTGCTTGAGAAAGACAAATATTACTGCACAGCCATCTAATCCTCAAGCACACACACATACTGGTTGGATTTGGCACGAGGGTGAGTGATGGTTCAGTATATACAATTGTATTAACAAGTGATTTCACAAAAATGAAATGCACTGATAATAATTGAAAGGACGAGAAACTGAACCATTGACTCACAGCTCGTGAGCTGTAAAGCCACGACAAGGCACCAACCTCTTTACAGGCCATTCATACACCTTTCATACTTGTGACACATACAAAACCATTCACACCGCCAGCCGCGGACCCATCACATTACAACACTCACACCAGCAGACAGCGCCATTCAAGGGCCCATCACTTTCACACGCCCACATTCCTGACACAGCAACCACACAAGCTGATGGATTACGTGGAGTTGCACTCGGCTAGCAGTGTGTGTAGTGACCAGCAGCAAGTCACTACTCACACACCGCCAGCCGAGCGCCAGTCCACGCACACCGCCAGCCAAGCGCCAGTCCACGCACGCTGCCAGCCAAGCGCCAGTCCACGCACACCGCCAGCCAAGCACCAGTCCACGCACACCGCCAGCCAAGCGCCAGTCCACGCACACCGCCAGCCAAGCGCCAGTCCACGCACACCGCCAGCCAAGCGCCAATCCACGCACACCGCCAGCCAAGCGCCAGTCCACACACACCGCCAGCCAAGCGCCAGTCCACACACACCGCCAGCCAAACGCCAGTCCACGCACACCGCCAGCCTACCGCCAGTCCACGCACACCATCATAAAATGTTTTCAAACAAGAAAAAAAACACAAACCAATTGCAACTAGATACCAAACTATAACTACAAAAACAACAGCAGTAACTAAAGACATCATTCTATTGCCAAACGTGAAACTGAACTATATAAAACCATACAGACCAGGCAGTACACTATTAGACTCACGGTTGCTCCCAAAAACTCTTTTTAGTGTGATACAATCTGAAACATGAGGGCACACACAGCCCAGGATTAGAAGGACAATCGGCACAGTGCATACGACTCTCCTTCCGCACACCTCTTCGCAAGCAGACTCTACATCTCTTACAGGGATTGTTTTTTTGGGCGTGGGAGGAATTAAATCAGGAAAGTGGCGATCTTTCAATCTAGCCACATCCTCCACCACTCCAACTCTAGGAACACTTGCCTGTTCCACAACAACAAGGCTTCCTATCACAGACTGCTGAAACTGAACAAAAGTCAACTTTGACTCAGGAGAACACTTGTACACAACAAAAGCATTGAAAGTTGCTAAATTGAAGAGATGGATGGCCAACTTTTTGTACCAAATGTACGCCTTACGAATAGCAGTGTAAGGTTCCAACCTCTGATCTACTCTATCAACACCACCCATGTGCTTATTGTAGTCTAAAATGCACACCGGTTTGCGTACTTCAGCAAACTGACCCCAAACAGCCACAGGTGAAGTACTCTCATCATGGATGGTAGTCAGCATGTACACATCCCTCCTGTCCACAAATTTCACAGCTAGTAGTTCATCACTACGCAAGGAACTGCACTGTCCCCTCTGAAGTTTTTTGCAAACAAGCTCTTTTGGATAACCTTTACGGTTAGAGCGGATTGTGCCACAAGCAAAAGTGTCCACTTTGAACAATTCCTTAAACAATTGCACAGCAGTGTAGAAGTTATCAAGGTACAAATGGTGGCCTCTGTTAAACAGTCCTCTAGCAAGATCCCACACAATTTTCTCTGAAACTCCAAAAGTGGACGGACAACCAGGGGGTCAATAGTGGAATCCCTACCAGTGTACACACGGAAATTAAAAACATATCCTGTCCTACTCTCAGACAACATATACAGCTTAATTCCATAACATGCCCTCTTGCTAGGGATGTACTGCCTAAAAACCAAACGGCCCTTGAACAGGACCAAAGACTCATCAATAGTTATTTCTTTCCCTGGAGTATAGAGCTCTGAAAATCGATCTACAAAGTGATCAAGAACAGGCCGAATCTTAAAAAGACGGTCACAGTCAGGGTTATCTCGTGGCAACGCCAAAGTATTATCAACAAAATGCAGCATCCGAAGCAAAAGTAAATACCGATCACGGGTCATAATCGCAGGAAATATGGCCGTTGCGATCAAGGGACTGGTAGACCAATATGAAGCCATGGACGGCTTCCTTATCAAGCCCATCAAAAAAGTCAAACCCAAAAACTTCTTCATTTCATCCAGATTTGTGGGAGTCCACCGGGTAGCTCTAGAGTGGGGCTTAAGTGTGGCACTGTGGTCCCTCAAAAACTGTTCAGCATACAAATTAGTCTGCTCAACAATCTCAGCCAAAAATACATCATCCATAAACAACTGAAAGAACTGTATAGGCAAAAAAAATTTGCAATCCACTCTACACCCTGCATAACCACTAAAGGCAGGCAACACCGGCTGCACCATGTTTGGATCAACCCAGAGTCCAGCACTTCCAGTAGGAAGCCTTGCAGCCTCAGGCTGCAATACCGATGTCTCTTGCTGCACCATCAGCACATCAGTGCCCCCTCTAAAACAGGCACTTCATCCGCACTGAGAGTACCTTCATCTGCACTGAGAGTATCTTCATCATCCGATGATTCCATGTGGAGAGAAAACTCACTGCCTGAATCTTCCCCTCCCTCCTCTCCCTCAGACGCACTGTCAGTCTCATAATCCTGCTCAGAGGAAGATTCAAGCAGCATACCAACAACCTGCTGAGCAGTCATTCTACGGCTAGCCATAATCCTTACTAATAAAGGTAACTTGTCAAACAAGTCAACAACAACAAACACTTTGTAAAATAAGTAATAGACAAAATGCGCCTTTATCAGAAAGACCTATATACTCCAAAATGATACCACTCACTTGCCAGAAGCAGCTAGACTCACCACCACCTACTCTGCACAGACACAGTAAGGATCAACAATATCCCACTAAAAAAGAAAAAGAAAAGAAAATTACACATAAGAAAATGCAAAACACATCGCAAAGAATTTCATGCTCAAAACACTAACTAAATATGCTGCCATTATAACACCACTTGCAAAAAAATTCATTCATGCATGACAATAATACTCATTTGGAGTAAATAGAACAAAAAAGTTTTTCTTACCAAAAAAATGCAACTACGCAAAACTGCAGAACCACTGCCGAAACCGCAAACAGGAACCAAAAGCTTTACACTAGAATAAAAAGGAGAAATAAAACATTAGAATCACATATGCAAATAATGCACTAGTCCACATACTATCCACCAGCCAAACAAAGGTGGTAGGTGGGTCTAAAAGAATAAGGCCGATCTGCCCCCACAGGGAGCAGAAACAGCCAAAAAATTCACCCTCATAAAGGGGGCGCGACCCTTGCCCAAGGGGTCACTCCCCAACACCAACATTTAAAAAGCCCTGGTGTCTACTGGCTTCTGCCCCCCTATGGGACAGATGGGCCTAAAAACATATGGCCGATCTACTCCCAATGGGGCAGAACTGACCACAATAAATACCCGATAAAGGGGAGCGACCCTTACCCAAGGGGCCGCTCCCAACAACACAAAAACAATCCCTGGTGGCCTAGTGGGCATACCATAAAATTAATTGTTTATTTGGGTTGATCCGCCCTTCCAAGGGGTCAGAAACGCCCCAAATAAATGCTCCCCAAAGGAGAGCGGCCCTTACCGAAGGGGCCGCTCCCCCAAAACATATTGCTCCCCCAAGGGGAGCGACCCTTGCCCAAGGGGCCACTCCCCAACAACACTAAAACAATACCTGGTGTCTAATGGCTTCTGCCCCCCTTGGGGGCGGATGGGCCTAGACTCACAAGGCCGATCTGCCCCCAAAGGGGGCAAAAACGGCCAAAATAAATGATCCCCAAAGGGGAGCAACCCTTGCCTAAGGGGCCGCTCCCCAAAAACATAATTTAATTTAAAAAAAATCCCTGGTGGCCTAGTGGGCACAGGGGGCAGACCCCCCCCTAAACAAATTGCTCCCCCAAGGGGAGCGACCCTTGCCCAAGGGGCCGCTCCCCGACACACACTGGGCGTTTCCCAGGTGGCCCAGTGGGGGCACACAGACCTTTTTAAAAATATAAAATAATAACGATCTGCCCCCCCCCATTGGGGGCAGACCCAACTGCATACATTTCTCCCCCAAGGGGAGCGACCCTTGCCCAAGGAGCTGCTCCCCGACACACTTTGGGCATTTAAAAAATAAAAATAAAAATCCCTGGTGGCCCAAGGGGGGCAGACCCAACTACATAAATTTCTCCCCCAAGGGGATGGATGTGTTGGATTTTATGTGTGTGTTCCCTTCATTTTAAGTCCCCTGTTTAATTCACGCCCTCTCTACTCCCTGAAGGAAGTTCTTCCACTATAGGAAATTCTGTACTCCATGCCTATAGAAGTGCCTTCCCAGTGTGTTCTGAGTGACTGCCACTTATTGGAGTATTATACCTCTATTTGTATTTTGTATCTTATGTATCATGCACATCTGTCACTTTGTCCTCTTGTAACGTATACCTCTTTGTGTATCTTGTTTGTTTTTGTTATTTGCACAATTGTCACTTTTTCCTCATGTAATGTAACGCTTGCTTTTGTATTTTTTTGTATTTTTTATTTTACAGAGTTTTATATAGCGCGAACTTGACCCGAATCGGGTATCAGAGCACTTTACATAGCACCAGTTGCATTACATGAGGACACATTCATTTTTGTTAGGCACGGGCAGATTAAGTGATTTGCCCAGAATCACAGGATGTTCAGCATCATTGCCGATACTCGAAATGACACCACAGCTTCTGATTTTCTGGGTTGGTATGCGAGTGGACGGTTTTTAGATCAAAATTGCGGTAATAGAGGCAAAACCAAGCTGGGTGAAAAGGTATTGCCCTACATGTTACTGAACAACTGGACAGCCAGCTGTTCCTCGCCTTTTCAATTTGTTCCAAAAAGCCCCACTATTTACACCACTGAAGACAGCACTAGAATTCATAAAACGGGCATATAAGTAAGCCCCAGCGAACAGTTCCTTTGTCCCAGATGCAATTCACAGGCAGCAGATTTTCATCACATGTTTTGGAGCTGCCCCACACTACAACCATATTGGCACAATGTTCACAAATCACTCGGAGATCTCACAGGGCTTACACATCTGCACACGTGGGAAACCTGCACGCTAGGTATTTTCCAGAAACGGAAGCAACACAAAGTGCCAATCCGATTTATCTCCCTTGCAATTTTGTTGGCTAAAAGGAGTATAGCCATGCACTGGCGCTCCCCCACAGGCCCGCCGATTGCGGCATGGTCGGGAGCGGTACACAAGTGGGCAACGGCAGAGGAGGAAACACTAAGAGAGGAAGAGGTGAAGGGGACACGCAAACACCCCATTTCCATGGAGTGGGCCCTACTACTGCACCAATTCAAACAACTACCTACACATGACGACCCAGATAGCTACCCGCACACCTCGACGGATCCACAGTCACACGCCCAGATCGCAAGCACGCATGTAACGTCGCCTGCTATTCTCACCACACATCACACGAAACTCGAAGGCCAGACACCGGAGCACGACCAACCGTATTTCCCCCATCCCCAGTGACACACAGACATACCAATTAGCGAGACACATGTCGCCCTGATACCCCATTTATCATCTGTTCCCAGGATCCCATGAACGCTCTCCCAGTTTCGCATCCCAGTTCTATATAGAAATTATTTAATGCCAGACGTTAATAATGGCTGCATACACGTCCATCTATGGTATGATAACTAATGTATAATGTTATAAAACGCACAGAATGCAAGAAACCAAATGTATCCTAATACACCATGTTTCTGTAACCTACAAATGCCAATAAAAATATGTTTAAAAAAAAAAAAAAGTAAGCCCCAGCGATGTGGATAATGCAACCTATTAGGATCAAAACTGCTAGATTATTAGCTAATGTGTACCACTTTCTCCTAAAGCCTGTTTCATAAAAAAGCAGCAGTGGGTTAGCAGCTGCCCAGAATTTCAATCAGTCAACTTACGTCCTAGTAGTGAAGACTTAGGGGCCGATTCCGATTCGGGCCGGAAATCTCTCCGACCGAGCCGGACCCGGAGAGATTTCCGACCGACTCGGACTCGTGCAGCCCGACCGAATGAGTACGATGCGCACGTATGCCATCGGACTCGAGTCGGTCGGACTCCCATTGAAGTCAATGGGAGCCGGTCGTACAACGCGTACGCAGGCTCCCATTGACTCAATGGGTGCGAGGCGGACAAGGGCGCCCCCTACAGCGTGTACGCGGCGAAGCGACTCGCGCCGTACACGCACAGGTAGGGGGGACCCATGGTCCAGCGGCTAAGGTGTAATTTTAGTAGATTGATGTATCTTGATGCACTTAAATAAGCAGTGGAATTTATAAACTAGCTTGCTAATGATACATTTTCAGATCCACAATTCATCCACTGACATTAACATTTGCATTTTGGCTTTCGTATAATTAGGGCCATCAGACAAAGAATGAGCTATTATTTCATGATCAGTTTACAAATATTGTAATGGTTTTAATGAATCACATTTGATCTGATGAGAAAACGGGGTATGGCATGACAGGAGTCCCTCGTGTATGTGTAGCCCAAGCATGTAGGTGGCGATGTAGGACAGCAGACTTCAAGATGGCCACTTCCATGCCCCCTCTGCATGAAGATATATTGCTCATTCCCCTCTCTCTCACTTACTATATATGGGTTTTTTGATTGATCTTCAATAAATAACTCTCAAATGAACATGCAGAGACATGCGCTCAACTCACTCACTCAAAACCAGTTTCAAAACATCAGTCTCAGGCCAGCAAAGATGTATCACTTTGATAAAACTGTTGCCAAGGGCAGAGCCACTAAAATAAAGGTATTGTGCTTATGACCCATGTCCTGTGTAGCTGTGGACGAAGAAAATTGAATCCCAGCAACAAACACTAGCATGATAAGTTACTATTAAACACGATAAGACCCCCAAGACCACACATAGCCCTCACTAACAAAAAAGTAGGCACTGCATGAGTTGCAAGTAGCCGAATCTAAATCACCCTCAAAACTGCAGTTGTCCTGATCTCTAGATTGCCTTGTGAGACATGTAGGACATTCACCTTTTAGTTTTAGGTGAAGTTCTGTGCTCAGTCAAACAAAGTATTATACAAGGGACGGGGAACTTGTATGCTCTTCTACAAGTCAGGGCTAGACTCAAAGAACATTGACACGGACTGGGGGGGGGGCTGTGAAAAAGGCAGTTTTAAAAAACAATGTTCAGGGCAGTTTTTATTTCAATCTTTGTATTTGGTTGTACATGCCGCGCTGCTCCCACTTCTGCACTCCTTCCCGCGATCCCACTGTGAGATGATATTTTTGTTGAGTTGCACTCCAGTGTCTGGGATTTGCTTTGTTACTGGATTTAATAGGCCTCAGTGCGCCAGACGAGCAGCGATTAGTTCTGCATATTTTGTTTACTTTGCTGAATCGGTTTTTAACATCTTAATGCTCTGATTGGCATGTGTGGGGGAAAACTGTATTTGCACTGACTGGGGGATAGTGCGAAATAAGCTTTTTAAAAATAAAAAATAAAAAAAGTGTTCCGGGCAGTTGTATATTATGCACACTTGCAACCTCCTCCTTATGTAATGTTACTGTTCCTATTGTGAAGCGCTCTGACACCTTCGGGTAAAGTCTGCGCTACATAATGCATAAATAAAGACAAAAATAAATAAGGGGAGCGACCCTTGCCCAAGGGGCCGCTCCCCAACACAATTTGGGCTTTAAGAAATAAAAAAAAAAAGCATTCCTGCTGCACGATCGCGCCTGGGCGCGATCGTGCAGCAGGAATGCTTTTTAAAAAGACATCGGAGGAAAGGAAAACCCTTTCCTTTCTTCCGATGCCTTTTTAAAAATACCCCCCTCCCTCCACGGCGAGAAACTCACCTTTCTTTCCCAACACGCTGGAAGCAAATGGCTTCCAGCGCGTTGGGCGAAGAAAGGGAAACCCTCAATGACGTCAGCGCGACTCCCGCGCTGACGTAATTGATGACGTGGCAGGGGGGGGTGGGGGGAGGCAGCAAGATCGGTGTCCCACGGGGGGAGCGCCAGCGCTTCCCCCGTGGGTGGGTGTCACGACGGCCGGGAGCCGTCATGAGCACAGCCCCACTGTAACTCATGACGGCTCCCGGCCGTCGTGAGCACCGAAGGGGTTAAAGGATTTTTTCCCGACATCGTGGCAGAGCCAGCCAAGAGATCCACTTTGCTCCGGCCTGCCGCTGGGGAGGTTCCCCTTCGGACAACTAATTTAGTTGTGCACAATTTGAGGAGGATGACAGACGCCCGTTGAGACGAAAGGTCTGTTTTTTGGACGACAGGGGTACCGGTCTGAGGGACGTCTGCAGCGGCCATATAAGGTAGGAAAAAAGGGCGATGGTCGAATCCTTGTGTATTGATCCACAACTGTTACAAACGGAGATGTGTATTTAGTTAATCCTGGCAGACCTTTGTTTAGGGATCGTCAGAGAAATAGATGTTTATTTAGTTGAACTTGGCAGACTGTTTTTCTTTCCCGTGGGGTATTATTATAGAAATAGGAATTATAAAAGAAGTTTATCCTGACAGGATTAGGAAAACGTCAGAGAAATAGAGAAAAAGTTGACATTAAGGGGCCGATTCCGATCTCGGCCGGTAGGGCTCCGAATCGGATTTGGCTTAATCGGATCCGATTCGGAGCCCTATTTCGAGAACGATTCGTACGCGCGTCCGGGCGAGCGAGTACGATGCGAAATCGCCGACCGACTCGTCCGGGTGTCCCGACCGCTCCGACCGACTCGATCCCGGGTCTAACCGCACCGACCGACTCGCTCGGACACGACTCGCACCGCGCAATGGAGACATTCCCCGGCCGGGTAAGTACGATGCGCGCCGCGAGCAGTCCGACCGAGCCGCGCACTCCGGCTCCAAAGAGCAGTCGGAGCCGTACTTCAGGGGTCCGTGTCGGACCCCCCTGTATGCGTTGCCGCGCGAGTCGCACACCTGTGCGTGTACGGCGCGAGTCGCTTCGCCGCGTACACGCTGTAGGGGGCGCCCTTGTCCGCCTCGCACCCATTGAGTCAATGGGAGCCCGCGTACGCGTTGTACGACAGGCTCCCATTGACTTCAATGGGAGTCCGACCGACTCGAGTCCGATGGCATACGTGCGCATCGTACTCGTTCGGTCAGGCTGCACGTGTCCGATTCGGTCGGAAATCTCTCCGGGTCGGGCTCGGTCGGAGAGATTTCCGGCCCGAATCGGAATCGGCCCCTTTGTATTAATATGTTATGTGAGTTGCTTTTTTTAACAAAATATATATATATATATATATATATATAATGTAGATTTGTGATTTTTATATCATGTGTAATAGATCATGAGTTCTCTTGCATTATCAGAGGTAACAACTGTTTTTTTAGTGTTAACTCCATTAGGACAGGAGCCTTTAAGAATAGTAAAAGTTGGGTCTACTAGGATACCAGGTAGATTTATTCCGTGTAATATAGCCCCATATGATTTGAGTGTAGGTGTGTTGTGTGAAACTCTTGGGTAAGTAGTCTAAATATCGATTTTTATATATCGACATACAAAAATATCGAGTTTCATATATCGTTGGTAATAAATCTCGATGTTTTCTATATCGATGTGAAAAATATCGATTTGTAAGTGTGTACAAAAATATCGAAGTTCATAATATCGAATGACAAAATATCATGTTAAAATATCGGTAAAGCATTTTGTTTTTATTGTTTGTGTTATGAAGAAATGATTTGTATGATATATTTTTAGTAGTGTTTAGTTGTTTTTATAGGATATAAGGGTGGGTAGTGTTTGAAAATGTGTTGTAAAATATTTGACATTTTTAATATTTATATATTTAATTTTGAATAAAAAATTTGTATTTTGAAATATAATTTTAGGAGCGGGATGTTGGGTTTTAGGGGATAAGGGTGGGGAGTGTTTTAAAAATATTTTTGATAATATTTTTAAAAATTAAAAATTTAATTTTAATTTAGAAATTATATTTTTGAATTTATATTTATATTTTTAGAGGTGGGATGTTGGGTTTATAGGGGATAAGGGTGGGGAGTGTTTTAAAAAAAAATCGAAAGAATTTTTATTTATTAAAAAATTTAGGGGCTCATTACGATGGCGGGCGGAAGCACAACCGCCGTGCTGGCGGATGCAAAAACCACCAGTTACCGCCGGCACGCAGCAGTCCACACGCCCGCCCAATTACGATGCGAAAAGTAGGCCAAACACCGCCGGCAAGCCAGCAACACCGTCCGCCATCAAAGTGCGCCCGTACACGTAGCGGCGCAGCCCAACTTACACACACCGTCCGACGAAACACGTCCCGCCCGGCGCATAAATTACGATGCCGCAAACAAACAGCTCCCACGGCCAAGAGATACCGTACGACAAACCGAAGCGGTAACACGGACGCCGAGCACGGACAACGAAGAAGCGGCTCCCCGAGCATGAACCCAGCACTGCAGGCCCTCCCCATGCTCCTGCTGATGCACCACCAAGGACGCAACGTACCGCGGAGACGCAGGTAGGCACACACACAACAAGTGCACGCAAACAGCGCACACAGTGCAAGGGCGGAAAAAGCGGACAACCCCCCACCAGCGCGTGTACACTACACATCCACCATTGCATCCACATATGACACACAGGCCAAATCGTAACATTGTGTAACACATGTGTACACACCACCTGGGACTAGGAACCAACAACCCCGTCACGGCCCCAAAGCGGCGATGACGCCGCCACACATGCGCACAACGCAGAGGCCAACCGCAGCGCCATTCATGCGTCGCACACAGACACAGGGACACAACCAAGCAGCACACACATCAGCCCCACCCCGAACGCACATGACACGTGACAGGCCTGCCACAGACATGTCCCCAACGCCCAATTCACGGACAACACCCAACGCCACACAACCGACGCACACATGTCAGTGAAGACACGCAACAGCAGGACACACCCCAGTGTAACAAACATGGCGTAGCACACAGCGGCGGCAACACCAACTAGGAGAAGCAGGGCTCCTTCGGGAAGAGGAACGCCAGTACCACACTGAAACACCCATACCACCCTGCACATATGAACAAGACATATAAAACGGAACACCAAAGAGCCCGGGGACCGACAACAGGTGGCCCAAGAATAACATTCACACACAAGGCCCAACGCAGAGCGGAAAGGCAGCCTGCCGCCCACACAAGGGAGAGCAGACAGCACTGAATGACCTTCCATTCCAACTCCGAAACCACAGCCCTACGACAGAAGCCGGTGAATACAGCCATTGTCCAAGAATAGACCAACACAGGCTTGCCGAGGAGACCGACCACAGGGCAGATAGCGCATATCACAGAAGCACACAACGGACGGGGAAGAAAGAAGAAAACACTCCCCCATGTCGGCCACATGCAAGTTAATTGGAAGGAGTCACACATCACTGACCTTGAACTGTCTGAGAAGCATGTGGGAAGAGGGCCCGTGTCCTCCAAACAAGCCAACAGAACACAAGTCCTGTCTCCCTACGACTACACAGAGCTCACAGCAACCTCGGAGCGTGCACATTGCAGACTGCACACACAGCCGGAGCACGCCACCACAACGCACCGCTGCGAAATGGCAACCGCAACACACCTACCCAACTACGCCGAACAGCTCAAGCTGTACAAAACCAACCTGTTTCATACATTGGGATGCGATCTCCTGTCCCTGCTGAACGTAAGTTACCGACTGACTTACCGCATCACATTGTTCAGCTGCGTCATGCCCGTCTTCTACTGTCGGAGGTGTCCCTACCAGCATCCCGTGGAGATATGCCTCTCCAACCCGGCATGTCTGAAGGCGGACCTGCTACCACTACTCCTCCCTCTGGACGCACACGACAGGGCCTGCTCTGCCTATGGGGGCATGGCGTATGTGGCCAACATCGCACCCGCACTGAAATGGGACCACTGTGCCTCCACACGACGGATCATCGAGAACAGCTACATCGAATGTCACCCAGCATGCCCCATCATGGTCCTCCAAGGGACAACTTACGAACAACACCTTGACAGCCACCATCCGCTACATTGGCTGGCAAACATGTACACCACCAATGACATGGAAGCCCTGCTGGACGGCATCGCATACCTGACAACCTGTAAATTCGTCGGACCACAACGCAGGTTCCCCGATTGACCTATGATGTCCAACCCCGCACCCATGCTTAGCTTCCGCACGGACTGGCCAGTCACCACCACAACAGCCATACCAAACGACCGGCAACTGTAACCACACCATCAACGACATCGCCATGACATCGGATATGACCGGGACATGCACACTGTTCCCCATCACATCCAGGAACACCGCATGCATCGTGGGAGGCAGTGGCATGGGCTCTGTGTATCGCACCCACATGGACGGAACTGCACGAACAACCAGGACACGACATGGATCCAGCGCCCATGGACACACACACCGCTCAGTGGACATGAATAGGTCGCCTGGAGTCTGTGGGTGCTGCACCCCTCCCACCCCCGCCCCGGGAATCCCATACCAGGACCTTTGCATGGACGACAAGTGCATACAACAACAACACGACCCCAGTGACTGTGACATGTCCAGTAACCACCACAGTGCAACAACAAGTGGCACGCCGCTGCATGCACGCAAGCACATGCCCTGATGTCATCTCACATGCACGCGTGCATGAGGAACAACCGCAGCAAACCTGTCACATGGAACTGAGATGGACTGTGCCCATGATGCCAAGCGGTCTGGTAGGCTACATGTATACCGTCTGTGTCAAAGTCCGCAGCTCCGCAGCTATACGTAAATGTACATTAGCACAGCCTTGGCCAAGCAGATGTCACTCTGAAGCCCACATCCCACATGCAACAGCCAATCACATGTAACCCCACACCCTATCCCATTTGCAATCATGCTCAGTATATCCTCAACATGTATTCCGCTGCCAGTAGTGTCCACTATACTCCATCACAGAGGACAGAAGACTCAATATAATGTTTGAAACCAAAACTGTCTCCGCTGACTCATTTCACAAGTACGAATGAGAGAGGATGAGAGTATGTGAAGTACACGGCAGTCGTGACATGACCATGTAGTCCACTGGTATTGGATGTCAACGCAAATGAGTAGCACAACTGTGGAAGACACACATGTGTCATGTGAAGTCGTATGGACGCAGTGCTCAGGTGGGTGGGTGTGACGGGTAGATGCGCACATGCCAAGTTGGAGCACGCCGTGTTGGGAGGGGTCATGAACAGTACACCACCGCTTCCCTGGGCATTGTGAGAGGACACCTGTCGGGGGGAGTGAACACGTGTGTGCACAGCAGCCGGGCACACGTACAAAGCGGTACCAGGCGCACCTCAGCCCACCCTCTGTGGACAAGCTGGATCCTGTTGTGCGCCCGCCATGCCCCTTGACAAGGCACACACAGGCCCAGTCGACCAGGTGTAACCCCAACATAGTCAATCCGCACAGGCGATACAGGGCACGGGATGGCAGTGGAGCATGGTGTGTGAGAGGTCTCCTCGCGCTCCTCCTGGTCATATCACGCAGGCAATAGAACCTCAACGTCTAGCATGGCACAAGTCAAATGGAAGTGTAGGGGGACGCACCACAGCACGAGCAGCACTGACGTCACGGGAGGTGGCTCGCACCATCCCATCCATTGCCCATCATACCAACCACGCCACATGCCATTGCGACTAAGTGCAAGCGCGTGCGCCACCACCCCCGAGCCCTTCCCAGAGAGGCCAAAGAGTGAATGTGTGGGCCATCAGCCACAGACGGACGCGGCCTGGCCGCAAGGGCAGCCACAGCCACTGGGTGTCGCAGGTGGCGGATCCGGAAGGCGAAGACTGTGATGCATAGTCCATGCAGGCCGGGTCTCCATTTGGGGCACCACGCAGGTGGACGTATCCCGCCACACATCATACCCTGAGACAGCCCACTCGTGCAACTGGACCCACACATACACTCCTTGCCCTCTCTGGTGCGAGCTTGGGGCTGCCTGTGCAAGCGCTAGCCTCGCAGGTGAGCATGCATATTGGGGGAGCGAGGGGAGGACATGAGGGCTGGGGCGAAGATGACTGTATCACTGTCAGTTAGTACAAGGGATGACCCAGATGTGGAAAGGAAGAGACGTGTCCCGTGTGTACTGCAACTAGTCGCCAATCCAACTACCCCCCATGTCCGGAATGTAAGCCCGCACCTAGGCCCGCCCATCCGCCACATCGAACATACCACCAGCACGACAACCTTCCCATTCGAAACACTGACTGGGGGTGGCGACCAGTGAACAATCATGTGTAGCCTACCCACGCGTACATGGGGGCCCTCCATGATCCATGTCACCTGCGGCAAAGTCATGACATGCGCAATGAGGGAAGTGAGGAGAGCTGTCCGCCCCACGCGCAGAAGGTGCATCAGCTCCACAGACCCAGCAGCGAGTCCAGCAGGGGTCACATGTGCAGGGGCAGCTGTGCCTGGTGTGAAGGCACATGCATATAGACAGCACATCGACCAATGTGTAGTCTGCCCACATCTACAGTCCATCATCATGCGGACATAGGAATTGAACACAGGGCAACACATCTTCAGTTGGTGCACCCACCGTGACCAACAATGCGCAATCATCGACGTACCCGCCCTGTGCATGGCCCCCCACCCAACGGAGGCACATCCAGTGCCACCATCCCACACACACAAGCCTTCCACGGAACATGCTGTGTCCAATGGTCAGTACAGAGTCAGTGCCCATCTGGTGGATCCTGAACAGGAGACACATGCACACACATGCCAGCTCCCACTATGTACGTCTGCCACCTGGCACGTGCAATGTAACCTCTCACCTGTGACGTGTGACTGCAAGCACACAGCCGTCTTGGCATGGGGCTGTCAATGTGGACACCTGTCAATGTTTCGGGAGGTGTGATCCGTACAGTGCTGTACATAGGGTGCAGTGCTGACACCTACTACTGTCTCATATCCCCTCGTGCCACAGGTCCCACTTGTTTTGGCCGCTCAGCCTGTGCCCACATCGTCGTCGTCGTGTGCCATACTCATCCAGCCGCGGAAGCAGTTCCATGCTCAGCAGACATTCATGTTGCCGTGGCGTTGCCGCTTGACGGATATGCAGTCAGTCCCCATCAGCACGCCCCGCAAGTCATTGGGGCCTAGATCCCCATGTGCATGCACATGGCAGTGGTTTGTATCACTAGCCATTGCCATTGTTGGGAGACCTGTGTAAGTGTATTGTGGCCGTGCCGTCCCAGCTTGACAGCTGGGCTGTGGCTCATGTGCTTGCTCAGTCATGTCAGTGATGTGTATGCGAAATTGCTATGTGTCGTGTTGCTTTGACATGTGTCCTCTGCCATTGTCCCTAGGCGGAGACCGAACATTGACCGCCCATACCAATTGCTGGCGGACATGGACGAAACAGAGGTTATTAGGAAGTTTCGGCTGGACAGGCCAACCCTGCATCGACTGTGTGCCATGTTAGAACCCCATCTCCGTCCCCGCAGGGTGTATCCGACTGCTGTCACCCCCACGGCTAAGGTGATGGCCGCCATGCATTTCTTCGCCAGTGGGTCATTCCAGCACACAGTGGGCATTGGAGGAGGGATGTCCCAGCCCATGTTCAGCAAGGTGCTGAGGGATGTACTGGCAGCCATGATGCTGTACCGAAACAGGTACATCCGCTTCCCCAGGGCTCGTGAATTGGCGGCAGTGAAGGGTGCATTCTATGCCCTTGGCAGAATCCCACACGTCGTTGGAGCCATTGACTGCACACATGTCGGCCTTGTTCCACCACAGGCCACTGAGCACCTGTACCGCAACAGGAAGCACACGCACTCCCTGAATGTGCAAGTGGTGTGCCTTGCGGACATGGTGATCACCCACGTGTGTGCAAAGTTCCCAGGCTCGGCCCATGACGCACACATAATGCGCAACAGCATCTTGCCACGACTGATGTCCAATATGCAACAGGATCGTGGCTGTATTGTCGGTGAGTATGTGGAGTGGTGTAGCGTGCTGGTTGTGCGATGCTGTCCCCTGTCCAGTTGGAATAGCAACGGTTCTCTGTGTCCCTCACACCCAGGTGACTCTGCGTACCCGAATGGGGCATGGCTGCTCAGTCCATTGAGGAATCCTCGCACCCCAGCAGACGATCGCTACAATGAGGCACATGGGAGGACCAGACGTGTGGTCGAGCGTACCTTTGGCCTCCTCAAGTCCAGGTTCAGGTGCCTGGACCGCACCGGGGTGCGCTGGCGTACTCCCCACAGAAGGTGTGCCGGATAGTGGTGGCGTGCTGCATGCTGCACAATCTGGCCATTCGGAAGCAGATCCCCCTCATCGTGGATGACGGAGATCAACCAGGGCCCCAGCCCGCAGACCAGGACAGCTCGAGTGAGGAGGACAGCGGAGAGGAGGAAGCTGGTAATGTGCGGCAGCAGCTCATCGCCCGCTACTTCACTTGACGGTGAGTGTCCATGTACGACGGCTGATGTGGCTGTATCTGTGCAGGTGTGTGTGTGCTGTGTCAGGGTGGCCGTTTGTTCACTGCGTGCTGTGTGTCAACGCTCCATGGCCAGGGTAGTATGCCACTGTTGGTGGCTGTGGCATTGTGCCCTATTGCTCTGTGCGATGTGTGTACATTGCTTGTAGTTGTTGACATGTACTGTGTGATGGGTGTGTGACACACTCATTGAATGTGCTCCTGTTCTGTCTCCCACCCCTAGGTCCCTACAGGCCCTCCGGATTCCATTGCCATGCCACGCATCATGTGCCTTTCCGCCCAAGGTGGCCGTTGTATTCCGTACAAATAAAACACAGGGCACAAACAGCAGTTAGTGTAAAAGGTGCATTTATTTCAAACTGTGACATGTGATTGTGTGTAAGGTGATGACAAAAGTGGTGCGTGCAGTGACAATGAGCTGTCGGTCATGGCTGCGTGATGCTCAGGGTGTACCCACTGGTTCTATGTCCATAGTCCAACACACACATGCCATCCAGATGGCTGTGTGGAGTGGGATCGTAGTCCAAGTCAATGCAGTGGCTGGTCAAGGAAGGCTGGCGGAAGGCTGGCTGGCTGCCTCACTTGCGTTTGGAGCATGCGAAGTCCTCCCGGGAGATCTGTTTCCACTTCGGACGGCCCCTTCCACGTTTGCGAGGGGGGTGCCTGCTTGCGACATGCTGGTGGTTGAGGTGTGCTCACTGGCTGTGGACGCAGGGGAACTGGACACTGCTGCTCGACCCTGCGCCCCGGCAGGTGGTGGCGGAGGGGAGCTGCTGTCCCTGGCTGTGACCTCACCGCCACCACCAGCTGGCCCATGAGGTCCACGAGTTGGCCCATACGGGCGTCCATGGACCTCAGCACCCCCAGCACCTCACGCGTGTCTGAAGCAGACCGGACCCATTGTCCTTGGGCCTCTTCATAGGCCCCAAGGACTCTGGCCATTTGAGGCAGGGCATGGCTCCCAGGGGAGGCTGGCGTTTCCCTGACCCTGCTCCTCCTACCAGTCCTGCTGCCACCGGCCTGCCCACTAGCCACATTGCTCACCACGGTCCTCGCTGTGGCTCCCAGGGTGGATCCAGTCGGCCGGGCCACCACCTGCGCTGGGGCTGGTGCCAGCGAAGACGTGGTGGTGGTGGCGGCGGTGGTGGTCGGTGCGGCGATGGTGGCGGTTGCGGCAGTGGTAGTGGCCACAATGACCGTGGGTGTGGCCGCAACGACAGTGGCAGCAGGGGGCTGGGAATGTTCAGCAGCCCTGGATGATGGGTTGGTGGGTAGGAGGGGTCCTGGGGAGCGGCTGGGCCCTGCCACACCAGATGGGCCTGCTTGGTGGTCCGTGTCCGAAGAGGAGGACAGATCCTCCAGATCCGTGTGTCCTCGTTGGGGGCTTGTAGGCTGGCTGTGCTGGCTGCTGGCTCCATCCCCAGCATCCAGCAGTTCGTCACCTGTGGAGAGAATGAGATTTGTTATTGTGTTGCACCTGGCGAAGTATGTATTTGTCGTCTGACATTAACAGTTCGTGCAATCTCGTACATGGGTTTCCCGGAGGCGTGTGTGTGGCTGTAGCATCTGTAGTTGTGTGTGCTTGGCAATGGGACTGTGTGCTGTGCACATGTGGCATGGGACGGATTGGCCATGCCGATGGGTGTGTTGCTGTGCCCCTACTTATTGTGACTCTGGTGTATGCGGGCTCCTGGCCCATCCTGGGTCTGGTTTGTACTTTGCTTTTGGTGTTCAGATGGGACGCTTAGGAACGCATATGGCAACATGGGGGCCATGCCCCAGATTCGCATTTGGGAGGGAATATGCTTTTGGGGTTCAAATGGAACGCTTAGGAACGCATATGGCAACATGGGGGCCATGCCCCAGATTCGCATTTGGGAGGGAATATGCTTTTGGGGTTCAAATGGAACGCTTAGGAACGCATATGGCAACATGGGGGCCATGCCCCAGATTCGCATTTGGGAGGGAATATGCTTTTGGGGTTCAAATGGAACGCTTAGGAACGCATATGGCAACATGGGGGCCATGCCCCAGATTCGCATTTGGGAGGGAATATGCTTTTGGGGTTCAAATGGAACGCTTAGGAACGCATATGGCAACATGGGGGCCATGCCCCAGATTCGCATTTGGGAGGGAATATGCTTTTGGGGTTCAAATGGAACGCTTAGGAACGCATATGGCAACATGGGGGCCATGCCCCAGATTCGCATTTGGGAGGGAATATGCTTTTGGGGTTCAAATGGAACGCTTAGGAACGCATATGGCAACATGGGGTCCATGCCCCAGATTCGCATTTGGGAGGGAATATGCTTTTGGGGTTCAAATGGAACGCTTAGGAACGCATATGGCAACATGGGGGCCATGCCCCAGATTTGCATTTGGGAGGGAATGTGCTTTTGGGGTACATGCTGTGAGCCATGGGTGCCGAACGTGACATGTGTTGTGGCAGCATGACAGTGCATGGTTTGAGGTGTGTGCATGCTTGACATGGCCTGCATATTTGCTGTCTGTTGTGATTACTGGACATGGCATTGGACGCATCGTTATGAGTGAGTGATGGTTGTGTGCCAGCCAACGTATTGCAGTTGTCCCATCTCCTTGGTGTGCGTGCTGCCCTGTGCCATGTGCATCACTGCAGTGCTCGGGGGGTGTGGCCCATGTTGTGTGTTGTTGCTCACAGTGTGTCGTGCGCTTCATTGACTTCTGGCACATGGTTGGTCATGGGCATGTATCTTAGCGTGACTGCTGTATGTGTGGCAGCTGTGCGGATGACATGCCTTTCATGAGACTGGGGCTGACGGATGGGATGGATGGTATGTTGTATGTGCATGGTGTGTCTGTGTGTTTGATGGGTTCAGTGGTGTTCGTGTGCATTTATGTTGTTCCGCTCTGTTGCGTCTAGTGTTGTTTGTCTTACATAGGCGTAGTTGTGGGGTGTGTGGTTGACAGGCAGTAGGGGCTACATGGACAGGACTTCAATGGTGTTTCGGTTGTGTGTGATGAGTTGCACAGTGGCTGCCGTGTGGTACTATATTCAGTGTGGCTTGTGCATGCAGACGTGGCTCCTTGGGTGTTGCTATGTCTGTGATGGGTCATGTGGGGTGTGAGTCTGTTGTTCATGTCCGTGTGCACATTGTTCACTTGTTCGTGACGGTGGGCGGTGCTGCGTGTTCGTCTGCTACGTGACATGTCCCATGTGTTGGTCGTGTTCCGGTCCTCATGCCTCCAGTAATCCAGCCCTGTCCAGTTTCCCACCTGCAAGTTGTTCGTGCGTGCACTGTACTGGATGCCACATGGCTCTAAGCGGGGGGTGCTCCATGTTGCAGGTCTGTGGGGGTGGGGGGGTGTTGTGGGTCGTGGGGGTGGCTGGACACCCACTGACACTGATTGCTGTGGACCGTGATGTCTGCCTTTCGGCTGTCGTTGTGCACTGCGGTGGCTGACACGTGGCTGTGGGGTGTGGGGGATGCTCCTCCTTGCTGTGCTGTGGGACTAGGGGCCTGGTGTGTGTTGTACTTGGGCTGTCCACCGTCCCACCCACTGCACTTTGTGTTCCTGCCACTTACCTGTTACTTGTCGGTTAGTGCAGCTGTGGCGGACACATGGGTGTGGTGGGTGCTCGTTGTGGCGCTTCTGGCATATTTGGGGACCTGTTGGTGGTTACGTGGCTGGCTGAGTGTACACATGTCCCCACGTATCTTACAGTTGTTCGGTTTGGGCTGTGTGTGGTGGTGTCTGTTGCATGTGTGTGATGTGTTGTGTATTGTGTGCTGGACATGGGGGTGTTTGTCCCTGGGAGCTGTGGCATGGTGGTAGTGCATGTGAGTACATAGCGGTGTGCTGGTATACATTAGTTTGTACTTACCAGCCTCCACTCCCTCTGCTAATCCGGCGAGGATCTCCGGATGTATTATGACTCGCACCTTCTCCTCCCACGCTTTGAAGGTCTTGAAGAGCGCGGGATTCCCTCCGCCAGTGACGGCAGCCAGCTCTCTGTTTTTGCCCTCCTTCTTCTTGACCAGGCTCTTGACGTCATTCCAACGTTTGTTTATTTCTCCTCTGTTCCTGGGCAGGGTCCCGACTGCATTGACCTGGTCTACGATCCGGTTCCACATTCTGTTTCTGGTGGCTAGTGGTGTGTGCTGGACCATGTTCCCATAGATTTGTGGGTACACCTTGATGATCTCGTCGACCATGACCGTCAGCTCAATGGGCGTGAACTTGGGCATTCTTTGTGGTGCCATGGTGTTTGTGGTGCTGGTGCGGTGTGTGTTGTGTAATGTGCAGGGGGTTTGTGGTGCAGGTGTTTGGTGGTGGTGGTGGTGGTGGTGGTGGTTGTGATGTGTGCGTTTCTGTGGTGTGCTGCTGTCCTTGCTGTGTCACTGTGTCCTCTCCTCTCCTCTCTGGTTTGCAATGTTGCAAGGGGTTGTGGTCTGTGGGAGTGCTGCTTTTGTACTTACCTATGTGGGTGTGTCCTCATGGTCTGTTGTTTTCAGGTGTGTTGTGTCTGGGGTTCTGGCCTTTGTAGTTTTTGTTTGTCCGGGGGGTGTTTTCGGGATGTGTACTGTGCTTGTGTATTTGTGCGTGCCTTGCTGTGTGGACTTGTTGGCCATGTTGTGTGCTATTGGTTTTGTGAGCGGATGGTTTCTGTGCAGGTACGTGGGCGCCATGGCTTCTGCCGTGTCGATTCTCATCGGCGTTGTTTGCGCTGGCGGGCGGTATATTTGTAGTTTTCCGCGCTCATGGCGGTGCGATCGTAATTTCACGTGCGGTGTGTCGGCCGTGAGGGCGGGCGGTTTTGTGTTGTCGTGCGTGTTTCCGTCCGTGGCGGGCGGTTTGACTCCGACTCGGACGTTGGCGGGCGGTATTTTGTGTGATTTTTCCGCCGATGGCGGTTTTCGGTTTGTGTAATCGTAATGGCGTGGTCGGTGTTCAGACGGTGTGTGCGGGCGGATTTTTGCCGCTTTCATGCCTGGCGGATTTTTTTACGCCGGGTATCGTAATGGGCCCCTTAATTATTTTATTTCAGAATTTTAAAATTGAATTTAGAAATTAAAATTTAGGAGCAGGATGTTGGGTTTATTGGGGATAAGGGTGGGGAGTGTTTTAAAAAACAATTAAAATATTTTTATTTATTAAAAAATTAAAAATTTTAATTTCAAAATTTTAAAAAAGAATTTAGAAATTTAATTTTAGGAATTAAATTACTATTCCCACTCCAGTCTAAAATAAATTGGATTGGGTTTATAGGGGATAAGGGTGAGGAGTGTTTTAAAAAAATTGTTTAGAATATTTAAATAGTTTAATAATTTAAAATCAAATTTGGATAGAAATTTAACGTTTCCTATGTATATTTTGAGAACTGGGATGTTGTGTTTATAGGGTGTAATGGTGGAAAATTTTGTAAAAATATGAAGATAATAAAAAAATATTTAAAATTTTGAAATTTTATTTTAAATTTGAGAATTTGAGTTTATGAGTATAATTTCAGGATTGTGATGTGTTTTTATGGGATAAGGGTGGGGAGTGTTTTAAAAATATTGTTGAGAATATTTAAATTTAAAATAAAATCAAATTTTTATTTTAAAATTAAATTTTATTATGTAGAAATATAAATTAATGAGTGGGATGTTTGTTTTATAGGGGATAATGTTGGGAGTGTTTCGAAATTATTTAATTTATTTGAGATTTTAATATTTTTAAATTGAATTAAAATATTATGGTTGGGATGTTGTATTTATGCGTTTTAAGGGTGTGTTGGATTTTATAATTAAGTTTAAAAAAATTATAAATTGGGAAAAGTTATAGTTTATTTATTAAATTAATTAATTTAATTTTTGTAGTGGAATGTTATATTTATAGTTGTTTATGGTGTTTATTCTTTTAGAAATAATATATTATATTAGAGTTTTGTTTAATTTATATAAATTTGGTATTAAATTAATTTATGAAATTTAATTTTGGTTATAAAGTTTTATAAAAGTTTGTAGTCTAATAATTAATATAATAGTTTTTGTAGTGTTGTTATTTCTATATATTAATTAATATTATTGTTTTGATATTTAAATTAAATTATATTTCTTGTTGTGTTTATAGTTAGATTATTAAATTGTAGCTATCACATTTACATAATGTAATACTGTTTGAATTGGGTAAAGTAAATCAATTAAGTTTAGTGTCCAGCAATTATCCTAATTTAATACTGACTGGAGTGGGAATAGTAAATTTATTAGGTTTAGTGTCCAGCACCTACCCCAATTTATTTTAGACTGGAGTGGGAATAGTAAATTAATTAGGTTTAGGGCCGATTCCGATTCCGGCCGGAAATCTCTCCGACCGAGCCGGACCCGGAGAGAATTCCGACCGAATCGGACCCTAGCAGTCCGACCGGACGAGTACGATGCATTCGCATGCTATCGGACTCGAGTCGGTCGGACTCCCATTGAAGTCAATGGGAGCCGGTCGTACAACGCGTACGCGGGCTCCCATTGACTCAATGGGTGCGAGGCGGACAACGGCGCCCCCTACAGCGTGTACGCGTCCATGCGCATCGTGGCGTACATGCACAGGTAGAGGGGACCCATGGGTCCCCCCTGTGTGCGACTCGCGCGCCTATGCGTACAGGGGGGTCCGACGCGGACCCCCAAAGTCCGGCTCCGACAGCTTTTTCGAGCCGGACGGCGCGAGTCAGTCGGACTGCTCGCGGTGCGCATCGTACTTACCCAGCCGGGAAACGTCTCCATAGCGCGGTGCGAGTCGTGTCCATGCGAGTCGGTCGGAGCGTGTTGAAGCCGCGTTTGAGTCGGTCGGCGATTTCGCGGGTGCTTGCATCGTACTCGCTCGGCCGGACCCGCGTACGCTTCGGTCGGGAAACAGGGCTCCGAATCGGATCCGGTGAATCCAAATCCGATTCGGAGCACTACCGGCCGAGATCGGAATCGGGCCCTTAGTGTCCACCACCTACCCCAATTTATTTTAGATTGGAGTGGGAATAGTAAATTAATTAGGTTTAGTGTCCAACACCTACCCAAATGTATTTAAAACTGGTGTGGGAATAGTACATTAATTATGTTTAGTGTCCAGCACCTACCCCAATTTATTTTATATTGGAGTGGGAATAGTAAATTAATTTATTTTAGTGTCCAGCACCCACACCAATTTATTTAAGAGTGGAGTGGGAATAGTAATTTAATTAGGTTTAGTGTCCAGCACCTACTCCAATTTATTTTAGACTGGAGTGGGAATAGTAAATTAATTAGGTTTAGGGGCCGATTCCGAATCTGGCCGGAAAACATACCGACCGACTCGGTACGGGAATGTAGTCCGACCGACACGTACCGGCGCTGCCCGATCCGCGTAGTACGATGCAATGCATGTGTATTACGACCGACTCGTACGGAACACAAGCCGAACGACCGAACCGCACGGAAACCAGCTATCCGGCCGGAAAACTACGCGAATCGAACCGACCGACACGCACCAGGAATGAACCCGACAGAAACGTACCCGCGAACTCCGACCCGGGCAGTACGATGCAATGCGTGTAAAACCAGACCGAGTCGCACGGAGCTCAAGCCGTACGACCGACACGCATACAAAACAGGGAGCCGAAGCAACCCAATACTCCGCGACCGACGCGTACGCCGCACATGAAACCCAGCAGAAACAGAGCTTGAAAGACTCGGAGAAGCTCGCACGAGCCAACTGCAGCGTCCTACTCGGTCAGAAGAACGTCTCCTACATGCCTAAAAACTACAAAGGATTTTTTTTTAAAAAGGGCCAAACAAGCAATGACAAAGTCAATAAATACAGGGGGAAAAAACATGGAACAAAGACACACCCACAACTCCACCCATATAAAGGCCACAAATCCCTACCATGATCCTTTGCAAATTCAACTGACCTGCCAGCACAGAACACCATCAGACAGCAATCACAGACACACTCACAACCCATCCATCACACAAGCCACACACCATTAGCACCTCCCAAATAGCACCCTCACATACACCCAGCAAAACCTACACTCACCCACCCTCACTTGCACACTCACACACACATCAATCCCCACCACCACCCATCACCATGCCCCCAAAGAAGAATCCAAAGTTCCTAGACAGTGAATTGGAAGTCCTGGTAGATGACATCCTCAGGGTAGAGCCACAGTTGTTTGGTACATTGGTCCAACAGACCCCCATGTCGCAGAAAACCAAGATGTGGGAGAGGATCGTCGACAGGGTGAACGCACAATCACCATGTTTGCGCACAAAGGAAGACATCCAGAACAGGTGGTATGATGTGCGCAGGAGGGTCAAGGACCTACTCAAGAAGGATTACGCCTTGAGTCATCGCACCGGCAGTGGCCCTCCTGCCAAACCAGTATACCTCAGGCCCTGGGAGGAGAAGGTGCGGGCCATCCTACCACCAGAGAGCGTACATGGACTATCAAACATCCCAGAGCCTGGTGAGTACACAACCAATATACCCAATATTGTGTGACAATACACACACATCACTGTCAAGGGGATAGTGAAACCATGCACCGTTAGCAAAGCCACAGTAACCAAAAGATAATCAACCCAAGATGTGTATGTTAGTTAGACAAACACAATACCTGCCATCTCATAGTGATATGTAACTGTGTCATGACATGTACAAACCTAACAACAAATAGAGCAAGGCAGTGGCACAAATCTAACCAACAAACACTGTCAGACATTTTGCCACCACTAGAACACCACCTCACAGAGAAGCTCACTGAAAGGAAGGAATTGTGTGTATGCTGGTGAAGTGAGTGTAGCCAATAGCATGATGGGAGTTGTAGTCACAGATATTGGTCACCCTCACAATTGGCCCATCAACACCACCCTGAACCATGCTCACATCACAGGGAGTGGAAAAGAACTGACAAGATGGCTGACACTGGGTACTGCTGTGGGGAGGACAAGGCCCTGCTGGGAACTGTGCACCAACCAACAGCAGGACACCACTGCCTAACATCCTGAAAGCCAACTTGCACTCCCTGCAATGGAAGCACGTTCCATGGTGGGATATCTGGCTGGGTGGGAAGGAGGACTGACAGCTCTGACCATAGTTACCAGCAGCTTTTCTCACACACCCCCTTAACACAAGCTCCACACAACTCACCTGGGAGAATGCATTGCCTCACACTCTAATTAAATATCCCACAAAGAACAACCACACTGGGTTATGCTGTGTGAAGCACAGGGACACTTTTGGGACTTGTAGCCAAACAAACGCCAGGACAACACTGTCAGCACAGGCACACTACCCCACAGGGAAGCAGAGTCAAAAGGAAGGAAGTATGGGCATGCTGGGAAGGGGGGTGTAGGAAATAGCATGATGGGAGTGGTAGTCACAGCTCAACATCCCCCACCCACATGGCCCAGCAAGCTCACACTGAAGAATGCACACCTCACAGGGAGTGAAAAGACACTTCAAAGATGTCTGATACTGGCCTCAGCTGTGGGGAGCACAAGGCCCTGCTGTGAACTGTGCACCAACAAACAACAGGACCACACTGTCAGCCATCTTGCCATTGCTGTCACACTCGCACACAGTGAAGTCGACTCAAAAGGAAGGAAGTATGGGCATGCCGGGAAGGGGGGTGTAGGCAATAGCATGATGGGAGTGGTAGTCACAGCTCAACATCCCCCACCCACATGGCCCAGAAAGCTCACACTGAAGCATGCACACCTTACAGGGAGTGAAAAGCCACTTCAAAGATGTCTGACAATGGTGCTCTGTTGTGGGGAGCACAAGGCCCTGCTGGGAACTGGGCACCAACCAACAACAGGACCACACTGTCTGCCATCTTGCCATTGCTGTCACACTCACACCCAGTGAAGTAGACTCAAAAGGAAGGAAGTATGGGCATGCTGGGAAGGGGGGTGTAGGCAATAGCATGATGGGAGTGGTAGTCACAGCTCAACATCCCCACCCACATGGCCCAGCAAGCTCACACTGAAGCATGCACACCTCACAGGGAGTGAAAAGCCACATCAAAGATGTCTGATAATGGTGCTCTGTTGTGGGGAGCAAAAGGCCCTGCTGGGAACTGGGCACCAACCAACAGCAGGACACCACTGACTGACATCCTGACAACCAACTTGCACTCCCTGCAATGGAAGCACGTTTCATGGTGGGATGTCTGGCCTGGGGGCTGGAGGAGTGCCAGCTCCGACTACAGCTACCAGCAGGCCCTTACACACACACCACTTCCACTTACTCCAAACAACACAACTGGGACCGTGCTCTACAAGAGAGTGAGTGAAAAGCCACTTCCAAGATGTCTGACACTGGCCTCAGCTGTGGGGAGCACAAGGCCCTGCTGGGAACTGTGCACCAATCAACAGCAGGACACCACTGCGTAACATCCTGAAAGCCAACTTGCACTCCCTGCAATGGAAGCACGTTCCATGGTGGGATATCTGGCTGGGTGGGAAGGAGGACTGACAGCTCTGACCATAGTTACCAGCAGCTTTTCTCACACACCCCCTTAACACAAACTCCACACAACTCACCTGGGAGAATGCATTGCCTCACGCTCTAATTAAATATCCCACAAAGAACAACCACACTGGGTTATGCTGTGTGAAGCACAGGGACACTTTTGTGACTTGTAGCCAAACAAACGCCAGGACAACACTGTCAGCCATCCTGTCAGCACAGGCACACTACCCCACAGGGAAGCAGGGTCAAAAGGAAGGAAGTATGGGCATGCTGGGAAGGGGGGTGTAGGCAATAGCATGATGGGAGTGGTAGTCACAGCTCAACATCCCCCACCCACATGGCCCAGCAAGCTCACATTGAAGCATGCACACCTCACAGGGAGTGAAAAGCCACTTCAAAGATGTCTGACAATGGTGCTCTGTTGTGGGGAGCACAAGGCCCTGCTGGGAACTAGGCACCAACCAACAGCAGGACACCACTGACTGACATCCTGAGAGTTAACCTGCACCCACTGCAAGGGTGGCATGCTTCATGGTGGGATAACTGGGCTGGGCGGAGAAGGAGGTCCGGATGTCAACCAAATACCACCAATGCTGGCCATACACACACCTACTCTGCAAAAACACACTGCACACGTGGGACCAGTCACTCCCAAAGTAAAAGCCCTGGCAAGATGGCTGACACATGGGCATGAGAAATGATGTGCCTGCAATTCACACCCATGCACTGGCCAACCCAAACACGTACACACTCACAGCCATTGCAACTCTATGTTAACACACACTGTCAGGGGATGCAGTGTCCATGTGTGCCCCCTGGCCTGGCTGTGAAGGTGTGTCTTGCAGACGACAACTGTGGAGAATCAGACATACTACATAGCACAAAACACACAGGAAGTCACAGAGACATCATTGACAGGGGACACCTGACAGTGAATGCAATGGACACACCAATATACCGGACACTGTACCATGGTGTCAGTCACACAAGTTGCGGTTGTGAGCTGCATTCCACTCCCACATCGTTTGGCAACATATGCATCCTTCACACAACACACCACTCACTGTCATAGACACTGTAGACACAAGCACCAACCTGGACTGCATTTGAGGAGACATGCCACTCACAGCAGCAGAACTGCAACACACACCACTGGCCATCACTGTCATGACAATGGAATAGCCAGAGAGCTGCCGTGCCCAATCCTCATCACCATGGAGGACATTGACAAGATTAATCACGTTTGCACGTACAAAACTCAGCAACAACATCATTAGCTACGTTAACAACATCACTTGTATGAAATGAGACGTGAACTAGGAACCCAGACAACAACACAGATACTCCCAAGAGATCCCAGGCATACCGGACTGTGACCATGTTGTCCAGACACACCAATGTGACGCACAAAGACTGGCAAAAAAGGCAACCACACATGTCCCAATCTTGAAAGATATCCTAAGTGGAATTGAACGTATGTCTCTGTTAAAGGACAAATGTGGACAAGGATGACACACCTGTGTCAGGCACGTGATGGCCCTTGAGTAGCAATGGCCATGTACAGCCAATCAATACATGAGCTGGTCATGCACACACCTCAACATTCATATTGAAATGCTTCAGGTTGGCAGGACAATGTGCTACACCAATATCAACCTCTGACTGTGACAACTTAGGACAATGCAATGTACAGGCCCGCATCCAGAGGTACAGTCACAACTGTCAGGTGTTTGAACCATTGATGCCTGTAGAAACATAACATACATTGTGTGTCTCTTCCAAAAACAGGTGATGATGGGGACACAGCAGCAGATGATGAGGAGTCCCTGTCCCAGGCTCCGGTGGCCTCTGAGCTCTCTGGTGTGGAACAGCCTCTGCCCTCCTCGGATGGCGAAGACCTACCTGGCACCTCCGGTGTGAGTCATCATGCAGCACCAGCAGGACCACCATCTGCACCCCCTGCACCCACTCCTCCAACATCTGCCGACACACAGACCACCCCCGCCGACACGGACAGACCAAGGACACTGAATGACAACAGCACAGGGACCCCGGCCCACCGTGAAGCAACGGACAACAACCCCAGTACCAACCCCCAAGGGGGCATAGGCTCACCTGTGCGTGCCACTGCAGGTCCCGCACGTGTGGCCAGGGGTGGTGGGAGGGGTGGTAGGCAAAGGTCGCTGTTTGCAGAGGGGTCTGGACTGCATGATGACCCACAACTGGTACGCATTGCTGATGCGTACCAGAATAGCACCGGAGAGGTCAGCCAGGTAGTGGGGATCCTCAAGGACATTCAACAGCAGCAGACTGCCCATCATGCCCGCTTGGACTCCCACATGTCCCATGTGGAGACACACATGTCGGGCATGGAGTCCAAGTGGGACACATTGGAAGAACTGACAGCGGTGCAGAGGGACATATTGACATGCCTCCGCCAGATTAGCACCAACATGTCCACACCTCCCTGTGTGCCCACAACATCTGGTGCCGCAACAACTGCAACTGCCACAGGGAGGGAGGATGACTCTGGTGGAGAGTCCTCTGCACCGCAGCGGCCTGCACGTGAGGGTCCCCCCAGAAAGAAGAGGGGTCGTCCGAGGAAGGGAAACTGAGAGGCCGATGGCCATGTACATCCCCCAGAAACCCAACACCTGTTCTGGAAATTCTCCTTTGTGTGCAGACTGTTCACCCTGTCGAATGCAACCCAACTCTCCCACATGACATGGGGAGTTTAAGTTGGACTAATGTATCAGATGACTGTGGACTTTACTCAGGACATTTCTGCTACCAACACTTCCAACTCATCTGTGAACTTTGGATTCCAATCCCAATGTACAGCACCCACCATCCTGTGCACTATCCTCACACATGTATGTAAATAAACTCACTAATACACCATACTTGCCTCTGTTGTGATTCCAACGTTGTTTTTGTCATGGAGATGATAATATGCTAAATGACACTGTGCATGCTAACTACTACAGCAAGTTCAACACCGTCATGTGAGTCATGGCGACGTGACACATATGAGGGAGACACACCACTAGGGCTACACAACACATACACACCAGGGCCATCTGACTCATCGCCTACACTGATGTTGCCAGGAAATACAGTGGAATGCACAGACACCACACCTATTCAGAGTATGTGTTAACTAGCCCACAGGTGCAGTAAGCAAATGTCAGTCAGATGTGTGACCACAGACAACGCACATCCCAAAGTGAAGCACAGGTTTATTACACATTTGCAACATGTTGTTTCCACTACAGATGCAAGGTAATCCCACGTGGCAGTGGCCACACAGTCACCAAGTGTAGAAGAAATAAAGTCCAGGGGTGTGTGGCACATCACCTGTAGGGAAACGACTGCTTCCACCCTGGAAGTTGAATCATGGTGTCGGGGGATCCGAGTTGACCAAACAACTCTGAAAGTACCCTGTGAAGGACAGACATGACACACAGTCAAAAGCACTGAAGAACAGGACAGAACTGCAATACTCATGCCCAATACATGTCACAAGATACCTACACAAAACCAAGTTAGCATGTCAACACTGTTGGGGAGGACAGACTACCTGTAAGGACACATCTCTGCACGCATCCAGTCAAGTAGCACATGGCCACACTCAAACAGCAACAAAGCACCACCAACACATATCATGCAAACTCAAATCATTGACATACCAACTCTGTATACTCACATTGAGCTGAAGAAGTTGGTGATGAGCTGTGTGCGGACATCACCCTCATCATCATCATCATCACTGGCATCGTGGCCCAGGCCAGGATCCTCCACAGGTGGCGGATGTTGGTCATCGTCATCCAGGATGAGAGGCAACTCCTTCCGCACTGCCAGGTTGTGTAGCATGCAGCAGACGATGACAATCTTGCACACCTTTGCAGGGGCATATGGGAGGGCCCCTCCTGTCTTGTCCAGGCAGCGAAAGCGGCTCTTCAGGAGACCAAATGAACGCTCGATCACTCTCCTGGTCCGACCATGTGCCTCATTGTAGCGCATCTGGGCTGGTGTCACAGGGTTCCTGAGGGGTGTCAGCAACCACGGTATGTTGGGGTATCCGGAGTCACCTACATACAGACAATTGCACATTAGCTGAGTTGGAAAAGAGGGTGGAATACAACATTGCAGAACACACACAATGGTACAAAGTCAGTACACACCGACAAGCCAGGCACGCTGGTTCTGCATCTGTGACATCATCCTCGGGATGCGACTACTCCTCATTACGTAGGCATCGTGTGCAGAACCGGGGAAACGTGCACACACATGTGAGATGCTCATATCTGCAAGACATACCACCAGGGCATTGATAGAATGGTAATGTTTCCTGTTCCTGTATGCCTGCTCATGTGCCTGTGGTGGTACCAAAGCCACATGTGTCCCATCAATGGAGCCGATGACATGTGGCATCCTCCCCAGGGCATAGAAGTCACTCTTGACGTCAGTGAGTTGTTGACGTTTAGGGAAATAGATGTACTGGTTCAAGTATCTCAACATCGCCTCCAAAACATCGCGTAGCACACGGCTGAACATGGTCTGTGACATCTCACCAGCAGACGCCACAGTGTGTTGAAAGGTACCGGTGGCAAAGAAGTGTAGGGCTGCCATCACCTTCACCTTGGGGGTCAGCGCTGCAGGGTATGGCCGGTCAGGTTGCAAATGTGGGGCCAACCGCACCGCCAATTCCTCAATCAGCGGCCTGTTGAAGCGGTACCGTTGGATGCAGTCACGTTCAACCATGGTTGCAAGGTCAGGGAATGGTCTATGGACAGCTGGTGCCCTGCAGTGCATAGGTGAACAAAGAAAGATTGTCAGTCACCCCACATATGTGGCATTGACCATACTCAATATCACATGATACATCATTATGAGACACAAGTACTTGATGTGTGTGCCGTTCTGTATGGACATATATGGCACCTACATGGCCAACATCTAACATCTCAGTTCAACATGTGTTGACAACAAGTTCCAGGTTGTGCTATGGGAAATCATTAGGCTGTGTCACAGTACCCATGTACTGCTGTCACGTTCCAAACACACACCACAGTGACAAGTGAGGACAGATGTGCCCCAGGCATCACAGCTCTTTGACAGGTAGATTCCCAGGGACCCTGTATTGCCACATGGACACTGGCATGACATGGCGTATCATGTACACGTCAGCAAAACAACCATGACTCCCACAGGTAGTGGCCCCTGTTGCCTCTGCAGGACAGACATGGACGTCTGTGACACACACACGCACAACATCAAAGTCGATGCACAAACAACGTGGATGTGGAGACTGTCTCCCATTGTGCACATGGAATCAGAGACATCTGTAACACAACATGCACACAGACTGTGGAGGGCCATCACAATTGTGGCAATGGGTCACCCTGTGACGTACATACCATCCCACATGGGACTCAGGGTGTATGTGACATAACATACACATACACAACCTGGAAATGTGACCATGCCACATGCTCTGAACTGAACATTTGCACATCACAGTGGTCATGTGCACAACACACAAAGGATTCTGTCCCCATGAACACGTGCACAGCCTGGGAGTGGCTGCCCCCAAGTGCCACCCAACAAACCACATGTTGACCCCCATACACACACAGGTAATGCAGCCTTACATGCCTTAGGATACAGTGTGGACAGGCTGTGGTATTGTAGATGTGCCCCTGAGTCCCTGGCAAGTAATTGTGGCTGGCATACGTTCACCAGTGACAACCATGGTGACATATGCGAGTGACTTGTACAGGGACGCGTCGTACAGCAATGGACCGATCCGTGTGCACGCATTGGCCATTGCATATGATGTGGACGGATGCGTGTTGTGCTCCGAAATACGCGTTGTACAGCAATGGACCGATCCGTGTGCACGCATTGGCCATTGCATATGATGTGGACGGATGCGTGTTGTGCTCCGAAATACGCGTCGTACAGCAATGGACTGATCCGTGTGCACGCATTGGCCATTGCATATGATGTGGACGGATGCGTGTTGTGCTCCGAAATACGTGTTGTACAGCAATGGACCGATCGGTGCGCACGCATTGGCCATTGCATATGATGTTGATGGATGCGTGTTGTGTTTCGAAATACGCGTTGTATAGCAATGGACCGATCGGTGCGCACGCATTGGCCATTGCATATGATGTTGACGGATGCGTGTTGTGTGACGTAATACGCGTCGTACAGCAATGGTCCGATCGGTGCGCACGCATTGGCTATGGACTGACATGGTAACGGACGCGTTTTCGAAGCTTTTACGAGTCGGATGCAGTGAATTCAGTTGGCCACCCACAACAATGTTGCAAATTCATGGGTGTCATGAAGTTGAACTTTTGAAGGATGCTGTGGGCGTGTATAAGTGGTGCAATTCCATGGATTGGCCAGATTCAGAAGATGCAAACGACTTGGACCTATCACTTTGGACACATGGGACAGTATCTGCCTCTGCAGCACACATATAATGCTGGCTGTTCCCCTGAGAGCTCACTTGCCTGCACTACATGCTCCAGGACGACATCTGCCACCACCACTGCTGCTGTCTCTGCATCCTCTGGCTACTGCAATGGCACGTACTGTGGAGAGAGCCCCAGCCTTCAGCACTGAGGAGAACCAGGCCCTGCTGGACAGCCTCCTTCCACAGTACAGCAAGCTGTATGGGAAACCAGGGGAGCAGGTGAGTGTGCTGTCCACTGCCTTACTAATTGTGCATGTTGTCTGACTAGCAAGACTTACAGTGTGTACACCAGTGGCTAGCATGCTCACTGAGTAGTTGTCACCCCCAAAGTGTGTAGTTACATGCACTGAACAGGTATAGTGCAGTAACAGTGCATTCCAACAAGGTTTTACTTCCCAGGCAATGATACCATTTAGTAACTGCTGGACAACTGTTCATAGCCATAGTTGCACTACCTGTGTACATCATATGCCCCTGTGATTGAGACATGTATATCCAACTGTGTGATGCACGGATATGTTGCATGTGTAGTAATGGCCTTTTCACTTTGTCATCCTCACAGGTTGATGCCCACCAGAAGCAGGAGATCTGGCTGACCATCGCCCGGGCAGTACGATCTGTGGGGGTCTACAGGCGCAGGATCCGCAACTGCCAGAAGAGGTGGCAGGACCTTCGTGGCTGGACCCGGAGGATCGCAAGGGTCCAGCTGAAGCTGTCGCCTCCTCGCAGGAGGGGCGGACACCGGACCCTGACCCCCACATGCTCCGGATTCTGGCGGTGGTCTTCCCTGACCTGGATGGGCAGCTGAAGGCCAGACAGCAGCAAGGAGGGGGTAAGTGCTAGCCTTTTCTGGGTACTATGACTAACATGCTCTATGCACTCCTTTAGCCTGGTTCCACTTCCACAGTACAACTGTCTTGTCGTCCTGGACTCATGTCCCTCACTTGTGTCATGCCCCCTCCTCATCTGATACACAGGTGTGGCCCTTACAGTCTGTGACTTAGGTCACTTGGGTACTGTGTACTTGCAGTTACCTGTGGTTCAAGTTGGGGACAGCATCAGTTACAGGAACTTTGTTGTGGGCTGCATGGGTGGTACAATTGCTCACACAATGCCTGTGATCTGACATGTACTCTGGGTATGGCTTTAATATGTGTTCCAATTGCTGCTCTGACTCACCACATGTCTGGGGTATGTGCCACACACCCATGCTGCAGCAGAGACCAAGGTAGGAGCCTCAGAAGTATGTACATCATGTGTGTGACACATGCATAGCCACCTGCCTAGTGTTCAGGGTAATACCATGTTGCACATGGACCAGGACTGTAATGCCTACTCCGTACATCGAAGGCACTCTGTTCTCCCACTCCCGTGTGTCAGCATACATATTGGGCATTGTGAAGAGTGCACTCAGGTGTCTGCCTCTGTGTCACCGTGGTGTGGCCTTGCTTTTTGGACTCCTGGAGTGTTTAACAATTTGGGGTGGCCAGCCATCTGAGTTGTGACTATAGGATCTGCACATTGGTTAATGCATAGGTCTCTGATCCCTTGACTGTGCACAATGGTGTATGAAACATTGAGGTGCAGGCAGCTTTGGTTCATTCTCATCAGACGGTGAAGTGCTCATGTGTATGGATTTGTGTTTGCAGTCACTCAAATGTCTCATTTGATTGACGTGGGATCATCTTAGTCCTCATGATGTGGGTGGCCAGGGGTGCACATGTGCACCTGTCAGCTACAGGGCTTGCATTCCCAAAACTTCCATGATTGTGACACAGTGTAGACTGGTGTTGTGTGTATGCACTGCCCCTGTGACAGGAGACAGTTATGACTGACTTGCCAGACAGGCCTGTGCCATGACATTCAACTCGCAAAGGGTGATCCAGCAGTAGTGTGATATGTCCTGCATGCACACCATTGTCGCATTGTCTATCAGGACATGAGGACATCATTGTGTCTGGTGATGGAAGCAAAACCCGCATATCGACAGAGACTCTGCCCATCACTTTTCCTGACACATGTACTGAGTCAGTGGCAGGAGATGGCATGTGTTTGGAGTGACACATTTCCATATGTTCTCTTGGATGTCCAACAACTGTGTATGTGGTGCATGTGTGCACATATGATTAGTCGCATACAACAGGCACCAGACAGATGGGTGCATGGACAGGTAGGATATGTGTGGCATGAATGACTGTCAGGCAGACAATGGGCTTCTTCAAATCAGTGTCAGCACTTATTGCAATGTCTAGCAAATGATGGCAGGGCTTGCTCTGTGATGTGCTGTACTTACTGTGGTGTGTGTGGTCAGTACAGGTGACTAATGTTGCTCTGTTTATCCTGATTGTTTGCAGATACATCCACGGCCACAGGAGGAGACAGCTCCACGGACCAAGAGGAGCGGCAGAGCCAGACTGGGTCCACTGCAGGGGAGACCGAGGGACCCAGTGGCACGGAGGGTGAGGGGAGCCACACTGAGGAGACCTCAGCTACGACCACCTCGGCTGAGGAACACAGCACTTCCAGTGAGGACTCCCTTGTGGAGGCGGGTGTCAGCAGACCACAGACAAAATCAAGCAAGTCTGTCCCCGCCACCACCACCATCTCCACCCTCCCATCTGCTCCCATCCCACATGTCCGTGGAGGCTCCCGTGTAGGGGAGCGTGTCTCCTTCATGCCAGGCACCGCACCCCCTGCCTCTGTCTCCCCTGCTGCCCTGAGTGTGGAGTCTGTGGACTTGCTGAAACAGATCCATGTAGGGCAGACATCAGTGCTGAGTGTCCTCCATGCACACACGGGTCTGTTGACACAACTGGTGTCATTCATGGAGGGCATGTCATCTGGCATGTCTGCCCTACATCGGACCAATCAGTCCATGGCCTCCTCACTGACGGCAGCAGTGTCCCTCCTGCAACAGTCCCTCACCCCTCCTACCTCTGCCCCATCCACAATCCCCAGCACCCTACCTGTCCCAAGCACACACACACCGGCACAGGCACCCACCAGCACAGACACAAGCAGCACACAGACACACACGCCAAAATCCAGACGCACACGCACGCACAGTCAGGGGACTGATACCTCACTCACAGGGGATGGGGCCCAGGCACACACACACGCATCCACGAGCACTCCGCAGTCCTCAGATACCTCTCCCTACAAAACCACTTCCCTTGCCTCACCTGCAACCCCCCTCTCCCAGAAGCTCTTCCTCTGTGAGCTTGGCCTCTTCCCCACAGATCCATCTGACCCAACGCACAGGCGGAAGAGGCGACCACCACACACAGAGGGGAGTGCCCCTCACACCCGGACACCCTCCCCCAGGCACAGGCAGACTGAGGACCCCATTAGGAAGTCCCCCCGGACCAGGAAGGGCAAGACCCCACCACCACCACCACCACGCAGCTCCACCACACAGTCTCTCTCCTCCATCCCCCAGGCCACCACTCCACCGGTTCCCCCGCCACACCCTGCCCCAGGTTCCCCCACACACCCATACCGCATCCCCAAACTGCTTAGGCCCTCCCCTCCTACCACTTGCTCTTCCACCCCCAACCCAGACGCTCGGCCTGTTTGTGCCACTGGTGTGGAGACCGGGTCCCCCCTCTGTCCTGCCCACCTCATCTGCCCCCCTTCCACTCCCTTGGAGTTATGCACTGCAGTGGAGTCCACAACCACCCCGTCTGACTTGGGCACTGCAGTGGGGACCCAGTCCACTCCATCTGACCGGCCCACTGCAGTGGTGCCAGCACCCACACCATCTGACTTGTGCCCTACAGTGGTGCCGGCCCCCACTGAGTCAGACACCTCCACTGCAGTTGCCGGTGACACTCCTGCACCCACCACCCCTTCACTGCCTCCTTCTGGCATCCCCTGATCCTGTCCCTGCAGTGCCTGGCCTGCCCCTTGTATGCCCCTCCGAGGGGGATGTCCCCTGTCCGTACCAGTGCAGGCAAGCAATGGGTGACAAGTTGTCACATATCACCCTGTTCCGACTGTGTATGTGGACTGGCCATTGGCCTTAGTTTCTTTTGGACTTCAAATTTTTCTTTCACATTTGCTGAATAAAGCCTCTTTTTGTTTACTAGTGGTTTTTCTTTTGATGTACATGATGTAGATGAGTATCATCATGCATTTGCTGTTGTAATAGTGTTCAGATCAGGAAAATGAAGTGTTGCTGTGATGGACTCCATGTGGTCCATGGGATATGTGTCCTAATCTAGTCTGGATCCATAGCATCCTTTGCTGCAGTCTGAGGGTGTAATGTTCAGCATTTGACACAGGGATGTACGTTTTGCATTTGTAAATTAACATCTGTGGCTTACACTGATGCACATCTGGTGGGCTTACCACTGTTCAATGTTTCTATTTCCCTGACTGTGTGCCCATCTCCACTGGACATGCAGTTTAGCACATCAATGTTGAAGGACTCATCTGTGTATACAGTGCAACTTGCTTGACACGTGTTTTGGGTATATGCAGATGACTGAAGTGACACTCCCGTACCCAGGCTGATGTGAGCAGAGCCTTCAGTGTGTTGTAATTGTTGACTCACTGACCGAGTGTTCTGCTGACATGTTTGAGTCGTGCACAGACAAGGTTTGGCACAGCGGACCTTCCACAGGAGTGGAGTGCCCTCATGGCAGTGTGTAATCCCGTGACATTGCCTGGGCCCGTGTTGTGTGTTGTGTAAGCATGTCTGTGTGTGTTCCCTTCCCTTTTCCTACACCGGCTGTGTCCCTACGGATGTTCCTGTTTGTGATGCTTGCTGAGTTGTCCTGTGTTCATCCAGCATCTTGTACCTGGTTTCTCCGTGATGTGGGTGCATGGCAAACTAATGTTCATCAGGTTGTCATCCCTAGTTGTCTTTGTTGTCAGGGCTGGGGATGTGGGCAAACGCAGATGAGACACAGTCAGGATTCCCCTTGGCACTTGTTGGTTACACAAGTCATGTAATTTACAGTTTGTGGTAGCTTTCAGTGATTGTGACACGTTGTGTGTGTGACTGCTGCCACTCCTCAGGGTCAGAGCTGCAATGTTGGAAGTTGTCTACGTGTGTTCTTTGTGGGTGACCTTGGCTTCTTCATTGGTGTGTGACTGTGGCCGGGATCCCATTGATTGGGGTGGATTTCACGTCATGCCCATGTACGGCGTACTGTGCAGTGTGTCAGACATTCACGAGTCTTGTTGACTGGCCAGGTGTGATGGGTTTCTGCACTTTAGTTCCCACAACCACCCCTGGGATTGTCATGGGTGCATGTGCAATATCACCTGCCCATGTGAGCTTCACTGCTGCACATTGGTGGAGATCAAGGTGTGTGGTGTTGAGTGTGTGCAAATGTGAGTTGTTGCACGGCTAGACCCCTACCTCCATATTGGCCTTGGCTGACAGGCCGTGCTGATTGATTTGTGCTTGTGTAGGTGTGATGGTAGTTTGTTGCTCAGGACACATGGCTGTGGTTCACAGTGTGAACAACATCTACCTTTGTCATCACAGTGGGATTATCATGCAGGCTAGTGTCACCACAATGTGGGGTCCCTGCGGGTAGGGCTGTGGTGGGTCTGTCTCTTGCTGGGTTAGTTGCTGTTCCTACAAGCTTGTGTGACATGTGTAATTTGGGCTCCCTCTCATCTAACAATGCCTGATTGCCCACATAGGGGAATCCGATCCATGAGTTACTTTTGTATGGCACTGTATACACATCTGTGTAATTGGAATTCAGGCCTCCTCATGTGTTGTGTGGTTGCCTGGGGACACTGGCACACCCCCCATCACCTGTTGTGTTTGATATGCAGTGTGAGGCTGCCTGTTTGTGTTTGTGCACCTGCACCACTGCATTGGCATATCTTTGGTGTGCCATTGCCTGTATGTTGTTTGGAGGATTTCGCATGCTGTCCCTGGGACTCCTAGGTCATCAGTCAGCACAATAATCATGGTTCGTATGTCCCATTGCTGCCATGGTATGGTATTTGTTCACCTCACATCTACAGTCTCCACAGGATATCTACATTTGTGTGTCCATTAGAGCAGAAATGTGGGTCTGCATTATGATGGTCACTTCTGGCATTGTGTAATTGATAAATGGAGACGATGTCAGTCCCCATGGGTGATGTTTGTCTGCACATGGCCAAAGGTATGTTTTATTTGCACTGCACTGTTTACCTCACCCAATCTATGTTGCTATGGGACACAACCACTACTTTGCCACTGATGTGTTTGTTGTTCTGTGACCAGGAATCATCCATGCTGTTTGGCAGTTGCAGCTTTTTCCATGACAACACATACCTTTTGGTCACTGTGATGATGGGGGTTTTGACCCCATTGCCACAATGTTCAAAATGTGCTTCAGCTATGGACCCCACACTTACCTTTTGGTCACTGTGATGATGGGGGTTTAGACCCCATTCCCACAGTGGTCATGGTCTGCTTGCATTGTGAAGGCCACACACATTTTTGTGTGACACATGTGATAGGGGGTCACATTGTATGTTCAATGTCATGTTCAGTGTTGTAGGCATTTGACATAGACTACACACTCTTGTCATGATGTTGGGGGGATGTCTTTTGCTGATATTCCTTATGTTGGAGTATGCTGGTTGTGTCATGCATTACCCGTCCTATGAGTGGGGATGGTAGTAGTGACAGGCATCCAGCCCCCCATGAGAAGGGGTGGTGGTTGTGGTAGGCATCCAGGCCCCCCTGAGTAGGGGTGGTGGTAGTGGTAGGCATCCAGTCCCCCATGAGTAGGGGTGGTGGTAGTGGTAGGCATAAATTCCCCTATGAGTGGGGATGGTGGTAGTGACAGGCATCCAGCCCCCCCTTAGTAGGGGTGGTGGTAGTGTTAGGCATCCAGGCCCCCATGAGTAGGGGTGGTGGTAGTGGTAGGCATCAATTACCCTATGAGTGGGGATGGTGGTAGTGACAGGCATCCAGCCCCCCTGAGTAGGAGTGGTGGTAGTGGTAGGCATCCAGGCCCCCATGAGTAGGGGTGGTGGTAGTGATAGGCATCCAGGCCCCCATGAGTAGGGGTGGTGGTAGTGACAGGCATCCAGGCCCCCATGAGTAGGGGTGGTGGTAGTGACAGGCATCCAGGCCCCCATGAGTAGGGGTGGTGGTAGTGGTAGGCATCCAGGCCCCCATGAGTAGGGGTGGTGGTAGTGGTAGGCATCCAGGCCCCCATGAGTGGGGGTGGTGGTAGTGACAGGCATCCAGCCCCCCATGAGTAGGGGTGGTGGTAGTGACAGGCATCCAGGCCCCCATGAGTAGGGGTGGTGGTTGTGGTAGGCATCCAGGCCCCCCTGAGTAGTGGTGGTGGTTGTGGTAGGCATCCAGGCCCCCCTGAGTAGGGGTGGTGGTAGTGGTAGGCATCCAGGCCCCCATGAGTAGGGGTGGTGGTAGTGGTAGGCATCAAATCCCCTATGTGTGGGGATGGTGGTAGTGACAGGCATCCAGCCCCCCCTGAGTAGGGGTGGTGGTAGTGGCCCCCATGAGTAGGGGTGGTGGTAGTGGTAGGCATCAGTTCCCCTATGAGTGGGGATGGTGGTAGTGACAGGCATCCAGCCCCCCTGAGTAGGGGTGGTGGTAGTGGTAGGCATCCAGGCCCCCATGAGTAGGGGTGGTGGTAGTGGTAGGCCTACAGGCCCCCATGAGTAGGGGTGGTGGTAGTGACAGGCATCCAGGCCCCCATGAGTAGGGGTGGTGGTAGTGACAGGCATCCAGGCCCCCATGAGTAGGGGTGGTGGTAGTGGTAGGCATCCAGGCCCCCATGAGTAGGGGTGGTGGTGGTGGTAGGCATCCAGGCCCCCATGAGTGGGGGTGGGGGGTGGTGGTAGTGACAGGCATCCAGCCCCCCATGAGTAGGGGTGGTGGTAGTGGTGGGCATCCATCCCCCTATGAGTGGGGATGGTAGTAGTGACAGGCATCCAGCCCCCCATGAGTAGGGGTGGTGGTAGTGACAGGCATCCAGCCCCCATGAGTAGGGGTGGTGGTTGTGGTAGGCATCCAGGCCCCCTGTGTAGGGGTGGTGGTAGTGGTAGGCATCCAGGCCCCCATGAGTAGGGGTGGTGGTAGTGGTAGGCATCAATTCCCCTATGAGTGGGGATGGTGGTAGTGACAGGCATCCAGCCCCCCTGAGTAGGGGTGGTGGTAGTGGTAGGCATCCAGGCCCCCATGAGTAGGGGTGGTGGTAGTGGTAGGCATCAATTCCCCTATGAGTGGGGATGGTAGTAGTGACAGGCATGCAGCCCCCATGAGTAGGGGTGGTGGTTGTGGTAGGCATCCAGGCCCCCATGAGTAGGGGTGGTGGTAGTGGTAGGCATCCAGCCCCCATGAGTAGGGGTGGTGGTAGTGGTAGGCATCCAGGCCCCCATGAGTAGGGGTGGTGGTAGTGACAGGCATCCAGCCCGCCCTGAGTAGGTGTGGTGGTAGTGGTAGGCATCCAGGCCCCCATGAGTAGGGGTGGTGGTAGTGGTAGGCATCCAGCCCCCCAGGAGTAGGGGTGGTGGTAGTGGTAGGCATCCAGGCCCCCATGAGTAGGGGTGGTGGTAGTGACAGGCATCCAGCCCCCCCTGAGTAGGGGTGGTGGTAGTGGTAGGCATCCATCCCCCTATGAGTGGGGATGGTAGTAGTGCTAGGCATCCATCCCCCCATGAGTAGGGGTGGTGGTAGTGGTAGCCATCAGGCCCCTATGGGTGTGTATGGCATTGGTGATAGCCATCCCGCCCCTATGGTTCTGCTGTTGCTAGTGTGCGTCATTTCTGCATCCCTATGTGTGTGTGACATATGTCGGGTACGTGTCGTTTGTTTGTGTAGTGGGTGTTTGACTTACCGTCTGCGCCTTACGCGTCCGTACCGGTTCCGGTAATAGATGTACAGTATTGGTAGGACCTGCGCGATGGGATTCATGGTTGGTTCGTCTCGTTCGGGTTTCTCGTGGCTTCGACTCGTACTCGTAGCTGGCTTGTTCGTCTCGTAGCTGTGGATCATCTTGTGGCGCGAATCGGAGCTTATGTGCAGCTCTCCCGGATGCTCTGACGTGCCGGACGTAGCGACCAGTTCGGCGCGTACGGAGTGCGCATCGTACTTGTCCGGCCGGAAGGTGCTGTGTATTTACTTCCGTGCGACTCGATTCGGCGTTTCCGGATCCAGCTCGGTCGGGGAACTGGAACTGGAATGGGTACGTACGGCTCGCTCGGAATTTTAGCAGTAATGCGCATGGTACTTGCTCGCTCGGACGAATGTTCGAATCGTTCGGGAAAAACGCGTTCGGCTCGTATTTTTTCCGGACGAATCGTATTCGGTGCGCTTTCGGCCGAGATCGGAATCGACCCCTTAGTGTCCAGCACCTACCCCAATTTATTTAAGACTGGAGTGGGATAGTAAATTAATTTATTTTAGTGTCCAGCACCTACCCCAATTTATTTTAGACTGGAGTGGGAATAGTAAATTAATTAGGTTTAGTGTCCAGCACCTACCCCAATTTATTTAAGACTGGAGTGGGAATAGTAAATTAATTACCTCAACATAATCTCCTACGCCGACGACACTCAACTGATCCTCTCCCTCACCAAGGACCCCCTCGCCGCCAAATCCAACCTTCATGAAGGAATGAAGGCCGTCGCAGATTGGATGAAGATCAGCCGACTAAAACTGAACACGGACAAGACAGAGGTCCTCATCCTCGGCTCCAACCCCTCAGCCTGGGACGACTCCTGGTGGTCAACGACACTAGGAGCATCCCCGACACCCACCGACCACGCACGCAACCTGGGAGTCATCCTCGACTCAACGCTCTCCATGGCCAAGCAAGTCAACGCAGTCTCCTCCTCCTGCTTCAACACCCTCCGCATGCTTCGCAAGATCTACAGGTGGATCCCGACAGATACAAGAAGAACAGTCACCCAGGCCCTCGTCAGTAGCAGACTTGACTATGGGAACGCCCTCACGCGGGAGCCCCGGCCAAGCTCATCAAGCGACTGCAACACATACAAAACGCCTCCGCACGCCTGATCCCTCGATGTACCACGCCACAGCCACATCACCCCCACCTGAGGAACCTGCACTGGCTCCCCGTCGACAGGAGAATCTCCTTCAAACTCCTCATCCACGCACACAAGGCACTCCACAAGACTGGCCCAGCCTACCTCAACAGACGACTCCTCTTCTACGTCCCCAACCGCCAGCTCCGCTCCGCCGACCTCTCCTCGCCACCGTCCCTCGCATTCGAAGAACTACCACCGGCGGCAGATCCTTCTCCCACCTCGCCGCCAAGACCTGGAACACCCTTCTACTAAGCCTACGACAGACCCAAGACCTGCTGACCTTCAGGAGGCTACTCAAGACCTGGTTGTTCGACCAGTAGCAGCACCCCCCCCTTTTTTCTCCCCAGCGCCTTGAGACCCTCGCGGGTAAGTAGTGCGCTCTACAAATTCTGTGATTGATTGATTGATTGATTGATTGAGTGTCCAGCACCTACCCCAATTTATTTTAGACTGGAGTGGGAATAGTAAATTAATTTTTTTTAGTGTACAGCACCTACCTCAATTTATTTTAGACTGGAGTGGGAATAGTAAATTAATTTTTTTTAGTGTACAGCACCTACCCCAATTTATTTAAGATTGGAGTGGGAATCGTAAATTAATTATGTTTAGTGTGCAGCACCTACCCCAATTTATTTAAGACTGGAGTGGGAATAGTAAATTAATTAGGTTTAGTGTAGGAAATTAATAAAGTTTAAGTATAAATTATAATATGTTATTTAATATAGTTTAATTTATAAATATTTAAAAAATAATAATAATAATTTTGAGTTGACAAATATGAAATGGTAGACAATAAATTGGGCATATTAATTTGGTACAATATTTATTATGAAGAAAGTGTAGTTTGTATATATAAAAACAAAAATTATAATAAATACAAAAATAATTATAACAGTATAACAGATGTTTTTTATTGTGGAAGTAATAACACATTTTTCTATTGGGTAATTTGTGTAGGATAATGAAATAAAATTTTTTAATACATCAAAATAGTTGGAAAAATATTTGTATATACATTTCAGAAATTAGGTATTGTACATTTACAATAGTTTGTATTTTTGATATAGAATAATGATTTTCAAAATATTGTTCATAACTGTTTATTATTAATCACAATTTTTACAATAATAGATATGTTGGACATATTTATACAAATGAAAGTTAATTTTTTTTATATAATATAAATGTAATCATATTTATAATTTTATACAAACATATACATTTTAATTAATAATATGAATATTTTAAATATTAATAATTATTACATATGTTTTCAATTATTACATTTTTACATTTTGTTTTCGATGTTTATTTTTATCATACACAAAAAATTCAGAACAATTATTTATACATTGTTTTCTCATAGTTTTCATTTTATGGAATTATAATATTAAATATTATATATGTTATAATATTTATTATTATAATTTTACAAAGGTTGAAAGTAATGTAATTTTTTTCAAAAAATTGTATGATATTTGTAGTATTTTAATTAAATACTTTAACATTTTTTATATTTAAAATAACATTTTTACAAAATTAAATTGTTTAATTTTCTACAGGAACAGGGGTGGGAGCACACCGCTTCACCTCCCAGCAAGGTTCGCCCCTGGCATTCTGGTTACTGCAGTCTCTTGTTGCTTGCTTTGCTCTAGTATTCAGAGTGTTTCGCCAGAGTTGGCGCAGATAGTGCTGATCTCTAGACACGTGTTTCTGGTTCTTTAACCGTCATCAGTAGAGATTAAGACTTCAGATTTGGGGTTTGCTGAGTAGGCTGCCAAACATTGCATCAGAGATCAGCACTATCTGCGCCAACCTTGGCGAAACACTCGAAAATATCGGAGCGAACTACAAGAAACTGCATTTACCAGAATGCTAGGGGCGAATCTTGCCTGAGAGGTCAGCGGTGTGCTCCCACATCCTGTTGTCTATTTAAAGTACTCCTGTGAGTCATTGAGCTGACGAGCTCGTGGATGAAGCACCTGCGCGCCAGTGAGAGGTACCGGACCTGATATAATGTTTGGCAGCCTACTCAGCAAACCCCAAAATATAAGACTGTATTCTCTACTGATGACGGTTAATAAACCAGAAACACGTGTCTAGAGATCAGCACTATCTGCGCCAACCTTGGCGAAACACTCGAAAATATCGGAGCGAACTACAAGAAACTGCATTTACCAGAATGCTAGGGGCGAATCATGCCTGAGAGGTCAGCGGTGTGCTCCCACATTCTGTTGTCTATTTAAAGTACTCCCGTGAGTCATTGAGCTGACGAGCTCGTGGATGAAGCACCTGCGCACCAGTGAGAGGTACCGGACCTGATATAATGTTTGGCAGCCTACTCAGCAAACCCCAAAATATAAGACTGTATTCTCTACTGATGACGGTTAATAAAGCAGAAACACGTGTCTAGAGATCAGCACTATCTGCGCCAACCTTGGCGAAACACTCGAAAATATCGGAGCGAACTACAAGAAACTGCATTTACCAGAATGCTAGGGGCGAATCTTGCCTGAGAGGTCAGCGGTGTGCTCCCACATCCTGTTGTCTATTTAAAGTACTCCCGTGAGTCATTGAGCTGACGAGCTCGTGGATGAAGCACCTGCGCGCCAGTGAGAGGTACCGGACCTGATATAATGTTTGGCAGCCTACTCAGCAAACCCCAAAATATAAGACTGTATTCTCTACTGATGACGGTTAATAAACCAGAAACACGTGTCTAGAGATCAGCACTATCTGCGCCAACCTTGGCGAAACACTCGAAAATATCGGAGCGAACTACAAGAAACTGCATTTACCAGAATGCTAGGGGCGAATCTTGCCTGAGAGGTCAGCGGTGTGCTCCCACATCCTGTTGTCTATTTAAAGTACTCCCGTGAGTCATTGAGCTGACGAGCTCGTGGATGAAGCACCTGCGCGCCAGTGAGAGGTACCGGACCTGATATAACGTTTGGCAGCCTACTCAGCAAACCCCAAAATATAAGACTGTATTCTCTACTGATGACGGTTAATAAACCAGAAACACGTGTCTAGAGATCAGCACTATCTGCGCCAACCTTGGCGAAACACTCGAAAATATCGGAGCGAACTACAAGAAACTGCATTTACCAGAATGCTAGGGGTGAATCTTGCCTGAGAGGTCAGCGGTGTGCTCCCACATCCTGTTGACTATTTAAAGTACTCCCGTGAGTCATTGAGCTGACGAGCTCGTGGATGAAGCACCTGCGCGCCAGTGAGAGGTACCGGACCTGATATAATGTTTGGCAGCCTACTCAGCAAACTCCAAAATATAAGACTGTATTCTCTACTGATGACGGTTAATAAACCAGAAACACGTGTCTAGAGATCAGCACTATCTGCGCCAACCTTGGCGAAACACTCGAAAATATCGGAGCGAACTACAAGAAACTGCATTTACCAGAATGCTAGGGGCGAATCTTGCCTGAGAGGTCAGCGGTGTGCTCCCACATCCTGTTGTCTATTTAAAGTACTCCCGTGAGTCATTGAGCTGACGAGCTCGTGGATGAAGCACCTGCGCGCCAGTGTGAGGTACCGGACCTGATATAATGTTTGGCAGCCTACTCAGCAAACCCCAAAATATAAGACTGTATTCTCTACTGATGACGGTTAATAAACCAGAAACACGTGTCTAGAGATCAGCACTATCTGCGCCAACCTTGGCGAAACACTCGAAAATATCGGAGCGAACTACAAGAAACTGCATTTACCAGAATGCTAGGGGCGAATCTTGCCTGAGAGGTCAGCGGTGTGCTCCCACATCCTGTTGTCTATTTAAAGTACTCCCGTGAGTTATTGAGCTGACGAGCTCGTGGATGAAGCACCTGCGCGCCAGTGAGAGGTACCGGACCTGATATAATGTTTGGCAGCCTACTCAGCAAACCCCAAAATATAAGACTGTGGGGCATATTAGCAAGACCGGCGATAAAATTATCGCCGTTTTAGCGGCAGGAAACTGCCGCTAAAACGGTGATAATGGGCTTGATAATATGCGTTATAGAATTCCAATAGAAGCCCAGGTTAGATGTCCTGCACATCTAACCTGGGCTTCTATTGGAATTCTATAACGCATATTAGTAAGCCCATTATCGCCGTTTTAGCGGCAGTTTCCTGCCGCTAAAACGGCGATAATTTTATCGCCGGTCTTGCTAATATGCCCCTGTATTCTCTACTGATGACGGTTAATAAACCAGAAACACGTGTCTAGAGATCAGCACTATCTGCGCCAACCTTGGCGAAACACTCGAAAATATCGGAGCGAACTACAAGAAACTGCATTTACCAGAATGCTAGGGGCGAATCTTGCCTGAGAGGTCAGCGGTGTGCTCCCACATCCTGTTGTCTATTTAAAGTACTCCCGTGAGTCATTGAGCTGGCGAGGCTCGTGGATGAAGCACCTGCGCGCCAGTGAGAGGTACCGGACCTGATATAATGTTTGGCAGCCTACTCAGCAAACCCCAAAATATAAGACTGTATTCTCTACTGATGACGGTTAATAAACCAGAAACACGTGTCTAGAGATCAGCACTATCTGCGCCAACCTTGGCGAAACACTCGAAAATATCGGAGCGAACTACAAGAAACTGCATTTACCAGAATGCTAGGGGCGAATCTTGCCTGAGAGGTCAGCGGTGTGCTCCCACATCCTGTTGTCTATTTAAAGTAATCCCGTGAGTCATTGAGCTGACGAGCTCGTGGATGAAGCACCTGCGCGCCAGTGAGAGGTACCGGACCTGATATAATGTTTGGCAGCCTACTCAGCAAACCCCAAAATATAAGACTGTATTCTCTACTGATGACGGTTAATAAACCAGAAACACGTGTCTAGAGATCAGCACTATCTGCGCCAACTTTGGCGAAACACTCGAAAATATCGGAGCGAACTACAAGAAACTGCATTTACCAGAATGCTAGGGGCGAATCTTGCCTGAGAGGTCAGCGGTGTACTCCCACATCCTGTTGTCTATTTAAAGTACTCCCGTGAGTCATTGAGCTGACGAGCTCGTGGATGAAGCACCTGCGCGCCAGTGAGAGGTACCGGACCTGATATAATGTTTGGCAGCCTACTCAGCAAACCCCAAAATATAAGACTGTATTCTCTACTGATGACGGTTAATAAACAGAAACACGTGTCTAGAGATCAAGCACTATCTGCGCCAACCTTGGCGAAACACTCGAAAATATCGGAGCGAACTACAAGAAACTGCATTTACCAGAATGCTAGGGGCGAATCTTGCCTGAGAGGTCAGCGGTGTGCTCCCACATCCTGTTGTCTATTTAAAGTACTCCCGTGAGTCATTGAGCTGACGAGCTCGTGGATGAAGCACCTGCGCGCCAGTGAGAGGTACCGGACCTGATATAATGTTTGGCAGCCTACTCAGCAAACCCCAAAATATAAGACTGTATTCTCTACTGATGACGGTTAATAAACCAGAAACACGTGTCTAGCGATCAGCACTATCTGCGCCAACCTTGGCGAAACACTCGAAAATATCGGAGCGAACTACAAGAAACTGCATTTACCAGAATGCTAGGGGCGAATCTTGCCTGAGAGGTCAGCGGTGTGCTCCCACATCCTGTTGTCTGTTTAATTTTCTATCTTTAAAGTTGCCATATTTGTTTGGACCTTGTATTTTGTAACCGCTCGCTGTTGTTTTGGGTCATTTGGAAGGAGAGAAGCTCGCGGTTGGAAGCTGGTTCACGTCGAACAAGGTAAGGTTTAATTTCTTTATTTTAAATAACTTTTAAACTTATTTAGACGATAGGTAGAGAGTGTTTAGTGTATTTAGAGATTTATTAGTGCTGTTATGAAGTGTTATATGTTACAGTTACGTATTGTTTGTTTATTTAGTTTTTACGTCATTGAGGCCTGGTTAGATAGGTAAAAATATGGTGTTTAATGTGTTATTCTTTAAAGTCTAAAGTTAGTAGTAATGTTATTAAGGGGCCTATTACGATGGCGGTCCTTGACTGCCATGGTAGCGGGAAAAGACCGCCCGCATGGACCGCGACATCACCGTCGGTCGTATTACGATAACCCGCGGTCAAAATCCGACCGCGGCAGTCGGATCGCGGGCCTTAACATTGCGGCGGTTGCTGCTGCCCTCAGCACCACCGCGATGTCCAAAGGAGCATGTCCTGCATTTCCCTGCACTGCGTGGCAGGCACTGCACAGTGCCTGCCACCTGGTACAGGGAAATGTAGGGGGGACCATGGGTACCCCCCCAGTGCACCCACACCCCACCCCAAAACATCGGGGGCCCGCAACGGGCCCCCGGAAGACAATCTCCGCATGCCTTTCCATGGCTGTCTGACCGCTGAGTAAAGGCTGGCTACCACCGGCATCATAATCGTGCCGGCGAAGCCTGCTCTGCACCGCTACCATTATCCCGGTCCTGCTCTGTCCGCCAGGCAGGAGTGCGGATGGCAACCGGCGGAAAAGCGGAGGTCAGAATTTCCCACCGTCGCGGTCACCACCGCCATCCTAATTTGACCGGCGGTTTTCTTGGTTGCGATCGCGGGCGGATGTCCACCGCCGGTGCCGCGGGCGCCACCGCCGGCCCGGCGGTGGACATCCGACCGCCATCGTTATAGACCCCTAAGTGTTTTATGTGTTGTTTTCTGTGAGTGGGAATGTATGTGCTTTTATTTTGTAGGTTTCAATTACAAGAAGTTACGGGTGCCGGAAGAAGTCTGTTTTTTTTTTTTTTAAAGAAGTGTTTATTAGTTTTACTAACTAATATATTTTTAACACTTCTTTAATTTTTCAGGTTTCCTGGAGCGTTTCTTATCTTAAAGATATTTTCGGGTTTTTTATGGTTTCCGGATGGTTGTTTTGTCGATGGAGGATTTATTTTTTGCTATAGTTGAATTTTTGCATTTTTTGGGGGAAACTTTCTATGGATGATTTTATTCTTATTTAATTGGATTATATCAGAAGATGTTGGATTTTAGAGCTACGGCAACAAACTCGGTAAGTTTATTAAATTTATTTAATTGTGGGATGGAAATAATGTTATGTTTTATTGTTGTGTTTTATTTTATTTTATATAGAATTAATGTGTGTGAATATATTATTATTTTTAGTTAAAAATATATTACACACAGTAATTATAATTGTGGTAAAATAAATACATTTTATTTTTATGTTATGTTTTAAAGGAGAGTATTTTGTATTTAATTTGTATGGATGTTTTAAAGTAGAGTTTTGGCTATCATTCCTAGGTACTCCAGACCTCTTGTGATAGGGTATAGTTTTACTTGCTGTTCTAGGTATTGGTACATTTGTTTAGTCTGTTTGGATGTTTTTGGTTTTAGTTGAGTGACAGATTGTTCCATTCGGAGTTCCTGATAACTTTGGGGCCTATTACGATGGTGGTCGGAAAACCTACCCGACCGCTATGGTAGCGGGAAAAGACCGCCCGCATGGCCCGCGACATCACCGCTGGTCGAATTACGATGACCCGCGGTTGAAATCCGACTGCGGCGGTCTGATCGCAGCCTTAACATTGCGGCCGTTGCTGCTGCCCGCAGCACCGCCGCGATGCCGAAAGGGGCATGTCCTGCATTTCCCTGCTCTGCGTGGCAGGCCCTGCACAGTGCCTGCCACCTGGTACAGGGAAATGTAGGGGGGACCATGGGTATCCCCCTGTGCACCCCCCCAACACATTGGGGGCCCGCAACGGGCCCCCGGAAGACACTCTCCGCATGCCTTTCCATGGCGGTCTGACCGCTGAGGAAAGGCTGGCTACCGCCAGCATCATAATCATGCCGGCGGAGCCTGCTCTGCACCGCCACCATTATCCCGGTCCTGCTCCGTCCGCCAGGCAGGAGTGCGGATGGCAACTGGCGGAAAAGTGGCGGTCGGAATTTCCCACTGCCGCGGTCACCACCGCCATCCTAATTTGACCGGCGGTTTTCTGGCTTGCGATCGCAGGCGGATGTCCACCGCCGGTCCGACGGGCACCACCGCCGGCCCTGCGGTGGACATCCGACCGCCATCGTAATAGGCCCCTTTGTTCTTTTTGTAGGGATGTTATTAGTTTTTCTAGTGTTGGTCTGACTCTCCCTGTTGTTTGTTGGAAGGCATTATGCCATCCTTCTACAGCGTTATTAGTTTTGGCTTGTTCATTAAGTGTGCTAGTGTATATGTTCCACCAGGGAATTTGAACTTTGGGCTGTCTTCTGTGGCCAGATCTATGTAATCTGCCAACTAAGGTGTCTTCAAAGTAGTCCAACAGTGGACTTAATTGTTGTTCATGTTGTTGATAAAAAGGACTTTCTAGTAGTATGTTGTAATGTTCAGCAACATCTGTTACTGGTACATAGGCTAATGCGATCAATTTTTTTATTTGGTATGCAAAAGATGTATTAGTTGCGTACTCTACACTCAGTGATGATTTTTGTAGGTGCCTCCATAAGCATTGATTAAAAGGGTAATAACACCCTTGAATTGAGGTATGGGGGTATGTTTTTAGTATAGCGTTGATCATTGATTGCTCAAAATCTATAATGATTTTTTGAGGGAAATAATCATTAGTTTCTTGTTTTACTTTATTTAGCATTTCTACGTAGGTTGAATTGTGTTTGTTAGGTAGCAATGCGTAAATAAAGGGAATATTACAATTTTGATGTAGCCCATGGATAGGGTAAAGTTGGAAGAATGGTTTGGGACATGTTGCGAAAGTTCCATCCATCATCCATGTTTCAGCTTGTTGAAGTTTAACTAAATTAGTTGCTGTACCAAACATTATTATTCTTTTTTCACTGCATTTATTATCATAGATAATAAATGTTTTTTTATTGAAAGTAATAGCTTGTTCAGGGGTAATTATTACTTCGTCAAAAGTTTTAGCACTTGGTGTGGAAGTTGTTGTAGCCCTTTTAGTGCGCGCTATTGTTCTTTTCAATGAAGTTATGGATGGCATTTGTCCAGTAGCTTCTTTGGGAATTTTAGGCAGCTGTTCTTTTAGAATTGCACTTGTTGGTCTTTGTGAGCTTGTGCTAGCCTTTTTGATGTTTTCAAGTGCACCTCTAACTTCTATTTCTGTAATGTTTGGGGGATGATTATGTTCCCTGGTGTACATTACAGTGGTTTCTCTTGTTGTAGCACGGCCGTAACATTTATTGGAATAATATTTAGAACATTTTAGAACATTTCCAATTGACTTTTAGGCCAGTTTGTTTCTCCTGCTTGTAAACATATCCCATATAACATAGTAAAATTTTTCCTTTCTGGGATGTTATAAACTGTGCTCCTTCAGTCATTTTGATGTTGAAAAATCTATAATAAATGTATATAAGAATTATTAAATATATTGCTATATATATTAATGTTTAAAAATATAATTTTTTTTAAAGTATACTTACAAAGTTTGTCTTTATGTTGTTGAAATTGATGATCTTTATTCTTTAGGTGTGGAATGTTCTTCTGTAGTTTATTTGTCTGAAATAAAAAGCAAGTTTCTTTTATTATTTGTTTTACAACAATTTTATATGGGGTGGGGAGAGTTTTTGGGATGGGTTTTGGGTTTGGGTGGGTGTTTTACAGCTTTATTTCATGCGTTTTGGAAAATACTTACTTTGGGGGTCATTACGATAGCGGGCAAATCGCCACCGATCCGCCCGCTATTTCTCACCACCCGCATTCAATTTCCCCCCACCATATTACGATGGCGGGGGGACCCCGGCGGACGGAAAGACCGTCCGCCGGTTTTCCGCCGGTCTGACAGGAGACCGGGCGGAAAAGGGCTCTGATATGGTGGCGGTGTCTGCAAGACACCGCCATCCATATTAGCATGCATGCTGAGATGTGCCTTCCCATGGCGGCGTTGCCGCCATGGAAAGGCATGTGGTCTTTGCCTTTGGGGGCCTGTAGTGGGCCCCCATATAGTTGGGGGGGTAGGGGGTGCACATTGGCATGGACAAAGTGGCAGGCACCGCGCGGTGCCTGTCACCTTGTGCATGCCAATGCACGACGTCTATTCCCAGCATTGTGAAGAGCGGTGCTGTGAGCACCGCCCACCACAATGCTGGGAATAAGGCTTGCCACCGCCACGGTGGCAGTGGCATCCTAATATCAGGTGCGGGACCGCCGCACCCTTTGCGGACGGTCCCGCATTCCGTTGCGGTGGCGGGCAGACTTTGTCCGCCCGCCATCGTAATGATGCCCTTTGTTAGTTGTATATTTTTATGGTGTTTTCTGTAGTTTGATTGTTTTCTTTAGAGTTGTCTGTAGTGGAAATATAAAATAGAATAAAGACATAAATTAGGGGTCTATTACGATGGCGGTCGGATGTCCACCGCTGGGCTGGCGGTGGCACCCGCCGGACCGGCGGTGGACATCCGTCCCCGATCGCAACCAAGAAAACCGCCGGTCAAATTAGGATGGCGGTGGTGACCGCGGCGGTGGGAAATTCCGACCGCCGCTTTTCCGCCGGTTGCCATCCGCACTCCTGCCTGGCGGACGGAGCTGGACCGGGACAATGGTGGCGGTGCAGAGCAGGCTCCACCGGCAGGATTATGATGCCGGCGGTAGCCAGCCTTTCCTCAGCAGTCAGACCGCCATGGAAAGGCATGCAGAGATTGTCTTCCGGGGGCCCGTTGCGGGCCCCCAATGTTTTGGGGGGGTGTGGGTACCCATGGTCCCCCCCCTACATTTCCCTGTACCAGGTGGCAGGCACTGTGCAGTGCCTGCCATGCAGTGCAGGGGAAAGCAGGACATGCTCCTTTGGACATCGCTGCGGTGCTGTGGGCAGCAGCAACCGCCGCAATGTTAAGGCCCGCGATCCGACCGCCGCGGTCAGATTTCGACCGCGGGTCATCGTAATTCGACCAGCGGTGATGTCGCGGTCCATGCGGGCGGTCTTTTCCCGCTACCATGGAGGTCAGGGAGGTTTTCCGACCGCCATCGTAATAGGCCCCTTAGTTTTTTACGTTTGTATGTTATTGTTTAAAGAGTATTACTTTGAGGGGCCGATTCCGATTTCGGCCGGAAGGGCACCGAACGATGGCCGGAGCCCTTCTGACCGAATTGGAACGTGCCGGCCGGATTCCTTTCCGACCGAGCCATTCCGATGGGCGCGGTCGGAAAGGAATCCGACTCGGGTTTCCGGATAGCTTCCGACGGGCTCAGAGCCCGTCCGCCGTCCGGAAATCCTTCAGTACTCCCCCGGCCGCCTCTTCACGACCGAGGAGTACGATGGCAGTTTTCACTACCTTTTCGTGCCGGTCTTTCTGGCATGAAAAGGCAGTCAAGAAACTGTCTTTGGGGGCCCCAGTAGGGCCCCCATGTGTCTGAGACCGCCGAATGGCGGCCTGGGAGCACCTATGGTGCCCCTCTGTTGATCCCTGCACCCGGTGGCAGGCACCGCAGAGTGCCGGCCACAGGAGTGCAGGGATGACTGCACCCCTGCTTTTCACAATGCAAGCATGCATTCCGCTCGGAATGCATGCTCCCATTGTGAAGTATACGATTGCGACCGAACAGGGTTCGGTCGCATCGTACTTGCAGGGCCGTAACCGACGACAGCAGGTGGGTCGGTTACGACTCCTGACCGATGTCGGACGGACCTGAGTCCGTCCGACATCAGAATCGGCCCCATAGTGTTATTTATTATATTTTAGTTTACTTACTTTTGGTAGATTTTTTGTAGTTTTTGTATGTTGATCTTTTTTTCGGTAGAATTTCAGCAGAGTTTCTCCTTCTTTAGCTTTCTTCATTTGAGGTGTGAAATAAGAGTTAGGTTGGTCAGTTTATATAGTGTTTAGTATATTGTTAGTTTAATTTTATTGGTCAGTTTTAAACTTGTGTGTTTCTATTGGTTAATTTATATTTTTTTAATTGTTTTGGAAGTTGTTTTCCTTATATGGAAACGCTAATTAGAGTTAGGTTCTTTTTTTGTATTTATGTTTAAAGATTTTTGTTTATATGTTAGGTTATATATCTGAAATGAAAGAAATGGATTTTATATTATGAAAGTTCATTTGTATAAATGTTAATAGTGTATTATATATTTTAATTTTTGTTATGTTATTTTTGTTTGAAAAAATGTGTGTTTAAATTAATTTGATTTGTAATATATGTTTAGGTATTTATTTGTATTTATGTAGTTTAATTTTAATGTTTTGTCTAGTTTTGTATAGTCGATATATTTAAAATAACGATATTTGTGTGGTCGATATGTTTGTGGTCGATATTTTGTACGTAGTGTATGTTTTTAATTAATGTGCGATATTTTGAAAATCGATAAATATGACTACGATATTTTTAATATCGATGTTTATGATGTACGATATTATTGTTTGGATATTTTAGTGTTTTCTTAATTAAGTATATAGGGGTCTATTAGGATGGCGAGTTGATGACCGCTTCCGGGCCGGTGGTAGCAACCGCCGGGCCGGCAGCGGTCATCCGCCCGCGATCGCAACACAGAAAACCGCCGGTCCCATTAGCATGTCGGTGACGACCGCGGTGGTGCGATTTTCCGCCCGCCACTTTTCCGCCGATAGCAGTCCGCACGCTTGCCTGGCGGGCGGAGCTGGACCGCTAAAATGGGGCCGGTGCAGGACCAGGCTCCGCCGGCATGATTATGATGCCGGCGGTAGCCAGCCTTTCCGCGGCGGTGGAACCGCCATGGAAAGGCATGTGGAGAATGTCTCCGGGGGCCCGCAATGTTACATGCCGTGATCCGACCGCCGCAGTCGGATTTCAACTGTGGAGAATCCTAATGGGACCGGCGGTTATGTTGCGGTCCTAGCGGGCGGTGTTTTCCCGCTACCATGGCGGTCGGAGTGATTTTCCGACCGCCATCCTAATAGACCCCATAGTGTCAATATTAATGTTGTCGATATTTTTGTGTCGAAATAACTGTAGGTTGATATTATGTCTCTCGAAATTATGTCAGTGATTCAAACTCTTGTAAGTATCCCACAACTTGCTTATTTATGGATAATTGAAGACGAGGCTAAACAAAACGGAGTAGTCTGTGTTATAGTCCATGAGTTTTTTCCCCACGAACAGGAATAGTAAACGTTTTTGGTAGATCAAATGGAAAATTGTGAGGTCATGCCTTTCTTTAAGAAATCTTCCCAGGGGAGGCAGGGAGAGAAAGGGACTCCCTTTAGGCCATATGATTTCCACATTTCCAGGAGACTCTGATAGAATAAAAGACAATGTCAGGAATGGGCAGAAGGCGCAAAGACTTCCCTGGTTCCCTGGCCACCAGATGGTTCTTTTGATAATACAGTGATAGCCCATGTAATATCATATATCTTAGGAGCATATAAAGGAGATAAAAGAACAAAATGATTAGCATCATTGGACATATGGAAGATATTCAGTCAGGATTCCCATGTAGAAGCCACAGCACCACCCCCGACATATTCTGAGATAATTAAAGGGCCCTTATGCCGTCAGGGTATGTATCCATCATTGTCTGTGGAAGATAAGGAATCCACTACCTCAATAGACTCAATGGACACTGATGTTCCAGCTTTAGGCTATAAAGGTCCGATATTAATAACCCTGACTGACATAAACAAAGTTACACCAAAGGTTGATGACTTATTAAAAATGGGGAGGTTGATCTTGCTCAAACAATTAATAAAGATCCTCTTAAACCTGAAAAAGTATATGAGGGAACAGTGTCCTTAATAGAGGACATTTCAGTAAAATTAAGACAAGACAATAATGGAAAATTACTGGAACAAAAGTCAAAAGACATATCAGAATGGGCTAGCAAGATTCCTCAAAACTTAAGTGAGGGAAATGGATATTATACTAGCACCCACAGGTGAAGTTTGATTTAGGGGCACAATCAAAAATACATTAGGAAGAGGATAAGGGTTATCGTGACATGACCACCAGTGTAAAGGGAATACAGAATACAATTAAGAGATTTAGGCCCTCATGCATCAAAGAAAAAAATTTGCGACTCTAAAATAGCGAAAAATAAGGAATCGCTATTTCAGATTAAGCTAAGCATGATGCACCAAAATATTCGGAAAATTTTTGCGATTCCTTAAAAATCGCTAAAATATTTACCGATTACTTATTACCGAATTGGTATTTGCGAATTCGCAAATACCGATTCGGTAAATGCGAAAGCGTCAATCGTCTCATGGGGATGACATCATACCAGGAAGTGAATCCCAGATACCACACACCTGTGCAGAGTGAGAGACTGAGGAGGAGGAAGACTGTTGGTGCACAGCCTGGAAAACACTTTTTCCTGCAGAAGTGGACCCAGGAAAAAAAAAGCAAAAAGGAGAAGGCAGGAAGAGGAAGATCAAATTCAGTGAGAGGGAACTGGAAATACTCACTTAGGAAGTCGTCCAAAAACATGACCAGCTGTTTGGGAAACAATCCCTGCATGTTGCAGAGTCAGTCAAGCGGAAGATCTGGCTTGGGATACAAGCCCGGGTCAATTCTGTGGGGGTCACACACCGTGACATCAACAACCTACAGAAGCGATGGTATGACCTTCGCAGCCGGGCAAAAGAGAGAGTGGCTGAAAGGCTGGCATCTGCAAGAAAAACAGGAGGGGAACATCCACTCAGCCTGCAAACACCCCAATGGACGACTTGGTGGAATCCACTCTGCAGCCCGAGGAAGTTGTCGGGGTCACGCAGATTGACACCTCAGGACATGCGGGGACCTCCCAAGGTAAGAGCACAACCAAACATATTGCAAAATAATCGTAAGCCAAAGTGCAACGAATGCATACCCTGCGTAGTGTAGCAGACATGAGTCCAGTCCACCTCTTACTTGCAACCCCTAATGCATTGTGGGAGTTGTATGCATACAAATGTAATGGCAAAGCATGGAGGGAGTAGCACAGCTCAAATGCAACAGAGTACAGCAAGGCAGTGACAACAGTAGACTTCCTACATCACAGAAGTCAATTTATTACACCTCTGTGAGCGCAATGTCACAAACATGTGCAAAAATAGAAATATTACATTTTACAAAACAAAATGATCTTGCACTGTTTCCCTCACAGATGCATCACAGGAGAGTGACGTGGCAGACATCCACGATTCTGAGGGACATACAGACCAGCAAGATGAGTGACAAGAGATGCCGGCATCCTCGCCCCTACCTGTTCCCACTCAACGCAGGAGAAGAGTACTACCACTGCCCGATTTGGATAGTGAGGAGGACACACAAACAGGAGCGAACCCACAGGGCACTGCCCATACACCACCACCCCCACCACCAGAGGTAACAATCCCGCTACGTCACAGTCCGTTCCGCAGGCGAAGGCCAAGTCCATTTCTGAGGTCTGCTGTGGACGATGGTGAAGCTGCCTGCAGTGTGCTTGAGACCAAGATGCTGAGGGTCCAGCGCCTGCAACAAAAGAACATGCGTATTATGCAGGAGCAACTGGGAACAATGGTCACACACATGGGTGGGATACGTGACTGCATGAAGGAGCAGACGACTGCAGTCGTTGAGGGGCTCAGGGCACACGGTGATAAACTTGACCATGTTGCAACAGCCATTGAACAGATGTGCAGGGTCATGCAGGCTGAGCATATCTCTAATGCCAGGAGACAACAACATTCTATGGGGCGCATGCGCGGATACACCAGGGCCATCAACAGGCTGAGTTCTACAACAGCTCAGCTATACAGGCGTGCAGTCGCCATGCAGGTCGAGATGACCCACTGCTGTGGGGATGTGGCCAGGGGCCTAATCCAGGTCACCACTGCTGTGGAAGGGCTGCAGACAGCAGCAGCCAGTGGGAACCTCATGCATGGAGGGGGGGAGAGTGAGGAGGCCTCCAGCCTTAGCAGCCTACTGGTGCCTGTGGCACATAGCAGGAGGCGCAGTAGCAGGAGTCAGGCAGGCACAGAAGACACCATGTCAGATGCAGCTGGGCCTATTACAAGGTCCACAGGGGGGCGTCACAGGAAGTGATAGACATTTGGACATTCAAACAATCTGGTGATGAAACCAGATATGTGTTACTTATACACACTGCAGTTGCAGTCCCAAGGCAATGGAATGTAATTGTCTGTACATGGTATGTGTGCATTAACACATACACACAACTGTCACATTAAACCTTTAACCAAATACTGTGTTGTCATGTGCTTACTCACCTTAGAAGTAATGTTGCGTGATTTCTGCTCTTCTACGTCTGCCCTCTGCTGCATTTGGTCCGCCTGCTGCATGGGGTGGTTGTGTCGGCTGTATGTCCTGTTCTGGCTCGCTGTCAGAGTCCACCAAGGGGATGCCTCTAGTGGTGGCTATGTTGTGCAACATAGCACACGTTGCCACAATCTTACAGCATTTCTCAGGACTGTACTGTAATACCCCACCGCTCTTGTGTATGATGCGGAATCGTGATTTAAGTACCCCAAATGTCCTTTCGATCACATTGCGCGTCGCAATGTGCGCACGATTGTAACGTCGCTCCCTTTGAGTGGCAGGATTCAGGTATGGGGTGAGGATGTAAGACCTCACAGGGTATGCGCTATCACCTACAGGATGTGAGAGACCAACATACATTAGTCACTGCAATGTGTCACCATGGTGTACACTTTTAAATTACAGTATTACATTGATTTACCCAGCAGATATCCTTCTCCAAACTCCCCACTAAGTAGACGTCTGTGTATTCCACTGTGCCGGAAGATGTATGCGTCATGGGCACTGCCAGGGTAACTTGCCACAATGTCAGTGATTAGTGTTTTTGAGTTGCATGTTACCTGTATGTTCAGTGAGTGGTAAGATTTCCGGTTGCGGTAGATATACTCATTCACTGCAGGGGGACATATGGGTACATGCATCCCATCGATACAACCAATCACATGCGGGAACTGTGCAACCTGATAAAAATCTAATTTGGTTTGCATCAAATCCTGTGGTGTGGTGGGGAACCTTATGTGGTTGTGTATCCTCTGCAACATGGCATTTAGGAAACTGTTAAAAAAACGTGATATGGCACTTTGGGAGACCCCTCCAGCTGCTGCAATTACTCCCTGGAAGGACCCTGAAGCTAGGAGATGCAGGGAACACAGGACCTGCACATGGGTGGGTATGGCATGTGTCCTGCGGGTCTGCCGCTGCAGTATAGGGTCTAACTCAGCAATTAGAGCTAAGATAGCTGCAGCATTCAGCCTATATTTATCATAGATCTCCTCCTCCGTCTGCCCTAGCAATGTGACGCGCACTCTAAAGATTCTCTCCTGGATCCTCCTTCTCCTCTGTGCTGCTGCTCTCAGCCTCATCCTCCTTGCCACAACATAGAGCGCTGCCATGGTGGGTCGTTGGGATGCATTCTGGGACTGTTTAAGTAGTTTGCTGATGATTTACACCTGTTTTTGATTATGTGTGATTTTTACCACCTGATGTGATGTCTTCTAGTTTAAGGAATGCAAATAGCGAATTTAGGCTGGTTCTGTATTAGCGAAAACTTGATGCATCCCATTTTGCGATTTCTTAATTGCGCTTCCTAAAATACAGAATCGGTATTACCGATTCTGTATTTTATGAAGCGCAAAAGTGCGAGAACTACTATTTCTTGCGATTTTGCTTAATGCATCAGAACTAGCTAATTGGCGATCGGAAAAGGCATTTTTACCGATTCCCAATTTTTCGGTGCGCAAATTAGCTTGATGCATGTGGGCCTAAGCCTTATTGCTGATGACTGTTCAAATATATGTAATTCCATATCATTTAAACCAGATGAAAAGCCAGTTGTAAGGGACATAGGATATGATCTGGAAATCAAGAATGTGACAGGAAAGGATGAGAAAGATGAGGAAGAAATAAACTCAGTGGGGAGTGAAATTAGAAGGGTTCTTGACCGGGAACGCATGGAATTGTGGCAAGAGGCTGAGAACAGAAATGCTGAAATAAATAGAAGATTAGAGGAACAAAGTGCCTTTAGAAAACAAATAAGAGGAGAGCAGGTGTTTCCCAGTAGTATAACAAGGTCTGGGCGTCCATTTCGAGCAGAGGGTATGATAGAGTTAGGACAAAGTTCCCCTCCGGCTGAAGTAAGATCCCTTCATGTACGAAATATGCAGGGAATGACAAGTTTTAAACAGAGAAAAGAAAGGAAAGGAAACAGTGACTTGACACCCAATGAAATAGTAGCGAAGGAGGAAAACAGCTGGTATAATGTTGTCCCATTTACTAATAACCTTGCAGGGTGGACAGAAGGTATGGTGCCACAGATGAAAGTGTGGCCAAGAGCAGGATCCTTTGACCCTGAATTGATAAATATGGCTGATTTATGTATTTTTCAAGGTTATGGGGACCCAGAGTGGGATTATGATTACATGCAACAAAGTCTATGTGTGTGGAAGAAATATGCTTTAAGGTCTGAGACACATTATGAGGGACATGGTGGCAGGAATACCGCTGTAATGCAGATGCCACTGGTGTATAAGACACAGGGAGCACAGCCTGTCTATGTTCCATGGCAACACATGGATAAACAAAATCTAAAAAAGGGCTTGCCTCCATTACACGAACGAGCTTGGAAATGGATAAAAGCATTTGAAAATGCAACAGCTGGGTACCTTTAGCTCTTGGAGATGGAGGGCATGGAGGAAGAACTTCAATGCCGTGGACAAAACTACCTATAAATTGGCTCTGAAAGCCCACTACACCAAAGTCCGTGAGGAAAAGAAGCTTTTTTTGGCGGAAAAAATTGAACAAGCTGGAAACCGCAGTAAAGAACTTTTCAAGATTGTAAAAGATTTCTCCTCCCCTAACGCGATGGATAGCCCATTTACACCTACCAGTGAATGGACTAACAATATTGCGGGCTATTTTTTAAATAAAATTAAAACCATACAAGACTCTTTTAGGGAGCTACCCTTAGCAATGGAAGGGAATACAAGCTCACCCCCGGTGCCATTCCCATTTCAGACGGGGCCCTCCTGCAGTTCCCACCCATCCCATTGGCCAACTCACTTAAGATAATGAAAGCCCTTAAATCTGGCTCTCCCTCGGATTCTTGCCCAGCGAAAGTACTGGCGTCCATCGCTGAGGTGATCAACCCAGCAGTTAATTTGGTTTCGAACACCTCTTTGTCCGAGGGATTAATGCCTGAAAGCTGGAAGCACGGGAAAATTCTCCCGCTTTTAAAGAAACCTTCAGCAGACCCTTTGGTAGCCAGTAATTATAGGCCAATATCGCTGCTGCCTTTCTTCTCCAAGGTCCTGGAGAAATATGTAAATACTGTCTTTACAGCAAACTTCAGTACAGAGACGGCCTTATTGGAAGTCTCGGAAACCATCAAAACAACACTCGATAGAGGGGGCAAAGCAGTACTGATACTATTGGATGTTTCCGCGGCGTTTGACACCGTGCCCCATGACCGACTCCTGCAAAGACTCCAGGACTGCGGTATTGGTGGCACGGTCCTCAGCTGGTTCACCTCCTTTCTGGATAATCGCCAACAAACAGTATGGTCCCCTCCTTTCTTGGCCCTCATGCCCCCTATGAAAGTAGGAGTTCCACAGGGATACATTTTGAGCCCGACTCTGTTTAACGTGTATATGGCTCCCCTTGCGCTCCTTGCAGAAAAACATGGCGCAAAAATAATATCCTACGCGGATGACACGCAATTGCTGTTTACCTGCGAGAAGGAGAGCGCATTCAGAGGAAATGAGATAAATGCGTGCCTGACGAAGGTGTTCACTTGGTTCAGACAGACACCAACTGATGTGCAACTCAGAAAAATGCTGACATGTTGATGAAGTCCCAGGTCCAATCGGTGGCTGGCACATGTTTTGGGTTACTGAAAATGTTGAGAAATTTCCTCCCGTTACTCCCAATTCCACACAGGAAGACTGTAGTCCAGGCCCTGATTATATCCAGGCTGGATTACGTCAATGCTCTGTACCTTGGCCTCCCAGACTATCTGCTTGGCCGCCTGCAGGTGGTGCAAAATGCGGCAGCCAGAGCCATACTCATGGTAGGCCCCAGGGCGCATATGACCCCCCACCTGAGGTCCTTGCACTGGCTTCCGGTGCGGAAGAGAATACACTTTAAAGCTTTAGTTTTGGCTTTCAAGGCCCTTCACAACACAGGTGCTCCCTACATCAGGAATAGAATTCAGCACTATGCCCCACTAAGGACCTTGAGATCCTCTGCCCAGCGTCTGTCGACCATTCCAAAGTTTTCCCGCTCACGCATGGGTGGTCGCTCTTTTCAATTGGTGGCCTCACAGTTATGGAATAGCCTGCCGCCTTCTTTAAGACAGGCGCAGGATCTCCTTGCTTTCAGAAAAAAATTAAAAACCTGGCTTTTCCAACTTTAAAATGAGGTCTACCTGTTTGTGTGCGCACTGTCAGTCTCGGGGTCCTTCCAGCGCCGGGACACTCTGTGGAGTAGCCGTGCGCTTTATAAGTGCCCAGTAACATAACATAACATAACATGTAAAGAGCCTGTTGAGCTCCATAGTAGGGGATGAGGTGGACAGTATAATGAGAAGTGCAGGGATACAAGGAGTAACTATTACTAAAGGAATACATGATGGGTCTGCTTTTGGAGTAGTACGCTCTAGGGTGTGGACTGAATTAAGGAATAGGTACCCAGACCGACCAGATATTGGGGCATTGATGACACAAACTTTATCTCCAGGACAGTCCTGTGCAGACTACATAACAATGATGAAGAAAAAGTGGGAAGCAGATGTAGGACCTGTAGACATGGGAGGTAGTTGTAGATCATTCCCACAATGTTTTAAAACAGGGGCAATCAGGAGACATACAAGACCATTTAGATCAGGTTGTGGCCTTGGATGTAAAACCCTGGGCAGAAATACAAGCACATATTATACATTTTTGTAGGAAAAAGGAAGAAAAGGAGAGGAAAAATGAAGACCAAAGTGACAGAGCCCAAGCCAAACTGGTGACACAAAAAATACAGAAAAATGAGAAGGAAAAGAAATGACTGTGCAGGTTCCTGTTGCAAACAGGGAGCAAGTAAGGGGTCAAAGAGAGGGGAGACAGATGCAAGGAAGAAGAAATTTTAAATACCATTGCTGCGGTAACATTGGACATTTTATTGCTTAATGCCGCTTTAAGAAGAGTGATGAAGCGCAGGAAGTGATAGGAATAGGGAGAGGAAAGGGAAGACAAAATGTGAACACGTCGGGGCCAGCGCCTCAATATGGTCCTTATCAGTATGTCCCCTATCCTCAACAACAAATAACTCCACTACCACAGGTTTATATGCCACAACAGCAATTTGCTAATGTACCTGTTCAAGGGGCACCAGCACCTGTTGTACAGACAGGAGGCCAGCATCGGGTGCAGACTACTGCATTGGTGAGCACAGGGAGTCAAGGACAAGGGGGAGTGATTGTTCAAGGTGGAAACCCTTTTTATCATACAGCCTGATGGGACGCACAAGGGAATCCCAATTGTTCTGTGGTAGCTAGGACTCTACACCCAGAGGAAGAACCAATGGTAGAAATGATTATAATGGGAAGGAGGTATGCTTTCTTGGTTGATACAGGGGCAACAAAATCTTGCCTCTCAGAAGGAAATGTTCCATTGTCCTCTGCCACCATGGATACGCAGGGCTTCTCTGGTGAAGTACAGCGCATTCCATACACAACACATGTGCCCATAGAGATGGCAGGAGTGCGAACGCAGGAGCGTCTCCTTTATTCTCCAAATTCACCAGCAAATTTATTAGGAAGGGATATCATGTCTAAATTAAACATGACAATAAGGTTTTCCTCTGATGACATGTGAAATACCAGGGCAAGCGAAATTAGGGATACATCTGCTAAGAATACCAGAGGAAAATGTCGTTGGAAGGGCAGAGTCAGTGCATTATAAATTGCTAGCAGATGCAGTACTTGCGGTTCTGAAGACAGAGGAAATACTTTTAGGGAGATGGATGGAATTGCCACCTAGACTAATTTTCAGGAGACAAGCTGGTGGTGATGAATTGGGACAGGTGAATACCCTCTACCTTGAGTGCATGGAAATATCCAATAGGTGGGGCGCTCTGGTGGCATCAGATAATGATGGAGGAATTTGGAAGGTCCTGATTTTTCTTATGCCTGGTCTGAGAGCACGGGACATTTCTGATTCAGAACTCTTTTCAGACGATCCCACCAGGACTGAGATAGTTTATACACACACTGCACCCTTGTTAGTACATGTTTACCGTGCACAGACCACGTTACCAGTTGTGCCATCCCCCTCCAGTGATATTGAAGCACTTGCAGCAGCCCCGCCTTGTCTCTGGACATCAGCTCCAGATGAGGTAGGAATGATACTATCTGCAGAACCATTTAAGATAAAGTTGAAGCCAGATGCACAATTGCCACGCGTAAAACAGTATCCACTGTCTACAGAAGCAAAAGAAGGTATTAGAGGGACAATACAAAGACTGAAGGATCCGGCAGTCCTGTATTCCTGTCCATCACCTTGTAACATCGGAATTTATCATGTAAAAAAATCTACAGGTAATACTTGGAGGATGGTTCAGGATTTTCGCCCCCTTAATGCCATAGTATTAGCAGAGTACCCCTTAGTGCCAGACCCAACTGTGATATTGACTAATATACCAAGTGACAGCAAATGGTTTTCTGTAGTGGATCTAAAGAATGCTTTTTTTTAGCATACCTTTACATCCTGACAGTCATTATTTGACAGCCTTCAGTTTTGATGGCGAACAAATCCAGTACTCTAGACTCCCACAAGGCTATTGTGAGTCTCCATCTGTGTTTAATAGAGTATTGAGAGATGATTTGTTAAATTTCCAGTCAGACAGTACAGTCTTGCAATATGTAGATGATTTACTAGTATGTAGTAAAACAGAATCTGAATGTGTTTTGGAAACAGTCTATCTTTTAACGCTACTTGCTACTAAAGGATACAAAGTGGACAGGAAAAAATTACAGTTTGTGCAAAAAGAAGTGCTGTATTTGGGCCAAGTGTTGTCTGCAGAAGGCAAAAAGATGGCAGGTTCTAGAATACAAACTATACGTGATCAGCCTCAGCCCAAGACAGTAAAAGACATGCAGAAATTTCTAGGCCTTTGTAATTTTGTACGTCAGTGGGTATTTGATTATGCTACCATCATACAACCACTAATATATGCAATGAAGAAAGCTAAAACTGACAACACAGGCATACAGTGGAGTGATGACAGTGTAAGTGCATTTCAGACATTGAAAGAAGCAACTGCTTCAGCCCCAATGCTAGCAAATCCAGACTATACAAAGAGATTTTTTCTGTTGCCACAGAGGATTCCATGATATCAGTCCTTACTCAAAAATACCCGATGGGTCACAAACCCATCGCCTATTTTAGTGGACTGTTAGATCCAGTAATGAAAGGTCACTTTCCTTGTGAGCGAGCGCTTGCAGCAGCAGCTTTTGCAGTAGAAAAGAGTAGTACTATTACAGCAGGATGCCCTGTGACACCGTATGTTGAACACTCTCCATTCGCTGTGCTGCAGAAAAGTAAAAGTACATTGACCACTCAAAGAACGACAGGTTATGAAGTAATACTGTCAAACCCTTCTATCTGCATTGAGAGAGTACACTCAGTCAATCCTGAAACTTTTTTAGTGCACCCACTAGAGCCCACTGATCATGACTGTAGTGTAACATTGGAGGAGGACGATCACCTGGCACATGAGAACCCCTTGTCTGATGGCCGACAATTGTTTATTGATGGTTCCTCATGGATAGACCAGGAGACAGGCAAAAGACATACAGGTGCAGCTGTTGTTGAGGCTATTGGTACACCTACTGATTATACCTTACACACATTGCACCTCTTACCCTTGCCATCCCAAGACTCAGCCCAAGTGGCTGAATTAAAAGCATTGATAACGGCCCTATAGGCTTGTCGGGGTCAGCCAGTAACAATATACACTGATTCAGCATATGTAGCTTCCACAGTTCACTCAGGGCTGAAGAGATGGGAACGGCGAGGATTTCTTAAATCTGATGGGACACCAGTAGCGCACCAACATCTTTTAGCTGACCTTATTGCTGCATTGCAAATACCATGTCAAGTAGCAGTAGTTAAGTGCCAGGCACACAAAAGGAACAGATTTGGTGTCTAAGGTAAATGAAGCTGCTGATACAGCAGCAAAGGAAGCTAGTTTATATGCAATGAAAACATGCAGTATGTACACTTTAGATGCAGATGATGAGGTTGAGATACCACACTATGAGAATATTTCTACAGAGGCATTATTAGACATTCAAAATGCAGCACCACAACATGAAAAAGATCCCAGGAAATCAAGGGGGGGGAGTGACTGGATTTCCAGATCTCCTTTATAGATCAGCAACTTAAGGTAAAGTTATAATGCCTCAGTCATTACTTATAACAGCCCTTCGACAACTTCATTTACCAACACACAATTCTAAAAGAGTAATGATGGATGAAATAAATAAAAGCTGGTTTATCCCTAATCTAGGACCATTAGTTGATGTATTCATAGCTTCATGTCATGTGTGTTATCAGTACTCTAATAAGAGGTCACCAAAAAGGCTTTCATCCACCATTCCAAGACCAATAGGTCCTTTCCTAGAGTTACACATAGACTTTGTAGATATGATACAAAAATGTAATGGATATAGGTATTTGTTAGTAGTGGTGTGTCCATTTTCACGATGGATTGAAGCAGGACCCTGCTCCAGGTGTGATGCTGACCAGGCAGCCAAATTCCTGGTGAGAGAGGTCATACCGAGGTGGGGGGTTCCGGCGGCAATACGCAGCGATAATGGCAAACACAGTATTTCAGCAAATTACTACACTATTAGGAGTGGAACACCAGTTTACCTCAGTTTACCACCCAGAGAGTAATGGAATTGTTGAGAGGATGAATGGATTATTGAAAAGCAAAGTGTCAAACATTTGTGAGACACTGAAAAAGAATTGGCTTTAGTGCCTTCCCCTTGCTCTGTATGCATTGAGAAATGCCCCTTCAAAGGATCATCATTTGACCCCTCACCAAGTCGTAACAGGTAGGCATTCTAATTTTTCCTTTAAACAAAATCAAATGATTCATTCTGATACTAAGTCTGCATCAGAAAGTGTTTGGCAAGGTGCACGTAACGGACCTTATTCCATTTTTGGCCTCACTCCTGCAGAGAGGGGAGGAGGCAATGGTCCAAGAATAAATGATACAATGAAGAGACAGTTAAATGATATTTTTCATAGTATAATAATGAGTTCAGTGGTTATGATTATTACTCTGATAATTTGCTATTGTATTATGTGTTACGTAGATGCAAAAGATCCCACCCATAGGGAAGAAATATTACGCTTTCGCAGAGCTGTTTTCAATGAAACAGATATACATCCTCTGCATGATTCTTTACTTGGTACAAAAGCATGCATGATATAGGTACCAATACACAAAATGATAGTTGTTATGTATGTTCTCTTATTCCCCATGCCACAGGAACACTACCTTTAGTATATCCTAAAGAAGTGCCTGTTAATATGACAAAGTGTTTATTGCACCTTTTCTTGTGTAGGATAAAAGCACAGTTACAGCCAACTCATGTTAGTCCTATGACTGCCAGAGTTAATACAACTAGATTTGATACAACCCCTGAAATTTTACAAATTCTGACAGATAAAACAGAGATAATGAAAGAGATATCCAGAATGAAGGGAGCAGGGCAGAAATATAGTGATGTAAATTGGGAGGAAGCAGTATTGGAACAAGGTATTCTAGGGAGATCTAATCCACCATCCACCTGTAATAATTATTCTGCAAAACCACTGGCCCCAGATTGCGCAGCCAGGCCAGTATTAAGTATTGAAGCATCAGTATTTGCCAATAATAAATGGTTTACTGGAGCTAGGTTTTCATGTAGGGCCATATCTTTATGGAATGGCACAGAAACAAAAAATAATTTTAGATTTGATGATATAAAATCATCATGTCAGCAAGTATGGGATGAAAACATACAGAGATATACATGGACTGGAACTAAACATCATCCTCAGCTGGTTGTGAAACTGATGAGGTTTTCTCTTTGCTTTCAGGGAAATGGGATTGTTAAAGTGGGACTGAATCTCAATTGCAGCTCAACTATTTACAATGCCGATATGCAGGGCGGTACCTCCAGCCTTATGGATTTTTTCTGGCAGTGTGGAGCTCGAATTAACACTCAATTACCCCCCGACTGGTGCGGAATCTGCTCTCTGGTGACTTTGCATACCCCATCTATGGTAATACCAGCAAAAGAAATAAAAGATTTGCATTTGCATTCCATGAGTAAAGCATCAACGTTGCTGCATCATCACAGAAGAAAAGGATGGCTGAGTACTTTGGAACTTCAGTGTGGCAGGATGTGCCCAAAGAGTATAGGTTGTTCAATGACGCCCAAACATTTTTGGAAGTCTGATACCTATGGGGCCTATTAGCATGGCGGGCGGATCGCCACCGCCCGACCGGCAGTGGCGATCCGCCCGCCAAAACACCCCGCAGGACGGCCTTTTACCCCCGCCACATTAGCATGGCGGGGTACACGTGATGGATGGAAAGACCGTCCGCCGCTTTTCCGCTGGTAGGCAATCGTCACGATTGCCTACCGGGCGAAAGGCCTATGACTATGGTGGCGGTGCCTTGCAGGCACCGCCATCCATATTATGATGTGGGCGGTGTCTTGCCTTTCCATGGCGGAGACTCCGCCATGGAAAGGCAAGCGGTTTTCGCATCAGGGGCCCGTTGCGGGCCCCCAGGGGGGTGGGGGGCTGCACTTGGGGGGTACCTATGGTACCCCCCAATATTGGCATGGACAAGGTGGCAGGCACCGCGCGGTGCCTGTCACGTTGTGCATCCCAATACACAACATGCATATATTGCATTGTGGCGGGTGCTGCTTACAGCACCGCCTGCCGCAATTTAATATATGTGGGATGCCACCACCACCGTGGCATCCTAATTGCCAGTGCGGGACCGCCGCACCTCTTGCGGGCGGTCCCGTTTTTTCCATTGCGGTGGCAGGCAGACACAGTCCGCCCGCCATCGTAATAGACCCCTTTGTTTCAAGCAAAAGCAACTGCTCGCTGGGTTCAAATCACCCGGTGGGAATTAATGAAAGCAATAAATGCTACTGAAGATGGCTTTAATGCAATTAAAGAAGAGCTGCGTTCAATCAGACTTATGGTGATGGAAAACAGATATGTTTTGGACTTAATGACAGCAATCGAAGGAGGAGTATGTAGAAAAATTAATTCGGTATGCTGTACTTTCATACCGGCAAATGATGAAGATGAAGGAAATCTAACTCAGGCCATATTGACTTTGCATAATTTGCATACACAGATGAAGAAAGAAGGGGGTGCTCCAGATGAGTGGTTCACTGGCTGGTTTGATTCGGTGCCATCCTGGATGTCGGGGTTGTCTAAGGCCTTGTTGCCTATAATAGTTTTGTTGCTATTGATGTGCCTAGTATTTCAGGTTATCTTAGCATGTGGCAAGAGTGTTACAGCTAAAGTGGGAGGTATGTTTCCTATAATAAGAAATAAAGAGATGCAAAATACAGAATTGAAAGAAATACACAGGGGTAGTGAGGAAGTAGTTGAAGAATCGACTAGAGAGGGGAATGAAAGGAATCAAAACCCTAATTTAGATTTAGGCCCTAATTATTGTGTTCATTATTCTGTTTTACCTGTCACTTGCCCACAAACTGTAAAATATTATGTAAAGAAAGGAAAACAGTATAATGTGATTTAAATGTGTGGTTAAACGTGCATGTTAAGTTGCACATTTGTATCTGGAAATAACCTATAGCCTGCTTTCAAAAAAAGGTCTAAATGCGGAGTGGCTTAAGTGTTTTTTCTTCCCATTGTATTCTGGCTGAGAAACTTCCTGTCTTGAATATGTAACAGGAAATTCGGAGTAGCAAGAATGTTCTAATTGCGTGAGAAGTCACGAACACAGGGAAAAGCTGCAGGAAATGTATGTAATCTGGGTGGGACATAACGGAAAAGCAGGAAGCTTTTTCTATTGTTCATATTGTATTAGAGTTATGGCAGTTAGCCAAAATTAGTATTATAAGACTAGACTCGTCATGTGTGTAAGTTGAGACTGACTTGTGCTTTTCTTATAGCACGTCGTCGCTCTCCCAGCTGTACTAGCCTGGCATATGCAATAAACCTGTTTGTACTTCCTTTTGTTGCAGATGTGGTGATTAATTGATTTGCACTGCTTAAAGGATTTTTTCCCAACAAATACAACCAAGATTTGTGGAAATAAAACGTTCTTCCCCTGAGTATTAGTTGCAGTTGCTGTAACAGATATAAACATGAGACCCATTCTTTTTATATAGTCCAGTTCCAGTGTACTACACCAGTAATTACCATCATATATGTCCCATATTAAATGGGCTTACCTGAATTTTTCAGCTTAGCACGTGTGTATGCGAGTACGCTATACTCCTCCCGGCGTCTTTGATCCGCGCCGTGAGTATTCGGCAGCGGAACCATTACCTTTGACTCCCGTGGGTAATTAACATGGATGCCGGCCTGGGACACCTCATGGGAAACACCCTTTCACATAATATTCTCCCAAATCAGCCGCCATATTGAAATGACTGCTATTATTAATTTACCCAATATCAAATTATCCATAACTGTGATATTATCGTGTCAAGGCGTTGTAGTCCCAACTGATATAATATGCCACATTATCTCCAAATATAACGTACATAGGTCAAAAGAAACGTATCCACCCAAACTGCTGCCATATTGAAACAAACAGCATTTTTGAATTACCTGATATCAAATCGTCCATAACTGTGATATTATTGTGTAAATGTGTTGCAGTCCCATCTAATGTAATATGCCACATTGTCTCCTAATATAACATACGTAGGTAAAAAGAAACATGTCCACCTATAGTAGGCGCTTAGATTACATCCTTAAGCCCGAAGCACAGTGGAATGCCAGGTGGAAATCTTATTTCTTAAAAATAGTATCCCGCCATGCAAGTTGTATAAATTGTATCAAAGCATTTCAAGTCATGCGAATTGCAAGTACTATTATGCATGTGAATACTATACTTTAAAGAGCTGCTTGCAATTCACATACATTTGATCAAGTAACAATATCAGAAACGAAAAGAAAGTTTCAGTACTGTATCGAAAATATTATTTAATCTGAAAGGCAGGGTAGTGTGCATCACAGTTAACTCAATTTATGCAATCAACACCAAAAAAAACAAGCATTGGCATAGCCAATAGGTCTTGCTTTTGGGACCTTATAAGTGTTTACCCATGCAACAGTTGATGTTGTTGCACCAAGGCTATTGTGCTGCATAACTAAATACTTATAAGGTCCCAAAAGCGAGACCTATTGGCTATGCCAATGCTTGTTTGTGCTAGACATAGAAAAGTTTGTTCCCACTTCCTGATGGTCTTTGGGTGCATCTGTCACAGGACCGAGTTTCTCTCACACCCTAGACACTGCAGGGAGACGTGTGATCATTGACTGCATTTGCTTCCTGCAGACATTTCCCATGGCGCTCGGTCTGAGAAAAATGCTTTTGAAGTCAGACACCAACATAAGTTCGGAGCATCAAAGGGTGTGGAAAAAAGAACCAATGTCAGCGCATAGGGATGGTGTCCATATGAGGAGCCATGCCATCACTTTCAGAGGTAGTGTGAGGCCGCCACAGAGTCGATGGCGCCCCCTGTCAGCGTGCGAGAGAAAATGCTAGGGAACGTGCTGGATCTAGTATGGTGCCGGGGGGATTCAAAATGTGAGGAATCGGGAGGAGGAGCCAAGCGCCGGACCAAGATGGCTGCCTGAGCTCTCGGCTCCGCCGATACTGTTCCTCGAAACCCATCATCCTGCCTTATCCTGCCCCGTAAGCACTGCAACAGCAAGCAGTGAGTGAGCGGTGCCGTTTGCGGCTGTCCCGGCTCTCGGACGCTACCAGGAGCTGGAAAAGCGGGCTCCGACCGTCTGGGCCTACTGGCTGACCCCAGACCGGGGACTGCGGTGGGAGGACGATGGCTGGAGCGCTGCCCGGACCGGAGGTCGCCGATCGGAGCGCATCTGCCTGGCTCTGCGGGATCCCGCTTTCTGGGACGGAGCGCGGACTGCGACTAGAGCGGCGGTGAGATCCCCCTGGTCCGGGTGTGGGGCGGCGGAGTGGGTGAGGTGCTGGGACTGACTGTGGGACTCGATGGAGCCAGAACCCTGAAGATCTGCCGGTGGAGTGGGAGCGACCTGCATCGCGTCTCTCCCCCCTCTCGTCTTGGAGCCATCTGTGGAGGGGATGAGACCGGGGCCGGCACTGAACTGCCTCCTCACCTGCGTCCTCACATTGGCCTGCAAGTGACTGGTGGCATCGCTCAGATTGAGATTGGGAGAGTTGATCTGACCGTGTGTCCGGAGCGGCTGAGACACCGCGGGAGTTACGGGCCGCCTGTGCTCCCCGTCCCTGACCGGGCGCCCGAGCCGGTCTATTCCACACGTGGCGGCCTTTTCGTAGTTGCTGGCCCATCGACTGCTCGGACCTTGTTAGACGCCGCCTCCGTGTCCTGGGATTTGGGAGACAAATGGCGAGTAAGGCGGACTCGGACAGGAACCAGGCCAAGGTGTCCAGAGGATCGAGGCAGGTCCAGTCGAACAAACTGGACCGCTATACCCTGCCCAGAGGCTCGCCGGTGGAACCGCTTCATGCCCATAAGGTGGGGAGGTCTCTGCGAGCCCCACCTCGGAACTGACCCTGCAAGATGTTATGGCCGCCATAGAGGGGGTTAAATCATCCCTGGAACATAAAATGGACACCATCTCCATTGAGGTAAACCTCATCCGGGCTGACCTAACAAAAATAAATGAAAAAGTCAAGTCCCTGGATATTAAAACGACCGGTCTGACGGAAGATGTGTCACAGCTCCAGCGCGAGGTACGTGATCTTAAGTCTTTCTGTGAAACGACCGAACGGAAGCTTGACGACTGTGAAGGCAGATCGAGACGCAACAACGTCCGCATTTTAGGGGTGCCCGAAAAATCAGAGGGGCCAGCTCCTGACTTGTTTGTCGAGGACCTTATCCTGAATCACCTTAAACCCAAGGAACTGGGGAACTTTTTCACCATAGAGCGTGCGCACAGGATCCCAGGTGGGCGACCAAAGCCCGGGGCGCCTCCGCGCCCTCTCATTGCAAGAGTCCTCAACTTTAGAGACAGAGACGCTATCCTGCAATGCGCCCGAGCGGCACCCCTGCTGCGCTATGAAAATGCCACCCTCTCTTTCTTTCCCGATTTCACACAAATGGTACAAAGACAGCGCAGAACCTTCCTAGCCGTCAAGAAGAAACTTAGAGACAAAGGACTTAAATACGCCATGATGTTTCCGGCTCGTCTCCGTATCGAGGACAGGGGAAAAGTATGGTTCTTTGATAATCCTGAGATGGCGTCGGATTGGCTGGACGATCGTGCAGCCGGTGGCTCCCCGAGACGTAGTCGCGACGAAGACCAGGAATCACGGGAGCGGGAGTGACAATTGGCTGACGCACAGGCGGTCAACATGCTCGTGGCCAGGTATGGGGGCCCGGGGCCCCACAGTCGGACAAAAGCTCACGTTGAACAGTAGCTACTTAGAGCTACACTTCAAGACCTTATGGGAACAACTCTCTGTGAAGTTTGGGTTTGGGGACGGTGGGAGGGAACGCCGATCTTCCTCCTCTTTACTACCTTTAGTTGCTTTTCAGTTTTAGGGTATTGGGCGACAGGCACTCTGCCAGTTTGTGATGGGCAGTTTTAAGTCCAGAGAGCAGGGAAGCAGGGAGGGGTTGTTGGAAACGGGATTTGGGAGGGGGGTTGTGTTATTTTTGTTTGTATGTATCGACACATGATGTGTGTTAAAGTTGTGATTTCGGCAAATCTTATAATCTGCATGACCAAGGCACTAGACGACGTTTACAAATATGACGCACACCCAGTGGAATAAAAGTGCGAGAATCCTGAGCTGGAATGTTAACGGGCTGGGGGACAAGGTTAAACGCAGTATAGTTCTCCAATATATCAGGAAGCAAGCCCCTGACGTCGTCTTGCTCCAGGAGACACACCTGATAGGTAGTTCATGTAAAGCACTGTGTAGATCTGGATATAAGTTAGTGGCACATGCAGGGTTCACCACAAGCTCCAGAGGCGTGGGTATAATGGTAAAAAGCACCTTCCCGCTCACTATAGATCGCATATGGACGGACGACAGGGGCCGATACGTGGGTATTACGGGGTCCTGGGAAGGACGCACTATGACATTGGTCTCCATCTATGTCCCCCTGGCCTCCAAACTACCACATTTCAGGACCTGCGTGCACGCTCTCCTCTCACTACCTGAAGGGGTGTTATTGCTGGGAGGGGACTTTAACTCTGTAGGGTCAGGGGCGCTGGATCGCCACCCACCGCGGGGAACTGGGGCCCTCGCATAGATGGCTGCCAGATTTTCTTGAAACCATGGGTCTAGTAGATGGTTGGCGCACTTATAACCCTGACAAAATGCAACACACCTTTCACTCGGGGCCCATGGCAGCTTATCCAGATTAGACTATATCCTGATCCCCGCCCCCCAAATCTTGCTCATCCACGAAATTAGACACCTGGCAAGGGGCATTTCTGATCACTCACCAGTCTGGGTCCATGTTCTCCTCGATCAAGCCCGGGTGGGTAGGGTCGTCCCTATTAACCCCTGGCATCTTCGCAACCCTAAAATCCGCCAAGAACTCACCAAGACAATGGATACATACTTTGCCGAAAATCTGGATACGGTGACCTCCTCCCGGACACTATGGGAGGCATTTAAGACAGTGATTAGGGGGGAGGCCCTGTCCCTGATATCAGGACAAAAGAAAGAAAGACATAGAGAAATTGCAGAAATAGAGGACGAGATCTATCACTTGGAGAGAGAGATGGAGACGACAATCACACCTGACTTAACCCATTTATTGCGACTCAAACAAGACGAATACAAGGCACTACTGACTGAACGCGCAAAAATGCTAGGAAGAGAGACACTTGGTAGGATCTATGAGCTTGGGGATAAAGCTGGGAAACTATTAGCCTGGCTTGACAAACGCGAATGGGCGAAGAGGTTGGTCCCAGTCCTCCATGATGCCAATAACATTGAAGTAACAGACCCCCAAGAAATAGCAGACTGCTTTGCCAGGCACTTTAACTTAATATACACCGCAGTGGCATCTTACACTGAGGACGAATCCTCCGAACTGCTTCGTGACGTTAAACTTCCCACTCTCTCCTTAGAAGACCGGAGTCTTCTAGATAGCCCCTAACAGCAGATGAAATAGCCCACGCAATCAGATCGCTACAATCAGGGAAGGCCCTTGGCCCGAACGGCATCCCAATTGATCTATACAAACTCAGCCCTGACAAGTTGTCCATTCATCTCAAGAGCATGTTTGAGGAAAGTAGGGAATCAGGAGTGCTCCCAACTGACCAACGTATAGCCACCATAGTAACCATACACAAGGAAGGTAAGCCAAAAACGGACTGTGCTTCCTACAGGCCGATTTCCCTCCTCAATGCCGAACCTAAGATCCTAGCTAAAGTCCTCGCCACCCGTCTCATTAACGTAATTTCGGAATTGATACACCCAGACCAGACCGGCTTCATTCCGCAAAGGAAAACAAGATTGAACCTATGCCGTATCCACGGTGTCTTGGGTAGAGCAGACACGATTCTTGAGCCGGCTGTCCTCGTGTCACTAGATGCCACCATGGCATTCGACACTATAGAATGGCCTTACCTTATTGCGGTCCTCCGAAAGTTAGGGTTCGGCCAGGAATTCATGCAATGGATCCGCCTTTTGTATTCGTAACCAATGGCGCAAGTCGTGGTGAACAACAAGAAGTCGGATTCCTTCGTCCTGAGCCGAGGCACCCGTCAGGGGTGTCCACTCTCTCCCCTTCTTTTTGCATTGGCGCTGGAGCCACTGGCTGCATGGATCCGCCAAAACCCAGTTATTCGAGGCATGCGGTGGTCACCTGATTGGGAGGACCGCATATCGCTCTATGCGGACGATATACTACTATTTTTAACGGAGCCCAAAAAGTCTTTAATAGCAGTTCTGGATATTTTAGCTGTATTTGGTAACTACTCCGGCTTCAGGATTAACTGGTCTAAATCCCACCTATATGTCCTTCAGGGGGGCCCGCCTGCTCTGCCCCGAAACTGCCCCATCCACATTAGCACTACTGGGTTCAAATATCTGGGTATATTTCTCTCCCGAGATCCTGTACTCCGCTATGAAAATAATCTTCTCCCGCCATTGCTTCGCTTACGGCGAAACATTGCCAGTTGGAAATCCCTTCCCCTCTCCCTACTGGGCAAAGCGGCTCTTTTTAAAATGATGTCCCTACCCCGCTTTCTCTACGTTTTGCAGAACACACTTGACCCAGTCCCCTCGAAATACTTTAAAGAAATAGAATGCCTCCAGAGGGATCTGCTGTGGAACGGGCCTCCCCGTATAGCACTGAATACGCTCACGTTACAGTGGTACAATGGTGGCATCAGTCTGCCTAACATTAAAAAATATTACTGGGCAGCACATTTGGCAGCCATTAACCACGGTACCATCGGAGACCCTGCCAATCCGGGCTATAGGATGGACAAGTGGCTCCTCCCGGGAGGGAACTATAACCGATCCCTCTACGCGAAATCAAACAGATCCAAGCTCACAGGGCCCACTGGACACACAGTTAAGGTATGGCACACTGCAAATAAATCCCTGGGATGGGAGGGTAAATTAACATTGGCTACCCCCTTATGGGACACCGCAAAACTTGGCAACCTATGGGCCTCGAAGGGATTTGATAAGTGGGACCTGATCGGCATATCACAAGTCAAAGATCTGTGGAAACAGGGTGGAGTAAAACCCTTTGTTACCCTGCAGACTCAGTACAACCTAGCAGATGCCGAGCTCTTTCAATATAATCAGATTAGTCACGCGCTACACTCTCTCATACCTAGAGGCACTTCCCTCCCCGACTCATCCCCTTTAGAGGACAGAATATTAGACGGCCCTGTCCCCGACAAGACCATCTCGTTAATTTACAATAAATTAATATACCACATGGATGATCCTCTACTAGCTCTGAAGGGGAAATGGGTAGCTGATGGGATGGAATTGGACGATGAGGACTGGCAAGAAGCGGTCTCCTCGCCCCGGGTGGTGGCCATCTCGGCCCGACTACGGCTTGTCCAACTTAAGATCCTGCACAGAGTATATATGACCGGCCCTCGGCTGGTGATGATGGGGAGAGCCGAAACAGGGGACTGTCGCAGGAAATGTGGCATCACGGGTACGTTCATGCATATCATGTGGGAATGCACTCTAATCCAAAGGTACTGGACAGGGGTACACGCAACGATGAGCACGGTACTGACTGTCCCTCTTAGTCCAGAGGCACGTAGATGCCTACTAAACATATGGGAGCCGACCGATCTTAACGCACACCAAATACAATGGGCAACGTTGGGCTTCATGCTGGCGAAAAGAAATATAGCCCAGGCCTGGGGGGCGGCAGCACCTCCTACTCTGGCTACATGGGGAAAACAACATGGACTGGTGCATGTTTAGAGAAAAGACAGTGTTTACAGCCCGAGGCTGCCCCGAAAATGGACCCGCATCTGGTCACAGTGGAACGCTTACCGTGGCGATATTTGCATTCCCCCACAAACTGTTGCGCTTGATGATCTACTTCCCCCCTTGAATGCCTCCACTGTATGTAACTTGCTATTGAATTGCCTTACTTGTCATGCGTATTTCTATACTGTATTAATTTTAATGCTGATATGCCGATGTTTGTCAATAAAAAGTTAAATTAAAAAAAACAAAATGTGAGGAATCTGTGGTAGAAGCATTCATCAGAAAAGCGATTTACAAGTCTACATCGAGAGCAATGAACGCAGTAAAAACCCTGCAAGAAACGGAGCAGCAACCACCCGAAGCAGACGTCCAGGGCCACGTGCTGTGCTGTGGAAACGTAATCAGACGGATTTACATAGCATTTCCCCAGACACAATGGCTTTGCATACACGGATGTTATTGGAGTTATTTTCCCATTCTTCAGGATTGACACTGTGCACATGACATGAAAACGTCATCTGATCAATGCTGACGTATGAGACATATTGAGACAGACCTCGCTATAAATTGGGTGGTGAGTCAGCCCCTAAGGTAACTGATTACTCTGCGTTTCCCTTCAAAAGTCTTAACTTTATGCTGAAAAACAGTGGGGTTGGTCGCTTAAAACATTTTTAACAACCGGCAAAACAAGCAATGGCCGCGCGCCGTGAAACTGACACGGCCACGAAAGTGAAAGTAATCGCGAGGGAAGCCATATGGCGCCTGATCGCGCGTGCACGCTCGCGTGAACGCAAGCTGGTCGCCAGCAAAAGCCACTGCTGTTTGCACTTCCAAAACCCGCTTACTAAAACTCTCGCCAGAGCAGCGCATGCGCTGGCTCAGGCGAGACCTAAAAAACATGTGGAAACTCTCCATTACCATCATTCTGTCTATTTGACACACGAACCATAAGACAAGCGGAAAACAAGATCTCTAAAATTAAGAGGCAAGACACTTTGAGGGAAAAAACACCGAAACAGGGTACGTCAAGTAAAGTACGCCTGGTAACAGATTATAAGGGATTGTCTAGGGTTTTATTGAGAAGCATACGTAAACACTGGTACATTTTACGTGCTGACAAAACCCTAGAAGAATTCACGCCAAGGAGACCAGAGATTACATTCAGACGGGGCAGGATGCTGAAATCACTACTAAGTCCCAGTTATCCTATTTACAAGACACCAGAACACTGGATGGGCCAATACACATTGGAGTTTCACAAATGTGGACACTGTGGCATGTGTAGATGGGCGCAAGATGAGAAAAAGAATTTTTAATGAAGCAGATGGGAGGACATATGATATACGTTATAATATTAACTGCGATACCAAATATGTGGTTTATGTTACTGAATGTAAATGCAACCGTATCTATGAGGGAAGCACAATCAGGGCACTTAAAGACAGCTGAGTGAACACCTTAGAGCCCTCAAACAAGAAGACCATAGATACCCTATGGCAATACACGCAGCAGAATGCAAGGCACAAGGACAGCATAAATGCTTTTGTTTCTTTGGAATAGAACATATAGGCCTTGATCATCGAGGGGGTTGCAGGGAATTCTCTTTACGACGCAAGGAAGCCATGTGGATAATGAATCTCAAGTCAGTGGAACTGGGCCTCAATACTGACCACGAGCTACAATATTTTCTAGGAGACTGAAGCAAGAAATTACATATTTAAAAAAAAATCTTTTTATTGAGTTAACTTTAATGCAAAACCTTATTTCATAAGCATCATACAGAATAATACACATTCTCCCATTATTATAAGTCTGATTCACAGATTGGTTACCCTCCCCCACTGTAGATGTTACACAGCCTGAGGTTGTATACATTTAAACACCATTCTGCGTGGTCCCTTCCTATTCAGTATCCCCTATACTCCTGCCATGGTCCCCAAATCTTGTCCCATTTCTTAGGGCATCCCCTGGCTTTATATGTTACTTTCTCGGCACCGGAGCACCAATCAAGATCCTCTTGCCATTCCCCTACATCTGGAGGTCTGTTTGCACCCCATTTTTTTGCGATGTTCCTTTTCGCCACCATTGCGGCTATTCTAAGCCAAATACTCATGTATTTGGGCCATTTTAGGTCGCCCGTCGAACAAGTTACTTACCTTCGGTAACGATATATCTGTAAGAAACATAGGTTAGTTATAGATTCCTTACCTTAGAATTACCCCCAGGCGTTAGACTGGATCCGGAAAGTTTTTCGTCAGCAGTACCCCTGCGTGTCGAAAGGTAACGTCGGTCAACTCCGCGTTCGTCGTTGGCGTCGTGGTCGCCGGGATGACGTCGCGGTAGCTACATAGATGCTGCCCTCGCACGCTGTTGTCAGTTCTGTACACTGACCACTGGTGCACAAAACTAGGGCCCTGAAAGGAACTCCTTAACCCTAGAAGTCAGTTCCCAGAACGGGGAAGGTAGGTGGGGCGGTAAGGAATCTATAACTAACCTATGTTTCTTACAGATATATCTTTACCGAAGGTAAGTAACTTGTTCATCTGAAAGAAACAGTTTGTTATAGATTCCTTACCTTAGAATAGATACCCCAGCAATACCAACCCCGAGGTGGGTCTGCGAACTAAGTTCACAGCAGAAAGTCCCGGAGAACAGAACCGCCAAAGAAGCCGTCTCTCCGGACTTGGCTGTCCAGGCAGTAGTGTTTGGTGAACGTGTGCAGAGATGCCCACATAGCTGCCTGACAGATGCCATTAAGGGGGACTCCCCATCCCAAAGCAGTGGTAGCTGCCGTTGCCCTGGTCGAATGGGCGCGCAGTCCCACTGGAGGCTTCTTCTTTGCCAAAGAATAGCAAGCTTTGATGCACAAAACGACCCACCTGGAGATGGTCCGTTTGTGCATGGCCCAACCTTTCTTGGCGCCCACGTAGCCAACAAAGAGCTGGTCATCCACCCGGAATTATTTGGTGCGATCCAAAAAGAAGGAAAGCGCATGTTTTGGATCCAGACAGTGGAGCCTCGCTTCCTCCTTTGAAGGATGAGGAGGCGGAAAGAAGGTGGGCAAAGTGATGGTTTGGCCAATGTGGAAAGAAGTAATCACCTTGGGAAGAAAGGAAGGTCTAGTTCTGAGGACTGTCCGGATGAACAGCCAGAAAGGGAGGCTTGGAAGAAAGAGCTTGGAGCTCATTCACCCTGCGCGCAGAGGTGATGGCCACCAGAAAGGCAGTTTTCAAAGTCAGAAGCCTGAGAGGACAGTTATGTAGCGGCTCAAAGGGAGCGCACATAAGATATGTAAGAACCAAGTTCAAGTCCCACTGGGGCATTACGAAGGGAACAGGAGGAAAAAGTTGAGTAATGCCCTTAAGGAAACGATTTACAATAGGGGACTTGAAAAGAGAAGGCTGATCAGGAAGCCCAGGGAAGGCTGGAATGGCCGAGAGATAGCCCTTTAGAGTGCCCAGAGCAGAGCCCTGCTGGGCCCAAGAAAGGAGGAACAAGAGAACCTCAGAAAGAGGGGCGGAAAGGGGATCCACAGCCTTTGCTGTGCACCATGCCACAAATTTGTTCCATCTGCAGGCGTATACCGGCTTAGTGGAGGGACGCCTGGCTGCCAAGATAACATCACAAACTTCGGGAGGCACGTCAAACGACATCAACTGCCGCCGCTCAATGTCCACGCAAGGAGGTGGAGGCTAGACAGGTTCGGGTGGTGGACCGTCCCCTGCTGCTGTGACAGAAGATCCTCCCGAAGAGGCAGTCTGATCTGAGGATCGATGGCCATGTGTAGCAGCTCGGGATACCAGACCATTCGTGCCCAATTCGGAGCCACAGGAATGACCTGGGCCCAGTCGCGCTTGATCTTCTTCAGCACTCTGGGCAGAAGTGGTATACGCTGAAAGGCGTATAGAAGACCGCAACTCCACTTGCGACGAAAAGCGTCGCCTAGCGAGTGCCGCCTTGGAAATTCCAACGCGCAGAATTGCTGACATTGCGCATTCTCTTCGGTGGCGAATAGATCTAACCAAGGCTCTCCCCACTGTCGAAAGAGACCTTGCACCACCTCCGAGTGAAGACGCCATTTGTGATCCATTATGCACCTGCGGCTGAGTTCGTCCGCCCTGGTGTTCAGAGAACCTGCCAGGTGTTGAACCACCAGGGATATGTCCAGAGGCGGAGGGCCTCTTGACATACGGTCCACGACCCCACCCCGCCTTGTTTGTTGCAGTACCACATGGTGGTAGTGTTGTCCCTGAACACCTGCACTACTCTTCCCTGGACAGAGGTAAGGAATGCTTTGAGTGCAAGACGAATCGCCCGAAGCTCCAGAAGGTTGATGTGGAGCCCAGACTCTGCCGGAGACCAGAGGCCTCTTATCTCTGCCCCCCCATGTGACTGCCCCTTCCCAGAAGTGATGCATCTGTCACCACTGTGAACTCTGGTTGGGGAAGGGAGGGGGATCTGCCGTCGACCCAATCCTGGTTCGTTAGCCACCACTGCAATTGGTGTGCAGTGCGATCCGAGATCTGGACGCAATCGGGCAGGTTCCTCTGATGTTGGTCCCACTGGAACTTCAGGTCCCACTGCAGAGCCCGCATATGCCATCTGGCATGGTCCACCAGTAGGATGCAGGAGGCCATCAGGCCCAGTGGCCTGAGGGTCATCCTGACCGAAACCCGGGATAGAGACTGAAAGATCGGAATCATAGCCCAAATATCCCGGACTCGCTGTTTGGGATGATAGACCCAAAACTGCGTCGTGTCCCGAACCGCTCCGATGAAGAGGAGCTTCTGAGAGGGAGTCAGGTGTGACTTCAGCACGTTGATGGAGAACCCCAGCGAATGCAGGAGGTCAGCTTAGTCTGGAGGTGGGAGACGACAGCCTGGGGCGAGCCCTCCTTCAACAGCCATTCGACGAGATAGGGGAAGACTGGAACCCCTGATCTTTGCAGATGAGCTGCGACCACCGCCATCACTTTCGTGAACACCCGAGGGGCGCTGGTAAGGCCTAAGGGGAGCACGGTAAACTGAAAGTGCTCGTGGCCTACCGTGAACCGCAGGTAACGCCGCTGGGCCGGCAGGACGGGGATGTGATAATAAGCGTCCTGCAAGCCCAACGCTACCATCCAGTCTCCAGGGTCCTGAGCTAGCGTCAACATTTTGAACTTCTCCTTCCGGAGAAAGCGGTTAACGTTCCTGAGATCCAAGATAGGACGCAGGCCTTTGTCCTTCTTGGGCACCAGAAAGTAGTGGGAATAGCAACCATGACCTACTTCTGGGACAGGAACACGCTTGATGGCTCCCTTGGCCAAGAGTGCCTAAACTTCCTGTTGGGGAAGGGCCAGATGATCCTCCGACATGCGATGGTACTGAGGTGGCATGGCTCGAGGGGTAGTCTTGAAGGGGAGGGAGTAGCCCCTTCGGACTATTTGCAAAACTCACCTGTCCGTCGTCATGGTGCGCCAGTGGGGGAGGTGATGGCGAATTCTGCCGCCCACTGGCGTTTGGTGGCCCTGAAAAGTCGGACTTGGAGGGTTTGGAGGCTGCTGCAGAGGGGGCTGTGGTAGACTGGCCCGCCCGCTGGCCCCGGGAACCACGGCGGTGGTTCCCACATCCCCGGCCGTGCAGGGGCTGAACAGCTTGCGCTGGGTTGCGGCTCTGGGTGGGACGTGGTGGGGCACCCCTTGCATAGCCACAAAAGGGGCGTAAGGCAGACTGCGCAGGGCGAGTGGTGGAGAGGCCCAAGGACCTGGCCGTAGCCCGAGAGTCCTTGAAGTGCTCCAGCTCGTTGTCTGCATTGTCGCCGAATAGGCGACGGCCATCAAAGGGCATGTCCATATGAGTGGATTGGACATTCCCTGAAAAACCAGTCGACCTCAACCAGGCGTAGCGTCGAAGGGCTACCGACGTGGAAATCTTCCTGCCTAGTTAGTCAGCGGTATCCAGCCCACAGCGGATGGTAAACTTTGCTGCATCTCTCCCTTCGGCCACTGCACGGAGGAGAACGGCCCGGGCCTCCTCTGGGCAGTGGGGCAGCACTTGCGCTACCATATCCCACACGGAGTGGGTGTAACGGCCCAACAGACATGCAGTGTTTACCGACGGCAGTCCCAAGCTGGAGGAAGAAAACATCTTCTTCCCAAGATGGTCCAGCTTTTTGGATTCCCTATCAGGTGGTGCGTTAGGGAATGCGCCTTTGGAGGTGGAGGCTTGGACCACCAAGCTCTCAGGGGTGGGGTGTTGGGAGAGGAAAGTGGGGTCACGCGGAGCCGGGCAGTGGCATCGGGCAATCATCCTATCCACAGGAGTCCCTGTGTTGGTCCTGGACCAGGTGCCCAAAAGGATGTCGGTGAGGGCTTCATTAAACGGGAGCAGGGGCTCCGAAGAGCTCGCTGCCGGTTGAAGCACCTCTGTCAGGAGGTTAGTCCTGACTGCCACCGTAGGTAGCTCGAGGCTGAGAGCCTCGGCCGCCCTACGCAACACCATGGCGTAAGACGCTCCCTCCTCCGTAGCCACGGTAGGAGGTCTGGTGAGGTATCCAAACCACTGGCTTCCCCCAGTTCCTCTCTCCAGTCCGGTTCATAGCCCAACTGGTCAGTCAGAGGGTCTCCAGACCCCTCCCAGTCCTCCTTACCCTCCTCTGGCTGCCAATCTGGTCTAAAAGAGCCAGGGTAGAACAAGGGTACAAAAGTACCCGTTAGCACCGGATCTGGCATCGGGCGTCGGCTGCGGACGTGGTGCCAGTGGAATCGGCACCGGGGAGGTGTAATAAGGTCGACCGGCGCCGATCTGGATCCAGGCCTGGATCCAAGGGGACCCTGCGATGCCGGGGCAGGAGCCGCTGGCATTGAAGCCCCAGGGCCCCAAGCCGAGTCCGCGGGGCCTGAAGGTGCGCCGGCAGAGTCAGGCTGCCCAAAGATGGCATGCATCGCTTCGTAAAATTGGCAAAGCTGGGCAGGGGTTGCTCCGGATCCCGGGAAGGGAGGGAAACCCGGAGTCAACCCTTCGGGCTCCGCACGCAGAGCCGTGGGAGGGGTACCACCCGCATCCCTCGTCGCGTCGGCCAACGGATGGGGAGGAGTCGAAGAGCAACGATGCTTCTTTGACTTCTTCTTGTGCTTCGACTTACCTGACCCCGAGTGCGAAGACTTGGAAGAAGAGTGATGATGATGACTCCGTGCCCGGTCCCTCGACCTCCCACACGTCCGGGACCTCGAGCAGCGCGGAGCAGACTGCCGGGCCTCGAGAAGCTTTCGGGACCGATCCCGCAAAGACTTCGGATTCATGGTCCGGCAGTCGGAGCATAACTTGGGGTCGTGGTCACGCTCCAGGCAAAACAGGCACACGCGGTGCGGATCCGTTACCGACATCAGTCGGCTACAGGAACCGCAAGCCTTGAAGCCGGGCATCCCTGACGTGCACCAGGAGTCGAATACTTGAAAACGGTGTCGACAAAAGTCGGCAAAAAGTCAGTCAAAAAGTGACTGGAGGTACCGCTCTCTCCGGATCTCCACTGGCTGGCGCGGAAAAAGAAAGAACTGACGTCAGCACGCGAGGGCGGCATCTATGTAGCTACCACGATGTCATCCCGGCGACCACGACGCCAACGATGAACGCGGAGTCAACCGACGCCACACTTTCCGGATCCATTCTGACACCTGGGGGTAATTCTAAGGTGAGGAGTCTATAACTAACTGTTTCTTTCAGATACACATAGTAAGAGCCATCGTTGTTCCACCCGGAATCTCTAAATCGGTGACATCGTACATAATCTGTGTTACCTCCTTCCGAAAATTATGTACCAGGCTACATTCCCAAATAATGTGAAAAAAGGATCCAAGTTCTCCACACCGCCTCGCACAGTACCTAGAAATACCATGACCCAATCGATACAGTAGTGTGCGTGAGGCGTATGACCAGTGTAATATACGCAGCTGAATGAGGCAGAATCTAGCTCTTATCGCTATTTCGCTTGGACTTTTTATCGCCTCCTCTCAGTCCTCGTTCTCCAAAGGCCCTATGTCGGTTTCCCATGCTCCCTTTAGGGAATCTATTGGATTGGGCGAGTTATACATTATTTTCCTGTATGTTAATGAAGTGGCCTTTGCTAACATGGGATCCATTAACAATCTGTCCTCCAGTGGCAAGTAGTCCGGCAGAGTCTCCCCCTCTCTAACGTGTTGCCATAGGGCATGACCCAGCTGAATTTATCTAAATCTTTCCGAGTCTGCCATGTTATATTCCATTTTTAAATTATCGAAGGTGATCTGTGTCTGCCCTCTCCATATACCCCCCAGCGTATCTATTCCTAACATATCCAATCTCTTGAACCCCTTCAGGGCCCCAACTTCCTTTAAGTAGTCACTGTTCCACAGTGGTGTTCATCCCGTCAGTCTTCCCTCCCAGCCCGTGTGCTTTGATGCTTCCCACCATACCCGCACCACCGTCTGCGTGTGTTGAGGGAGCTGTTGTTCTTTGCCTCTGTGATATAGTATTGCCACATATCCTTCATCACCCATAGCACGGTGATCTGTCCTGAAGGCTTGGTCATTGCGATCTGTGAATGCCCAATCATTTACCACAATCAGCTGTGAGGCCCAATAGTACTTCTGAATGTTAGGGACTGCAAGCCCCCTTTCGTAGACTCCCTGCTGTAACTTACTCAATGCTATCCTGGGGCTGCCTCCATCCCATAATAGTTTTCTCAGTTCGCAATTTATTCCCTGGAACACTGTTCTGGGTATTTTATATGGGGTGTTTTGCAACACATAATAATCTGGGTAGGGACATCATTTTGAAGAGCACCGCTCTACCCATCAAGGACACCGGGAGTTTCCTCCTGTGTTCCACGTCTTCTTTAAGTCGCTGTATTTGGGGATATAAGTTATCCGATAAAAAGTCTTCCTCTCTCATGGAGATCTGCATACCCAAATAGGTAAACCTAGTCTTGACTGTTAGTAGTGTCTTATCTATCAGTTCCTGCTGGACCTCTCCCTTTAGCGGGAAGATGAGGGATTTATCCCAGTTTATGTTGAAGCCCGAATAAGTTCCAAACAAGTGGAATATGTGTACTACCCTATGCACTGATCTATACGGATTACACAGGTATAGTAATATGTCGTCGGCATACAGGGATATTCTATCCTCCCAGTCATCCCCTCCCTGTATACCCGATAGTATTGGGTCACTACGTATCCATGCCGCCAAGAGCTTGAGCGTTAGGGCGTAAATTATTGGCGAGAGTGGAAAACCCTTACGCGTGCCCTTTCTCAGTGGGAATGAGTGGGATACCTCCCCATTTACTCTCACCCGCACTTGTGGATCTTGATATAGAATCCCATTCTGTTCAGCGTTGCAAACATAAACTCCCATTCTATACTATCAAACACCATTTGCGCGTCCAGGGAAAGCAGTACCGCATCATCCATCAATCTCATTCTCGTCCAGTCTAGAACCCCGTATAACCTGCGGAGGTTAAGTCGTGTGCCCCGTTCAGTGTAGAGATCACTGTCTTCAATCTAGTTGCGAGAGCTCACGCCAGCACCTTCGCCTCAGTATTTAATAATAAGATCGGCCTATATGATCCGCAGACATCCGGCGCCTTGTCTTTTTTGGGTATTACCACTATCGTGGCTATTCGTTGATCAAGCGGAAGTTCTCCCCTTTCCTTAGAGTCTTCATACATGTTCAATAAATAAGGGGCAATCTTGCCTGCTACACTTTTATATAGTTCATCTGGAAGCCCGTTTTGGCCGGGCGCTTTGCCTGATTGGCGGTCTGTGAGCGCGCTCACCATTTCCTCCACCGTGAAATCTTGTTCTAATGCTTGGCAATCCGCTGTCGATAGTGTAGGAAGGTTATTCTTTCACAGTAGTTCTGTACAATCCTCTGCTGAACGCTGTGGGGAGGAGGCGTTTAGTGTTTCATAGTACTGGGCAAAGGCCTCTGCTATCTCTTTACCTGCTCTGTGTACTACTCCCCTGGGGTAGTTATTTCCAAAACCCAGTTTCTGTCTCTATCCCTGTGTTCTAACCACGCAATCAATTTGTTGGTTTTATCGCCTACATCATATAATTTCCTCTGGGTTGCTAGTATGTGTGCCTTCGCCTTTTGTTCTCCCAATTCCCTAAATTCCTATCTTTTGAGTCGTAGTCTTAGTGCCCTCGACCCATCCGAGCCATCTCCTATTTCTTCCTCTAGCCGGCTTATTTCATTCTCAAGGGTTACCAGTTCTCTGGTTTGTTCTTTATTATGAATGCCAATTTGTGCTTGAACATACCCTCTGATCACAGTCTTATATGCCTCCCACAATGTGGAGGCTGATTCTACTGATCCCTAATTTTCTTGAAAATATTGTGTGGTGTGCTCCCGGACGCCCGCAGCAAATTCCTTATTTTTAAAGTGCCACGGGTCTAGTCTTGGAGGTAGGCCATCGCTTTGCGGTAAGCCCTGCAGTTGTACTTCGACTGGGGAGTGACCTGTGTGTGGCCCCTCGGAAATGTCTAGCCTGTCCCCGGTGCGTGAAAATATAATCAAGCCTGGAGTGGCTCTTGTGTGCAGCAGAGGTGTAAGTGTACTGCCAAAGCACCGGGTTGTGTGCGCGCCACAGGTCTGTCATGCCCATTGCCTGGATGAAGCCCTCTAGTGGATCGGCAGTGGCTGTACCGACTGCCCCTGTTAGTCTGTCCAACATTGGGTCCATGACTGCATTCATGTCGCCCCCCAGAACCATTATACCAAGGGGCATTTCTAGGATTATGTTTCCTACCGCTGGGAGTGTGTCCCCGTGTAGCCTAGGGGGAATATATAGTGAACAAAGGTTAATTGTTTCACCTTCCCATCTTCCAGTCAGCGCTACGAACCTCCCCAATCGATCGTGCCAGCACCTGTTCACAATAAATGGAGTTGATGACTTGACAAGGATCCCCACTCATCTTGATCCGGATGTATACACCGCATGAGCCTGTATTTTGTACCAATATCTGTCTAGTGCTGTGCAATGGTTACCTTTTAGGTGAGTCTCTTGAAGCAGGACCACGGCTGGAGCGTGGCGCCGGAGGTACTCCAATACTAATGTACGTTTTATCTTACTCCCCAGTCCGTTGACATTCCATGTTAAAATTTTAAGTGTCATTCCAAATTATTAGACCTGTTATGGTAATCTGGATTCTTAGACTCTAGCTTCCTGCTTTCTATACTATTCAACTCCATCTCAGTCTGTGATCCAGCCAGAAGGGACCAATCTAATACCCCTTGGTTCGTGTCGTAGTGCACATTCTGTGTGTTATGTTGTATGTTTCTGCAAATAAAACCTCTAACTACAAAACAACCCTGACCAACAAGGTCGAGTCCTAACCCCTGACTATATACCCCCCACCCTGCTACCCTGCTCGGCGAGTCTAAAACCACCAGCCACCCCAATTTGCAGACAGCCTGTCGCCCCATGTAAGATTGCATCTTGCTAGGGTAGGCTGGAGGCAGCCGCTAGTTCCAGTTTCAGCAGTGCACCATCCCTTCTCAGCCCTTTAGTGTCATTCCTTTGCACAGTGTCTCAGTTACCGGATGATACCCATCCCCCACCCGTGAGAACCATTTGCTCGCCCCTCCCTTCCTCAGTTCCCTCTCACCGCTTCAACAGTTAATGTTCACTCTGCCGGTTGTTCTAACTTCTGTCCTCAGCTTGTGTTCTTCACTGAGTTAGTTCTTCCCTCAATAAAGGTCGGATCTTTAGTCATCATGCCCTTCCAGAGGCCTCTCCTCCGACTGTACTTTCTTTGTGGCCCCATTCGTTCCCGAGGGGCCTTGCTGATCCCAAACTTTCGGTGATTTGTGTCCTACCACTCTCCATCCCTCCAGCCATTCTCTTGCTTCTTCTGGCGTATGGAAGTACCAGGATTTTCCTTCGGCCATTATTCGCAAGTTCGCTGGATAGAGCATCATATACTTAATTTCCTTTTCCCGGAGCTCTTTCTTTACTGTGTCGAAGGTGCGACACATTTTCTGAACCTGTAGGGTAAAGTCTGGGAAAAAACGTATTGTTGCATTTTCATACGAGAGGTCCCCATGTACTCTTGCAGCTTGTAGTATTGCATCTCTGTCTCTGAAATTAAGAATCTTGGCTATGATTGTTCTCGGTGGAGCTCCCGGCTTTGGCTTTGGGATGGGTGCCCTGTGTGCCCGTTCAATGGTAAAGAAGTTCAATAGTCTCTTGGGGCGCAGATGGTTCAGGATAAGGTCCTCTAGGAAAAGGTCGACACTGGGGCCCTCCACGTCCTCCGGGACCCCCACCACTCGCACATTGTTCCTTCTCGCTCACCCTTCTTGGTGTTCAAGTTCTGCAGCCAGTTCCCCTTGCTGGTGTTCGAGATGCTTTACTTGCTCTTCCAATTGCTGTGTGGAGTTTTGCAGTTGTTTTATGTTACCTTCTGCGTTCGTCACTTTCTCTGATATTTTTCGGAAGTCTGCCCTTAAGAGATTGACCCCTACTGTAACCATGTCTATTTTTGGCTCCAGAACTTCTCATAGGTCAGTAATAGCTGCCATGATGTTCGCCAGCTATGGTCCTGCTCCCCCTGCCACATCCGTCTGGGCATCCGGATCGGCTGCTGGGAATTTTGCGACAGCATACTTGTCCATTTTGTTCGATTGTGTTACTGCTGGGGTCTTTGGCTTCACCATCTCTTGTTTATGATATCGTGTCCTTTAGGAGCCCCAGCAACGTTTCAGTATGCTCGTTCACTTCGCCGCAGTCTTTCAACTCAGTGCCCGCTTCCTTTATTGTGACCAAATTAGCCCGGGTACTCCTGCTCGTAATCAACTTGCTGAGAGGGTTAATGAGTCACCTCTGCTCCTGGGTATTGGCAACACTTCCCAGGCAACAGTGTATGGCCCCACTACTTGTACCGTTTTCAATTTCCCAGTCACGGCACTTGCACTCTTGTGAGACGACGGATTCTGGCCACTATCCCCAGAGTATCCGGTGTTCCCTCCCCCGCCTGCGACTGCTGCTCGTGATCCAGTTCTGATCGTTCCGCCTCTCCTGGGTATTTCCGCCAATAGCTTTTTTCACGCAACAACTACTTACAGCACCCCATATGTCTCCGGTATAGACGACGAATCATCCCTCAGTCCATTTTGTAGTCTGGGGCCTCGTAGCGACCCCTTGATTGTAAGGAACCTCTGCTGGGCGTGCCTCAGGCCAGGTCCTCTCCCCCAGTGTGGCCTCTCACAATGTTTGCACTTCCCGCTCCGCCACCAGACACACGATGCCTCACTCACACAGGGAAAACTATCTGGGAGTATTAGCACGAGGCAGTCCCACGCCGAAAGGCCCTACCACCAGTTCTCTCTTCTTGGGCCTCTCCCCCAGGGTTCGTAGGTGCGATCATGCACAGTTCAATGACTGCCGGTGGGGGGATGAGGGGGGGAGAGAAGACTGCTAACTCCTGTGGCTCCTCCCCTAGCCGGAAATGAGGATGAGTTTGTGTGCGCCCGTTCCCTCCACACAAACGGGAAATCCCGCGGTGGAACTGAGAGCGGGTAGAACACGGATAGACAAAGGCAGAATAATGCCTGTAACAAGTTAAAATTCACCTCGTAGGGTGCCGCTCAGTGCAATAAATCTCAACGTTAAAAAGCTGAAGACAACTTGAAATAAAAACAAAATAGAAAATACCATAAAACAAAAGTACAGCGTTACCTGTCTAAACGTCCGCCTCTGTTCGATTTCATATGTCCTAAGGATGTCCAACACGATATAATGATATTGGTTGGTAAATATTGCAATATGCAACTTAATCATGGGTTCCACATGCTATCACTATTGAAGGTTTTGCATAACAGCCCCGCAACACGGGCTGCTTACTTATTGTGTGCTGACCACATTCATACTGCAACTAGTATGTTGTTGTTTATTATATTTTTTAGCCCTGAAGAAGTCGTGGGGTACACACTTCACGACAAAACACGCGTTGGCTAAAAGAAGAAAGAAAATAAAGACACTAAAGAAAAAATGTTGTTTTCCTCACTGCTCTCATAATATGAGATACTACTAAGCGTGTGCTTAGGGTTTGAGATAATTACATCATGGGGCAGCTAGTCAGTCCACTACGTTCATTGATTATTTTCATTGTGAGTAATGTCAATCTGCTCTTTCACAAGAAGTACATCGACATACAAAGTAGTTTCCTTAGTGCTAGGGATTACAATGGTAATGTATGGTTTTAGAAAACAAAACCATTTATGTGCTTTTAGGCATTTATTTTATAATGATGAAGGTCCGACAGCTCCACCCACAATAAAGTTTTACAAAAGCAATGATGAAAACAAACAAGCACTGGCAAAGCCAAAAGGCTGATAGCAAACGCCAGACAATGTGGCCTTGCCAGTGTCTGTGTTAGGCCTAGGGTAGGTAGACAACACCTTTTTAAGTCTACTAAAGTTACATATGCAATATAATTACTTCTAAGGGCTCTCTGCCACCCCTCTTCACCCCTTAGTCTGTTGCAGTGGCGGTGCGTCCATTGGGGCGCTGGGGCGTTGCCCCACTAAAGCCACATGCCCCCATTTGCCCCCATTGGTTTTAAATAATGTACGTCAAAAATTAGTATACTAACGCGCTAATTCCTGGCCGGTCGCCGGGCCACGCCCGAGGCAATCAGGAAGCTGAAGGGGGTCAGGCCGCGGCAGCACTCAGTAGTGCGCATGTTTGGTTTTGGGCTGGTCATTTTTACGACCAGCCCGAACATGCGCACTAGCCTTCCCCTTAGGAGAGCGAGGGTTGCTCCATGCCACAGCCCCCGGTCTCCTAATGGGTGGGGAGTATCCCTGCTCTAACCAATCTGGCGCTGCTCCAGCAGCCCCAGGATTGGCTGAGAGGCTCAGGCACCGCACGCGTTCACACTTCCCCGCGCAGTGAGAGGCTGCTGGCATAATAGCCAGGCATTGGGTGCCGTGCGTGGGTGGAACTTGATGAACGTATGTGGCCAATCACTGTGGCTTATCAAGCCATGCACAGACAGTGATTGGCCAATGGCCATTTTGTTATGATGACGTCGTCGGGACACACACGACGACGAGTCGAGTCGACACCACACCACACCTCGTGTTTGTTCAGTGTGTACCTGCCTGCCTAAGTCTACTGCTCGGGTCACCATTAGACGTCGTCACCACGTATCGTAAGGTAAGTCAAGTCACTCAGAAGTGTGCAATGCATGATAATGCATTTATTTTATTTTCCGTGACAAATGGTTTTAGGCGGCGGCTCTCGTTCGCCTGCGCGGCCTCGAGATCTTAGTATACAGCACTTGGAAACAGATTAAAAATGTAATCTGTTTCCAAGTGCTATAGTTACTAAGATCTCGAGACTCTCGAGGCCGCGCAGGCGAACGAGAGCCGCCGCCACAGATGGGGTCCGCCAAAACGCATTCATTAGCAGTTAGCAATAGGCCTTAGGCCTTAGGCCGCATTGACACTGCAGCCCCTCAAAGCATTACATGCATTATCGTTCTACGCAAGTGTGCAGGTGAGAAAGGCCTCGCCTTCGCCTCTTCTGAGCACTAATCCCGGACTCCCGCCCAAAGCTCTCAGGGACCCGAACCCGTGCCTTTGAGGCGCTACCGGAGGTCTGGTTTACACTGGGATCCCCTAATGAAAGCAGGGTGTTCCTTAAAACCGCTGTCTGGCTTCATCCAGGCCTGGGAATCCCGGCCCTCTCGTGCACACAAAAGTGCTGATGGAGGGGGCGGAGCTTGCTGAAGCGCAAGATGGCCGCGTAGAAGAAGAGCTCCGCGAGCCATCAGCGCCACAAAGCTAAGATCCTGGCAATCTGAACCCGAAAGTAGCATCCACACAACCGAAGGGGATCCACTAGACCTGGAGCATCGATTGACGCCTCCGGGACGGGACCGGAGGCGCAGAGACCCTCGCGGACTGCGGTAAGGGGCTGGCCCGGAGGCCGCGCGACCGTGCTGTGCATCCAAGCGGTAAGGCCGCGGCCGCCCGGTGCTCGCGCCCGCGCTCCTGCCTGATCGAGGGGAACCCGAGACCCCTCCAAAGCTCCCGTACGCCTACTGCGGCTGGTCCGGGCGTCTGGGCTGTTGCGGCTGCCCCCGGTGCGGGACCCGACGCTACTGGGGCCTGGTTGTGCTGCATAGCCTGCGGCCTGGTGGGGACACCAATCGGCGCTGAGCTACAGGCCCCGCAGATCGGCATATCGGCTCGCTCCTCCCTGAGAGCCACTGGGGATCACCATTGAAATACGGAAGCTGGCGTTTGGTGATCGGCCCCCTTCCGACACTGCATGGGCCTACGTCGGCAGCTGACTTCACTGCTGTGTCCGGCTGTGCGCCCCGTGGAGTGGAGGGCTGCGGAGGAGGCTGCGACTCGTGCGCGGTGAGCGCCCCGGCTGGGGCAGGTGCCCTGTGTCCTCTCCGCTACTGGACGGTGGAGCGTCTCGGCGCTGTGGACCCCCCGAGGGACCGGACCGCCTGGTACCTGGGCACTTGAGCAGCTGCTGCCCCGGGTGCTGCTAGCTGTGTCGCAACGCTCAGCTCATCGGAGCTCCCAGCACCCACTCCGCACCCACCTGCTTGCCCTGGGGTCTTCAATATGGGCAGGGTGGATAAAACGCAATCTCGCCTCCAGTTCAATGCCAAGGACACTAGATCTAAAGAGGCGGAGAGGGCGCGCTCTGCAGACTCAGGCGCAGACCACTCAGAAGACGACCCCACAGAGGTAAAACAAATGTTCGCCACTATCCAAAAAAGCCTACTAGCAATGGATGGGAAGATTGACTCTTTGGTGTATCGATTAGATAGAATGTCTGAGCGCCTTGACAAGCAGGCGGAGCGTACAGATATGGCCGAGCGCAGGATCTCCGACGTGGAGGAGGCCCAGACCGAATCGGACCAGGTCCAAAAACAAATAGCTAAAACCCTTGCTGTGCTTCAGGACAAGGCGGAGGATTTGGAGGCTCGCTCCCGTCGCAGCAACATCCGCATAACGGGCCTGCCAGAGTCCACCCCAATGGGCAATGCCGAACAATTCACCGAATAATTGCTCATCTCTCTACTCGGCCGTGGAACATTCTCGGATCTTTTTGTGATCGAAAGAGCGCACCGGTCGCTTGGCCCGCGTCCCCTCCGGGCGCACCACCACGTCCAGTGATAGCCAAGCTCCTGAACTATCGCGACCGCGACTCTGCCCTACGACGAGCCAGGGAAGTGGGAGAGCTCCAGTACGAAGGCTCGGCGATTTCACTCTACCCGGATTTTACGGCTAAGGTCCAGGAAGCACGCAGACTTTTCAACCCACTCAAGAGGCAACTCCGGGACCATAACGTCTCCTACGCCATGCTGTACCCGGCGAAGCTGAAGGTCAGCCTGGATGGCTCGTCCCGCATCTTTCTCGATCCGAAATCTTTGCAGAAAGCCATGAAAGACATTCTCAAGAAATCTAGACAAGAGACTGCCCCGGAGCACATGGCTGAGTCATCGGAGGGCGCAACAGGAGGTTCCCTTGAGAACAATGACTAGAAGGGAGCCAGATGTCTTCATCCTGTATAGTATTGCTTTTCAATTTTCTCATATCAGTATTTCTGGCTCTGTTGCCCTGTTGAGATAGTTGGTCTGTTTTTCGAATGTGTGGCTGGTCTCCCGGGCGTCCTGCCCGCTAGAATCGCATATTGCCCATTGTGTAAGTCACAGTTACATGCATGATGTCCTAGATAGCTAAAGTTGATTTCCTTGCTGGCGTATGGTACACACCTTCTTGTTCATGTTTCCTGTAGTGGATAATCCGCTTCCGTTGGATGTCTTATTTCTCTGAAAGTACTGTTTAATGCTTTGCACCTGACAACCTAGTCTGATGCGGTTGCTCCTTAATGATAATTGATTGCCGTCCTATGCATAATCTTATGTGGCTAGAAGCCGATGGTTACTCGTAGCGCTTTGGTAACATCCGCCCCTGCGTGTTACACACTATATGGCTAGCCGCCATATTTCTTTAGAGGGGGGGGAGGGCGGGTTTGAATAGGCAATGCCACGATTGGGGTGACATGGCGTGGGAGGGGGGATGGGTTGCACATGGTTATTTGTGTTTTTCGTGTTTTTGTATATTTTTTGTGCTTGGTATTGTTTATTGCGACACATATGTAATGGTATACATGAAGCATCCTTTACAAGGTTGGATTACCGACTCAACGCCTCTGGGCTCTCCTAGACAGCTTCCTATACACTACATTACTCTGGATGATGGAGACTAAATTAAGATTTTTGACCTGGAATGTTAGAGGTCTCAATGACCAACGTAAAACGCGGAAGGTGATGTCGTATCTCACTAGACACTCTATAGACATCGCTCTTTTACAGGAAACACACCTCCCATTGACACATCTTTCGCAGGCCCGAGGCAAAATCCGTGGTGTAATACACGCTGCGGGCTTCACCTCGCATGCACGGGGGGTCCTCACATGGGTCAACCCCAAATCTCGCCTTACGCTCGAAGAACTACACACAGACACTAACGGCAGGTATGTGATGACTAGATGTAGGGGGAAGGGTCTGGATTGCATCCTGGTTAATGTGTACGGTCCCAACCACGACTGCCCCCAGTTCTTTCGCGACTTACTAGCCCTGGCACGACAACTGCCGGATATTCCTCAGCTATGGGGAGGGGACTTTAATTGTACTCTTAATCCGGACCTGGACCGGTCGGGAGGCCCAGCGAGGCGCCGCTCACAGGCAGCGGAGGCTCTCCTGGATACCCTGACGGAATTGCATCTAGCTGATGTTTGGCGCGTCCGGTCGGGGACAACAGGTGGCTTCACTCACTACTCTGCGCCCCATGACCTCCATCCCCGGATAGATTACTGGTTTCTGGCTGGTTCTCTTAGACAACAAATACGTGACTGTGAGGTCCTCCCACGTACCTATTCAGACCATTCCCCCTGCTCTTCACCCTGGCTACCTCCGCCAAGCGGCCCCCTCCATTTACATGGCGCTTTCCCCTTACGCGCTACTAGACGAGGCCTTCAAGGCAGAAATGCTTGAGGCAATGGAGACCTTTTACGACCAACTTAGGCTCGGTTCCGCACTTTGCTACAATCTGGGAGACCTTCAAGGTGTATGTCCGCGGAGTGGCCATATCCAAACATTCAGGGGTGTTAAAATCAATTAGAGGAAGGCTAACTCTCTTGGAGCAAAAACTCTTGGAGCTAGAGAGAGACCTGTATGACTCCCATGACCCCTTGTTGCGGGCGTCACTGAAGGAGACACTTGAGGAGTATCACGCGGAAGCTGACCGGAACTCAAACTGATGGGCAAATTATGCAGTGGCTAGAGTGTATGGAGAAGGTGAACGACCAGGCACGACTTTGGCGAATCTCATGAGGGGACGCCGTGACACTATGCAACCTATACAGCTAAGTTCAGAAGGTGGGGAGACCATTGTAGACCCCGAGGGGGTTACAGACCAATTCCTGCAGTATTACGCTGATCTCTACAAAGCCCGATCGCACTCAAATCCCTCCGACATGCGTGAGTACCTAGAATATATTCAGTTACCCAGACTGCTGGACTCTCACAGAGAGTACCTGATGCGCCCTCTTGAAGCGTGGGAAATACATACCGCCTTGTCCACCATGCGTTCGGGTAGTGCACCGGGGCAGGACGGGCTCACTGTGAGTTTCTACAAAGAATTCAAGGATCTCCTGATCCCCCACTTACTCACTCTATTTGAGGAAATGGCCGAGGAGGCATCATGCCCCCTCAATGAGAGAGGCGCTCCCTGGTTGTACTACTGAAGCCTGGGAAGCCCCCGCACCACTGTTCCTCTTATCGGCCGCTCTCCTCTTAAATGTGGACACAAAAATCTTCGCTAAAATACTAGCGAATAGATTGAGCCCCCGAATGACAACCCTTGTGGGCGCTGAGCAGGCCGGTTTCATACCGGGACGTACGCTTACGTACAATCTACGTAAAAGTTTTTGGTACCATTCAACATACTAAACCAGACACTCAGGCCTCTGCGATTTTTTTAGATGCTGAAAAAGCATTTGATTCTGTAGAGTGGAACTTCATGTTGCTGACCCTGGAAAGAATGGGGTTAGGGGGGGTCTTTATACGCCTAATCAGCACGCTATACACTGACCCGAAGGCCCGGGTGCGGATGGGAGATGTAGTCACTAACCCCCTGCAGATATCTCGAGGCACCAGACAAGGATGCCCACTCTCCCCGCTGCTCTATGCACTGGTGGCGGAGCCCCTTTCCTGTGCAATGCGCGAGTACCATAGCCACAGAGGGATTAGGTTTCCAGGGTATAATCTCATAATATCTGCGTATGCGGATGACACCTTACTTTACATTCGTGACACAGCCCAAAATGTCTCTCCTGTTCTCCGCGAGGTGGTGCGATTTGGTGAATTCTCTGGTTTGAAAATTAATTGGGAAAAGTCGGTCATATTCCCACTCACCCCGGCGACGACCCCTGACGAATTGGACTTTCCCCTGCAGTGGGTCACGGACCCGGTGCTGTATCTGGGTGTACAGGTTCACACGGACCCTGATCGAGTATTCCGGGAAAATTATGGCCGTGCCATTGCTATGCTAGAGGACGATATTGCGAGGTGGGTCCGTCTCCCCCTCTCCCTCTTAGGCAGAATCTCCCTTATGAAAATGGTTGTCCTCCCTAGGTTTTTATTTCTATTTCTCAATATTCCGATGGTACTACCTGCACAGTTCTTTAAGACTTTACGGACTCTGCTGATTGGCCTAGCTTGGGCTCATAAACCGCCGCGGGCGAGTTGGCTGACCCTCACTTTACCATACTCTATGGGAGGGCTTGGTGCCCCTGATTTTGAATTATACTATCGGGCAGCTCAGGCCTCACACGCATATTACTGGTTACATCAACAGTTGCCCCCCGCATTTGCTCATAGAGCGACTGTCGCCTGCCCCAGCCCACTTGGCGACAACACTGTTCCGTCCTCCGCGGCGCACTACAGGGGTCTTAGACTCGATAAATGCCACTACGCATGCTTGGAATAACTTGCTCAACCAACAAACGCTCTCCATACTATATTCCCCAGCCACCCCTATTGCTTGGTGTGAATGGCTCCCAACCCTGACTGCACCAGAGGTAACAGCAGCACTTCACTTACTGGGGCTGGAAACTATTGGCGACTTTTTTGAGGACGGGGTGGGTAGGGACGGTGACGGTCTGCTACGGGTAGAGCCCCCGCCATCAGTATTGACCTCATTCCAGTACTTTCGGGCCCGCAGCGCACTGAGAGAGGTGCTTGGGGAGGATCTACAGGAGCCCCCAGAGGTACGCTCCTTCACTGCCCTGATACAAGCTAGCTCCCCGAAGCGCATGGTCTCCCTGATTTACCATAGAACTCTGGAGCTGCGGCGATACACATATACTAAGGCAAGGCTGGCATGGCAGTCCGACTTGGAGATTTTGATAGACGATAGCATGTGGACATATTGTTGCGAGGCCACCAAGCGAATCTCGCTGAATGGCCGGCACCGCCTGGTACAATTCAAGTTCCTCAACAGGATTTCTCACACACCGGCGAGGTTGCGAGGGTTTGGGTTGCGCGAGACGGCTGATTGTGAGAGATGTGGGGCGAGTGAGGCTGACTTTATACACCTTGCCTGGTTGTGCCCTATCATTGCGGCTTTCTGGCTGCAAATCTTCGCTGAGTTAAGCGCAGTCACACAGGAAACGCTTAGACCTGACCCGCTGTTGGCTCTACTTGGCTACTCTAAGAACCTACAGAAGCCCATTAGACGTATAGTTGATATGGCCTTATTAATTGCTAAGCGTGTCCTTGCAATACACTGGATGCGAGGTCCTCCTCCTACCCTGTCACAATGGTCCAGAGACATGTTGTATTGTAATACCCAAACGGAAGCGTATAGTGAATTATTACCCCCTAGGAATCGCCCTAAGAACTTTTGGAGTTTGTATACTACACATAAGGCGACTCGAGCCCGTACATCACCCCCCCACTTCACACCATGGGGGGAACAGACTAATCAGTGCACTCTCTGACGGCTCCAGGGAACTGGGGATGGGGCTGGGGCCTGGACTTGAGACGATGCACTCCTGATATTAAACTGTCTGTATGATATTATTGGTTTCTCTTTCCTTTGTAAATGTCTTATTGATCACGCTTACAGACTGCTCGTGTATAACCTCAGATTTTGCCTTCATTGCTCGTCATATTTCATTTGCATTAGACTGTGTCGTGGTGTTGTATAATTTCATTTTTTGCCTCCTGTAAGATATTGATTTTGTATATGATTTATGTTTTTCTTTTGCTGTATGTACAGAAAATGGTAAATACAATAATAAAAAAATAAAAAAAAAAAGTGCTGATGGATGTCTGTCTGTCAGTGCCTCGACTCGAGGGCCTCGAGCCTTTGTCTGACAAAGTGCCCGTATTTCTTATGCCAGCCGCTCAAAGCTTACCTATTTTTATTTCGTGCATAGAAATTCCCACTTCTCCGTCAAAGAATGATAGTCAGTGTTTTGTTTCTGTTTCTAAATGTGTTTAACTACATCATTAGAAGGTGTGTTAGTGTTTTACCAGATTCACATCGTAATTTGGGCACCTCAGTTCACAAATGCCTTAACAACTTTACATTTACGATTTGGATTTATACTTGAAAATGGAGTCAATGACATGTAAACCTACACCAGTATGGTACCAGTTTATGTTAGATTGAGTATCCTTAGAGGGTCGGATTGTGGATGTTTCTGGGTGGTAACCCCTGTAAAAGTAGGAGAAAATGCAGGCATTCAAAAGCTTTTGCAGGTAGCGTTGTGTATTCGATGTGGGCACACTCCAGAAATTGATGGGGATGGATGTCACCAGCATTCATTCCTGGGGACAGGAACTCTGGCCACCTTCCTGCGGACAGCAATCTCCAAACCCCAATCATGATTTTCATGTCTTTTCTGGCTCATATCATCATGCATGTTGTTTTAATACAACATGTGATGTGACTCCGTCACACTTTAGTGCTATTCATTGATCGTCATGACTGATACACTGTGGCGTCTATGACTAATCTGCAGTGCCAGTGTCACCTGTCTGCTGCCTTAGTTAAGCACGCTAACCTATTCTGTGGTTCTACCGACCTGTGTGAAGCATGCCCAGTTGTCTCCTTCTGTGCCCTCTTCTTTGTCTGTCCCGCCAATCTTTCCCCTTCCTTGTACATTGCCCCCTCTCTACTTTCCTCTCATGTGTCTCTCTTTCTTCTCTCTGCGTTGTTGTTTCCCCATCCAAGTCTCTCCATCTTACACTGGTTCTCACCACGCATCTCCGTCTCTCTGTGCCCCTCTCCCTCCCAGTCTCTTTGTATCTCACCCTCTCTCTATGGTTCTCTTTCCCTACCTCCTCTTGCTCTCCACGTGTCTCTCACACTTTCGGCGCATCTCATCTCCCTCTTTCGAGCTTTCTCAGTCTCCCTCTCATTCCCTCTGTCTCCCTCTCATTCCCTGTCTCCCTCTCATTCCCTCTGTCTCCCTCTCATTTCCTGTCTCCTGAAACCCTCTCATTCCCTCTGTCTCCCTCTCATTCCCTCTGTCTCCCTCTTAACATTCACCTCAGTGTCAATTAACTCCTGAATACAGCAATCAGTAAGGAAAAAGTGACCAATGAAACCTTTACAAATTGTCTGGCACTGCGCTGCGCCACGTGTGGCAATTTTCTGGTAATTTTTTTCTTCAGTTAGAAATGTTTTATATATACATATACAATTTGGCAAAAGGTGAATTATGTGCATAGTGTGCAAAATTCAGCTTCAGTGTTCTTGCCCATATGAACTTTCAAATGTCATCAGCCACCACTGGACTGGTCAAGTAAGGTTCAAACTATGAAAAATAAATAAAAAACGAAATAAAGCAAGTCAGAGTGTTCGCAAAGTGGCTACATTGATTTTATTCACACCCAAACATATAAGCGCTACTTTACAGAGTTTGCCAGTGAAGCAGTACTTTTGTTTTCTTGTCTTTTTTGAACAGCATTGTTTTCCCTGGTGGGGAAGTGCACCAATCGTGGGGTACTGCAATGACTGATTGATGGATGGATTGGTAACCATGTTCTTCCTGCTTACATTTCACATGCTTTACTTTGCTTTTTCCAGGATGTTGGTACTTTTTATTTAGGCAGCATATTTCTCTCTTGTCTTGTGCGTGATTTGAATGGAGTTGCAAGTATATTATGGTTCTAAAAGCACTCGCTACCACCTTCCTGGCCTCTAGCACTTTTCAGAAACAATACACAAATGTCAAGATAACTCTGGTGATTAATGTTTTTCCTAGAGAGAGATCAGAGTTTTGTCTAGTGGAAGTTTTGACTCATGGAAAGGTCGCGCAGAAGGTTAATGTGCCTGCTGCAAAGAACATGTACCTGATGCGGATCACAAAATGCACATGATGTAAATAGGTCAGTGAGTCACTGCTTTTGTCAGAGAGATCCTTTTGTTACTTGTAGTTTGAAAGTAAAAATCCTAACATACAACAGTGAGCTATTAACTGTCATCTAAGAGCTGTGAAACAAAACCTGATGATGGGGGTCAGACCCTGTGTGCACTGGAGAGTCTATCACTTGAATTACTCTAGTATTAGTCAATTGGAGCGCTCAACTTCTCGTGGCCCACCGTCAGAAACCACACTGCCATACAGAAATTTCTGGTGTTTATGGAACTTTTTGCTTTTATTATTGCTTGCTTTCTGCACTGATAGTGCATGGTATATAGACAGTGTACGTACAGTATAAATGAGGTCCAAATACATTTTTACAAATCAAACTTATTGTAGTACACTAGGCCTGGGCGGAAAACTACGCTACGCTCGCGTAGTTTGCGAAGTTCGCGCTACTTCGCACTACGCGAGTGCACGTAGCACAGTGCGAACACGCGTAGCGTGAGCGTAGCGTAGTGCAGCGGTCATTTTTGCTTGCTTGCGGTCCTCAGCGTCAAGTTGGCGACCGCGAGCAAGCAAAATGACATCCGGCGAGACTTTTTCCTCGTTCGCGATCAGCAACATCAAGTTGCCGATCGCGGCGTGGAAAATAAACCTCCCGGCGAGATTCTCAACGCGGGGAGGTCAGGTTTCTCATTGCGAGTGGTCGCGTATGCTCGCGACCGCTCGCGATGAGAAACTACCAGTCAGCGTTGAGAAAGCTGCCGCTCGAGTAAAAATCTACTCGGCGGCAGTAAGACAGCTTCGCACTGTGCAAGATGCCGTTTTCAATGATTGCACAGTGCGGACAAGCATCCGGCACTGTGCAATCATTGCGAACACGCACTACGCAGTTCGCGTAGTGCTACGCGTAGCTCGCGTGAGTGCGAACTGCACTTTGCGTAGCTTCGCGAAGCGTTACTTCGCGAACTACGCCCAGGGTTATAGTACACCATACAATACTTCTTCAGTGAGTCTTTGGTCATGCACGCTCGCTCTTTCCTTCCAATGTAAACTTTTATCTGTGAAAAGGCCCTCTCAACATTGGCACTTGAGACAGGCAACGCCAAATTAGCCAGTATACAATTTGCTAACTCTGGCCACTGACACAGCTTTCCATGCCAATACTGGTGCACCTGAAGATTGTGATTCTCTGCGACAGGTTCTGCAACATATGCGTTGAACTGGGCGCATATGCCCTCAGAGTTATTGAAGCGGTCAAAAATGAGGCAGCACTTTTGAAACTCCAGAGAAAATTTCCCTTTACAGAAGGGATCTATAACTTGTGCAGAGTACCACAATGAGGCTTCATTGACTTCAAATGCCATGGTTGGTGAAGGGCTATTTCTCATACATTGTAAAATAAAAGTTCCTGAATTGCTCCTCAACATTTCTTTGCGTACCAAGTGGCAAGCACTCTAACATGGAATATGTTGCAGTGCAAAAGTCACTAAAAGTGTTGCCCAGCCTACTCTCAAGGAGATGTTTCACATCTACACCAATTATGCTGAACACTTGGTAGACAAGGGTGTTTTCAGACTCTAGTTTTTTTTATTATGTCCTCTACAGCAGTCATGCTTTCCTATAAAAATCTAAGAATGCAGTAGAGTGTACTTTTTTTCAAATCACTATCAATATGTGATCAAAGATCCTCACATTTCTTGCCTTTGGCATCATCACTCAGCAAAAGTTCTGTAAACAGTTGCCACATGGATAATATAGCATTCATGGCCTCTAGGACTGAGAACCACCAGCTAAGTGACACAATTGGGATCACTCTTTCTTTGATGCTACACAAAGCACAAAATGAGAAATATTTGAGTTTTAGTTTCCGTGCATAACATAACAGTGCACCAGAATGGACTAAAAAGTCAATAGCATTCTTCATTAACTCTGAAGATTGTAAAGATGCTTTCAGCATACCATCTAACAAGTGGCAAGGATCTCTTACAGGGAAGCACTTCAGCTGAGGTATCGATTGTGACAGGTCATCACATAACTTTTTCATATATGTAGCTGAATCACTGCAAATACAAACAAAATCACTCCAATCTTTGTTGAACTTGGTAAGAACTTTTTGCAGCAGCATTCCAAGTGACACTGCGTTCCATGTTTTCCAAAAGTCTGGTGTCATGTTTTCACCAGTATCCCAGATGCTGCGTGACTGCACTCTTTTCACATATACCTGTCACTATACCTTGCATTGAATGTTTAAAGCCTGGGGTGTTTGGCAATTCACCTACTATCAATACTCACTCACTAGAAAAGGGGGCTGATGTATCATCAAGGGTTTTTACCCATTCTCTGTGGGTAAATGTGACGGTACATATTGGTAAAGATTCTTATGAAACCTACATTTTTCCTTCCTATCAGTGAAAGACTCGAGCAGTAGCCAAAAAATCAAATATGATTTTGATACTTCCTGATTCTCTACAGTTTATAAAATAAATAAACAACACCTAAAACATGCTTCTAACCCCTGTATCTTTAGACCTAAGACCACAAAACTGAAAAAAGGAGAAATAAACAATATTTTAGTGACATCCCTAAACAACAAAACTCAAGCAGAATAATGTTAGCCCAGGCTTTCTTACTGATACCTTTCTATTACAAAGTTACATTGTATTGGCCCCTTCAGGAAGAAATAAAAATGACTCTGTCACTCTCCTTTTCCTTTCTTTGAATGGCATTTAGATTGTGGTTGTGCAGGGGTTTTTTCAGTGTTTATATGTTTACACTGGTGAGGGCTATTTCCCTTCTGGTGGGGTTTTATCAGTTATTATAGGTTTAAACCTAAAACCGGAAAGCCTACAAATAGGCAAAGGCAGCAAGAAGCGAGATAAGAGAGCAAGAATAAAGCCTATAACAAGTTAAAATTCACCTTGTAGGGTGCCGCTCAGTGCAATAAATCTCAACGTTAAAAAGCTGAAGACAACTTGAAATAAAAACAAAATAGAAAATACCATAAAACAAAAGTACAGCGTTACAGGTCTATGTGTCCGCTGTGCGTCGGGAGAGCCATGCGATTAAATAGCCAGGGAGCAGCTAGACTGCTAACTCCTGTGGCTCCTCCCCTAGCCGGAAATGAGGATGAGTTTGTGTGCGTCCGCTACCTCCACACAAACAGGAAATCCTGCGGTGGAATGGAGAGCGGGTAGAACACGAATAGGCAAGGGAAGCAAGAAGCAAGTTAAGACAGCAAGAATAAGGCATATAACAAGTTAAAATTCACCTCATAGGGTGTCGCTCAGTGCAATAAATCTCAACGTTAAAAAGCTGAAGACAACGTGAAATAAAAACAAAATAGAAAATACCATAAAACAAAAGTACAGCGTTACCTGTCTATACGTCCGCCTCTGTTCGATTTCATATGTCCTAAGGATGTCCATCACGATATAATGATATTGGTTGGTAAATATTGCAATATGCAACTTAAGCATGGGTTCCATATACTATCACTATTGAAGGTTTTGCATAACAGCACCGCAACACGGGGCTGCTTACTTATTGTGTGCTGACCACATACTGCAACTAGTATGTTGTTGTTTATTATATTTTTTAGCCCTGAGAAGTCGTGGGGTACACCCTTCACGACAAAACACGTGTTGGCTAAAAGAAGAAAGAAAATAAAGACACTAAAGAAAAAATGTTGTTTTCCTCACTGCTCTCATAATATGAGATACTACTAAGCGTGTGCTTAGGGGTTTGAGATAATTACATCATGGGGCAGCTAGTCAGTCCACTACGTTCATTGATTATTTTCATTGTGAGTAATGTCAATCTGCTCTTTCACAAGAAGTACATCGACATACAAAGAAGTTTCCTTAGTGCTAGGGATTACAATGGCAATGTATGCCATTTTGAAAACAAAACCATTTATGAGCTTTTAGGCATTTATTTTATAATGATGAAGGTCCGGCAGCTCCACCCACAATAAAGTTTTACAAAAGCAATGATGAAAACAAACAAGCCCTGAGAAAGCCAAAAGGCTGATAGCAAACGCCAGACAATGTGGCCTTGCCAGTGTCTGTGTTAGGCCTGGGGTAGGTAGACAAGACCTTTTTAAGTCTACTAAAGTTACATATGCAATATAATTACTTCTAAGGGCTCTCTGCCACCCCTCTTCACCCCTTAGTCTGTTGTTGTGTCATTGAAATGTTTCTACTACCTATAACAGCACACAGCAATGGGCAGTGTCTCAGCCCACTTCAGCCATTGGCTACCTTTGCAGTGAGTGATGCCATTCTGCTCTTCCACAAGGATCACATATGCACACACAGTAGTTCCTTTCAGTCCCAAAGACTGCTCTAGCAATGTGTACTTTTTGAGACAAAAACACTTTTGCTTTTAGCCAGTGTTTTTTTTATATTGATGAGACACTGGCAGATCCCCCAACAATAAATTCTTACTGTGACAAAACAAAATAAGCCTTGATAAAGCCAAAAGGCCGGCAGCCAATGCCAGACATTGGCTTTGTCAATGCTTGTTTTCAGTATTGGCTCTCATCTGCCCACAGCCCATAAGATATATAACTGGTTCACTGCAGTTTCTCTCATACACACAAAGTAACTTTGCTTCACTGTGACGCATAATTTGTAAAGAGAAACAAACACTTTAAAATTAATATATAGACTTACACATTTGCAAGCCACATGAGGCTCTTTTCACTTTGGATACTCATGGAAAATAACACAACGAAGCAAGAACATCTTCTGAAAGTAACTTTGTGTCCTGGATAAAGTGCAGGCTTTGCCTGAAACCAGAGATAACTCCAGCTCCTCCCACAATTTAATCTCTTTTGTTCATACTGAGGACAGAAGTAATTCAAGTGATTTGAGAAAAGCAATAAACGAATACCAGAGCAAAGGCATTATGCATCACTTGCTGGATTTACCTGGGAGTTAAGGAGCAGTTAAAGGCACGCAGGATGCCTGCGGTACATCAGAACGATTTGTACCTTTATTTTTTATGATAAAGCATTAGGACGAGGCTCTGCAAGCTACCCAAGCAGAGCGTCCCCTGGGTGAATCAAACCCATAAATGAGGGCTTAGTAACTGGCTCCATCCCCGCCTCAAAAGGGCTCTAAATTTAAAGCCAAATGTGTCCTTCCAAATTGCAATTGGAAGAGGCAGCTCAAAATATGTTTTTTATGTGCTACAAAATGATTACATGTAAAAGATTATCGACAACCCTTAAGTGCCTGGTCCCTTCTGTGCTAAGTAGGGCGTTCCCAGTGTAAGTGGGGAATGTTACAATTGAAATCTACAAAAGCGTTTATGAGTATGGGGAATAGACCCCTGGACCACTCTCTTACATACTCTTACGTGCCTTTGTGAATCAGCCCCAAAATATCGAATTTCCCATTAAAGTGGAAACAGGCACGAACCTTTCTATCTGTCCTAACTGTCTATGAACATTCCCATTTGAGTTGTTTTGGCTCCAATTCACAAAGGCATAAACGAGTACACAATACCACAGGAACACTCCTTTACGTACTCCAAAATGCCTTTGTAATTAGGACCCATTGTTGGTATGCTATGTGTCATGGTAGTTGCCACTACTAAACCCTGTGGTAGGCTGCACAGTCAGAATGCAGAAACTCTCTGGCAGACCAGTCACATCAGACGGGACCGTAGTTCTCTCTGATTCACAGACAGCAGGCCCCCTCCTCTTATTTTTATTTTGTTTTAAATATTGTCATTGTAATTTGTCAAAAATACAGATCCTTGGAGCAATACATGACACGCCACATTCGATTAGACAGTTTTCAAACAATCTTCTTAATGGAGATCAACCTTGTTGTGGTGGGATCATGTGACCAGTTCTTCATAAGACAGTCCCACATTTTGGTAGCACAGTGCATCATACAGGCATCAGGCAAACAGTTGTGGTGTTTTTAGCACCCTTTTTGTGCAACGAAGAAAAACAAGCATCTGCAATACAATAGGTCTCACGTTTACACGAGTTTGAGCTATTGGCATTGTAAATGACAATGCCTTTTATTTATGTTTTGGTTTTTAAAACATAAATAAAAGGCATTGTCATTTACAATGCCAATAGCTTAAACTCTCCAAAATGCAAGACCTATTGCAGAATTTACATCACGTACCTTTGACCTCCCTAAAGGCATCGCTGAGTTGCCCCCTTCTGTTTCCCATGGCCTCTGAAGAGCTCCCTGTTTGCTACAAGTTAAGCAAGCCGGTGGTCACAACTGCGCATGAGAGACCCTCCTGCAGTAAGAGAAACTCATTAAAGAAAATAGTGCTTTCAGACTAAAGAAGACGTACCGTGTAACAACCGAAGTAAAAGGGCCAGTCCTCATGGGAGGTTACAAATGAAGACAAGGCAGTACTAAGGTGGGACTAACAAGCCTATGAATGAATCAGAAGCCAGCATTTATGAAGGAGAATGACACAAGCCAATAACAAATATGGGCGGAGAGTGGGCGGGGCTTCAAGTACATACTCCAATACAGCACATGTGCTGCCCAGGCTCGACCTAAAAAGGACAAGCAACCAAAATCCATAAAATGTGACCTCTGAGAGCTGGGAGGGGAAGTGCAGTTTCAACTGTAGTGGAGAGTTAGCCTGTGGAGCAGTGGAGGAGTCTTGACGGTGCGGAGTTCAGCCTTGCATCGAGAGTCGTGTGTGAGAGTGCAATCATGTGGAATTTCACCTTGGGAACCAGGGGCCAGTTCAGGGGGGCGTGCTCCAGCGGCGTGTCCCTTGCAGTACATGGTAGCAGGTGATGTGAAGAGGCTTTTGGTTTGCAGCTGCACATTCAGGGTGGGCGTGTATTGCCCCTGATTTAGTCTTGATGGGCTGCAAGTAATGCGTCCCACTCCTGAGGGGGGAAACGTTTCTCAGACCCTTGGCCTCTTCCCACAACAGTGCATTATATTCCACCCTAGCCAAAACGACAACTGATTGGTGCCAAGCGGTGGCATAGTCAACTTCCAGTGTTTGGTCACCAGACACCAGACACTTTGCTAATATTAAGGCAAGGACCAAGAAACAGTCCGTTAGTCTGTTTTTCTGGGAGCAGCGGAAGAGCCCCAGCATGTAGACCTTCCAACTGTGGAGGCGGACAAGATATGAGGTGACCACGTGACAGTAAGGCGAGAGGGAGGGAGAGGGCCATAGCATGTGGAGCATGTCAGCATCGTATGACTGGCAGCGTGGGTAGCAGACCCACGCACCAGGAAAATACTCGTTCAAGTTAGCGGCGGTAAAGTAGGCCCTGTGTAGGAGGAAAAACTGAATGAGTCTGTACCAGGCGTTTCTGGTCACCTTAGCATGATATACAAGAATTTGAGTCCATTCCTTCTCTGAGAGGGCTATGCTAAGGTCTGCTACCCACTTAGCTTTCAGGCCTGAAAGGGTCACCCAGGTATGCTTGCCAAGGCCTCTGGCTAGGCAGCGGAAGAGAAGTCTACCTTGCCCCAGGACATGTAGGTATTGGCGAATCACGTGTTGTGGCAGTTCCCCCACTTCTATGACCCAGTCGAAGCATAGCACCCACGTCAGGGCGTTTAAGGAAGTGACCTGTAGGTATGTCATTTTTATCAACAATTTCTGTCCCCCCCTCCTCTTCTTTTTAGATCTCCACAATGGCCAATAAATCCATAAACGAAAAGCATTCCTTACAAAAATGGCATGAAAACATTGCTGTTTGAATGTGTCAGAATAGCAGACAGACTCTGTTCAAAATAAAGCAAAACCTCGAAATATAAAGAAACTGTGTTGAATAAAAATATGGTTTTAAAGAGTTCCTTAAAAAGACAGCTCAAATCTGGGGCTAAGATTAGAAGCTTGAGAGGTCCCCAAAGATCAAAACCCATCCGGAAAGATTAGGTTACACTGTGAGTTTGAAAAGAGTTGTTTCAGTATCAAGCCTCGAATGAGCCTCTCCTCCTCCTGTTGTCTTAAAGAAAAAGTATTTAGTCTGTATCAGGTAGGAATGTCAAAAAAGCCACAGTCTGCCAGATCAGCTGGGAGAAAGACCAATGAAATTCTAGTCATCCTAAATCAGCACTACAGGTGCTCTAAGACGAATATTTCTGTATTGTGTTGGACTTTAAGGGGGGTACCCAAACATGTTACTTGTTGTTTGAGGAAGTGTTTGTTATGCCAGGCCTAAAACTTTAAATCCGAGCACAGTTACTGCTTGAATACAATGATCAGTTGCGCTCTGTCTCGAAATCAAGGTTGGGAATGAATTCTAGTATAGTTTGTACATGATAAAATGTCTTTGAAGCCTCCAATCTTTCTAAACAAATAGACACTTATATACATACAAACAGGGGCTTAGGTCCAGCCCTCTTCATCCATTGGTCTATTCAACTGTCATCTCATTTTGCTTTCGCCAACTACAGCATACAGCATGGGGCTGTGGATCAGCCCTTTCCAGTAGCTGGCTTCTTGTACTGTGAGTCACATAATTTTGCCTGAGCACGTGTACATCTGCCTAAAAAGAAGTGCACTACACTGCCAGAACTGTCCAGCCAATACCTTTCTTTCTATTCTTTTTAATTTTTTTTAATTTTCCTTTTGTGTTTAAACAATGTCTTCAGACTACAGTGTTTCAAAGCTAATAGTACATTTTTTGTGTGCCAATAAGAATCATATTATCCTATGATGCGCATTAAAACTAAAAAAAAGTCTCTATACCTCGTCTAAGTATTCTTGCTAAGGGAGCACCTGCAGTAGTCTATTAACATTATATGTAATAGTTGTTTTTTATGTTCATTGATTTTCCTATTACAAGTATGTGCTCCGCTCCCCCATTGTAGGAGGCAGCATGTCTTTTCTTCTTTTGAGACTTATGCTTCCAATAAAAAATTACCTAACACACCAGAATGCAAGACCAGACCTATTGGCTTTGCCACAATGTGTTATAAATTCCTAGCTGTATGAGTGGCATATCCAGTCCCGTTTTTATCTTTGGATTCTGAGCTTTTTAATCCTGTTGATCAACTACAATTTCAGATACCAAATCCCAGAAAGCAAAGAAAAAAACGTGGATTGGATGAGCTAGACTCGTGGACATGTGGAACTGGAGAACTCTGTTGGAAATACTTGTTAAACCTGGTTTCCGAACTAATGTCACTGCTGCCTCCGCTGAAAATTAAAGTAGTATTTAAAAATCACTGCAGGTGCTGCCAACTAGTCTAGTATGTAAATTGACACATATGCCGAAAGAAGCTTTAACTGGGAAGGCTCCATCTTACTGGATCAATCTGTTTTCCAGTTCTGGGGTTCTCTTTTACAAACTGATGCATTCTGGGCGTTGGTGTCTTTGGTCATTTCAAGTGGCCTCGGCTAATTCAAGTTTCTGACTCCAAGAATGTTTAATAGGAAAGCACAGGACTGGAAGCAAGGTGTCAGTTGCGTGGTTACCTTATCTTTAAAAATGAACACAAATTGCTATCCATATATTTTTTCTTCATCTTGTAGGTTTTGGTAAAAATTCAGCTAACTTTTAATGCTAATGAAACATTATTCAGTTTTCCGTCAGCAGTGCAGCAGATGCAAGCGCTGGGTAATTGGTGTTTGACATCATTTACAATTATCTCACTTAAATCCGTTACCTATTTGTTCAATTAAAATAATTCTTAAGTAAAAGAACATTTATTCAAAATTAGAAACAACTTTCTACACAAAAGTCTCGACTATATCGCCCTGAGGTTAGTTGATTAGAAGTCCTGAAACCTTTTGATTTATTCTTATTTCTATAACATGACTCACTCTTGAATAAATTTGTTGAAACTTTTTTGCAGTTTTCCACAAGATTGCCTCATTTCAACGCCAGCCAACTGTATTTAAAAGTGCAATGGTGAGTGCAATATTAGCAATTTATTTTCCACTATATTTAAAGTGCCTACTAAATCATTAAAGATCTGCTCTACAACATGGCAGTAAAAACCCATAGTTAACTAGCTGATGCCTTCGAGATCTGCCATCGCAAGTCGAGGCAAAGCCAAAATTAGAATCCAAGAACCAGAAGCACAAAGCATGAAATGATCTACACTAAACCCCCCCAAACATCCTCGACCTCAGCTCTCTTGCCCCATTGGTTTCTCTTTGTGTTATTTATAATAACTATCGTCCTCATGTGCAGAAGCTCTTCTGTGATTGCATGCCTATAACGCACCAAAAATCAGGCAAAGGACTATGAGTCAGAGAAGTCTTTCTGACTCATAAAGTGGGTTTGCAACACATTACAAATCGCAAATCGGAGGGAGATTGAAAGGGTTTTTTTCCTCCTACGTGGTAGCAGCACTGGAATGTATCAATATTTTGAGACCGCAAATGCCCATACCTCAAGGGAGGTGATATCTGAAACGATGGGACAGCCATCACTTTGGGAATCATGTCAGAGAGCCTTGGGTCAGCAGACAGTGGTCCAGGGGACTACTTCTTGGCAAATGAGTCGCAAAATGGGAAGCATTTTCTTTTTTTAAAACAGTGCCTGTCCTTTTAATGGACAGTTACTGCTCGAAAATAGCAAATGCTTGGAAGCAAATGCAAGCAAATTGGAAGCAAATGCAAGTGTGGTTGCCTGCCAACCATTGCAGGCCATCGTCCCTGCATTTGAAGCCATTCGCAGGGGTCACAAATTGTGACCTGCCTAATTAATATTCCTTAGGCAGAGTAGTAAAGTGTCTCTTTTGACATGGTTAGCCCCCATTTTTTGCCTGATGTTTGATGTGATTTAGAAATAAGTGCACTGGGTCCCTGCCAGATCTCTTTCCCAAAAACTGTACCACAATTGGCACAACTTCAGTTACCCCTGTAAGACCCTAGTAAGTGGTATCCCTGATACCTAGGGCATGGGTACTGAAGAAGGTCCTCTGGGGCTGCAGCACTGACTGTGCCACCCCAGCGACACCTCACCAAGACTATGCACTCTGCCATTGCAGGCCGCATGTCTTGGTGCAGAGAAATCCGAAGAGTCGACATGACACACCCTGTGTGCCATGCCTCCAACACTGCATAAGTTAAAGGAAAGTCACCCCTACTGCAGGCCTTTAGCCAAAAGGCAAGGTGCACTATATCCTATTTGAGGACATATCAGCATGAGCAGATATGCCCCTACAATGTCCAGTCTACTCTGAGATATTGGAAGTGCACAGGAAAGCCATAAAAAGTGATTGCGCTGGATACTTGTCAACACACGTTTTCTAGCTCCATGATGGCTTCACTGATTTCTAAGATGTTTGGTATCAAACATTTTGTCTTAATAAGTCCTCACTGATGCCAATGTTGTATTTATTAATAAATTCACAAAGGACACCCTTTTAGAGGGCCCCCCAAAAACCTGCCAAGCACTGGTGTGGTCTCTGACTTGTTTTCACCGTTCTGCCACCACCAGACATGTTTCTGACCTCATGGGGTGACAGTCAGCACTCTAAGGGGACAGAGACAAAGCCTGCTCTGGGCAGAGGTGCTTCGCACCTTCTCCAGGGCAGGATGGCCTTCCTGAGTAGGAAGATTCAAAGGCAATGCCTCCTTTGAAATCCAACACAGGAACCTCCAGATAGTGGGGGAGGCCAAGTCCACTTTCCTGCTCCACTTTAGGTGGAAAGAAAGGCCAGAAAATTAGGTAGAGTAGGAGGAGGGTCCCCACCACTAGGATGGGGCAGGCGATGTGTACCCCTCTCCTGAAGTTCCACCATCTTGAGATGGTGGAAAAACAATCTATCAGGGCTAGAGTAGTGTTCCTACCCATAGGAAGTGGTCACTAGAGCGTGTAGACACCCTAAAGGTAGGTAGCCCATTGGCTACTACCTGTCTCTCCTTGTAACACCCCTAAATTCAGTATCTAGGTGGCACCCCTAGACCCGAACATCAGATTTGATGGATAAGTGAAGACCAGAACAAAGAAGACCCACTGCACGAGAACTGAAGCCCTGCTGCAGAAGAAAAAGGCGCCACACCCTGCCTGCTGTTCCAATGACTCGACAATCGCTGCTGCTGTGTTGTCCTGAAACCTGAATTTACTCCAAGAATCTTGGAGTACCTACAGCGTTCCAGAAATCACCAAGAAGCTCCTTGGCAGTGAAGGTATCACTTCCCTGCACATGCAGGCACCAATCCCATGAAGTCCGGCTTGTCGACTTGTTGCTCCCCGATGACCTCAACACAGCAACCAAAGCAATAAACGGTACAACAGCTCTTGAGGGTCAAAGCATTGTCTGGTAGTGCATTATCATTTACAGACAGTACATTTTCCATTGACATGGCCAGTAAATTTGCATAGACAAACTATATGGCACACAAATGATAATGTATGGAAATCGAGTTTCTGTGAATATTTATCATTGTTACCAAGTAAGAAGCTTGATTTGTTTTGATCCTATTAAAATCTCTGTTTCCAGCACACTTCAGAATAACAAAAACAGTGCTTCATTTTTGCTTTCCTCATTATTGGATGCATACAATTCATTTACAGATATTTACATTGTGTTGTATATTGCAAAAAACAACATTCTACATGTACGCACAATTCCCTTTAAAGAAAACACTCTCACTTTGAAGTCAGTGAAAGAAAAGTAAACACCAATCCCCATGTTTAACCCCTTCGATGCGCGTGACGAGCTCAGCTCGTCATGCTGCGCGGTAGCGCTGTGCGCATGACGAGCTCCGCTCGTCACGACCGCACCCGCGATCGGAATGTCCAGCACACGAGCGGAATTCCGATCGCGGTCAAGGGGTTAAAGAATAAAGCAGTCTGACATTCAGTCCTGCCAAACACCACGCATCACGCGTTAGATTAACGCATTTCAGTGTGGTGGTCCGCATCACCGCACTAAAATACGAAGTCACGCATTTATAGCGCCTCCGACGCTCCGACGCTGTCAAGTCGGAGCGCTATAATTAGCACAGAGGAAAGCAGGGCCCGTTCGCGCTGCTCTGGCAGCCGCAGAGTCATGTGACTGACAGAGACTCAGACTGCTGCCAGCTTGGGAGCTGGCTTAGCTCAGCTCAGCTCCATTAGGCATTCACGTGACATGATGGTGTAATGGAGCATACAATGTGTCCCACAATCACCCAATGCCGAGGCAGGGCTCAATAATATAGGGTGGGCCGACCGAGGGGTGAGGCGAGCAGGCGGCAGTTATAGTTTCAAAGTTAAGGAATGTAGCCCACCGCGGCTCGCACCGCTGTATCACTGGCGTAACGAAACTTGAGGGGGCCTCCCTGCAAGGCACGTGGAGGGGCCCCCTCCGGGCTCAATCAGGAGCTCTGCAGCCAGGGTGCTGTGCTGAGGGGGCCCCTGGAGCTTGGGGGCCCCCCGCACCGCGGGGGCTGCGGGGGCCTGTGTTACGCCCTTGCGCTGTATCAAATATCTTAATGGCCTATTATCAGGCTTTTGATAGCTGTCGGGAGCAACTCGGGCTCTGTCTATGGACTGGACAACATGGTAACATTAGTGAGATATAAACAACACTGGCCTGGCGAAAACAACACATGTATAATCCATTCCAGGCAGCGCCGACCTTGCCTTGTTGTTTTCCAGCTCCGCAGGTCAGAAGGAGATCAATTAACATTGGCGATTTCAGGTGGTTCTGCAACTTTCTTTTTCCTTAGGAACGCCCACCACAAATGAAGGAACTGTAGCCTTGCGCCTTTACATCCTGCGCAGACCCCTCCCATAGCTGCCAAGGATTCAGATTGCTATGTGTGACATTTTCATAATTTCAGTGTAATTATGAGTGACATTCAATGACTATGAGACTTTCTTGCGAGCAAAATTAAGCAATTCAGACGAGGGAAAGATATAAATATCAGAAATTACACCCATTTGAGCAATGATAAACTCTAAGAAGATCTTAAAACTAATGTAAAGCACCAGAAATAGAAGAGCATTAACATAGTAAAAAGCAGTAACTCACAGCTAGTCCTCATAAAATACAGTTTTGCGAATGTGGCTGGTTCATGTTGGAGGAGGTGTGTGCAGAAAGACCTTTATAAACCTTCCAGCCGCCCTGCAGTGGGAGGATCAGTTACACGGTGTCCTGACACATTCCTGAGCAGGCTTAGGGCATCCTGCAGTGACAGACACTCTGCGGGCCCCACCCATTCCATTGGACCCGGTTTCAAGCGAGCTTCCAAGCAGGGTTGGATTGGGACCAAAAATGGGCCCGGACACCCTTAAAAAGCAGCCCATGTTTGTGGATCATGACCTATCATGAAACCTTGCTTGATATGTGTCAATGGGCTAAGTTTTGGAAACATTTATGGTAAATTCAGTGTTTTAAAACTTGTAGGGCCTGTCACTCTAGGTATCTTTTCCAGGACAACAATTAAAAAGGGAAGTATTCAAGCAGAAAGGACTGCTTGCTTGTACCAGTTCACACCTAGGAGTCCTCAGTAGAGCAGGTCTGTGCCTTCCCCACCGCCATGCTTACTCTACTCCCACTGGCACCAAATAGACCTGTTTCTTTCTGCAGTCTTCACTCCGGACATGACTGTGCTTCTTGCATTGTCCTCAGTGACAAGAGCGTGCTTCCTGCATCCTCCAGACTGACAGAACCATCCTTCTGGGACATTCCCCAGAGCTGAGGTGTGTTTCCTGAACTCTCTCCAAGGGCAGGTCTTGGCTTGATGCACTTTTCCCAAATGCAGACCTGCACTTACTGCATCCACCCCATAAATGGATGATGCACCCTGACCTCGATGGAACTGTATGTTGCACCCCAAGGAAGAAGACATAACTCATGCCAAAGAGTATTTATGTGGTGCATTCCTTGCCCCACTGAGTGTGAGCTGTCCACATGCTGCACTGCACACATTATGTAAAACCAATGTATGCCAAGAGTGGTTCTTTTGAATCCGAGCTCTTTTTTCAATTTTGCATTTTATTCTTTTTTTGCACTTGCTCGGTTGTGTCACCTTCCCTTGAGACAACGTATGGTTTGTTGTAAAGCACCTGAACATCAACTGGTGCATGTGTGCAACATACGACTCGTAAATAAGCAAAGTTTCTGTCTTCTTCGGAATCTTCCTCTTCACATTCCAGGTGCTTTAATTGTCTGGTTCTGCTGACTCTTGTTCCAGTGGTGTAACCTTCAAATAACTTTACCAGTGCATATCACTAAAGTTATGCATGTAATACAGTACTGAACCAACTCCAGCAGCTCTTGCTTATTCCCGTGCAGGTAATCACTCTCAGCTGTGCCAAGGCACTCCACAAAAGTATGGGGCACCTCCACTACTGAAATAATCAGAGTAACATATAGTTTAGACTAAGCATTTCAGTCACTCGCAGCTATAATTGTAATTCCAAGAGGCACAAATGTGACCTTCGTTCTGTGCTCTGCAGAGAGGCCAAAGATTGGATGAGTGTGTTGTCAGGTTATGACAAAGTGAAACTCACACTGCTTTCACACTTAACTTTGGAGCGCTCAATGTTGCCCCATCAAGAACCCCTTCCACAATCTGACCTCCCCCTAACCCTTAGAAGCAACTCAGCTTGCGTGATACACTGCACAAGACTCAAGCTGCTTGACAAAATAAATTAATAAAAAAACACAACTGGGAAAATTAAATACTGTTAGGAAACAGGCCTGCATATACTATACAACATGAGGTCAAACGAGTAAAATGTAAATGGGACTGCATGGCTGACATATTTTTTGAGTTCTTGTACATACTGTTGAAAAAGTGTTTTACTTCCATCGTTAAGGAGATGAATATAGGAGTTGGTAGGGAACCTTTACTGTTTTTAACTGGACCCGTCCCACATCATCCTCTGGCCTTAGCCTTTACACCCCTGTGGGCTGCTTGAAACCCGAGAGGCCAGTGTAATGCAAGAAGGCATTGATGCCCGCGGGGACCTCTGTATGCCCAATTAACGTTAGCTGACCAGGGCACCGGAGCAACAGAACTGCTTTACTCCACCCCTACTCCCCACACCTCCTCATACATAGTGAGTGCCCTTCCTGGCATTTCTAAAGGATGCACAGGGCCAAGCACATGATCAGTTCGGAGGAGGCAAAGGCCTCACATTTGGTACTCAACCAGGACGGTCCATTGTCGTTCTGTGCATAAGAGTAGGCCGAGCAGGCTGACAACTTTCTAAGGCTACAGCAGCTTTGGTTTGTATGAGGTGTTCCTGGCAGGTGGATTTGCAGATGAGGCACTGAGGGTAAAAACACACCGGCTAACAGCTGGGCCTCATCTGCTGGCCCATCGCCTAATGCCTGAATTCCCAATCCCACCCTGCTTCCAAGACCCATAAATCCCCGATATGTGCTCCTGAACAATACATAATATTTTGCCCCCGCTCTGACACTCGTAGACATCCCATTGCACTACTTAAGTGCACTGTTGGCTCTCACCTGTGCCACCATGACGTGTCCTCCTGCAGTACCAGGGTGGTCCAGAGAGCGTCTTTAACCAGGTTGTTGTAAAGAGAGTCACTCAAGCTGCACGCAGTAGTGCTGTAGACTGGCTGTAGGTGGCTGTCTGTACTGCTGAGAGAGTTGGCTTCTCTGGTTGATGCACTGACACTCACTGCCACTGCGCTAAGCTGCTCTCTATGATTGTCACTTTGATGGCCTTGGTCCGCTCAGGTCCTCAGTCAGGAGCTATAGTGTACTGCTGTGGGCAGAAGCTTTCCTGTGTGCACATGCCGATCTCTAGGGCTGCATTGGTAGAGGGGGCAGCTTTCACAGGGCTTGGCTCAACTGGACTGAGATTGTTAAATACTTGCAGCGCTAAGATAACCCTTCGGGTTGAGTCATGGGCTATTATATTAAATGTAATTAAGATGAATTAACATAACAGGGAGGGCAGGCAGGGCCCCAGTACCAATGTCTGGTGACCACAGGCACCTGGGGCAGAGGGTGATGGGACAGCCTGCACGACTCGAGTCACTGCAGGCAGAGTCTGACCTGGCTAATGCCCTGGAACAAAAACATCCTGTAGCCTACGACCCGGGGGCCCTCCTCACAGTGAGCATGGAATGTGAGGGTGGATGAGGCCTACTTTCTAAAAGTGGTATTTTCAAACACAGAATGTAAAAATCACCTTCACTAAAAGATGCACTTTAACATTCTGAGTTCAGGCATACTAAACTTTATTTTCCTACCTTGTTCCCAGGGGTAGTTATGTTTATAAGATGTTATAAACAAACTCCCGAATTCTATCCTATGGGAACAGGGAGCCTTGCAACAGTGAAAAACGAAATTGGCAGTAATTCACTATCAGGACATGCCACACACACCAGGGCATGTCCTACCTTTCACATACACTGCACCCTGCCCACAGGGGTACCTTAGGCCTACCTTAGGGGTGACTAATATGTAAGAAAAGGGAAGGTTAGGGCCTGGCAAGTGGGCACACTTGCCAAGTCGACATGGCAGTACTAGACTGCCCACAGGCTATGCAATGGCAGGCCAGAATTACATTTACAGGCTGCTCATGTGGGTGGCACAATCAGTGCTGCAAGCCCACTAGCAGCATTTGATTTACAGGCCCTGGGCACACACAGTGCACTGTACTAGGGACTGACTAGTAAATCAAATCAGCCAATCATGGAAACCCCAATCCATAACAGTAATTTACAAAGGGAGCACTTGCACTTTGGCACTGAACAGCAGTGGCAAAGTGCCCAAAGCATCTAGACCAGCAAAACGGAGTCCAACACACAGCAAAAACACAGGAGGCAAAGGCAAAGATGCAGGAAGACCTACGCCAATGGTGCCAGGTCTAACATATGCACTTTGTTATTCTGACACCATGTGTTTTGTAGTTTTGTAACACATGCATGTTGGGTAATGTACTTTTGGATTTGGATTGACTGCTGTGAGTTGACAGTAAAGAAATATAAACATAATCTGAGCCTCCAGCCACGTCATAGAATTTGTTGGCACATTTACAAAATGCATAGTTTTTCTTCATGGCAATTTTTATTCATTAGATTGTATGTTAAGAACTGATGCATGGTCAGTATATAATGAAAAATAATTATAATCATTATGCTGCTGGATTGATGGGTATCGACGTTTTTAGACAATCAACAAATATTATAGATTTCTGCTATCAGAAGAGTCAGAGGACAAAACAAGTGACAAATGAAAACATGGTCCTTTGTTTTTGCTTTTTCTTCCTTATCTTCATTACTTTTTGAATTCAATTATTAGTTTTCTTTTGGAAATCCAGGAGTGTTCTATTCTACATAAATGACTCCTTGCTAAAAACAGAATTATCTCTTCAAAAATGCATAGCTTTCCAGATTCACCCATTGGTTTCATACATCTTAGCGCCACAAACTACAGGGACCGTATTTTGGTGTAGGCGCATTTTCATTGTTTGCGCCAGGCACACCTTTGAAATGGTGCGCCCGGCGCAAACAATGAAAATGTGCCCAATTACCATGAATGCAATGCCTCCAGGGCAGCCGTGAACACGCGGTGCCCTGGAGGCAGCGCATTCACATGAAATACAGATGGGGCTGCTTTAAAGCCGCTCCTTGTTTCACAGTGCAGGCGGCAACCCGCCTGCACTTTCAAAGGGGATTAGAGATCCCTTTGCAGGCGGGTGTAGTAAGTGACTGCACCTGCCTGCAAGGGGATGTCCTTTCCCCCTGCAGAGGGCTGCTCTCAGGCGGCGAACTGACAGTGCGCCACCTTTTAAATGGTGCACTGTCAGTGCACCTTCTGAGGGCTTCTTTGCCTCTGTGCCCGCATCGCAAAGAGGCAAAATGATTCTCACGTTTGCATAGGGCAAGCCCCCATGCAAATGAGGGAATGCCCCCTTGAAGATAGCGCTGGCGCTTTATGTGAGCCAGTGCTATCAGTATTACAGAGGGGGCCGCACAAGTGTCTGTGGCCCCTTCTGTAATACCAAAGTGCCCCGGGTGAGCAAGGCGAGCGTAAACGCCCATTGCGCCCCTGGGGCACTTTATGTAATAGGGCCCCAGGTAGTTAGAAACTGCAAAAATAGGAAATATTGACTACTACTTAGAAAAAATTTTAAACGGTGGAGAAAAAAGATTTTTGCATCTCTGTCTGTTCCTGAAAGCTGGTAAGGGGCCACAGCAAACGTTTTGTTTATGCCATTTAAAAAAAAAAAAACACACACACTTTCCTCCACAACACTTTTCCAATTTTTATGAAAAAGCACAACATTTTGCTACATTCTTGGTGCCCCTTTAAGGACATTCACAAACCTTGGGTACCTTCAGAGTTTCCAACATGTAAGAACAAAGAATACAATTTTGGCCTGGGTATATTTTGTTCGGAAAGTTGTGAACAATACTGTGGGGTACGTTTTTAATTGGTCATGATAAATAGCCCCTAAAACACGTTTTTATCCCCGTACAATTGGCACAACATGTAGATTCTGGTGATTGCTGCACCAAAATCAAAATTCTCCTGAATTTGTCAGGCCTTTTTCTCCCTCTAAATTCTGGTTTGTTCCACCTGACGAAATTTAATAGGGGATGCCGTTTTTATCACACCAAGCATGTACCAGTTGCAATTAAACTCACAACACTCATAATTCCAATGTGTGTAGTAACAGGTGGTGACGCAAAGTCACCTTCATTTACTTTTGCTTGATAATATGATAATCTGTAACATGTTTAACCATTCCTTATATGTGTACATACATTATTTTACATGTAGGTTTAGAGAAACAAATTATTTTCATGATCTTGTGTTACTGTAGTTAGGATGTGTTGTTAAAGTTGACATGAGTGGCCTTAGCTAACTCACTACATTTTGAAATTAACGTTGTATTTCTGCTTGCTGTGCATAACACTTTTTTGTGTTATCAGAGTCACGGTGTGTTCGTTTAAAATTTCATTTTTTGTAATGTTACATTTTGATGGTCGTACAATAGCAATTAGTTGGTTTGGGCAATGACTTCAACACCTGCAGTGAATGAGAAACTGAGGAGGTGAATACTCCTTTGAGACATATTGCACCAGAGTGCAAGGGTGTTTGTGTGCAGGGGAGGATTGTTTATGTGTAGGAAGGTGTCCCTTCCTGCACATAAACAATCCTAAAATGCCATTTTGTAACTTTCATGTGTGCTGCTTCATGCAGCACACATGAAAGTTACAAATTGCATTTTTAAAAGTTTAGTGTATGTACAGGAAGGGACACCTTCCTGTACATAAACAAACAATGGTATTTTGCTTTTTCCATGTGTGCTGCACAAGGCAGCACGCATGGAAGCAAAACGAAGGAGAAATAATGCATTTCTCCTCGTTTCGCCACCTTAAGACCAGGGTTTTCTTGGTTTTAATTTTGGCGCTGCCTCCTATGTACGCCACCCTTGTACATAGGGAGCAGCGTCAAATACAATGGGTGTTGCGGTGGAACGCCCACCACAACACCCACTGCACGCCCCTTTCACGCTAAACATAGCGTGAAAGGGTGCCTTATGTACAAGGCAGCGTTAAGCCACGTTAAGTGGCATAACGCTGCCTTGTACATAAAGCAAGGCCCCTATCGCCACGGGAACATCACAAAAAGTGCTTTGATTCGCATGTACTATTTTTCATGATGCAATATTCACGTAACAATTTGAGCTGCTTGGATTATATTCATGTATGCTGTATTCAGGTGATTATCAATTTTATCTAATTGATTTGATTGAAGATTGTAACTTTGCTAATCTGTAAATAAACATTTATGGTTGGCAATCCACTCCTCTCTTTCGTTACTGTGGGGTAAAATATGCTTCACTGTCAATGCCGGGTTAATGAATTTGTGATTTCTGTTGAAGAAAAAGATCCCTCTGGATGAAATTAGAAGAGTTCCAAGTTTGCGCCAAGGTAGCATGGGCAAATACCATCCTTATCTTATTCGCTATCACAGAAGTTTCTGCACATATCAGAAATGATCACTGCACTTGTAATGAGGGCCTAAAGGCTCTAAGCATATTGTTTTTTGTTTGAACTAGTTATTTGACTAAGCTGGCATTCCAAAGGTCTGACATGTACAAATGAGGGTTGATAAATGCTAACACACCTTCTTTTTGATGTATTACAAGTTAAAGCCAACTACTTTAGAGTTACTCAATATTGCACAGAAATAATACAAAGTGACTCTGTTTAAAGTGACATCTTTCCTGTATTCTGCTGTTAAACAGCAGAATTTTACCCAAGAGTGTGGTGTAATTTTTCTGCAGGAGATATGGACTCTGGTTTTGTAAATGTTTTTGGAGTCTAGAAAAAAATAGAACAAGGTAGTGCAGTTTGTCTTTAGGAAAGCGATTTGTGACTTTGCACATGCAAATGAAAGAGTATTTTCTGCTTTCATATTGACTTTTATTGTGAATAAATTTGAATGTCTATTGGACCGTTGGTTGGTTAAATGAGTTTTTGTTTCAGGCAAAGCACTAACTCGACCACCAATCACTAGAAAAGTATGAATGAATGGACTAGCGCTGCAACAACCGTGCTTTCTTGTGTGAATGAATTTATGGATAAATGAGTGCTAAGGAGAAGACAGTGCCTAACCAATCCCCGAATAGAAGGGGACAAAGTTAAAACATTACACACTTTATAAACTTTCACCAAATGAATTAAAATACACATTCAATTTCCATCACATATCTTTCGGGGGTGGAAGAAGGCACCTAAACACACAATTCCCCTTTCTCTTTGCTACATATATTTTAAAGGGGTTCACTTTCTCTTTACAGGGTGGGAGAAAGCAACAGACGAGCGTGGTAGGGGCAACAAGTAGATGAAGGGGCAAAGATATGAGGATGGTAGCAACACACGGAGGAGAAAACAAGAAAGCATAGGCACTCCCCATAAAATAAAATGTAGTTTCCTGAAAGCGAAAAATGGAAGGATAAAAGTCATCCAATCCAAGTATGGTAAACAAGCGATGCTCCATGGGAAGGGCAAACACAAGACAAGGAAGGGATGCCAGGAATCAGAAGCAAACAGATGACACTAACAAGAAAGCCAACAAATGATAAGCAGTGGCCAGACCCTAAGCATACAGTAAGTATTCTATTGTCGACAACAGACCTCTAGAAAACAGAGAGCTAAAGCTATCTAAAGGTGAAACCTAAAGAACCTGCTGTCTGAATCCCATGCATCGTGGGACTTTTTGGAGTCGCTACGTCACATCTGGTCATGATGTATAGAGAAGCCACGGTTGGTAAAACAACACTATGTTAATGGGATTTTTAAAGCGCGCGAATACCCGGGGGTGTCTTGGCGCTGACTATCACGTAGTCCGAATCGTTGAATTGCTGGAATCATTTGCAGCTCTATTCCTGAGATAAGTTTAAATAAGGAATCCATTAAAGAATTCATACCATTAATTTCATGGGATATAAGCTATCTATGTTTTGTGGACTTGGACAATGTAAAAAGGATTGCTAGAACATTAAACATCATAAAAAGACATCACGTAGGCTGCCAGGTCTGAAACAGTTGCACGACCTTCATATAAAACTTGTAGGATTGGTACATGCTAAGTATCATGCCGGGTGATTAATAGGGCAACAGACAACAAATATAGTGCAAGCTTCTGTGAAAGATCTATTTAAATCCACAGGTAGTCTCAGTAAGAGGAGGTGACATGAGGGTGTCCCCTGAGCTGGACAAGCTGTTCTTCGAGGTTCATTTAGGAGGCATGTAGGATGACCACATTTCAAAGGTACAAAGGGGGGGGGCAGGTCTAACTGTAGGGCGCTAGGAAGATGAATAACCTGAGTGTGCAGATGGGTTTAGAGAAGGAGTCTGCAAATGTTTTGACACTGAAGGGGGCAGATGGGGATTTACAGGGAGGTCATCTTTGCAAAAATAGTGAGTGGCACATATATTAATGGTCTTTACAGAGAAATGTCTGTAGAGATCAGTTGGGTGTAATTCCTCCTCAGGACCAAAAAAACAGCCTCAAACAAAATGTTTGGCACTAAAAAGAGTAATTCCCATAAATGGAAGATTGGTCTTTAAGGGCCTTTAGGGGGAATCTGCATAGAGTTTCAACTAAGACATTCACTCGTGAATTTCACAGAGCAGGTGAAATTCGCTCCATTCTTCCCTGAGTGAAGCACACAAGCTGTGGCAGTAATCTACCCATCACCAACTCTGACGCTCATTGTCCAAAGACCCTGAAAGCAATCTATCTCAGAACATTACTTCAAATTCCTGTAATGTCTGACATCATGCTGTGTACAACTGAGGGCCGCATTTGGCACGGGTAGATTGGACCATATAGGCCTCTCTGTCTACAACATGTTTTAGTCCCAGCCATGTACTTCATGAAAACAGTGACCATTACCTACCCTGCAGTTAGAGTGACAATTCCCCGCCTAGAGACTAAGACTTACTGAGGACATAACTTCATGTCTTCTGCTTACCTCACCCCCAGCTCAAACCCTTGCTTCCTCACCTTGCATCTTGAGTCGGGATCTTATTTGTCTCCCAATTAGTCCGAAACAGACAGCTCTCTGCTTCCAACATTCTTAGATTTGCACTCTACTTTGTGAGTATTGTCCTCCCTGACGCCATGCACCACTGACTCAACATAAATAACAACAAAGACTCTAACTCAACCTTGTCCCAGGCAATAATGCGTTTTGCCATTAGCCTGACCAACTTATAACCTCCTTGGCTAGAAAACCCCTTCTATTATTGGAAAGACTAAACCAAAGAATACAGGCCTTAATATAAATGAAAACCAATAACTGTCATGCTCTCTGTTTTCATTCTTCCTCTACCGTGTGTTGCCGCACTTTCTTTTTCACTTTTTCCTTCAGTCTTGCTGTTAGAAGGAATTTTTCACCACAGAAGGAGGGAATTGACAGAAGGTGTGATAACACACCTTTCTCACTAGAAACCACACACTTTTGAGTTGTTCGTTTCAAGTTGAAATGCCTTTACAATTTCTGTCACTGGTCTTTCAACTGCTCGTCTCCTTCCCAATCCAAAAGTAAAACCATGGCCACTTGGGCTCTCCGCGAGCCTTCATCAGAGATCTCAGCACAAGAGCCAAAGGAACTTAACCTGGAACTAAGCTTTAATAAATCCATCTTGTTTTGTACACTTGGCTCATGGGCTTCGAATTACAACATTTTTGGCGACGATTTAAAGAACCTACAGCGTTGAGGAAAGAGGCTGTGTTTAAAGGAGTTAAGGAACTACTGGAACCAAAGAATATACTAAACAGATCGCAAAAAGGAAAAGGAAACGTAAAGGAAACGCCCTGGTCAGGCCCACCAGTGTCCCTCATCATCTGGACAGCCTACAGCCCAGGGTGTTTGACCTTCTACTGCTGGTTTTAGTGCAGCTACTGTGGAGTTTGCTGCAATCCTTGGAGGAGTTGCTCTTGCCCAGCGGTCTTTGCTATAGTCGTGGGACAGACTGCTAATTTGGTTTGGTGCTCAGGAATTGGCAGCAGCTAACTGTTCTGGGAAAACAGACAGACACCCCTAGTGAGCCATTTTGAAGTGAATGCTGAGGATAATGAATTGTTTACTCCTCGGCACTCCAGAGGAAAGCAGCGACGTGTGCTGGGAATTGGCAGTAGCGAACTGTGTGCTGAGGAAAACCGACACCCCTGGTGAGCAGTTACGCTGAAGTGTGCTGAGGAAAACCGACACCCCTGGTGAGCAGTTACGCTGATTTAGGGATGCAGAGGCTGGTGATGCCTCTGAACCTGCGGCATGTGTGAGGATGGAGGTGTCCCAAGATTGAAGTGTGCACGGACTTCTGAGTGCTATGGTTTGTCACTTTGTCATCTTGAGAGAGAGCCAACACTGAAGTTTCCCAGTGTCCACGGTGAGGCAACTTTGGTCCGTGCTTTATTTTTGTAAGTTGGGACTGGTCGGGTGTGTGGCCGTTGTTAGCGCGTGCACTCTTTTGAAATCATCCTGCTGAGACGTTACAGTGCGAGCAACCTTACCTGTTGCTGTCCACGCGTTACTCCTCGGGGATCATTTGTGACGTTGCACTCTATGCATCTCAGGGCTGCAGAGGGACGCCCTGCAGCATGGTCGTGCCGTGAGCCATCCGGTGCGGCGTTGTTGATGCGTGCCGCCATCTTGTGTTTGGCGTTTCACTGCAAGCTCGCATTCTACGTAGTTGCATACGTTTATACTCCATGTGTGCACTTTTCACCAACCACTCTGTCAATAAAGTTTGTCAATGTCGCAATGTTCCAGTCGGATGCAGTTGTGTCGTAAGTGGGATATGAATGTCCTGATTGTCTTCATATCCTGGCTCACAGGTACTCTTTTACTTATAGACCTTGTTCTTGACTTTACTTTCGGCACAGTTGTGGGGCAGCCATCCAGTTTTTTATGTAGACGCATGTTGCAGTTGAGGAAAAATGGTATGGCAACCATTTTGAAGTGAATTGCAGGACACACTACATCGTCGTTTACTATTCACACTCCATGGGGGACGATAACCAAGAGGACGTCACTGTGCCACAGTGGATCGGGTGGCAACAACAACATGGAGCTCTCAAATAAGAGATCACCTTTGATGCGGACTTCGGGTGGAAGATCGTCCACCGGAGTATAAGACTTTCCTGTTTTTTTTGTTTCCATTGCTATTTATTGTAATGCTTGACTTCTCATGTATTGGTGTGTGGGTTTGTTGCTAAATGGTTGTAGAGTCTATTACAGTGAGGTTGTGTGATGTGTGCCCCAGTTCAGTCTTCTAGTATGGCTAGTACTCTTTTATGGTGTTGTAGGTGGTTGGTGCCACTGTATGCTCTTATTGGGTTGTGAGTACCCTTTTGCGGTAAGGTTGTGGGGCGGTAGTGCTCCAGTTCTGGATCATAGAGAAATCTGTTCTCTATTGCGTGGACGTTGTGGGAGCTAAGTGCCCCAGTTATGGATCATAGGGAGGTGTGTTTTCCCTATTACGTGGAGGTTGTGGGAGCTGAGTACCCCAGTTTAGCTTTGTGGGGTGGTGAGTGCCCCAGTTCTGTTCCACAGGGTGGTGTGTACCCTGTTACGTGAGGTCGTGGGGTGGTGAGTGCCCCAGTTCTGTTCCACAGGGTGGTGTGTACCCTGTTACGTGTAGGTTGTGGGGTGGTAAGTGCTCCAGTTCTGTTCCACAGGGTGGTGTGTACCCTGTTACGTGAGGTCGTGGGGTGGTGAGTGCCCCAGTTCTGTTCCACAGGGTGGTGTGTACCCTGTTACATGTAGGTTGTGGGGCGGTGAGTGTCCCAGTGCTGTTCAACAGGGTGGTGTGTACCCTGTTATGTGTTGGTTATGGTGCGGTGTGTGCCCCAGTTCTGTTCCACCGCCCTGGGTGGTCTTGTGTGTTGTGGGTTTTTCCCAAGGGAGGGGGATGGGGTTAATATTAATGTCTTTATTTTTTAGACTGCAATGTAAATGATTTCCTTTTCAATGTAAATGCTTTTCTTTCTGAATGCATTGTATATATTGTTGTTTGTGTTTGCTTCCTTCACTTCTGCATTTTGTTTCCCTAAGGAAGGGGGATATGTTATAATTGACTTGTGTCTTCCCTGCTGCTCAGCTAGTGTGAGTGTCAGAATGCCTGATGACCTCATGGAATGTTTGAGTGCCTGGCTGGTGTGTGGAGTGGCAGTTGATGGCAGGCAGGCTGAGCGGCAGGGAGGCTGCTCCTGGTGGGGTTACTTTCCATCTACCTATCTTCTTCTAATGAACATAACCTGGAACTAAGCTTTAATAAATCCATCTTGTTTTGTACACTTGGCTCATGGACTTTCGAATTACAACACCCAAAAAATGAGATCTGCGGGACTTTGGACCAAAAATCTATGGTGCTCGACTCTTGCCGAAGGAAACATGACTATTTAGAATCTGTTTCACGATGTGTGATTCAAATCCACTAAGCGAGAGTGGTGCAGCACAATTTAGCACTTAATACACACAAAAATCATATGGATATATTCCTTCTGAGTTTTATATAGCGCGAACTTGACCCGAAGGTATCAGAGCACTTTACATGAGCACTAGTTATGTTACAGATGGACACCTTAATTTTTGTTAGGCACAGGGAGATTAAGTGATTTGCCCAGAGTCACAGGATGTTGAGCGTCTCTGCCGACAGTCGAACCCGGTTCCTCATTTTCGAGGTCAACCGCTCTAGCCATTAGGCCACATCCTCTCCTCGATATTATACGATTGCCCTACTAATCTGTATGCACTGTATTAATTGAATGACAGTAGGTGGCTATATTTACCTGTAGTGAGAGCCACATACATAACTGAAATATGGCCATTCTTTTCACTCATGGTAACTGTACCCGTCTAGTCACCATTTTTTTCCTTCGTAACATTGACCTAACATGAACTTAGGCCTCAGACAATCGAATTATTTAATAAATAAATGCACTGAAAGTTTCATGTTTAACTCTCCTTTGCAGGTGCTGTATCAAGAAGCAATTGCTAGTTATAATAGGGCCTTGTTTATTGTTGGGAGCCTTGGAATTTGGACAAGGATGTGCAGTGCGTGGGGATGGGAGAGAACTGTTGCTAACTTTAAGGATGTGCAGCTGTGTACCTCTTTGTCTGACCCTGGGGAGTCTACCTGCTCCCAGAGAACATCGTCTCTTGATTGGACAATCTAGAGGAAGTTGATGGGAAGAAGCTTACAGAACTTTCAATTGCTTTTTAATTGTGTTCCTTAGAATAGTTTAGCAGCTCCTGTCCTGACTTCGCTTAGCGAAGACCTTTCTCAACTCTGTCGATTTCCCCTGCTCCATGTGTTGAGCTTCATGCTTGGATACCCATTTATTTCCCCAAAAACCTTTATTTTGGTTCTTCTGATGCTCACATCTTCCTCTCTGAACTGCTTCTTGTCACTTCCAATGCTTTATTTAGAATAGGGAAATTCCTCTATGCAACCTATTTACCTTATTGTGGTATTCCATTATTGCTGATTCACACCAAGAATGTAACATCTATGTCATGCCATGCTAGAATGTTAAACATGTCACTAGGTTCTTGGTGACATGAAGATTCTGATTAATGTCAGTTATTCATGACTCCTGCTTGTTGCTGGATGAGATCTTCTATCTTGGAATAAACATCTCAACACAGATATCCTGTATCCTGAATCTATTACCTCTGGATGTTTCACTGGCGTAGTCGGCAGGATACAGAGAAGATCTCAACACGAAGATTTGGTGAGAGATTCTTTCCTATTGAATGTTCACCTAACTGGCAAGCTGCTTAAAGCTAAACTCCACTATTACTCATCCTATCATCTTCCTGCTGTTGAGGCCCACGTTTGAGCCCACGTTTGAGCGACCTCTTGTCCAACATTTAATCTTACATGCTTGGAATTTGGTCCCTCTTCTATTGAAGGCATACTTTTGACTCTGCGAGATCTCAAACTGCTGGCAAACCCTCACTGACCCAACTCTAAAATCCCTTTCTGATTGAAAGCCTTTCTCCAGTCAGTTAATAGTTGGTGCCACCAGGACTTTATAATCCTTATGCGGAGTCAAGCGGTTTCACTTCAGACTGCTTTAAAGGGTTTGAAATATTCCAATTCTAAAACCTTTTTCTAATTGAAGGCCTTCCTAACAGTAAGCCAATCGTCGGTGCCACAGGGACCTTGCAATCCTGGTGTGGAGTCTAGCGATTTGTAACCCTGGTGTGAAGTCGAGCGATTTCCTTTCAGAGTGCGTAAAAGCTCTTGAAATATTTTATTTGTAACCCTGGTGTGAAGTCGAGCGATTTCCTTTCAGAGTGCGTAAAAGCTCTTGAATATTTTAATTCCCAAATGCTTTTGTTGCTTATTTGCCTTATAACATAAGCTCATGGTGGCCCTCTACGCTCGAGCTGCAACGGGAATTATTTAAATAAAAACTTCTTACTGTTCTGACGTGTAAGTGATCTCCATTGTTCGAGTTTCCCTCATCGTCACCGCGCAGCTTCTTCCATGGAATGATTGCATTTCCTCTGTTGCTAAGATACGCATTTGAGTACTGAAGATCGTCATCACGCAAGCTGTGTGTGCGTGGCGGCCATATTGGTTTGGGTCTCCACATCGAGAAAGACAAGCACAAAGGGAGGAACGGAACGCATTAACCGCGTACTTTGGGAATCAGTGAAGCGCACACTTTAGTTTAAACTGCGTGCCTTATACGCATTCAGTGGCACGCACACTTGGCATTAACGGCGCATTTTGGCAAATCAGTGACACGCACACTTTGGTCTCAACTGCGTGCACTTATAGGAATTCAGTGGCACGCACACTTTATATAGAGAAGTGGATTTAATAAAACGCACACTTTGCCTTTAACTGCGTGGAAGATATAGACGGCGTGCATTGGTAAATTAGTGACACGCACACTTTGGTCTCAACTGCGTGCACTTGTAGGAATTCAATGGCACGCACACTTTATATAGAGAAGTGGATTTGATAAAACAAATCCACTTCGCTTTAAAGGCGTGCTTTGGCAGATCAGTGATACGCACACTTTGGCATCAACTGCGTGCACTTATACGAATTCAGTGGCACGCACACTTTATATTGAGAAATCAGTGACACGCACACTTTGTTGAATCGGCATGATATAAATTAAGTGACACGCACACTGTGCCTTTAACTGCGTGGAAGATATAGACGGCGTGTTTTGGTAAATCAGTGACACGCACACTTTGGAGAGCACACATTTGATATTTAAGATAATTTACAAAAAAAAAAAAAAAAACATCTATTAACATGCAAAATGTTACTGCAGCGCCTTTCTTTTTATGTAGTCATGGACCGCCACCCATCCAATGGAAAAAGTGGAAAGTAGTCTTCGAAAGGTATGCCAGGGTCTGTGGACCTTCCTTAAGTGCTGAAAGAAGGTCATCTTTGCTTCTTCATTGCTTAGGATCTGAAGGGCAAGATGTTTTTGACCATTTGCCTGATCTAACTGCAGATGAAGCCAGAGACTTAAATGACTATGAAATTTGTATTAAAAAGCTAGATAAGCACTACCTTCCAAAAATAAGTACGATACTGGAAAGGTATCAATTTGCAAAGCGTATGCAAGGCACTGATGAGTCAATTGAAGGTTATGTGACTCACTTAAGAAAGCTTGCTTCGTCATGTAAATTTGATGTGCTAACTGATGAGCGCATTCGAGATCAATTTATGTTTGGGTGTGGTATAGAGAAAGTCAGAGAAGAATTGTGGCTTAGGGATGAGCCTACCCTTGATGAAGTTTTAACAGTAGCTAAGCGGATTGAGCATTCTCTTAAATGTGTAGCTGTTTTAAAAAAGATTGTGAAAAAGAGGCAAAAGTCCAAGTAGTTAAAGACACAAGAATAGTGAAGTCCTTTAAGGATAGGAAAGAAGATGTCAAAGCATGGACAGAAAGAAAATGTTATAGATGTGGTAAAGCAGGTCATCTGGCTAATGATAAAAGATGCAGTGCATTTAACCAAGTATGTTCTAAGTGTAAATTAAAGGGGCACCTTACTGCGTTATGTAAAACTAAACCCAAGCCCAAAGTCAAAGAGGTTGAAATTTACGAAGGTGCAATGGGTGGATCTAGCTCTTAAGATTTTGAATGTGGTCAGATAATAATTCAAGTTGAAAGCAAACATTGTAATAAATCTTGTCCTTTTGATGATATTTTAGTTGAAGGGAGAGGACGAGAGTATTATTCGACTCTGGTGCTAAAATCACCATTATTTCTAGTGAATTTTATAACAAGATGTTAAAGGAAAAGATCACATTAATGAAAGCCGATATAATTCCTTTAGCATATGGGGGAGCCCATTAAATTACAAGGATATTTTGTGGGACTGATAGAATATAAGGAAAGGTTGGTATCAGGGAAAATCTATGTGTCAAAGAAAGGAGACAGTATAATTAGCTGGATACACCAAGGTGATCTGGGAGTTTTTAGATCCAAATGCTGACCCACCTATACAACTTAGGGATATTGTTCGCTCTGTAGCTGAGAACAGTAATGATGAATTTGTGCATAATTTGAGGGCTGAATTTCCAGATGTCTTTAGAGAAAATTTAGGGTGCTTAAAAGGTTACAAGCACAAGATTCAATTAAAAAGGGATGCCATTCCTGTGTGTTGCAAAGTTAGGAATGTGCCTATTTCTGTTAGAGAAGATATGAAATTGGAGATTAAAAAATTAAGAGATTGGGGAATCATAGAAGAAGTAGAGGGGTCAGAATGGTTGGCTCCGGTCGTCGCCGCACGGAAACCCAATGGGGATTTACGCCTCTGCATTGATTTGAGACAACTTAACAAATGCGTTGTTGTGGATCGATATCCTTTACCGAATATAACTGAATTATTAGTGCTGCTTGATGGTGCGAAAGTGTTCAGCACCATTGATTTAACATCTGCCTACCATCAGATAGAGTTAGAGGAATCATGCAGAGACTATACATCTTTCATTACACCTTTCGGTACATTCAGGTTTAAGAGAATGCCATTTGGGTTGGTCTCTGCTTCATCTGTGTTTCAACGTGTAATGGAAAAGGTACTTAAAGATCTTCCTGGTGTATGTATATACCAAGATGACATTTTAGTTTATGCAAAGCTGGAATCTGAACATGATTTAAGGCTCAAATCTGTGTTGAAGAGTTTGTGCAAGCACAATCTTACTGTCAAAGCTGAAAAGTGCAAATTTAAATCCAAGACTATTAATTATTTGGGACATAACATAACTGGGGAAGGAGTTAAACCCAAAGCTGACTTGATCAACACCATCACGAATATGTGTTCTCCTTCAAGTAAAACGGAATTAATGAAATTTTTAGGGATGATCGAGTATTATGCAAAATTCGTGATGGGTTTTGCTGATGCTACTGTCAATATGAGGCAGTTGTTGTGTAAGGGGGTGGATTTTGTATGGTCAGATCTCTGTGAGAAAGAATTTGTTGCTATCAAACAGAAACTTGATCAGGCACCTTCTCTTAGAAGTTTCAATCCCAGGAGTAAATCTATTCTCATTACCGATGCTAGTGAGAAGGGTTTAGGTGCCGTATTACAGCAATGTGGTCCAGAGGAATGCAAACCATAATGTTCTTGTCAAGAAGTTTGAGGGATCCAGAAACTCGTTACTCGGTTGTAGAGAGAGAGTCTCTGGCAGTGTTTTGGGCAATAAAAAACTCAAGAAATTCCTTTGGGGTTTAGACTTTGAAGTACACACTGATCACAAACCCTTGGTAGAAATTTTTAGTAAAAAGGGTTTGGACTTAATTTCTAGTAGGATAACAAAATGGATCATTGGTCTACAAGAATATAATTTTACACTTAAGTACATTCCTGGAATTGATAACGGTGTGGCTGATGTGTTGTCAAGGTTGGTTAATATCAATCTTACTCATGATGCTGCATCGGATGAGGAGGATGAATTGGTGTGTGTGGTGGACCACGATATCATTTCAGAGAAGAGGTGGTGTGAGGAATTGGATCTTGATACAACTCTGTGCGAGGTAATGTCTCTAATAAAAAGGGATGGTCTAGAATTAAAGATGGTTCAGAATCCACTAAACCGTTTTGGGCTGTACGCAATGAACTGTCTGTGGAAAGTGGGTTGTTGTTTCGTGGTACGAAGCTTGTTCCTCCCAGCAGTCTTAGAAAAGAATTGTTTGACTTAGTACATGTATCCCATTCCGGTTTATCTAAAAGCAAGGAGAGATTACGGATGTCATATTGGTGGCCTGGAATGGATAAAATGGTGGAACGCATTATAAGAGATTGTGTCCCATGCACCCTGAGTGATAAATCCAAGCGCACACATGTTCAACCCATGGTGTTAAGAAGGCGTCCTAGTGGACCTTGGCAAGATGTTGCCTTGGATATTGTTGGTCCTATTCATGGTAAAGGGACACAAACTTATTTGTTGGTGGTGATTGATATGTATTCTAGGTGGCCTGAGGTTTTCTTTTTATCCGTTGTGGATTCAAACAATGTTATTCAGTGTTTGAAAAGCCTTTTCGTTAGAGAAGGGTTACCGGTTTCCATTTTGACAGATAATGGAGTGCAATTAATTTCTAAAGAAATGGAAGAATTTTTATTTTCTAGGGGTATAATCCATAAAACTTGTTCTCTTTATCATCCCGAGGCAAATGGCATGGTTGAGAGATTTAACAAAGTCATCAAAGAAACCATAATTTTAGCCAAGTCTATGTCTTTAGATTGGAAAAAGGAGGTCATGGCAAAAATAGAAGAGTATAGGTTATCCCCTCATGCTACGACAGGGAAAACTCCCTTCTTGTTGTTTCGTGGTAGAGTGCCTAATACATGTGTTGAACCACAGTGGGTTAACAAATATGAGTTGGAGAAGGGGAAAGAGAGTGTGTGTGATAAATCATTGGTACAGAGAATGGAAGAAGATAAAGCCAGGAAGAGGAAAGAATACTTTGATGTCAAGAACGCTGTAAAGAAAACTGAAGTAAAAATAGGTGATTGGGTTATGATTAAGCGTCCTGGTATAATAGGAAGTTCTACCACCAAATTCATGAAACCTATCAAAGTCATTAAGATTTTCAATAATGCTTTACAAACTCAAGATCATCGTATTTGGAATCTGAACAGAGTGGTGGTTGTTAAGGGGAATGTTGATGGTGAGGAAAATGTGGCTGTGTCACGGGGGGATCACACCTCCATGTGTCCCAAAGTTGTTCTGGACGAAGCATCAAAAAGTGCTAGAAGTTCATCTAGGGTGATTAAAAAACCTGGATATCTCGCTGACTTTGTTTAATTTATCAAGTCTAAGTGTACAGTGTTTATTCGTTAATATTGAAATGTAAGGTAGGGAGATGTGTGGTATTCCATTATTGCTGATTCACACCAAGAATGTAACATCTATGTCATGCCATGCTAGAATGTTAAACATGTCACTAGGTTCTTGGTGACATGAAGATTCTGATTAATGTCAGTTATTCATGACTCCTGCTTGTTGCTGGATGAGATCTTCTATCTTGGAATAAACATCTCAACACAGATATCCTGTATCCTGAATCTATTACCTCTGGATGTTTCACTTATATTCTGTGTTCTTTATATTGTCATATTTTGCATCTTTTTCTTTGTAATTCTTATAATTATATAGATATTCCTGCCTTTTGGATAAATTGATGTACTAATTGATTGACTTGTAACCTTTTACTTAATATGCTAATAAACCTTCGTGGTTTGGACACCATCCTCTCTGTAACTTTTGTGAAGCCACATTGGTTTCACTGTTATCAATATGTGTTGTAGATGTAGAACTCCTTTCAAATGCTGTCAGTTGACAACCAAATGTCCATGCGACCAGTGGAGGCTTCTGTATAATGACTACCCAGGAACATTGAGATATAAGGAGGTTTGCAGCATAGATATATGCTCCAATGTGTGGGATTCCCACCACATGAGTGAGAACTTGCACCAAAGTATGCAGCTAATATCACATAACCAAGACTGAGACATAAGACTCACAACTGCTCAAAGACTCACACCACTCGGCATATTTACTAAAAGTTCACTCAATGCTGGGCAGCGAGTAAAGTTGCTGTGCTGCATTACATGAACAGGACAGAGGTGAAGAGAGCTACATCTTCTAAGATATGGCGCTTTTAAGCTCTCTTCCTGCGCTGCTGCACTTGAGGCTGTCTAGCGCTATTCACAAGCATGCTTTTACCATGGTTCAAGGGTGCCTGCATTACGGGCAGAATTCTTATTGTGCACAAAGGCATACCTTCCTGCACAAAAACAATCCTAAGAGGAAATAACGAGGAGAAATAAACGTATTTCTCCTTGTTACCTCATTGATGGGGTGGCATGTTATGCAGCCTACTTTTATTCTCCATTTTAGCTTTTCATTTTTACCTTAGAATTATTTTCTGGTGGTAGTTTGCACTTGTTTTCCATATTGTAAGAATGTGCCCTACACGCTTTATTCTTGATAGAAACTGTCGCCTTGTAGTCTGTACATTTAGTTCTAGAGTCTCAAAATTCAGAACACACAGTATTGTTTTATTTGTCTGTGCTTGTAGGAGACGACTCTGCTGTTTCAGTCTAAATAAAACAATGTTCTGCACTTCTGGCACAGTATGATAAGATTTCTGTTTTATTATAAAAATAGCATCCATGCTGAAGTTGGTGAGAGGTGCACTTCCTGCTGGAATCATCACAGAATGCTGTGACTAGATGCAGGTCAGCTGTGCGTGACCTTCAACCTGAGAAGGAATAGAGCCTTGTGAGAAGAAGTAGGCAGGCTTGCCCACCAGTGGCGGCTGGAATGTCCTGAGGGCAGTGGGCGGGTGGCAGAAAAAAAAAAAATCTTTAAATAAAATGAAACACACTTACATTCCTGGAACGAGGCAAAGTCCTCCTTCGTCTTCTCTCCTCGAGGCAGGCTCCCAAGCAAATCCTGCTGCTGCTCTTATACTCATGAGGGCAGCACCCTGATTGGAGGGAGCAGCCTCTGTCGGCGCTCCCGAGGGCAATGGATGCCTGCAATGAATGCCTGCACTTACTCTCACCCCAGCTGTCTTCAGACAGCTGGGTTGAGAGGTTTAAAGTGCGCATGTCTGGCTGGCCATTGCAAGATGGCCGGCCAAAGAGTCATGCGCACTTTAAACATATGCAAAAGGGAGCCCACCCTCCCCCCTTGCAGCTGCTGCTATTCAGCAGGCCCAGCCCGCCCTGACAACTCCATTCGGGATGGGGTGCTGAAAAATAAAATGGTAATGAATTAGCTTCATTACTTTTTTATTTTTCTTCTCTGGGGGCATTTCAGTGGGGCGACGCTCCTCCGCTATAACGGAGGAGCCACCCCTGTTGCCCACTCGAGACAGAGTGCATATCTTAATGCACTAAGGTCGGCCTCCTGACAGTACCAAGGTATGGGGTTGAGTCATTTCAATAGGCCTGGCTCACTTTAGCATAGAGATATTAGTAATAGATAGGAGTAATGCTAGTAACATTATGAATGATTCATTTTGTTTTTCACCATTATATTAATGCTTATTACAATGATGTGTCTCACCTTTTTAATAATGGCAGTTCATGTTTTATTTACAAAGATTAGAGCTTTTCAATAAACGTTTGAAAATGAAATACTGTATCTTTTCTTTGTGACACTTTGGGCATGCATAAGTGACAAACGAAAGGGTAGATCTGTTTCCACAAATTCCTAGGGAATTTTAGAGTTATGTTCTAGGTTACTGACAACATCTATAACTCTGTGGGTTTAGGAGTTTAGATGCAGTACTTCGAGCTACCCAAACAGATCAACATTTACTGACTACATAGTAGTCTCCGTATTATGAAGTTTTGTTGTTCTAAATAACACAGTCCTACTAGATCAGTAGGAACCATATAACAGGCATACCATTTTGGTGCAATCCTAGGCTTACTGATTTCAGTAAATCTGGGATTGCCTCAAATTCCATAGGTGGGTGCACTGGAATCCCCATGCTCCACCCATGGAACGCCTACTACTATGAAAAGTAATGCACTGCAGGGCAAGTGGCTGGTGTGGCTTTATGAATCTTACTTAAGCCTTTGCGCTGCCTTGCCTCAACACAAGGACAACGCAAAGGCTTAGTAAATTTGAGCTTCAGTGAGTGAAGTTGTGCTCCAAGAATGAATTTGATACATGTCAAAGACATGAGACTCACATTCAGTGGCAGAGACAGTAAACTAAGATGTGGTGCTCATCAGAGATATATGAGACTGTGCAGCTAGGTGTGAAAATCAAACCTGGTAAGAGGGGCTGTGTGTTAAGCTATAGAAGTTGCACTAAATGAATGAACTATACTCTAGTAAGACACAGTGCAACAAGAAGTGTGACTGAAAGCAACTAAGTGATGCTGTAGTCCAAGGTATGGGGCATGCACTAGATCAAGGTGTTAAACCTGCACCCAATGAGTGAAACTGAGTTCCAAGAAGTAAATCTCATACCTAATGAAAGAGACTATGCAGCCATGATTTGTGACTCATACCTAATGAATGAGACTGTGCAGCAAGGTGTAAGATTTGCACACAATGGCAGAAACTGTGCACCATGACAGAGTATTCCCACCAAATGAACTATGCTTTACTAAATGAGCCTTAGAAAAGATAACTGGGACTCAAACCCAATGAGTGAGAATATGCTTAAAGAGAGACATACATGCCAATAGTGAGGCAGTATCTGTTGCCCACTTCTGTGTCTCTCCTTTACACTGCTCCCTGTGTTTTGTGTTCCCCTTTGGTAGTTGTTGTCTTGCTGTATGCCTATTTGCACCTTCTGTGTCTATCAGACTTCTTCTAGGTGCAGGATTTAGAAAGGCCATTGATGGAGCAGGGTTTCTCGTAAAAAAAAACCTGCACAGATTGAAACCCCTAGTAACATTTTCTAATTTTTCTAACAGTGTGCAGTGAAAAACAGACGGTTTTAAAAACTAACATGAGGGAAAATAATACTGCGCAAGCGCGTACTAAGGCACTGAACTAGGCCACAAATGCTTGACTAATGAAAATAAAGAGATTAATGCTGCTTTTGTGCATGTTATTAACGTTTGCTAGGAAAAATAATAATATGGGTTGCGCATGGTTAGATGCAGCATTGGGAGGGTGCGTAAAGAAAAACATTACAAAATGAGTAATAATGCTTGTTTTATTCTCCGTAGAAGCATGGGTTAAGGAGAATGATTTTTACAAAATAGGCTGAAAAAGCAATGAGAACGTGGAGGGAAGGCAAAGGCGAGCAACCTTCGAATTTTCGTGTGCCTGCCAAAAGTTAAATGTGGAGACGAAAAACAATCAGCAAATGAGGAACGTTTCCTCTGGAAGCGCACGAGTGGCACAAGAAGTAACATATTTCGAAACATTAGCAGAGAGAAGGAAGCTGAAGCCTGATATTTGTATTTCCTGTGAAGATTCCGTCATGATGTTGAAAAATAAAACAATAGAACATTGAGTGAGATGGACATGTCGAGTGTGGTGTGACAGTACACCCCCTTCCTTAACCAATCAAATGTAGAATAGCTCCTTATTTTGAAACAAGTGTGGGTTGGACATTTGGGTTTAAGGGTATAATTGAGGTGCCCGGTGGGAGGGGTGTGCTGGAGGCGTTTAGGCTGATCCTTGGAAGATCGTCGCTGTCGTCGGTTTGCTGTAGAGGCCTACCTGTTTCCTTCCTGTTCCTGATTCCTAACTTAATCTTTGCCCTTTCAAATCTTCTTGAGGGGCCTTGCTGCTCTCGTGGCCAGAGAGTAGATTTCCTGTTCCTACTAGGTTAGTATAGATAGAAACCTGAATTTGCATAATCATTTGCAAATGTATTTTGTTTCTGAACCTTTTCTCTCTTCGCCTTTCCACTCCTTCAATGCACTGTCAATATGATGTGAATTTTGTCATTTCTTTTGCTAATAATTTACTTAGTGATATTTCATGATTTGTACTGTGTTTTGGTACTTGATGAGCATTTATTTCACATTATTTAGATAAACATTATAAATATCCACATTGAGTCCGTCTTTATGTAGAGTGAGTTTATAGATTATTGCCTATAACTAACCAACTATAAAAAGATGTCATCACCACAATATTTTATTATGAGAAATGCAGGTTCTTTGGAGATTGGTAAGTTAGGAACGAACTTTGCATTCCACTGAACCCAGCGTGAAGGGACTTGATGGTTAACGTAATTGGGCCTTGTTTATTTGCAAATTTATTGATCCCTGATCGGTGGATCAGTTTTGGTATTAGAGGATGGTTACTATTGATTAGTTTGGCAATAATTATTGGTTATTAATATGAAAAGTTAGTGTTTGTTTTATGTAGTCTGGAAGTACGGGTATGGAGTTGCCTAAGATCCCGGGATGATGATAATGATGTTATTTTAGCCTCAGTGGCAGAGGAATAGTGTGGAAAAGTATCACACTGCAGAAGTACTTTGTCTGTTGTTGTAATATCAAACAGTGAGATGCTGTTGATGTTATTTAGGGATTTATTCTGTTGAGAAATGATTGTGTAAAATAGTGAAAGTCCACTTCCGAAATTTTGGCTTTACATCCCCAAAGGAGTACCAAGACTTTTTCACTCGAAAATTCTCTTCCGAAACTTTGGCTAGTATCCCCAAAAGAGTACCAAGACCTCTTTTCACTTGATTGGGAGTAGAGTAGCGCTGGTCGTTATTTTACTAGAAGTAAAAGAATCTCTTTGAATATTTGAACTATCTCTTTAATTAGTGGAGCAGACAAAGTAGCATTGTTTTGTGTTGTTTCTAACAAGAATTTAGTTAAGAAAACCTTGTAGTACATTGCCGTATTATTTTGTAACGGGAGGGTCAGTAGCAGGAGTTATACTGACGTCACAAAAAGCCGCGCTGGCATTGGTTGAGATAGTGGGCGCGTAGTGAGCCGTGATTGGTTGATTGGTGTGAGTCGCGCTGGCATCGGTTGAGATAGTGGGCGTGTAGTGAGCCGTGATTGGTTGGTTGGTGTGGGTCGCGCTGGTATTGGCTGAGATTCAGCGAATAGAGTGAGTGGAATTACGGAAGATTTCTTTGTTTGTTTCGGTTTATTTAGCGAGAACAAGAGAGTTTAAAAATGAAGATGGTAAAAAGAATGCAAGATTTCTTTAAAAAGGACAAGCCGATAGTTACTAGAGAGGGACTTCCTGTACCTCCTCCAAGATCACCTGCTTATTTCATGATGTTAGAGCGTGGATATCATACGTGTACATGGTTAGAGAATTGGATGGGTTACACGGAAGATGATGGAGTTTTAGCTTTTCCAAAGTATGGTACTTTTAACGTGAGGATAATGGAGAATTTGAGGAGACAAATGAATTTATTAAAACCAAATCCTAGACCTATGCAGTATGAGGCGCTTGAAGAGTGGGAACATGAGGCGTATAAAAGGGAGAGAGACAGGAATGAGATAAAATATAGGAATACATTGAGAAGGTATTCAGAAGCTAGGTGGGATCATCAGATGAAAAGATGGAGGAGAGAAGTGATCGCGGATGGATTATATCCAGTAATAGTTGCTGAGGATCAGGCTGGAGGAAAATGTAAAGAGAAAAAGAATAATGTAAAGATTTCAGAATTAGATATGGATCCAAATGAAATCGATGATAAATTAATAGATGAGATGCTATTAAAGAGACCTCCACCATATCAGGAGAGCCCGGATGGGATTTCTCCGAGTGCACCGTTAATTGAAATAGAAGCTTCACAAGTTTCACAAGTTACACATGTTCCGGCAGGTTCACAGTCTTCATTGGGTACTCGAGAGTTGCAGGAAAGAGAGATTGACATGTTAAATAGAACAAGAGAGGAGTTGACTCAGAAAATTAGTCAGATGAGTTTAAATGCTGAAGCGTTATCAGTTCCGGTAACAATTGGTCCTATAGTTCCATTGTATAGTGAGGGTCAAAATATTTCGAGAGTGCATGCATTAACAGTTCCAGTGAATAGAACTAGAGATGTTAGTGGACCAGAATCAAATGAAATGAATACGTCACTAATTGATATTCCAGCAAATGGAAATATGAATGAAACGCCAAAAAGAAGTGTACAGATTGATCCTAGAAAATTAATGTCAAATGTGAGAGAAACGACTTCAGTATCAGGGAGTTCAGTGGGAATGGCATCTAATAAGTCCAAACAGATTATAGATATAGGTAGGTTAAGAGTAGATCTGGAAGAAATGATTATTGGTACAATAAGTCCGGAGAGATTGAGTAAATATCAGGATGATGAGTTGTTATTCTTGTGTAAGAATATTACTCTGAAAGCGAGAAATGTGCATGAGAAGTTGGCAGAAGCAGCACAAGAATATGGAGTGGATATTGGGAAATCTAAAGCTTTGCAGAAAACATATAGATTGGATTTTACTGAAAAGGATTTAGAGAGTTTGAATACATCTGGTAAACGATTGCAAATAAAAGAGTTGATTAATACCTTGAAGAGATGGGGTGATATGAAACAATGGAAAGGTACATGGGTGAAAAAGAAGGAAGAAATGATTGCTAGTAAAAATGTGAATGTATCTCCTTTACTTCCATTAAGAGAAACAGAGCAAGTTGAAATGATATATCCGATGAGAGAAGTTCCAGGTGGTGGATATGTTCATTAGTAAAAGACAATATATCCTGTCTTGACATATTGTCTTTTACTAATGATTTCCCCAGATTGAGAGAAAAGCCTGTTGAGTGGTACAAACAGGTAGAGAGGTTTGTAAAAGTTTCAAAGGTCTTGTTTAAAGACTTGGATGGTTTGTTTGACATTGTAGTTCCAGCTGATTTATGGATTGAGTGTAAAATTGCAGTTGATTGGCCAAAAGAGGAATATCCTAGAGATGTCAAAACAGGAGCACCTTCAGAAGAAGTGATGAAAAAATATAATCAGGTAATTACTTACTTGAAGGGTAAAATTTCTCCAAAAGAAACAGATTGGGTTAAAATTGATAGGACAACACAGGAGTCAAAAGAATCAGTACATGCATATTATGAAAGGCTTTTACAGGTGTTTAAACAGTATAGTGGTTTTGAAGGTATAACTGTTAAAGATATGGGACATTTTGTGTACAGGTTTGTATTTGGATTGAGACCTGAGATTAATAATATGATTCAGAAACATTTGATCTGTTGGCAGAGTAAGACAGTGGATGAAATTTTGAGATATGCTAAGTATTGTAGTGATGATATTGAGTCAAGGCATAAGAAATTAAAAGAGAAGATGATGTGGGCACAGGTAAAAGTGGCGTAACAGAAAGATGGGAATTATGTTAATGGTTCTCAAACAGATTTTCAAATGAAAGGACAGAATCAGAATTTTCAGAATGGTCAGGTACCTAAAATGAATGGTGTATTAAATGGAGGAAGAGGTAGAGGTAAGAATAATAGAGAAGAAATGAAAAAGAAATTTCCTTGTCATGCGTGCGGAAAGTTAGGACATTGGAAGAACGAGTGTAAGTCCTTGTTAGGAAATAATGGAATGATTCAAAATTTCAATCCATAGATGCAGAATGAAGTGGTTGTGAATCAACAACCGCTGCAACTGCAACAGGTAGTTACACCACAGGTTCAACAAATACAAGTACCTCAAGCTCCTATGCCAAATAATGTGAATGCTCAGGTACAGAGATACAGTGCGAATGCTGGATTTCACACGAGTGAACAAGTTAGTAAGAATCAAAATGTACAACAATATTGGTTGCAGTGTCCTGAGAGTGATTCAGATTCATCTCAATTACGGTGCCTGAGGGGGGAGGAAGAGTGCGTGCTTGGTGCATCTCTAATGGTAGATCAATCAGGTCCTTTTGTTGATGGGAAAGTGGAAGGTAATGATATTACATTGCTTGTGGACACTGGTGCTACCCATTCTACTGTAAAAGCAGCAGAAATTCCAAACCTACCCCTCTCGGGAGAAACTATCCAAGTTGTGGGAGTCTCAAATAAATATAATAAGACTCCAATAACAAAACCAATGGAGGTTCATATAGGAAAATTCAGAGAAATGCATCGTTTTGTGGTATGTGACACAAGTCCAGTGAATCTTTTAGGTAGGGACTTACTTTGCAAAATGAATTGCACCATCTATTGTACACCGGATGGTATTGCTTTTCAGACACCAGATGAAGATGTTGCTTTTAAAATGATGTTAGCAAAGCAAGGGACAGAAGTGAATGATTTATATTTATTACTCACACTAGAGGATTTGCCTGGTGAATTGAGAGACACAGTAAGAACTGATGTGTGGGATTTTACAGGAAAAGACATCGGATTGATGAAGGGTGTTGATCCTATTCAAATTATGGTCAAACAAGGTGCAGAGTTTCCAAACACGCCACCATATAAGATGAGTCCTGAGACCATAGCAAGAGTTATTCTTGTAATAGAACAAACGATTGAACAGGGCATTCTGAAAGAAATATTAGGAAGTCCTTGCAATTCACCTATTATGGGAATTAAGAAACCAAGTGGAAAGTACAGAATAGTGCAAGATGTACGTAAGATTAATAAAATTGTGGTACCTTGCTGTCCAATAGTGCCAAACCCAGCAGTGATTCTTTACCAAATTCCTTGTGATACGGAATGGTATACAGTGATTGATTTGTGTCAAGCATTTTTCTCGATACCTTTACATCTGGATAGCCAATATTTATTTGCTTTCCGGTTCGGAGACCGTGTTTTGGCATGGTGCCGAGTTCCTCAAGGGTATACAGAGAGCCTTTCAATTTTTAATCAGATTTTGAAAAAATGTCTAGGGTCATTAGTTATGCCAGAGAATTCAGTATTAGTGCAGTACATTGATGACCTATTGGTGGCATCAAAAACACAAGAGGCATGTGTGACAGATACAATTGCTTTACCGAACCATTTGCCAGAAGGTGGGCATAAAGTGTCACCAGCAAAATTACAATTTTGTCAAAAAGAAGTTCAATATTTGGGACACAAAATTGAGAAAGGAGTCAGGAAAGTATTACAGGATCGAATCAATGTGATCTTGCAAATGGAACCTCCCAAAACACAGAAAGAAGTTTGAATGTTTCCGGGCATGGTTGGATATTGCAGGCAATGAATCAGTGGATTTTCACTGATTGCCATGCCTCTACAGAGGTTGACTCACAAAGATGTGACTGATCCGATTGAATTGGATGAGGAGAGCATGAAAGCTTTTATTGAGCTGCGAGATAGTCTTTGTCGAGCACCTGCATTGGGAATGCCAGACTATACGAAAGATTTTGCATTATTCTGTTGTGAGAGAGATGGGTGTGCGCGTTCAGTTCTGACACAAACACACGGAATGGCACGTTGACCAGTGGCATATGTTTCTGCTACTTTGGACTCAGTGGCTGCAGCGTTACCAGGTTGTTTGAAAGCAGTGGCTGCTACCTGTGTGAGTCTTGAGCAGAGTGAAGCAATTGTTATGGGACATCCATTGAAAGTGTATGTGCCACATTCTGTTGATATTTTGCTGACTCGTACCAGGACTCAGCACATGACTTATAGTCGCTTGACTAAATACGAGAAAGTGTTTCTGGGTGCTGAAAATGTGACAGTAACAAGATGTACTACATTGAACACAGCAACTTTGTTGCCGAGTTCAAATTGTGAAGAAGTGAAAGACGAGGCAGATCATGATTGTTTGGATGTGATGGAGTTGTGTACAAAACCAAGACCTGACATAAAAGATACACCACTGGAGGAATCAGATTGTGTGATGTTTGTAGATGGATCTTGTCTGAGAGATGAGAAAGGTGTATTGAGTGCTTCGTATGCTGTATGTACAGTGGCCATGGTTCTTGAAGCATCTTGTCTAAGAGGGATAAATTCAGCACAAATTTCTGAGTTGGTTGCATTGACCAGGGCATGTATAATTGGCAAAAATTTGAGAGTAACCATATTCACTGGCAGTCAATATGGTTTCGGGGTGGTGCATGACTTTGGTCAATTATGGATGCAACGTGGATTTCTGACTTCTTCAGGATCCCCAATCCGAAACAGTAAAAATCTGAAGGATTTACTGAATGCACTACAACTGCCCAAAAAGATTGCAGTGGTTAAATGTTCGGCACATAAGTCAGGAAATGACTATGTGACCAGTGGAAACAGATACGCAGACCAAGTGGCTCGTTTCTGTGCACAAAATTCAATTTCAATAAACACAGGAAAAGAGAGAAATAATACAAATTGTCACTTGATGTTCTCTGCAATAGAAACATGAGATGAAATTAAACAGTTGCGGGAAGAAGCTAGTGAAGAGGAAAAAGACATTTGGATCAAATCAGGCTGTAAAAAGAGATCTGATGATGAAGTATGGGTGGATGTAGATGAGAGACCAGTAATGCCAGACTGTTTACTTTCACAGATGGCAAGGATGTACGATGGAATAGCACATGTTGGGAGAGATGCTATGATTAGACTTTTCAAACAGTCATGGTACAATCCAAAGTTCAGGGTCATTGCAGAGAGTCTATGTCAAAGATGCACAGTGTGTCAGCAGCAAAATCCAGGAAGAAAAACAGTTGTTAGTTGGGGCCAAATTGGGAAAGCTGCTGGACCTTTTACTAGGTTGCAGGCAGACTTCATTGAGATCCCTCCTTGTAATGGACTAAAATATGTGTTGGTTGTTGTTTGTCTGTTTTCTCGTTGGGTGGAAGCATATCCAACAAGAAGAAATGATAGTCTAACAGTTGCTAAATTGCTTTTGAGAGAGATAATTCCTAGGTTTGGATTTCCAGTCTCTTTAGAAACGGATAGCGGAACTCATTTTAACAATGAAATAATTCGGATGATTTGTGCAGCATTACAAATTGAACAAAAGCTGCATTGTGCCGATCGACCAGAAGCATCAGGAGTGGTCGAGCAAATTAATGGCACTATCAAATCCTGATTATCAAAGGTCTGTGCATCCTCAGCACTGAAATGGCCAATTGCTGATGAGTCTGAGAAGTATTCCTGATAAAAAGACTGGATTATCCCCACACGAAATTATTATGGGGAGAGCAATGAGATAGCCGATTGTATCAGCAAATCAACTGATGAATATTACTGATGATCTGGTGTTTGATTATTGCAAAGGATTGGCTGATGTAGTGCATTCTGTGTCTCATCTGGTTGGAGAAATTGCAACTACAACTCAGCAAGAACAAGCACATGATCTAAGTCCAGGAAAGTGGGTCCTGGTGAAGAAACACGTGAGAAAACCGTGTGTGGAGCCTGGATGGCACGGCCCTTACCAGGTGATACTGGTGTCAACGACAGCAGTGAAGTGTGGTGGCTTGCCGAATTGGATACGTGCAAGTCATACAAGAAGAGTCCCAAGTCCACTTGAAAGACAAGAAGAAGCAGAAAGTAGAGAAAGTGAAGTCATAGAGTCTGAAGTTACAGATTCTAAAGTCGAACAAGGAAAAAGTCGAATAGAGTGGGCACCAGCTACTGGGTGTCAAAAGACTGCTGTTGAGAAAGAAAAAGAGAAAGTGATTAATGAGAATCAACAGAGAAAAGGACTGAATAAAAGAACTTGCGATCTTGACAATGATGCTGAAGAAACAGTTCAAGTAAAGAAAGCAAGGAAAGGTGATGTGTGGCTAGGAGTGAAAAGACTGAAATACACTCTGAAACAAAGATCACCTGACACGATAAATGAAGTTTCAGATCAGACTCAGCAAAGTGAGTCTGAAGAAGAATCAGTTCGGAAAACGAAAAGAGTGAGGGTTCCAAATAGGAAATACATAGCATCAGAATAGACATATGTGGTGTTGGAAGAAATTGAAAACACAGATCAGATCAAAGAAAATACTGGTACAGAGTCAAGTGAAGGAGACGGTTTTGAACCACCTTAAAGAACTGTGAAAATTATGGTGCAACAATTTTTGAAAAAATTATTCTGAATCATTCAACAGATTTGAAGAGGAAGAAGAAGATATAAAGAAAAAGAGGGGGTAAAGAAGAAAGCCATAAAGTGTGTGGGGATACACTACTTTGCTACACTACTTTTGATAGATCTTACAACATTTTTATTAGATTATTGATAGATTTTTTTAGTTTTTTCTTAGTTTTTTTAGTTTTTTAAAATTGGTGCAAATTTAACTAGAAATGGCAAATACAGCAGAGACTGGACATCAAAATCGTAGTTTTAAATGTAGATGTATTAATGCTTCCGTATTTAGTATTTTTCTACTAATGTTGGTGTGGTTAACATTAATTGTTGTTGTGCCTGTCTTAATGGTAACTAATCATAAGAATAACACTAATATTAATAGTGTGATGAGTGATAAAGTAGATACTAAAGATTCTGAATTCACATACTAAATTAGAAAAGATGAAGGATGACAGCATCTATCATCATGATAAATCAATTAATGATTTTTCGTTAAATGTCTTTACCAAGTTATTGTATGAGTATGTTGATGTAATGGATGCAAGAGATTGTTATGTGTGCATGCAATTACCGTCGTCTGTTTCAGAGGGGGTGACTTACCATCACCTACCCTTAACATATGATGTGTCTTGTAATGTCTTAACTAGTCTGTTCTACGAGAAGGGTAGTTTGCAGTATTTCTATTCTAACATGGATTTAGTATTCTCAGAAATTCCTATTAGAAAGAATATGAATAAAATAAATAGTGCTAGAAATACGGAATACATGGGAGAATTTTTTCATTCTACACAAACAATAGATACAATATATGCACATAAACACAACCTCACCTGCAGATTACGATTTGAAGAAATAGAATTCATTAACATAGTTGAAGATAGAAGACAAGAGTTTCAGAGAAAAGCTGCTGAGCAAAAGTCTCCTGTACCTCCATGGGCTTTCAGAGAAGGAGATTGCAAAAAGGGCAAGACTTGCGCTGCCATGACCCTGGACTGCTATCATAGAGGAAAGCTTTGTTTGCTTAGACAAAAGACTGATTATAATCATTATTTCATTGGTTCTAGTGAATGTGATCATACCTTTCTAATAACGGGAGGATGGGGATTAAAAGGAGGAACTGATCCTGTCTTTCCGGGAATTTATTATGTGTGTGGAAAGAATGCCTACTATAGGTTGCCTGCACATTGGTATGGGTGTTATTTAGCAATAGTATTTCCGAACATTTATCACATGGATAAGAATAATAGAATCAATGAAGTAAAGAATGGACTAATACGTAATAAGAGAGCGAGCTTTTCAGAAATAATAGGGGATGTTTTTGGAGCACTGATACCTCCAGTTGGAGTTATTTTGAATTCACACAAAATTAGAAAATTGTCCACAGTGGTTGATCGTTTATCAACAGACACTGCTGGTGGGCTTTTAATGGTTGATACTGAGATGGTTGCAATTAGATCTATGGTTTTGCAAAATCGACTTGCCCTTGATGTATTATTGGCAAAGGAGGGTGGAGTCTGCAATATGTTGAAAATACAACAATGTTGCACTTATATCCCTGATAAGAGTAAGAGTCTTGAGGGGTATATTAAGAATATTACAAATCTTCATCAAGATGTGTCTGAATTGAAGGTTGATGGTGCTTGGGAGAAACTTGGTAAGAGTTTTTCCTCTGTGGGAAATTGGTTTTCTAGATTTGGGAATAGTTTATTAGGGAGAATATTAACACCTATCATTGTAGTGGTTACAGTGATACTAATGATTTTCTTGATTTATAAGTGTTGCAAATGCAAGAAAGAGACATCTGATAACAAACAAAGAGCAAGAAAGAGAAAGAGAGAAGAGATAGAATTAGAAGATAGAAGAGGAAATTATTATGTAATGATGAGAGATTTAGATGGAATAATGATAAAACGAGAGAGAACAACAGCTTTCTAAGTGTCAAATTGTATTGGTGGGTATTTGGTGATGGCTCAAAGACGCCATCAAAGGGGGGATTGATGGAGCAGGGTTTCTCGTAAAAAGAAACCTGCTCGGATTGAAACCCCAAGTAACATTTTCTAATTTTTCTAACAGTGTGCAGTGAAAAACAGGCGGTTTTAAAAACTAACATGAGGGAAAATAATACTGCGCAAGCCGCAAATACTTGACTAATGAAAATAAAGAGATTAATGCTGCTTTTGTGCACGTTATTAACGTTTGCTAGGAAAAATAATAATATGGGTTGCGCATGGTTAGATGCAGCATTGGGAGGGTGCGTAAAGAAAAACATTACAAAATGAGTAATAATGCCTGTTTTATTCTCCGTAGAAGCATGGGTTAAGGAGAATGATTTTTACAAAATAAGCTGAAAAAGCAAAGAGAACGTGGAGAGAAGGCAAAGGCGAGCAACCTTCGAATTTACATGTGCCTGCCAAAAGTTAAACGTGGAGACGAAAAACAATCAGCAAGTGAGGAACGTTTCCTCTGGAAGCGCACGAGTGGCACAAGAAGTAACAGATTTTGAAACATTAGCGGAGAGAAGGAAGCTGAAGCTTGATATTTGTATACTTGTATTTCCTGGGAAGATTCCGTCATGATGTTGAAAAATAAAACAATAGAACATTGAGTGAGATGGACATGTCAAGTGTTGTGTGACAGTACACCCCCATCCTTAACCAATCAAATGTAGAATAGCTCCTTATTTTGAAACAAGTGTGGGTTGGACATTTGGGTTTTAGAGTATAATTGAGGTGCCCGATGGGAGGGGTGTGCTGGAGGCGTTTAGGCTGATCCTTGGGAGATCACTGCTGTCGTCCGTTTGCAGTAGAGGCCTACCTGTTTCCTTCCTGTTCCTGATTCCTGACTTAATCTTTGCCCTTTCAAATCTTCTTGAGGGGCCTTGCTGCTCTCGTGGCCAGAGAGTAGATTTCCTGTTGCTACTGGGTTAGTATAGATAGAAACCTGAATTTGTATAATCTTTTGCAAATGTATTTTGTTTCTGAACCTGTTTCTCTCTTCGCCTTTCCACTCCTTTAATGCACTGTCAATATGATGTGAATTTTTTCATTTCTTTTGCTAATAATTTACTCAGTGATATTTCATGATTTGTACTGTGTATTGGTACTTGATGAGCATTTATTTCACATTATTTAGATAAACATTATAAATATACACATTGAGTCCGTCTTTCTTTAGAGTGAGTTTATAGATGATTGCCTATAACTAACCAACTATAAAAAGATGTAATCGCCACAATATTTTATTATGAGAAATGCAGGTAATGTTGGAGATTGGTAAGTTAGGAACGAACTTTGCATTCCACTGAACCCAGCGTGAAGGGACTTGTTGGTCAACGTAATTGGGCCTTGTTTATTTGCAAATTTATTGATCCCTGATCGCTGGATCACCATAAAAGGATGCAGTAATACAAGAAACTTAATAAAACAGGTTCAAACATCCCTTCACACTCCTTGATGCTCTCACCTATTCAAACTACAGCTTCCCTCAGAAAATCTACATCAGGAGGTAATCCAGTCAAAGCTTGTCTAATGCTGCTTCTCCAGACAAAGTAATAACTACACATCGAAACTCACACGTAATCAAGTGGGCCAAAATGTGCACTTATCTGCTAAGACTGATGAAGTCGCAACCCATCCAGATAATTTGTCAGATTGGTTTCCGAAACCAAACTCATGCCTTACTACTTCACATAACCTGTGCAAAAACTGTTGTCAATTTCTAGCAATCATTCCTAACAAAAATCGACAAAATCAAAGCACTCATTCTAACTTTTCCTATCTGCCGTATCGGCACTGTCAGCCAAATTCACACCTCACCCTCACAGCCTTGTCTGTGGTACCCATTGCAAATCACAAAGAACATAAGACAATCATCAAGACGAACTCCTTTGCTTCTCCTCAATCCTTCAAAAAACATGACACATTGAAACTGAAATCCTTGAAAGAAAGTGGGTTCCCTTTTGAGATCAGACATGATATCTCTCGAGCCACTCTGAATAGGCTTTGGGAGCTGGGGTAATGGTTAGAAGAGTTTAGAAAGCTAGGTGCTGCTGCTCAGCTGAAATTTACCTCCGTAAATGAATGCACAATAATAAAATGCACAACTTAAGGGACTATAAGAACGTGGATGACTTGATTGAGAATATCAAGAAGGGCAACCTGCTGACAGGTTAAAGAGGGCAGGGGTCTTTTCATTTCACAACTAAGACAATGTAGGTCAAGAGTCTATTAGCATTTCCTTTTTTTTCTTTTTATTTGAGATGGTTGCATCCTAAAGAGCACTCAAAGGACTGTTAAAGGCCAGGAGAAAGCATGGAAGTGTTCTCCAGGGGATGGAGGCGTCAGGGAAAAGGGTGGGGAGCACTGGGTGGGGAGCATGAAGGAAAAAAAGTTATCAGGAGTCTCAGTTAACACTGATAAATTATCGAGCCCTTGTTCCGTATAAGTGCACAATTGGCTGTACGTGGGCTTTAGAGTTAGGGGCAAGGTAGTGCCAGTACAAATTCTCTCCTGGAATGTAAATAGGCCCCACACAAAGAGGAGATGAGCGAGAATAATACAATATTTAAGGGATTCACCAGCTCAGATTATCATTTTACAAGTAATGCACTTAACTAGAAAAGAATGGCTAGACCTGTTTAGTACCCAAAATGGGTTCAGCAGGTGGGCTGTACAGATCAAAACTGCTATACTAAGGGTGTGGCTATCCTGATAAAAAAACAAGTGGAGGCTACTATGAAAGAAAGCATGGCAGATAAGACAAGTCGATAGGTAATTGCCAACTTACAACTGATTGACAAAATTTACACCTCAGTGGGGCATATGGCCCTAATGTTAAGGATACTGAACCCCTAAAGACGATCTTCGGAAACTTGCTAAGATGTACCTTCCCTATTATTGTGGCAGGAGATTTTAATGCTTTTATGGACAATAACCTGGACAGTTTCTCCAACATTACAGCTAATATGTCCCCCAAAATGCAATCATATATTAAAAATATGATGAGACAGCTAGGATTGTGTGACATATTGAGTAAGGGCCGGGAAGGATAGGGGTTACACATTCCATAATAAAAAATACTGGCATTCATCTAGGATTGACTACTTTTTGATCGACCAGGCAATAAGTGTGGAAATTCTGGAAGTTAGGCAAGTAGCAGTCCGCCTGTTGGACCACACAGCAGTAAGTTTAGAATTAAACTCATTGACAGGCTCAAAACACGGACCTATATGACGCCCCACCGGCTTAACGCTCCATACGGAGGGGAGGTGCGTCAATGCCCCAGGTGTGCTTGTCCAGACGCTGACTTTGGTCATATGACCTGGGAATGCCAAGGAATGCGTCCTTACTGGGAAGCAGTGTTGGATACAATCAAGGACGTACTGAGGAGGGAGCTGGCTTCTTCGATGCAGACATGTTTACTGGGCCTCTTTCCCAGGCCGCCTAAGCGCGTGGTTGGGAATCGGTTGATTGATCTTGCACTGGGTCTCGCTAAGCGCAGGATAGCAATGGAGTAGAAAGCTGTGAGGGGGCCACAGTTTGCAGCCTGGAATAGGGATGTGGTCGCATGGGCTGGAGCAGAAGGCAGAATATTAAGTTAGGAAGAGGCCCGGGGAAGGAGGAAGCGTCCAATTGCAGAACAGTGGAGAGAGGCCCTGAATGAGTGGGAGAAACCTGTAAACACCAGTGGTGGGGACTGCGGGCTGGGTCCTGGATCTCAATTAGGAGCCACTGCGCAAGATATTCTCACAGGATCTCCCGGGGCTCTGACATGCAGGGGGGCTGTGCAGGGACTCCAGCCTGCCTGGGCCTGGTTTGTCGGATATATAAGGGCTGCCCCCCGTTTGGGGGTTCCTCCCTCCCCCCACCCCCCGAGACCTGTCCATGGGACGTGTCTGCTGCCACACCCCTGGAGATTTTACTGTTTTAACATATATACACCACTCCTCTGCAGAAGTTACTTTTGGTTTTTAGGGGTTCCTTTTTTTTTCTTTACTTGTTCTACTTTCGTTTTCTCCTCCTTTGGCTCAAACTCCGTTAGTAGTTTGATATGAATACTGAAATCGAATACTATATATATAGATGGGCCAACTACAGACGACTACCCATATAATAGATGTAATATGATAGTATCAGTGGAGCAAACATATAATCAGTACTTGTTGCTATGACTAGCCTACCAGGTTATTGTGCTTAGCTTAAATAGTTGCTGAGTTGGTCACCAGGCAACCTATATAACAGCATTATTGTATCCAGGATTGCTTTGGTCACCAGGAGGGCCAGTAGAAAACTGTCGATATTCTTTCATTGCATAGCCTGGACTTTTATGATATTATGTCCTCCTTCTTTTCTCATTTGTAACCTGTATGATGTTTTGTATACAAATGCCAATAAAAATATAATTTTTTTTTTTTTTTTAAACCCAGATGGTTTCGGAATTGTCTGCCTGTTTAAGGCAATGTTCAAAGATGTAAGAAGAGGTGAAACAGACTTCTTGTGTAAGTTTGGGGATGTGAAATTTTACAAGAAAGTGGGACTAAGTTTTTTTCAGGCGATGGCCTTTCTCAGGTCCCAGATAAGACAGGCCAAGAAGCTTTCGTACTACAGTAGGTTTGCCCCTGTTTGGAAATCACTGTGTACTCCAGATGGGCAGCGGGCTTACAAAGATGGGGTCAGCTACTACAGGATGGGAAGCTTCTCCCCTGGGATGACTTACAGAGGCAGCCAGGATGAAATCTCCAGCTTGAAGTTTCTCCAATTAAAAAGCTGGTCCCGGGTTTTGACCATTTTTTTTTTTACAGTGTTTTATATAGCGCGAACTTGACCCGTATCGGTTATCAGAGCGCTTTACATAGCACCAGTTGCATTACATGAGGACACATTCATTTTTTTTTTTTTGTTAGGCACGGGGAGATTAAGTGATTTGCCCAGAATCACAGGATGTTCAACGTCATTGCCGAGACTCGAACCCAGTTCCCCAGATTCGAGGTCGACCGCCCTAGCCGTTAGGCCAACTCCTCTCCCTTGAGGACCATTAAGGACGGGAACACCAATGAGTTGTAAGAGCAACTGTAATCGCGAATCCAAGTAAGAAAATGGGCTTGATGTGGTACTGCTGATATTGGAATGTATGTTGTTACAAATGTAAACTCGTAGAAGTGGGTGCGTAGTAATGGTAGATTACCCTGATATTGGACACTATGGATGAGGACTTTGAATTGCCAGAGGAGCTATGGGGAAGAAACTTGACGAGGTCACAGAACAAAGAATTATGGCAAGTATCAATGCATACACTTTATAGCACTGTCAAACCTGCCTATTTAAGAAGAAACCATATTTTCTCCATTAACAGAACGTTTTGGACACCTAATAAGATTTTGAAGTTGGATTCTGTGCATTGCATGAAGTGCGGTTTAGAAAAGGCCGATGACATTCACATTTTTATGGAGTTCCCCATGATCCAACAATATTGGGAAGATGTGGGTAAGACAATAGTCGATATCCTCCGAGTGGATATCAAGGTAAGCCTTAGACTAATCATTTTTGGGGCAAGGATGAAACAGAGAATCTGAGAATTGGCAATAGTAAGTTGTTGTTCTATCTGATACTGTTGGCAAGGAGACAAATCGGGAGAAAATGGTTATCTAAGGCACCACTTACCAAAACTGAGTGGCTTTATTCTATAATGTATGCTTTAAAAATGCATATGCATGTTACCGCCACTAATAGATTTAAGATATGGCAATCTTTGATTACATGGAAAGAGTTAGAATATCTGGGAGGAGCGAATTAGGACAACACATAGAGCCACGGAGGAATATTGGCTTAAATGTCTCATGATTACACCAGACCTGGATACTGGAAACTTGGGCTAGAACGGGTTAGATCCGAAGGGTTGCTATACACTTCCCAGGCATGCTTAACCCCCGGTTACGCTGTCAGGACAGGAGGGCGGAACACGGCACCTGGGTCTGACAGCCAGAGGTGAATGATGACAAAAATAATAAATAAATAAGTCACATGTTGAGTCTTGGGTTGCTGTCTCTCTGAAGCCGAAGTTTTTCAACCTGCATTTACCCAGAGCCTCCAAACAGTGTGCAGACAGAATATCGAGTTTAAAATATCGAGTTGCACGAATCTCGAATCAGAAATATCATGGTTCAGAAATATAGACAGCAAGAATATCGTGGTCAAGAATATCGACTTAAGGTAAGTAATATCGATTTTAAAAATATCGAAGTGTTTAATATGTTTTGCAAAAATATAGTTGGTAAAAATATCGATTTTTTAATTAATGTTATGTATTTTAGTATATGTTTTAAATATATGTGATGCATTTTTTGTATAAGAATTGTTTGTGTTTTTAATATATGTGTTGAATTTTTTGTGGTTATTAAAAAACATTTATTTGAATTTTGCAGTTTTAGTTCCATAGCGGGTTGTGGGTTTATAGGGGAATAGGGTGGGAAGTAATTTAATTATATTAAATTAATTGATTATTTTTTATTTATTAATATTTGTTTAATTGAGACGTTATAGTGTTAAATGTGTAAAGTGATGTATTATTAATTAATTAATAATTTGTTGTTAATTAATAATAATTATTGATTGTGTAATTAATTATGGTAATTGTGTACTTAATTTTAGGTGTGTGTTTTGGTGTTCATAGGTGTAAAGGGTGGGAAGTAATTCATTTTTAATTGATGAATTAATAATTGGTTGTTAATTAATTACAATTAATTAATTGGTAATTAATTATGGTAATTGTGTAATTAAATGTAGGTGTGTGTTTTGAGGTTTATAGGTGTAAGGGGAAAGTAATTTATTTTTAATTGCTGAATTAATAGTTTGTTAATTAATTACAATTAATTAATTGGTAATTAATTATGGTAATTGTGTAATTAAATTTAGGTGTGTGTTTTGAGGTTTATAGGGGTAAAGGGTGTTTAATTAATTAATATATAGTTGTTAATTAATGTTAATTATTTTATATTTATTTGGGGTAATTGTTTATTTTTTTGTGTGTTGTTTTACTTTTAAAGGGGTAAAGGGTAGGTGTTAAATACATTTTAAATACTTTATAATTAGTTGTTAATAGTAATAGTTTTTAATTTAAAAATAAGTTTCAATTGTGTTTTATTATTTTATAGTTTAATTTAGGTGTGTGTTGTGGGCATTATAGTGTTAAAGTGTGTGTAATTAATTAATGTTTATTAGTTTTTTATATAAAGAATATTTTTAATTGATTATTATCTTAATTATGGAAGTACATTTAATTTAAAATGTTGAAGTGTGTTGTTATTGGTGTGTTGTTATAGGGTAGGAAATAAAATAAATACATTTATGTATTAATTTATGTTTTTGTTTGTAAATATTTTCTAGTTTAAAAGAATTTTTGTTTTTTAAATGTATTTAATATTTTATTTTATATGATATTTTTAGGTATTTGTTATATGTAATTAATATTATAATATGTTTTCTTTTGATATATTTAATATATTTGATTTTTAATTTTTTAGATATTATTTATTTACATTTACATATTTTAAAATTTTTAATGTATATATTTTTTTTAACTGTTGGAGTGTGAATAATAATTTTTGCCTCTCCGCTATCCAACACTTTCCCTACTGTTGCACTCACTGGAGTGGGAATAGTAATTTTTACTCCTCCGCTATCCAACACTTTCCCTACTGTTGCACTCACAGGAGTGGGAATAAAAAATTTTACCCCTCCGCTATCCAACACTTTCCCTACTGTTGCTCTCACTGGAGTGGGAATAGTTATTTTCACCTCCTCCGCTATCCAACATTTTCCCTACTGTTGCACTGACTGCATTGTGAAATTTAAGTTTAAATATTTTTTAGTAGTTGAATGTATATTTTACCACTCCGCTATCCAATACTTATCCTACTGTTGCACTCAGTGGAGTGGGAATAGTCATTTTCACCCCTCCGCTATCCAACACTTTCCCTACTGTTGCACTCTTTGGAGTGGGAATAGTAATTTTTACCCCTCTGCTATCCAACACTTTCCTTACTGTTGCACTCACTGGAGTGGGAATAGTTATTTTCACCTCCTCCGCTATCCAACACTTTCCCTACTGTTGCACTGACTGCATTGTGAAATTTAAGTTTAAATATTTTTTAGTAGTTTAATGTTTTAATTTATTATAGATTTTTGTTTCTTTAATATTTTAAAACATTGATGGATATTTTAATTTTTTATATAATTTTCAACTTTTAACATAAATTAAAAATAATATTTTATTATTTTAAAGTAAATATATATGCATAAATAAATATGTTTGTGTTTATCTTTTTTATTAAGTTTATTTGTTATATTTTATTAAAATGTATGTTAAATTTATTTTATTTCGTTAAAATTAAATTAAATTTTTAATATATTTAATATATATTATTTTATTTTATATTTATATAAAAGTCAATATTTTATACATCTATATTTTTTACATCAATATTTTTTAGTCACTATATTTGTACTTACCTGTTTAAGTATAAGAGTCGATATTTTTGTTGCCTATATTTTTTACTCAATATTTTTTACATCAATATTTATTACATCGATGTTGTGTCAGTGAACCCCTCCAAACAATAGCTAATCCATCCCTCAATCTCAAAGTTGCTTCTGACCTAGTAGTCATCGACCACTTAAACAGGGAGTGCCACTGAACATGTGTCAGTTTTGAGATATTAAAATAAGAAAAAAGTGACAGATGTTACATTGGAAAAAATAAAGGGCCTCAGTGGGATGGCGGGCGGACTTTCGTCCGCCCGCCACCCTAGTGGTGCTGGGACCGGCCGCCAGACGTGCAGCGGTCCCGCACCACTGATTAGGATGCGACCGCCACCCTGGCGGTCGCATCCTGCATATTTGACACTGCAGCCGGTGCTGCTTACAGCAGCACCCGCCGCAATGCCAAAATGGCATGTTGTGCATTGCCATGCACAACGTAGCAGGCACCGCGCGGTGCCTGCCACCATGGGTACCCCCCAAGTGCAGGCCCCCACCCCCCCAATTCCCCGGGGGCCCGCAACGGGCCCCCAAAGCGATTCCCGCCAGCCTTTCCATGGCGGCATCGCCGCCATGGAAAGGCTCTGAAAACCACACATCCTAATATGGATGGCGGTGCCTGCTAGGCACCGCCACCATATTAGGCCCCCAGTCCGCCCGGCCGGCAATCGTAACGATTGCCGGCCGGCGGAAAAGCAGCGGACGCACTTTGCGTCCGCCGCGATACCCCCCGCCATAATAATATGGCGGGGGTAATTCTGGTTACGATGGCGGGCGGATCGCCACCGCCGGGCCGGCAGTGGCGATCCGCCCGTCATCGTAATCAGCCCCAAAATGCCTGGATAATTCACAGATTTTGTTCTGTGATCCATTCAATTCTCAAAAAATGTGTTGGGTGGAGCTTCCCTTTAAGAGCCAAAATCCTAGGATTATTGTCACCAATAACTTCTGGGTTTTCTCAAGCAATGATATTCTATATCTCTTCCAATACAAATTGCATTCCTCACACAGGCAGACTGTGATAGCGGCAATTGTTAATGACCTGTGTGGCTAATGGATGCTAATAGATTGGTCGTTCTATTCCTTTTAAACCATCAGGCAAAATATTTACCGTAGGAAATATCTAACACTGGACCTCATTTCCACTAGAACTAACCTGTTAGTAAACATCCTGTTACTCAGAAAAATATCTGGGTCTCTCTTAGAATGTTTAACTTAAAAATTCCCATAACAATTAAAATAATTAAAGATCTGCATCCAGAACTTTCATAGGGATTTGTGGTAGACTGTAGGCTATGCAGCCAGCTATCTGGAGGGGATAATCCTCTGTAGTGTGAGAGACTGAGCAGTTTGCAGATATGAAAATAAACGCTTTCTGTAGCAGCTAGAAGGGGTTTGCCTAGGAGGTGGCTGTTGCAGCAAGGACGTTGATTATGGTTAGCCAGAGAAATCATCTAGTATCCGTGGCTTGCCCTTTGGGACTCTTGGCACTATCATTGCTATTAAAAAAAACAAAGTTGCAAAAGCTCTCTTTACTCTCTGGTGTTTTTCACACCTTGTCTTTCCTGGTTTTCCTCAATAGCTAATTGGTGACTGTTGGGAAATTAAACATGGGAGAAGAGGTCAGTGCTGTGATGTTTCTGAGTGTGTGATGTCAAGTCCTAATGTTCATCCTTGTGTTGCAGTAAACTGGATTGCTTTACACTAAAGCATTCATGAAGATTAAGGCGGTATAAAAGGCCATGGGTGTATGCTATGTGCACACGGTTGATCAGCACTGGATGTACAGCAGTGGTGTGTGGGTGACCTAAATTGGTCATTTATGGATCACAGGATAAGGCAGGTTTTTGAGTGGGAGTCACAGGGGAGCCTTCCCCTGTCAATTTCACTATTCCGAAGTGAACTGTAATGACAGAGATGTAGCAAGGTGGCGCATGCAGCACAGTAACTACTAAGGACTATGGGGCCTATTACGATGGGGGTCGGAAAACCTCCCCGACCGTCATGGTAGCGGGAAAAGACCGCCCACATGGACAGCGACATCACCGCCGGTCGAATTACGATGACCCGCGGTCGAAATCCAACCGCGGCGGTCGGATCGCGGGCCTTAATATTGCGGCGGGTGCTGCTGCCCGCAGCACCGCCGCGATGTCCAAAGGAGCATGTCCTGCATTTCCCTGCACTGCGTGCCACCTGGTACAGGGAAATGTAGGGGGGGACCATGGGTACCCCCCCAGTGCACCCATGCCCCCCCAAAACATTGGGGGCCCGGAAGACAATATCCGAATGCCTCTCCATGGCGGTCTGACCGCTGAGGAAAGGCTGGCTACCGCCGGCATCATAATCCTGCCGGCGGAGCCTGCTCTGCACCACCACCATTATCCCGGTCCTGCTCCGTCCGCCAGGCAGGAGTGCGGATGGCAACCGGCGGAAAAGCGGCGGTCGGAATTTCCCACCGTCGCGGTCACCACCGCCATCCTAATTTGACCGGTGGATTTCTGGCTTGCGATGGCGGTCGGATGTCCACCGCCGGTCCGGCAGGCACCACCGCCGGCCCGGCGGTGGACATCCGACCGCCATCGTAATAGACCCCTATGTTTGAACGTATACATTGGACTGAGCTCAAGTACTCAATTCTTAATTTATTTAACCCACACGCCTCACCCAGGTCAGGGGTGTGTATTCATGGGATATTTTGTCTGCATGCTGAGTGGCACACTTACTCCCTCCTCAATGTGGATATAAACAGTAAAAGACAAACAGGATATGGTCCTCTCACAATACATAGTCTCTCATCCTTTAAGATACGTGGTTTTGGTCTCAGATTGTACAGAGGTCCTCCTGTTGTCCTGTGGGTTGGTGCCCTTACTTCTCATATGGGGTATCGCATCATCAGGGATGCGAAGAGGACCTGATGATAAAGGACTAGGAGGCCCACCGGGAGACAACTTTGGCCATTTACTCGATTTGACATCAGATCTACCATGAACCTCTTATTTAACAGCATCACTCAATAACTGAGGGATCATTTTAAGTCTAGAAGAATAACACATTGAGTGTGGCCGGCTCCTGGCCATAGCTTCTTTCATTCCACACACAATCCAGGAGCCTCAGTCAAAATGTGTGTGGAATTTACCTCCTATTGACTCTTCATAAGTAACTTTTCTCCGATCTTCATTTCCACAGACTTGGTATGTCTTTTCAGGCTTACATACTGCAACCACTGACGTTGACTGGCTTGGTGGTAGGGAATGGGTATCTCTCAGTGACGCTGGGACAAGATCTCTGACAACTCGGCCAAACAACAGATATGCAGATGAATACTTCGTTATGGGGTGAGCTTCAGTAGTTTTGGAAACAACTGTGGACTGCCCATTTACAGTCCTCATTGTGTGCCACACTAATTTTCAGTGTTTTCTTTACTGTGCTCATAAACCTTTCCAACTCACCATTTTGTCAAAAGGCACTAATCTTGGGGTCTAGATCCAAAAGGAGTAATGAATGTTTCCACACCTCTCCAAATCTACAGTAAACCGTACAAGAGAGGAATATATTGTGTAGTGGTACACTGGTGGAAAGAGAATTGAGATCAGAGAGAAAACAAAGACATTCAATATCACCACTCTGACGTGTCACTCAGCTGGGCACTAACAACTACTGGATTATAAAGGATAACCAAAAATAGGATTACGATTTTTAATAGCTTATCAGTGCTACTGAATATCAAGGAAACAGCACTTTAACAATAAAGTTTTTTCCCCACAGTACAACTGGATTCTTACGAAAACTTCTCTATTCATTTCGGACTTCAGTCATTTTCAAACATGTTCACGAACAATCTCCAAGGCTTTCCATTAATTCTAGCAAAAAGGTCTTGACTGCAGCACCAATGTAACTCGATTGCCTAGAAAGGATGCCCCTGACTCTTTTACTGGATTATATTCAGGTGTCTTGGGCAGTGGCCCATTCGAACATGTGAAGCCTCTCAGACTCTCTAAATGGTACCAACACTCTGCGAGCACTTGCAACCTTTCCTTCCTCTGAATAGACATACAGCCTAGCCTGCCAGTTCAGAGTAATGCATTCTCCCACCTGCCAAGTACGGAAGTGCAGGCTGCAGGTCATGTGTGCCTAGGCCATTATCCAAAAACAACAACGGCGGACCTCCTATGCCGCACCTCGTGCCAGTTCCTATAAGTAAGTTCGCTGTGCAAACTACCCCTGCGCCACCCGTTGAATGACGTCACTGTGCTCCAGATCAGAAACTATTATGACAAATGGGGGTGCGCAGCTCAAGAATTCCAATAGGCCAAGATTAATAGAAAAGTAACTTCTTTATTCCAAAATTTTCTTAAGATCATCAGATATAGAAAATCCAGCCAACGCGTTTCATTCCCATATAGGGAACTTCATCAGGGCTGTAAAAATATGACACAAACACATATATATTACATTCAAATCGTAAGACACAGGACTACAAACAAACACCTTATACCAAAAAAAAAACTATAAAAAAAGAGATAACACAAAAATCAAACACTTAATTAGACAATAAAAACATACATGACATCATATTTACAAAAACATACAGATTAAAACATTTATATACAACTTATTTATGCGTTGTATACTACCAATGAACAATAAGTATAAAACTTGTTGAGCTCAAGCGAGCAATAAGTGCAAATGCTTGTTTCACCATAACAGAAAGGTTAAGCCGATATCCTTCATAATTGTACACTAAATGAAAAATAACATAAATAACTATAGTTTCAATGTACGACCATGAAAACTCAAACAAATCCAATACGTGGTTCAAATAGACAAAATTAGAAGAGAGCAGATCTGAAAAAAGGAGAGAAGAGAAGGGGAGGAGGGAGAATCACTTGTAGAGTATATAACATAGAGCCAGTTCTGAATTTAGATAAAACACACATAACATTTCTTACCAGAAAAATATATCATTTGTAAAGTACAAATTGCCAAAGTGCCAACAATTTTTATTAATAGCTTCAGAACAGTTGGCTTCTCACCAAAGACAGTATGTTCCTATGTAGGCCTGCGAAAAAGATATACAATTATTGGTATTGAAAAACGCACTTGACTACATCAAAATATGTACAAGGTGGTGATAGGGGGTAAGTGAAGAACATATCCAATACTGATATGTACAGCAGAGGGTCAGATGAAGGAGGAAAACAGGGCACCAGAGTGAATAACTCCACCCTGTTCATAACGACTTCAGTTGGTCATTAGACCCGTATTAAATATGAATTAAGGAAAATGCCCACTAAAATTTAAAAAGATCCGTAGCTGTTTGGTGTTGGTGTCGGGATAGTGCCATAATAAATTAACAGAACCGGACATAAATTAAAGAAAGCCCGGGTAGTGTGTATGTATTTTCATTAATCACACGATTGGCAATAACCTATCAGCTCAAACGCACCTGTTTGTAACAGTTTGTAAAAATTCCAACAATTACCAGGAAGACGGATCCAAATATGATAAAAAGCCCCACGAAGACAGGTCGACGGGCAGATGTAATCTATAGTGCAAAAGGATGAGAGAGAAATTTGTCTACAAATGTATGGCCACTTCCCAAGCATATCCGTAGTACAAGAGCCAAACAAGATTTAAGAAAAAGTAGGTGAAGTATGTAAATCCTCATCAATCACACAATTGAAAATGATGTATCGACATAAACGCACCTGTTGTAACAGCAGGCAGATGTGATCTATAGTGCAAAAGGATGAGAGAGAAATGTGTCTACAAGTGTATGGCCACTTCCCAAGCATATCCGTAGTACAAGAGCCAAACAAGATTTGAGAAAAAATAGGTGAAGTATGTAAATCCTCATCAATCACACGATTGAAAATGATGTATCGACATAAACGCACCTGTTGTAACAGCCCAAAAAAACTCAAATGCAATTCTGGTAGACGAATCCGTATGACACAATTAAAAGGCCCCACAGAGAAAAGTCAACGGGCAAATGTAATTAATAGCGCCTATGGGAAAAAGAAAAATATATATGCAAAATTATGGACACTTCCCAGACACAAGTAGGTACACCCCAATTTACAGCCCGAACATAGACGTCTTGTCATATAGATCACAGCAATTCATCTTCACAGATAGACAATGATTGTAGGATATCATACCTCTATGTCCACTATGTATCCTAAACAATTTCCAATGATTCATAAGGTCAAGTGCATTGCACTGTGGCCCATATTCACTCTAAGCAGATACGAAGATTCCTGTTGAGTCAAGGGGAATAGTAATTAGAATAAGGCTGAGTGTAAAATCAATGCCTCGACCACAAATCAAGAAAGTAAAAAAGACTACAATTCCCAGCAGCCACCATAACACAGGTAAGCATCAATCAAGAAATTGCTTCAAACTGCATTGACACCATATCTTCAAGTGAAATAACTGATAGGCTCTTATGCTCAGGAAAAAGCGGTTCCAATGCATGCTGCCGCTGCCCCTGGTATGATATTAAATTCCTTGCTTCACATACCACATCTCAAACCGCTTCATTGAAATCGCAACTGCGGTCACATTTAGAACAACAACCCACATCTGCATGATATTAAAAGGCCAATGGGCTGGTAATCTGAATCGCACAACTCGTTGCGATCAACCCCGCACTACGGTCATGTGTGCCTAGGCCATCTACGTTTTTTCCCCCGATGCTGTATCCACAGATGTTCCATAAAGTAGCAGCAGACATTCCCTTGAAATTCCCTTAAAATGGAGGTCCATTGTCTGCTTAACGAAGTGTTGTAGGCTATTAGCCGCGCTTATTTTATCCAAATTAGTTCTCACAAATTTAAACAATATTGATGCTACAATGTCAGCTGCTGTGTACTTTGTGCATTGATCAATCATCACCTGTAGAAGTAATTTAATGTACGGAAGTATGCCCTAACAACTGTGGAGGACATTTCTACTCTTCAGTGATGACAGGGGCTGGGATCTCCCCCTCATGTGGCTTGATATAATTGACAGCTACTCATCGTATCCTCCACAATTGTATCCGTACCAGGGAATTGCACCTTCTTGCAAATTTGTCATTTTATCTTGGTAATACCCTGGTGACCTTGGTGTGCCAGCTGAATGACCTTGCTTCTTATCACTTCAGGAGTTATGAGTTTTTTTCTCAAAGATCCTCAGTGACACTCAGCTCATGTCAAACTTTCTAGAATACGCACAGCATAGCTTGACTTGACCCAAACCTACAACTAATGCCCACAAGGAATGTCCTTTATTTGATATCATGAATTTCAGAGTTATCAATTGTAAGCATCTGTCATTATTTACAGCTGCTGTCATGTCCACTATGGTTATCCACATGTGTTTTTCAGAGGTAGATATCCTGCTTCGCACCTCACTGAGGACACCTCGACAAATAGTACATTGGATTATTGATGCTCAGTCTACAGGCAATTTAGAACGTGTATTTCTGTAGCTGTTATGTCCATTTTTCAAACTTTGTTGGAGGTTGTGGCAACGTGCACCTAAAGAACAAGTTACTTATCTTCAGTAATGCCCTATCTGGTAGAGACTCTATCTAGCCACAGATTCCTTACATTAGAATTATCCACAGGCTCAGACTGGATCCTGGATTATTTTTGTGTGCAGTATCCCTGTGTTCCAGTAGGTTGCGTCGTTCGCTGGCGTCGTCCGCGCCAGAAGTGACGTGTGTGATGCCTACATAGGGGCCACCCGTGCACTGACGTCAGTTTCTTTTTGTGACTTTCAACACCAGGAGTGCGGAGTCATGAGGAACACTGACCACTGGTGTGGAAAACTAGGGCCCTGAAAGGGGAACAGCCCAGACCTTAGAAATCTGTTCGCAGAGCAGGGAGGATGGGTGGCTTGCTAAGGAATCTGCGGCTAGATGGAGTCTCTACCAGATAAGGTGTTACCAAAGGTGTAAGTAACTTGTTCATCTGATAGAGACTTCTAACTGCAGATTTCTTACCTCAGAATAGATACCCAAGTAATACCTTCCCAGAGGTGAGTATGCAAACATGATTTAAACCAGAATGTCCTGGAGGAATGAATTGGCAAAGTGCCCATCCCAATGAACCTGACTGTCCAGGCAATAGTTTTTGGTGAACATGTGCAGCGGGGCCCACTTTGCTGCCTGGACCGGAACTCCACGTGCTCATGCATTGGTCACAGCCTTTGCTCTGGTAGAATGAGCACACAAACCCTTTGGGGGTTGCTTCTTGGCCAATGGTTAGCAGATGTTAATGCAGAGCAGGATCCATCAGGAGATGGTCCATTTCTGCACGGCCTTCCCTTTCTTGGCCTCGACATACCCCATGAAGAATTGATCATGCACCCGGAACGGTTTTGTGCAGTCAAGGTAGAACAAAAATGCTCTTTTTCAGTCCAGCCGGTGGAGTTTTTCCTTTTCCTTAGAGGGATGAGGTGGAGAGCAAAAAGTAGGCAAAGTGACGGACTGGCCTACATGGAACAGGGTGTATGCCTTCGGCAAGAAGGATGCTTGAGTGCGTAGGACCAGCTTGTCGGGGAAAAAAGAGATGTAGGGAGGCTGAATGGACAGTCACAGTGGCTCACCGACTCTCTGGGCAGATATAATTGCCACCAGAAATGCTGTTTTGATGGTGAGGAGCCTAAGAGGACAAGAATGAAGTGGCTGAAAGGGATTACACATTAAAAAAGTAAGACCAAATTAAGGTTCCCATGTCGGCATAGCAAAGGACGCTGGGTGAAATGTGTTGTAGACCTTTAAGGAATCTATTTACAACAGGGGACTTGAAGAGAGAGGGATGACCTGGAAGCTGTAGAAAGGCGGATATGGCGGATAAATAACCCTTCAAGCTGCCCAATGCAGAGCCCTGCTGGGATAGGGTAAGGATCAACAAAAGAACCTATGAAAAGGAAGCAGATAAGGGATCAATTTGTTTCTCAGCACTAAGCCTGGGCGTAGTTCGCGAAGTAGCGCTACGCGAAGCTACGCAAAGTGCAGTTCGCACTACGCGAGCTACGCGTAGCACTACGCGAACTGCGTAGTGCACTGTTCGCAATGATTGCACAGTGCCGGATGCTTGTCCGCACTGTGCAATCATTGAAAACGGCATCTTGCACAGTGCGAGCTGTCTTTTACTGCCGCTCGAGTAGATTTTTACTCGAGCGGCAGCTTCTCAACGCGGACTGGTAGTTTCTCATCGCGAGCGGTCGCGAGCATACGCGACCACTCGCAATGAGAAACCTGACCTCCCCGCGTTGAGAATCTCGCCGGGATGTCATTTTGCTTGCTCGCGGTCGCCAACTTGACGTTGAGGACCGCGAGCAAGCAAAAAATGACCGCTGCACTACGCTACGCTACGCTACGCATGTTTGCACTGTGCTACGTGCAATTCGCGTTGTGCGAAGTAGCGCAAACTTCGCAAACTACGCGAGCGTAGCGTAGTGCTTTGCCCAGGGTTACTCAGCACACCATGCCACAAATGTATTCTAACGGCTGGCGTATACCATCGTGGTGGAGGGACACCGAGCTGCCAAGATAACATTGCATACTTCAGGCAAAAGGTCAAAAGCTGTCAACTGTTGCTGCTCAATCTCCGTGGAGAACCCTCCACTGCTGCTCTGACAGAAGATCCTCCTGAAGGGACAGAATGATTGGAGGACCGATGGCCATGCTCAGCAACTCAGGATACCAAACTCTCTGATCCCAGTCCGGAGCCACAACGATTACTTGAGCCCGGTCGTTTCTGATCTTCTTGAGAACTCTGGGCAGGAGTGGTATGGGCAGAAAGGCGTACAGGAGGCCTGAGCTCCACTTGGGATGAAAAGCATCTCCTAGCGAGAGCCACCTTGGAAACTCCAGTGCATAAAAATTCTTGCATTGCACTTTCTCAGTGGCGGCGAACAGATCTAACCAAGATTTGCGCTTTCTCGGTCGTGGCAAACAGAGCTAACTAAGGCTCTTCCTATTGCTAAAAGAGACTTTGCACTACCTTTGGATGGAGAAACCATTTGTGATCCGCTAGGCGTCTTAGGCTGAAGTCGTCCGCTCTGGCGTTTAGAGAGCATGGCAGGTGTTGAACCACCAGGGATATGCCCTGAAGTTCCAGCCATGTCCAGAGGTACGGGGCCTCATGACAAAGGGTCCACAACCCCACCCCACCCTGTTTGCTGCAGTACCACATGGCTGTGGTGTTGTCCGTGAACGCCTGCACTAGCCTTCCCTTGATGGAGGGCAGAAAGGCTTTCAATGCCAGCCGGATCATTCGGAGCCCCAATAAGTTGATGTGGAGCCTGGATTCTGCCGGAGACCAGAGGCTCTGGTCTCTACCCCCCGAGATGGCTGCCCCATTGCAGGAGTGGCGCATGTATCACTACTGTCATATCTGGTTGGGGAAGGCAGAGGGGTTTGCCACTGACCCAATCGTGGTTTGTCAGCCACCACTGCAGATCTTTTGCAGTGCTCTCTGAGATCTGGGTCATGTCAGAGATATTTCCCTGATGCTGCACCCACTGGAACTTCAGGTTCCACTGCAGATCCCGCATATGCCAATGGGCATGAGTCACAAGCAGAATGCAGGAGGCCATGAGGCCCAGCATCCTCAGAGTCAGTCTCACCAAAACGCAGGATAGATACTGAAACATAAGTATCAAAGCCTGAATATCCTGGACTTGCCATCTGGGAGAATATGCCTGAAACTGCACTGTGTTCAGAACAGCTCAGATGAAAAGGAGCGTCTGAGAAGGGGATCAGGTGTGGCCCTCACAGACAATCTGGAGAACCCAGTGGTATGATGTTATTGACCTCCAGTGGAGCATGTGATGGCGTATCCTGCCGCCCACTGGTTGCCCAAGACGGTCGGACTGCAAACAAAAGAGGCTTGGAGTCTGCGGCTGCCAGGGTGGTAGTGGGGTGGCCAACCTCTGGCTGCCCGGCTCATGAGGTCTGTGGGTGCCGCATCCTCAGCCACACGGGCTGGGAATCTTACGGCCATGGTGGCTGGGTGGGTAGAGACGTGGCTGGAAGCCCCTTCTGTGGCCACGAAAGCAGTGAAAGGTGGACTGGGGGCCATGGAAAGGCCCAAGGACCTGGCCAAGGCTCTGCTGTCCATGAAGTGCTCCAGCGCTGAGTCTGCCTTGTGTCCGAAGAAACAGGAGGCATGACCATAAGCGAAGCGAAGCTAGGACATCCCCTGAAAAGCCAGTTGTCCTCCAGGCATGGCGCCGTAAGGTCACAGGCAAGCAAAACGCTCTGTCCAGCAAGTTGGTCATGTCCAGGCCACATCTGATTGTGAACTTAGCTGTGTCTCTCCCATCAGCCATAGCTTGGGAGAGTATGGCCCAAATCTCCTCAGGGACCATAGGCAGCACCTGCGCAACCGAATTTCAAAGGGAATGGGAGTAACGGCCCAAAAAGCATGCAGTGTTCACAGATGGCAAAGCCAGGCTGGCAAAAGAAAACATTTTCTTATCCAAGGTATCCATCCTCTTGGATTCCCTATCCGGTGGGGCGGTAGGGAATGTGCCAGGATTTACTAGGGAAGTGGAGGGTTGGACCACCAAGCTCAACGGGGTAGGGTGTTGGGTGAGGAAAGAGGGGTCCCCTCGGGCAGGGCGATGGCAGTGGGCCTGTTCACAGGACCCCCTGTGCAGGGCTTGGACCACATCTGCTAATGTGGGAGAGTTCTCAGCGCCCCGTTCAGTGGTCACCTTCCCTCCTGCAGGATCTTCATTTCTAGCTTCGGGGCCGTGGAGTAAAGACTGAGCATCGTTCGAGATTTTGTTTGTCTGTGCTTTAGCTGCCTTGTCCTTCACCATGATCACTGGCAGATTCGCGTCGTCCGCTGTTGCGCAATACGCCCCCGGTTGGTAGGTTTACTCGTGTCGTCGCACCCAGGATCCACGAGCCAGGTCTCCAGCCTCTAGCCCATCAGCATCAGGTTAAGTACTAGTCGTCTTTTCCCTGTGGGCCCACTGTTGGCCGTTGCGGCTCAGGTCTTTGTTCAGGCTAACTGCGTCCTCTTTTAGACAGCCCACCTTCCGTTGCCTGGCGTCCTAGGCACTTCTGGATATGTTCCCTTTTACTTTGTTGTTTTATCAAGCCCCGAGTTCCGTGTTCTACTTTGAGTACAGTGCACCCCTGTCGCCGAGGATCTTCTTGACTCTGTCGTTTCCCAACCAGAACGCACTCCAACACGGGGCCCTCGTGATGACTGTGTCCTCGCAGCACGTAAGGGGCTAAGAAAGCGGTACCGGGTCCCGGTGGAAACCCGGGGTATTTAGCGCACAGCGTCGGTGTCCAGTGCCCTCCGAACTGCCCTGGGTCTGGCGTTTGATCTCTCCCTGAGGCAGGGTCGCGTCTCTCCTGGGGTGCGCCTATGTAGGCCGATGCTTCTGGCCCAGCCTCAGCCCTGGGCCTCTCACCTCCTCCGCGCACCAGCAAGCGGACGGCCGCCACCCTCCAGGTGCAAGGGGGGGCGCGATCTCTGACTTTTCTGCCCACAGGGGCCCGGGTCACACCTCAGCAGCTGTCGGCCTCCGGAGGCGGCCCTCTCCTGCGAGGCCCCCACGTGGGGCTTGGGTCACAGGGTTTTCAGCTCCTGGCTCGTGGCTGTTCGCCACGCTGCGTTTCCCCGTGACGGTCGCAGTCCAGCCTCCGGTGATCGCCTCTCGTAAGCCCTTTCTTCGGGACTCCTGTGTGCCCTCACCTCCGCTGTGGGTCCGGGATGGACCACGGGTTTCTCCGCTTTGACTCGCCCCGCTCCTCTGTCAGTCAAGAACGCGCTGCCGCCCTCCGAGGACTGCGATGTTATTTCAGCGGTCCCAGGGCACTTCCAGGGTTGCGGTTCCAGAGTGCATTTGTGTACAGTCCCACAACTCTCCGGAGATCATTTAGGGCTTGTAGTAGGGGCAGGATGGTACAGGATTACGCCATAGATCGGGCTGCCGCGAGGAGCTTCGCTAAAACGCGTCTACGCGGCCTTGATGGTAAGCCACGCCCCGATTGACCCTTATGTTGATAGATTTATGTGTTCTTCACCCCAATGGGAGAGATGAGGCATTCTTGCAAGTCCCATTCTGCTTTACTATGCCCTGCCTAGCAGTAGCGGCCACTAAGTGGTGGGACGGGGGAGGGGGAACACAAAAAAAACAGGTGTATAAATAAAGAAAATAAAACTTACCTGCTCTGACGGCCGCTGCCTTGCTCCCGATTCTTGTGTCCTTGTCAGGAGCCTACTGCACACTGCGCAGGCTCCCAGCTCCCAATCCCATTACTATTCCCAGCATGTGAGCAGCGCTGGGATTGGTCTGAGTGACGAACTGAGGCACTCAGACAAAGACTGGGAGCCTGTGTTGGTTTCTCCACCCAGCTGTACAACACAGCTCGGGTGGAGAAAGGCTAAGTGGCCATGACGGTTTGGGCGGCCTCAGAGGGCCGGCCAAACCGTCATGCGCACTTGACAGTGCCCACCACTCCCCCCTCCACCCTGGTGCTGCAGCGTCATTATGGGAGGCCACACCCCTCCCTCGGCTCGCGGCCTGCAGGGCTAAAAATAAAATGATAATAAAAATGTTTTATTATCATTTTATTTTTGTCCTTTGCCTCTGCTGGCTTTCAGCAGGGCGGACAACGCTCTTCCGCCATAACGGAGGAGCCGCCCCTGCTGCCTAGGCCTACTCTTTGTGGCTCATGCTGGGTCTTTGTCCTTGCTCTCTGCAGGCCTGAGGCTGGATGGCCAAGATCTTCAGTTTGGATGCTTGCACCCATTGTGTGTTGTACTCTTGCAAAGCTTTTGCTTTATGCTTGTACTCCATGCTAGACTTGGTATCTTGTCCTTTAGTCAACCTGGCTGGTTCTTGCTGATTCTGTCTTCATGCCTTGCTCCACTCCTTCCCCAGTTGCTATTTGCCTCTGGGTGCTTGGGGCTTCCTTGGTGTTGCCTTTACTTAGTCTTATACCCTTCTTTCTTTGGGTTGAGGATTTTTCTGTGGTGGTGCTCGTTTTTGCTTGAGCTGGGGTACTTCTGCTCTTGTATGCGGTCTTCTTGCTGCTGTCTTGGGGTTCCTTCTGGCATTCTTTCCTCGCATCAAGAGCTTTGAAATCCCTGAGTGGCAGCTGGCTTTGGCTTCCTTGTCACCCTGTTAGCTTGTGAGGGTTGACTTTTTACATTTACATTTATATTTTATATTTACATTTACTTTTGTGGGCATCCCATCTTTTCCGGGTACGCTCCTCTGGATCCACACATTGTGCCATCGGCCATTGAGTGTTTGTTGGCTTGTTCTGGCATTGGAATTTGGGGTTTTGTTGGCTTTCTGGGTTCGGTCAATGCCAGTCTCCCCCGTTTTGATAAGTCCTAAAGATGAAAGGCCTGAGATGAGGTTGGGAGTAGGAGGTAATGGTATGATTACTTACCAGTAATCTAATTACTTCACTTCTACATCCTCATACCAGTGTTCATGATCCTCCTGTCTTCCTTCTGCATTCTGCTAGGCTAATTTGGAAGTCGAATGAGGAGATTTCTGGGTAGAGGTAGTCATTTATAGTCATGCATGGGGGACGGAGAGCCTATTTTCTTTTCTTTTAAGAAGGCAGCAAGGTACCTGTATCCAGAGTCTGGGCACAACTCATGATGTATTGACTAGGACAAGACATTAGAATCATAGTAATGGCATTAATGGTTGTAATCGAAGAAATATTAGGGTGAGGGGTCTACTAGAACCGTGGTGCCTTCCAGATTGCTCCAGAACCCACTGGTTATTCAGAGCTGGCTTGCCTGGGGACCAGAGTGATCACAGTGGGCCCTGTCATGGCATCAAAGGACAGGGGATAATGCGTATCAGCAGAACCCCCACAGACTATATGGAGAGATGACCAAGAGGGAGACTGAGCCACCAGGGGATGCGCCCTGCAAATCAAAAATTATATACAAAAATCAGACACCCTGGTGTGGAAGAAATTATACAGCTATGTTTGTCTTGGAGATTATCCAATTTACAGTGCCCCAGGAAAAGGCCCATGTGAGAAATTAGGTTGCTGGTTGACGGGGGTGAAACCCTACCCAAGCAAAATCCACAATCCTTGTCAGGGTGAACCACAAAAATCACTAAATTCACCTGTGCTTAACCCTCTGGCAGCTTGGCACAAAAGCATTCAGGCTTAACTTAGAGATAATGTATATGGTATTAAGCAGTACTTAAACAGTAATAAAGTGAAAACAAAACACAAGAAAAACCTCACACCGATTCAGAAAAGCAGAGTGAAATGTAATCAATAAAATGAGAGCAAAACAACAAAAGTCCAATCAGTAGAACCGGAGATATGCAATTTTAAAGGTTTTAGTAAAAATAGTGCCAAGAAGCAGAAAGCGCTAACTATGAGTATCTGGTCGTGCTAGATGGGCAAAACATCACGTTTTCAGGCCGACCTCAATTGGAGTGTGGGCTGGATACAGGGACCAGGTTAGTCCCACTGAAAGAATAACCTTCTCTAAGTCTGGTGAGCAGATTTCAAAACTTCAGGATTTCACAGCATGAGATCAACTGATGTCAGTCAAAAATTCAGGAGCTGAGGAGGCAAGTCTTGGGAATCAGGAACTCACTCCAGCAGACGCCAGCAGGACTCAGGCAGGTCCAGGCAGGGCCAGTTGCAGCAGGTCAGCTGGGTAGTTCCAGGGATGCCTCTGGAGCTTGTTGTGTCCCTCTACCTCAGAACAGGAGGTCAGCAAACTGACCCTTGAAGTCACTCTGGTAGTCCTGGGTTCAAGGAGATGGTCCTCTCTCCTTCAAGCAGCAAGGTAGGTCTTAAGAAGCAGAGAAGTCATCTGCAGTACAACGCAGTCCTCTTATAGCCATTCGCAGGACCAGGAGTGTACTGAAGAGTGGGTCTGAGCGCCCTGTTTTTATACCTGGTGCCCCCTTTGAAATGGAAGAAACTTCTTGAGTTTCCCTCCCACAAAAGTATATGGAATTTCCTGCCTCCCTGTCTTGGTCGCAGTCCGTCTGCAGGCACAATAGGCTAGTGTGAAGTTCTTTGTGTATGAGCCGAGGCTGTGTCTTTGAAGCTCTGCCACCCCCCCCCCCCCACCCCTCATCCTGTAAACACCCAGTCTCTCTATTGTGTGGCTGTCTGGGAGGAATACAGAGAGGCCAACTGTCAACTACACCTAGTCACATGACACAGGGTGCAGGCACAAATGGTTAGGAAAGCAAAATGTCAACTTTCTAAAGTGATATTTCAGAATTATGACTTAGAATCCAACTTTACCATTAAGAAGGATTTTAAATTACAATTCACTAGACGCCAAAAATGAGTTTCCTACCTGTTCCCAAACAAAGGTTACCAGTTAATAAATGCAATAAGGTAACCCAATGTTATCCTACGGGCGAGGTGGGCTTCACACTAGTGAAAAACGCATTTGTGACTTTTTCACCACCATTACATATAAAACTTAAACATACATGACCACCTTTTTATTTACAATGCACCCTGCCCTATGGGCTGTCTAGGTACTACCTTAGGCGTGACTAATATGTAATAAAAAATGAGTTTTAGGCTTGGAAAGGGGATTATTTTGTCAAGTTGAATTGGCCATTTAAAACTGCATACAGGCTGCAATGGCAGGCCTGAGACATGTTTTAAGGGGCTACTTAAATGAGTGAAACGATGAGTGCTGCCAGCCCACTAGTAGCATTTACTTTACTAGCCCTAAGTATATGGTATATAACTTTGCAAGGGACTTGTAAATAAATTAAATATGCCAATCATGTGTAAACCAATGTTACCATGTTTTAGGGAGTGAGTACAAGATGTTTAGCACTGATTAGCAGTGGTAAAGTGCACAGAGGCCTAAAGGCCAACATAAAAGGGTTCAGAAAATAGGAGGGGTGAAGGAAAAAGTTTGGGGTTGACCCTGCAGACAGGGCCATGTCCAACAGTCCACTACTGTGTCAGAACAGGCAATTCAAAAAAACTGAAGGAGAACGAAACTTCACACTCCTATCCAGGTATCATGCTTCAGCCTCAGGTCTCATTTGCCAAGAATTCTTATCATGGTGAATAGGCTACCTACATAGATAGGGAGTACTTAATGGAGGGGAAAGAGGGATCTGTCACAGTGAGTTAAAAATTATCTAGGTATCTCTGGCAGCCTTCTACTGTAATGAGTACCTGGGGGTGGTTACAAATATGTTCGATGCATAGGAGAGTAAGTGCTCCTACATTGTACTGGCCACCATGTTTCTGCCTGGTGACCCATAGGGGTCCATGGCATTCATCAGGACCTGAATCCCTGATGCTTTAATATAAATACCCCATTTATTGACACCAGAGTCACATGATCATTGCAAGCTTTTGCACCAATAAAGATTTCATGTTTACTTGCGATTAGTGGTACTTCTTGTGAGGCTTGTTGAGAAATACATAAATAGTAAATTGACAGACAAACTGTACAAACGAAAATACTAAAATGAAATAAAACAAAGAAAAAGGACATGCAAGGTAGAGTAGCCAGTCACTACCAGTCCCAAGTGATAGAGTCACTGCAAAATCCACTTGTGAACACACTTCACAGCGCACCTTATAAGCAAAGGTGAATGGTACATCGGTGCCATAGTCTATCCATATCCATACGCACACAGCCTTATCCTGCCGGCGGGGACCCCTTGTAGTCACGCACTGAATTGAACCAAGAAGGTCCAATTAGGAAGAAATATGTAAAACCATTAGTCAGGAAATCCCCAATAATGATAGCCACTTATTTTGACATAGGAGAGTCCCGGGGAGATATCTATGTCAGTTCAGCGTGACCTCCGCATGTTGAATTGAGTGGGGACCGCAACATTTTCAAACGCTCGTCAAGCCAATCGCAGTCCCTGTCAGACACCGACGCATTACGATGTGCGTGTTACCGCTAATCATGGGAGTAGTAGTCCCAACCAGTGGTTCGCAAGGAGGGTTGGATTGGGATTAAAAATCGGCCCGGGCACGCTAAAAAAAAGTGGCCCACATTTGCATATTGCCTTTCCTCAAAACACTGCTTTGGCGAAATTTTATTTAAAAAAGGGGGGTGGGGGGGTAAAAAAAATGCACGGATTAGTTTACACTGGTGAAACACACCTGAAAACAAGTGAGGCCACTTCTGCTCAGGCCCCCTGCCCCGCATACATTAATGGGCCGGCCCAGCGAGAGAAAGGGAGTGACACCTCTGCCTGTTGCTAAACGGGAGGTAATGGACGCCCATCTGCCTCCAGAAAGGCCACTCAGACACCCACTGGGCCGATGGCTGTATCCGAACAACAGCGACACCGCCCAAATCGGCCCCCCAGACTGCTCAAAAAAGCAGCCCACAGCTGGAACTCGGACACCGGCCCCCTCGGGCATTGCCCGAGTGCCCGCGTTACCAATCTGACGCTGTTCGCAAGTGTGAAAGGTGCGTGTGGGTGCACATCAGCAAGTGGCATTAGAGGATGCTGGGAAGCTTAGTCCCAGCTGAGAGTCCTTCCCGTATTTCAGGTTCTGACAAATGAAATATAGTGTAAATTAAAAAATCAATAGTATTTGTCTAAATATACAGAAAAAGGCAAAGTGAAAGGATGGTCCCAACGAATGGTTACGGAAATATTTAAATGACTATAGCAGGCATGATGCCAGTGAAACAACAAGGAAAATGTCATACGTATTCCTGTGTGGCCACTGGCCAGTTTTAAGGCAATTTCATACAAGAATGTTCTTTAAATTTTATAAAATGGGGTAGCGAGCGTGGATAGTGTGAAATTCGAATGGAGACATACGTAGATACTATTGTAATTTTAGCGTAATGACTATGGACTATGCAGGTTAAGCGACCTGTAACCAAGGAATCTTATCATGACGTCCAGTCTCGTGAGCCTGCAGACCGTATACACATCTCTGCTCCCTGGACAGCAGTTTTTGGGTAAGGATGTGGGGATTTCTAGTCAGAGCTCTAAGTGGGATGAAAAAACTGGGAGGGGGGGTTCTCTCAAAGGGGCGTGGCCTATGTATTTAAGGGCTTGGCTTAAAACACCTAAGCTAAAAATCTGTGCTTAGCATAGTGGTAATTTGCTGATTCTGTCATTGATTCCAGATATATAATACAACAAGTAACATTACTCCTACAACAAGCCAGGACTATTGGCTTTGCCAATGGTTGTTAGTTGCATGAGATAAATAATGAGCAACTATGGCTTCTTGTATAGAACATTGAAAATGCTTCAGTTCTGAAATGATGAGACTGTGAAAGACCTATAACGAGTCTCTTTGAAGTTACATCAAAGGCAGTGAAGAGTGGTACTGCTGCAGTGTTAAGATTTTTGTTTTTCACCCTGAGGGTAAGTGGAAAAATGGAGAGCCCTATAGGGAGCCATCTCAGCACCTGCTTTTTGGAACTGCCGGTGCTGAGCACCAGCAGGACCCACCCCACTTAAAGCCTTGTTGCTAATAATTGTTTCCAGGATGACCCACACAAGGTCATTCTTGAAGTGTTGTTTTTCTAGATAATGTCTAGATATCTTGGTTTCACTTCTTTTGCACCTACTAGTACTACAGTGTTCACTAATCCTAATACGGGTTTTCTGTGTGGTCATACCAACCTAGTGTAGTCTGCATGTGTATATAATAAGGTAGATAATGCTCTCACTGTTACAATTTGTAAAATATTTGCTAAGCCAAGATCTGTTTGTACCTGTGTCAACCTTTTTGTAGTGAATGTTAAGGCACAGATTGAGAATTTTCCACATGGGTAGTGGCCAACCACTGCAGGGAGCCCTCCAAAGTGGGTTAGTAGGGCCTGGTTGTTCCTTCGCCTGTTTAGTGAGAACCAATAAATCACGTATATTCAAAAGAAAGTAAATATTTTCCCCCAATTTGCACCTGTGCTAGTTAGGATCTTTCAATGACAGTGTGGAAGCTGGAGAAAAAGTGGTGACGCAAGTTATCCTATCTGATTCTCGTTTAGGCGCTGTTTCCAAGTGAGTCTCTCTGTTAGTATTATTTGCATGTTTCTAGCCTTTTTGATAATCACTCTGGCTGGGGTAGTTACGAGTTTCTTGGAAAATGTAGAAGCTTGTTCATTCTACATATTAATGTCTGTGCAATTCCGACAGATTTGTAGAAATTGCCCAAATGGGACAATCCGCGTGGAAGGTGGCTTTCAAAATGAAGGAAGCTGTTCTTATCAATGGGCTTATTAAACGCCCGGGGTTTCAAAGTGGTTATCACGAATGCTGATGTGTAAGTCAAGGAAGAAGATTTCATTTTTACTTATAGTGTGTCTGAATTTCAAGTATTGATCTCTTTCATTGACCCATGAGACAAAGGATTCTGCAGTGGTAATGGCTCGTTCCCATATGGTGAGGATATCGTCACTGTAGCAACGCCATAATTTTATGTGGTCCTTCTAGGGATTATCGTCAGAGTAGATATAGTCAGATTCGAATTGATGGACATAAAAGCAAGCTACACTGGGTGCACAAGTGCTGCCCATAGATGTTCCCTGAATCTTGGGGGAAAGTATGTCATTATATTCTAAAAAGTTCTCCATAAGTGTCAGGCATGCACAGTCAACTACAAAATCAATTGTGTCATGAATTCCCATTCTGTTTTAAGGATGTTCTGAATAATCTTGATGGTATGGAGTTGGGGAATGCTGGTGCAAAGAGCTTCAATGTTCTTGGTGATCAAAAGACTAATGTCTGGATTAATACTTGTCTCTTGTAAGAGGCAAAGGAAGGGTTCCTCAAAGGGAACCACTCTGGATTTCGGCAAGCCCACAGAATTCAGTTAGCCATGGTGGGTTGTTAGAGGGAAACACCTGTGGGCTAAGAATAAAGGTCAAATTGCGTCCTCATCCTTTTGGACTTCTTGGCTGCATTTCACTTATTTGACCACTGTCTCCTCCAACGTAGGCTTCAGTCCAGGATCAGAGTAGAGGTGCCAGTATTGAAATGGGTAGAATCATGCCTCATCTTCATATTCTAGCAAAATGAGTTAACCGCCGAACTGGCATGGGTACTGCAATGTTCAACCTCCTCCCTGATGCAAAATACATGCATGCTACCACTGCTGAGGTCATCAGAAAGAATGAGGAAGATTGCATGCCTGTTCAATAGCCTGTTATAGAGAGCAAACTGGCATTAATCTGGGTAGAGCAGGGGTTATGGAAATAGCGCCTTCTCTGGAAGCCCTCCTATTCTTCTGGGCCGCTCCGCAAAGTCAGGTCCAGGCAGTTAAGAAAATAGCCATATGGTGTGCAGCAGAGCTTGTATTCAGATCCCATTGGTCTCAACGGCTGGGTTACGCCACTGCGTTGAATATCGGTCTGTCAACATGTATGCCAACCAGGAATAGAGTGAAGATTTTCAGTACGCCAGCTAAAATCAAGAGCTCTCCCAAAACACTAATAAAATCGTAATTTTAGAGACTTTTTGATGTACACAACACACAGTTGTGGCAGCAATTCTAATGCCTTATGGAAGCGCTAGCTATGGTGTCATGAGTAGTATGACCAGATGTCTGGCTACATGTCACCCGGACACTACTTTGCCATTCGTGGACTTTGCTTTTACATATTAGTGCATTCTGTGAGTTGTATGTAGTTTTGGTTTATTTTAATAAAGCCAATTGGACAGACACATCTGATAAAAATGATATGTAAAAGCAAAGTCCAGGAATGACAAAGTGGTGTTACAGTGAGATGATGGAGCCATCTGGTCACAATAGCCATGAGCAGACTGAAGTGCATTCAGAACCATTGTCGAACCATTTTCAGGCTGCACGTTTGCTGCATGTCATGCCAGAATTAAAGAGTCTCGAGTGGTTGCATGTTAGAAACAAGCAGAGTTCTCAGAACAGCTTTCTGGGGTCAGAACCCAACACATTCCAGGTATGCTTTTAAGAAATACCTAAAATGCTGCACACCAAAGTCCAGCTCTGCTCATGGGCACCGAAGCCAAAGTGATTGAGGGGCCCACTGCAGCTCAGGGATGGCTGATTCTTGCTACCAAACCAGGAGCATGAGGGCCCCATTTTCTTGTTTACATTAAGGCCCACATCACGTCTGCTACACCACTGGCCAAGGGCCCAAAAAGAAGAAAATGGCTTAGCGGTTAAGGAAGCTCCTCAGGACATGGACCTTGGAACGTTCCACCTCAATCATTTGCACGTGGACACAGTGGTGCTGCCATCAATGTTACGTCACTGAAGTAATAGGGGTTGTGAACAAAATCAAACCATTACACAAAGAACAAGTGCAAAGAAAATGAGATGTCCATCCAGCAGGAAAGTAAAAGAGTGGGAGGGTAGTTTGTGTTGAGTGGGCCATTTTGCAACACACTGTCCCAAATACATGACGAAAGCATGGCATGATACAGTACTGCCATTTATAGAGAGAACATTTTGCATTGAAATGGCCTCTTCAAATGACCACTGAATTTGCACCAAGCATGCCATTTTACTGCTAAAAAACGATATGGCACACAAAGTAGAACGTCTGGAAATTAGATTTCTGTGCATCTTTAGTGGTTGCAGATCACACAAGTAAAGTGCTTTGGTTTGTTTTGATCTTATTAATACCTTTATTTCCATCACGTCAGAATTGCAACAAAAAAAAAATGCCCCTTATTTTTTTTTTTTTGCGACTGATATATTTTGTGATATTTCTAAAGTTAATTTACAAGTATTTTAATTTTTTTTGTGCTAGAAGACTTTTCACACTTTCTCTAGAACAGCAATGTTGACATTTGGTTCACCTTACAAAATTCCCTTACTTTCAAATCAGTGAAGGAAAAAGCAAACACCGATGTCGGAAGACATTGCCTGACACTTGATCTCTGTAGGAAGGTGGGTTATTAGTAGGTGCAGGTAGGTACTTACATCTAATAATAATACCACAATCACTAATAATGTCCAGTCAAGTCTCAATAAATGAATTCTTGCTCAAACCTTGGCAGCTTGGCAGCTTGGCAGACGAGCAGTCAGTCTTAACTTAGGAGACAAGTGTGTAAGGCATTTATTATCACCAAAACAGTGGGGGGCATGGCTTGGAGCGTCAAGATGGCGGTCGCACTCTGAGAGTGCTCCGGACCCCTCCGTCATCCGCTCTGAGCATCCGCCACCATCGGCAGCTATCCTTCCCCGCCAACAGTGACAAACAGCCAAATACAGCCGGGAGCAGGCATTGGCGTGAGGCGGAACAGTACAGCGGTCAGATCCACTCCGGGCCCCCCGATCACATCGGAGACAAAATGGCAGCCCACGCTCGCCACAGAACAACATAAGAGCCTGAGATCGCCCTCCCGCCTGGCGATGGCCTAAAGTAGCCCACCGCATCCCCAAAGTCCTTGCACCGGATAAGACTGGCAACCTGCAGCCCCGGGCGGACCACAAGCGTGAAGATGCGGCGGCGGGCCCTGTATCCACACTCCGGCCTCCGGATTACCTGGTGTCCTGATCCTGACTTGACATGACACAGAGGCTGCCCGTCTGGCACCATCTCCCCCACGGACCGGTGAGTGGCGGGAACTTGTAAGCGCCCCGGAGGGGAGGCCCCCTCCGGCCGGAGCCTCCCAGGCCTGGGGTGGCTGCAACTGCGGATCTGCGTGGGCTGACGGGCATCTGGTCCCCGGGGTCGGCTCGAGCACCGGAGTGGTCCCTGAAGGAGGACGGAACTGAAGACGTGCTTGTCCCGCCCTGACGACAACTACGGCCCAGGGCGGCGGGGATCGGCTGCGGTAGTCGTGCAGCGGGGGCCTCCAGAGGAGTTCTCCCCCGCCCTCTCCTCTCTCCTGACTTCTGGTCTCCGCACGACTCTTCTTCGGCCACCTCTTGCTCCCCGGGGGCTCGGATCCAGGGGAGAGACCCTTCTTGGGACCACAGGAGCTTCTGGGGCGGGGGTGCCCGCCTCGGACCTGATGGACTGACAGGTCTTGGGGAGAAGAACCACAGTCCTAGCATCACTGAAGGCGAGGGACCAACCCTGTTGACCTGCGGACCTGGAACTCCGGGAGGCACCTGACCGACCTCAGAGAGAGGAGCTCGGCTGTGAACTCGCACAGCGGCAGGCCTCGGTCCCCCCCTTCCTTCCCCGGTGAACCTAGGCCGCCCAGACGTACGCTAGACAAAATGGCGGCACACGTACACCACTTCGCAGCATAGAGGCCTGATTCCTCCCTCATGCCTCACAGCGGCATGGCGGTGGCCTGGAACAATCCCTGAGGCCAGCGACGGATCGTGGCAGCAATTGGGGCCCCTGGGGTACCTCCGGCACAGCATCGCAACAAGCGGCCCTGAACTTGTCCTCCATCCTGACTGGTGCTGCTCCTCTTGTGGCGGAGTTGAGCGTGTCTGGGGGCCTGTGCGGACTGGCCTTCACCTGAGCCCCGGCTTCCTGTTTGAATACGGGGGCTGACCCTGAAAGAGAGTGGGCCCAAGGGCACGCCTGCCTCGTGCCAACGAAGGCCTCAGCCTCCTCCCTTCACCCCTGTCTGTTGAGCCTCCTTGAGACTCCCGTGCTGCTGGCCCTGCTCCAGGGGGGTATTGGAGGCTGGTGGGGGCCCGCTTCCTGGATTGCAGGAGCCCCGGTTGCAGAGATGCTCACACTGAACCTGAAGGACAAATGAGACCTGGGAAGGGAAAGTGTGACTAGACTCCACAGAAGGGTGAGGCCAATTCACTACCCTACTGCACAACCACACTGTGGAAATGTACCTTTTTAGGGGTACACTGGTGCAGGGTCACCCTTTTGTCCACGGGTTCAAAAACCAACAAAATAGAGATCAACACTGAAGCTGGAATTCAAAATAACAATTTTATTAATTTCTCATGAGTGGAACCACATTTAACAACACTCTCAAGTGTTGCAGAAGGTGGCACCCTGAAGTCACAGAGCACAGGCCTTATATACAGAGTTTGTTGCAGAGTAAGCATGTAGTTACAAATAGGAGGTACAAGCATACACAGGAATAACTACCTACAAACATGGGCAGATGGGAGATCACTTAGTCAGCAAAGTGGGAGGGAGATCAGAACTGCTTACAACAGTAGAAAACAGTAGACAGTTATATCTTTAGCCATGTGCATTCTAGCAGCTACAGGCCTTTGCTCAGCACATTGCTTTTAGCTCAGTACAGAAGGAGTTAACTAGAGTTGATGACACAAGCAGAATAGAAGGGCAAGCAACAGTGAAGACGGAGGAATTACATAGCTAACAAAATGGATGCCACAGCCAAAATGACTGTAGCTTATGCTAACGTAAAATATTACACATTTCCACACACAACCCTTTTAGCATAAGCTGAAGACATTTTCTTATGCTTTAAAAGGGGTCCGATAATCATCATGGGTGTCTATTAACATTAACTCATTAATTTCCTGTTCCATTGCTAAATGATCATTTACATTTTGGGCCTTCGTTTTTTATGGCAAACAAGTAGTACAAATAGAAATACAGAAGGAACAGAACATTGGCCCACATTGAATACATAGGCAACAAGTGAAGAGAATTGCAAAAAATATACATAGAGCTGTTAATACTTTCCATCCCCATACAGTAAATACATTCCATAGCCATCCAGTCCAAGTCCAAGTTCCAGGGCTCTGATGTATTTCAGTGGCTATCTTATGCAGTTTGGAAATAGCCAACATCACATGTCTGATACAATGTCTGAATAAAAACATTATCTTGATAGACCTTCCGGTGTTCTTCTTTATGAGGGCTAGAGTACCAATGATATGTTCAGGGGGGGCAGAGTAGTACTTATCAAAGTGTGCACAAGATATTTTTCTTGCAGAAAAACCAGTATTCCAAATACGAATATTAAAGCGAGCACAATAATAGTCACAAAAACAATCTTTGTTTTGGGGGGACCAGGAGGACCAAACGGGGCCATGGGAATTAGGACGAGGAGCCACAAAGGGCTACTCCTCCTCAAAAATGGGACGACCAAAGGGGTACATTGCTAACAAACAAAAAAAAAATACTTGGGGAATTGAAGCCACTGTACAACCAGCCAGAGGGGAGTCTTCTCCCTGTGTCCGTCTGAGCCTCACAGGCAGGCTCTTATCGTTCATCAAGTATTGACTCTCCCACGGTGGAGCTGCACAACTTGCAACCCAGAAAAACAATTGCGGCCCAGGCTTAAGGAAAAAGTCTTTCTTTCAGGATAGGGCAATAACCCTCAATAATCCTGTCCAGTGTCTCAGGCAGTGCACCAGTATTTTTCACTCTAATCTAACAGGCACCAGAGACACAGCACCTGTACCCTAAACTCTAGTCCTTCCCTAACTCCTGTGTTGCCCTGCTGGCGCACTGCTCTTTCATCGGGGCCGCAGATTGTACCTATTGTGCCCAGGCACCTCCTTATCAGCAAACAAAGGTGCAGACTTGCATTCACTTGGGGACCGGGACTCAGAGGCCTATTGCACAGAAACTGGAGTATCTGAAGCAACCCTTGTTTCAGAGGGGGTCCCCTCAGGCAAAACCTCCTTGCTCTTGTTATCGGTCTGTGCCTCTCTTAGCCAGGCATCAAAAAAAGGAACAAAGCAAGGAATCAGCTCTCCGTCCTGATTTGTGACCCCGTCTTTCACCCAAAAATTATCCGACAGTGGTAGGGGTACACGTTTCTTCCGGCCTTCCACCTTCACTACTGTTATAGTGGCCAGCAACAGCTGTGTTGGGTCCCTTCACCTCGGCTCCAAATTAGACTTGCGCTTAGTCCCCTGGTTGGATCTGATATCCTGGCCCCTCTGGCAATGGTTGTAGAGCAGCATATATCTGTTAGTGAACAGAACGGAAATCTTTAGACACAACATACAAATAATCAATCAAAAGAGGATATTCAATTTCAGAAACGCCCCTATATTATTCATCTGAAGAACCTAAAAAAAAGGAATTTCAAAACAACTATTCTTTTTAACAAACTTGTACTTAATAAGTCATAGAAATCACGATACAGCTTCTACTTTATGAACCTTCACTAATGTACAAAACTGCAGACACCTCTAAAATTATTTCCTTGCATAAGAACAACCATGTTTTGCGCTTATGACCATGCTCTTATATTATAGGTGTAGCGGGAAACTCTAAAACTGTGAATGTAACAGAGATCCATATTACATGACTAACTGATAAATTAAACATAACCTAGTAGGTACATGAATTTTCCAGCAGAACTTGTTTGTGGCAGACAAGAAAACAAGCAAAGAACATCTTGTTCTTAAAAATGTGTGCTAAGGGCATATGGGCATCTTTCCTAGCATTGTGAACCATATGCATCATACTTTTCACGATCCGGGCCATGTAATATCATATTCAGGGGAGAAACCTATTCACCAGCTCTAGCAAGGGCTGTCAGCTCGATTACATAGACTAACTGATAAGGGACTCGTGATGCCTCTGCGACTTATATAGTGCTGTAATAACATAAACAATAATGGTGTTGCCCCCTGGGAATTTGGAACAAAAACCACCAACATATAGTTCCCCTTAAAGGTCAAATAAGGGAACATCAGTCTATTCTACCCATCCTTTCATCCTTATCCAATTCCAATTTCATCAGTTTACAGAAAGGAGGGGTAGTAACATGGCGTATTTATTTATTCATTTTGTTAATTCTAACAATTTGTTCAAAGAGTATTACTTAATAGCCAATTAGACGTGCACTGGTGAGGTGCTTTGTCTCTATTTATCTAAGAACATATTCACAGCATCCTGTGAAATGAATGACTAAAGCGAGCCCAACCGATTGTCTCATGGCCATTCCTAGATAGCTCAGGCAGGCGAGAGAGAGAGAGAGAGAGAGAGAGTTCACAACAAGCTACCCTGCGTACTTTCCACGCAGAATAGCTCACAATAATACACATAATAGGCACATAAACCAAGAAAAAAGGACACAATAATACATATACCAAGCACAAAAACCCAAAAAACACAGTGTGTTACTTAATTTTGCTTACCCTTAATTTGCCCAGGAGCTAGTCTCCTACCCCCCCCCCTTCGACAGTAGGTAACCTAAGCAGGTGACCTCCTCGCGACAATACTTACTCCCTTTGGCAGCTGGGCACAGACAGACTTGTAGGAGGTAAATAGCTAGGGGAAACCACACCAAGGAGGCCATGTCCAATACTATTGGACTGTACCACTTTGTAAATTTTGCTGAACAAGCACATTGAGCTAACTAGAAAACATTAATCCAATGACCAACTACCAATTCCTTTAGCTATTGTGCTGTTTAACATGATGGCGCATTAATGCAAACTTTATTTTATTGCCTCCTCATCTGGCCCTGGCACAGCAACCTTAAATTGAAACCATTATTCTGTATGCATGGCAGAGCTACTATCTGTGTCAGAAGCTGCACATGGCCCACAGACGCTGCTGCCCCTCCTTCTCTCTTATGGCTTCATAGAACCTGCCTGGTCTTTTGCCAAAAATAATAAGCAGAGCCTCCCCTCTCTCTCTATGCTCTGGCCCCCTCCTTCAGAATATCTTCCAAGGTCGAAGTGCCAGAGCAAGCCTGCCAGAAACAAACCCTCCTTCTTTTTCATAGAGGGGGAGAGCACATTCCTACATGCACTTTTAAAATACGTGTCTTTTTAAGCACAGAAATAAACAGCACTGTTTAATTTAAACGCGCATTCTTCTTTACATTTTTTAAAAGTTGCACTTTTCCTATGTCAAAACAAATGTACATTGTTACTAGTATTTCTGATCAAACCATATTTTTATTTATGTATTATTATTTATTCATTCTTCAAAATTTAAAGTGTAATTCTTCCAATGGCATCTGCAGAACACAATGACGACAACAGACCAAATTGAGCTCATTCCAGACATTTTCAAGAAGGGGCCACACACTCATAACACACAACACAGCTTGCTGAGGCAAGCCATCCTTACACAAAGAGCACAGTCGCTACTCACTCAAACAAATACTTCACAAGCATCACCACTGGTGTCAGTCCACAAACCTCATAGACACTCAAACACACAATCAAACCACAAATCAACACCAGGACAAAAACAAAAGGCAGCCCACAGACTGCACTCAAACCAAACCAATTGTAAATCCTATTTACAAACAAAAGAGCTCTCAAAAGCAGTCCAGAGACTGCACCAAGACAAGTAAACAGCCCAGAGATTATTCCATGTTCAAGAAGACAGGCTCTAGCCCCAGACCTTTTCCAAAATACGCCGAATTACCAGTTGGTCTGGCAGAGTGTTCGCAAACACTCTGTGTCTTTACCAAATCATACTTATTCCAGAAGGCATGCCTATTACAGGGGTCCACAGACCCACCCAAAACAAGATAGGGTAAAACCCCCAAGCCTTTGCAAGAAGAGACCAAATTACTAATTGGCCTGGCGCAACACTCAAGAGCGCTCCGTATCACCACTTACGAATTTTACTAAATGCAGGCATGTTCTTCCAAGTATACCTATTCAAACAAATATCATAAGGAGAAAAATCCCCACATTACCTGCCTTCACTTTTTGCAAAAAATGAATAAAATACCAAACCAAAATCTTGGCCAAGCAAATCAAAAGTGCCACTTCAGTGACCTTACCAAACAGAAGTCTTCAACTCCCACCTGCTGATCTATGGTCGACCTAATGGTCACTGCAAAAAATACGCCAAAGAAAACCCCAGTTGAGACCGGCCATCACCTGGAGGGCCAAATCGGGAAAACCGGAAAATTCACGTCGGCCTGCAAAGACAAAGGTCTCCTCGTGCAGTGCGCTTCCTCAGTAAGATTTCAATTTTCCATCAAGACCACTCCTTCGGACGGCTGCGTCTCCAATGGGGCCCCACGAGTCGGGCGCCAATTGTGGAAATGTACCTTTTTAGGGGTACACTGGTGCAGGGTCACCCTTTTGTCCACGGGTTCAAAAACCAACAAAATAGAGATCAACACTGAAGCTGGAATTCAAAATAACAATTTTATTAATTTCTCATGAGTGGAACCACGTTCAACAACACTCTCAAGTGCTGCAGAAGGTGGCACCTGAAGTCACAGAGCACAGGCCTTATATACAGAGTTTGTTGCAGAGTAAGCTTGCATTTACAAATAGGAGGTACAAGCATACACAGGAATAACTACCTACAAACATGGGCAGATGGGAGATCACTTAGTCAGCAAAGTGGGAGGGAGATCAGAACTGCTTACAACAGTAGAAAACAGTAGACAGTTATATCTTTAGCCAGGTGCATTCTAGCAGCTACAGGCCTTCGCTCAGCACATTGCTTTTAGCTCAGTACAGAAGGAGTTAACTAGAGTTGATGACACAAGCAGAATAGAAGGGCAAGCAACAGTGAAGACGGAAGAATTACATAGCTAACAAAATGGATGCCACAGCCAAAATGACTGTAGCTTATGCTAACGTAAAATATTACACATTTCCACAACACGAG